>ML685788.1:5110984-5142437 GCA_007922175.1 Pelusios castaneus | reverse complement strand
ACACACACACTGGCCAGTAGTCTCTCTCTCTAACACACACACACACACACACACTGGCCAGTAGTCTCTCTCTCTCTAACACACGTACACACACACACACTGGCCAGTAGTCTCTCTCTCTCTAACACACACACACACACACACACTGGCCAATAGTCTCTCTCTCTAACACACACACACACACACACACTGGCCAGTAGTCTCTCTCTCTAACACACGTACACACACACACACACACGATGTATCGAGACATTGCGGAATCACATATTGACATCTCCATTCTCTCACAATCACCACACTCTTGGTACGTCTACACTACAACTGAAACCCACAGCATGGAGTCTTAGACCTCAGATCAGTTGCTGGGGCTCATGGGCTGCAGGGCTAAAATCAGCAGTGTAGATATTCAGCTTGGGCTCCAAGACCCTCCCCCTCTTAGGTCTCAAAGACCAGGCTCCAGGTTGAACATCTACACTGCAGTTTTACAGTCCCACAGCCCAAATGGCTATGCCAGGGGTCTTTTATTGCATCGTAGATATCAGAGGTCCAGTCCTTCAGCTAGTGTAGATCTTCCTTGGAGTCAACAGCGCTACATCGATTTGTGCCAGTTGTGGATCTAGCCCTCGGTTTCTCACTCATTACTTTGTAAATCACTTTGAGAAGCTTTGTGTAAGAAAGGCACCAGCTCTGCAGGAAACATCCTCTCTCTTTGCCAAATTGGAAATAAACATCTCTGGATTCCAGCCACCTGAACTATTTTTATGTTCAATTAAATATATGACTACTAGGGACTTCTTGAAATAAACATTAACCGATCTTAACCAGAAGCAGACACAGAAAGACTTTTCCAATAACGTTTAGAAAACACAAAGTGACCATCCATGAGTACTCTGAGTACACTTAATTAACAAGGAAAAAATCATAGTCTATCAGTCCGCGCCATCAAATGAGAGTAAAGCAAAGACACGGCACAAAAGTAAATCAACCAGTGATTGTGCTCCAGAAAATGATGGTCTTATTATGAGAACCCTTAAGGACAAAAACCCAGAATTGGTCTGTAAACACCTCCACACTGTAGTACAAGTGGGGAGGGAAATTCAACAGTCTGGTAGCAAATCATTATTATTTGTAAGTCATAAGAATTACAAAATAAACTGGTGAAATATAAATCTTTTTGCATCTGTGTAACCATTAGCCAATTTTCAACGCAAAAAAGAAACAAGTAAAGAACAATAAATTCTCCCCAGACAACTTGTATTTTGCAGTCCTAGATAGTATGTGATAGATTTAAACAATTTAGTTCCCCTTTTTATATCTATAGGCATGAAACGCTTTCTGCACCCTATGTATAGCGAATCCATCATTTCTCCACACAAAGGTATATATGTAGGAGCGGGGAGAATAATGGCAGAACTGTCTTCTGGGCAACCGTTATAGTCCTGCTCTAGAAGAATAGAACCAAATGCTGGTTCTTAGTAACCTCTAGAGCAAAAAGGACTTGGAAACTCTAGATATTGACCTGCTCCCGGTGAAGTGAATGGCAAAACTTCCACTGAGTTCTAAAAGATTAGACCAATATGGGTCCTCTATAAATGGGGAACACGAGGAAGGTTGATAGCAAAATTTAAATTTTTGCACATTCAGCATTATGCCCCTTCTGCCTCCCAACAAATAGGACACATGCGATAGGGACACCATTGAGCACTGGTTTCAGTATTTCCTATTTAGGGCAATATTTCCAAAGCAGCCTTTGAATTTGCACCCGCACATCAAGTGCTGATCGGGGTCGACCAGTGACCGTGAGCAGAGTGCCCAATTTCAGACTCCCATTTAGAACCTGGATGGAGAACTCTCTGAAAACGCACGCCTCTTGGACTGCAAGTCCCAGGCCCACCACACAGCGCCTGGTGAAACAATACATGAGCTCCATACTGAAGGGGCACATTTCCTAAAGAGCTAAGCACCCCAAATAGGGGCCAAGATTTCAGACTTCTTGCTCCATTTAGGCATTAAAATAACGGGTGAGGTTTTCCAAGCAGCATACCACTGAGCCTTTTTTGAAAATCTTCTCATAGTGTCACAGCGGGATCTGATGGGTCTTGAGCACTTCTAAAAAATACTGCTTTTGATGGAAGCAGAGCTCTTTAGAAAATTAGGTCCATCAACTACCGTATGCTTCCCCAAAGGGGTGCTGAATAGCACTCTGGATGGGAGAAGATTTTGAAGTCTTTGCACAGGCGAAGTTGCCTGAGCAAGGACTGAGATAGCATTTCCGGATCTGGCCTCTTGCTCTTATTAATAAACTTCCTTCACTAACATAACTCAAGTCTTTCCTTTCTGGGGAAAATCACATTGGACAGGTCATAGGGTCCCACCTACATCCACAAAAGGAGATTCTCCTACCACCCATCTCCCCCGACCTGAAGAGGAGATGGTATCAGTCATCTTTATGACAGCGTCTATGGATCCCACTGTAGTTGCTCCACAGCTTCTGGAATCTATGTTCAGGGAGACAGTGAGCCGAGAAGATGGATGGATGAATACACACTCGTTGCATTATCCTCCCACCACCCCACATCCTGATACCAGAAGGGAATCTGCTCAAAAGAGAATGAAACTTCAAGCTGTATTAATGTTTGCAGGGAATTCCTCCCGACATGTGGTATCCCTGCCCCTTTATGGAGGCAACAAAAGAAGTGGCCAGTAGAGGGATGCTAGGATGGGATGCTGGAGGAGCCCTGGGGTATGTCTACACTAGAAAAAGTTAAATGACTTAGTCCACTTTGTTAAGTTGACTTAACTGGCCTTAAGTCGACTGAATAAAGTTGACTTAAGGGTTACTCCCCGTCCTTAAGTCAACTTAAGGAGTCGACTTAAGGCTTACGATGACCTAATGGGCAGTTGTTATTAAGTCGACTTAAGGAATTTCTTAAGTCGTCTTAATGAAAGTCAAGTGTAGACATGGAATAATTTACGTTAACTTAAGGGTCCTTAAGTCGACCTAAATTGCTAGTGTAGACATAAGCCATAGAGCCCTGAGACTGTGGGGTACCGGGTCCACAAAGAAGCTCAGGCTTTTAATAGATACCAAACACCTTGCCCACCCTACAAAGGCACCCTCCCATCCTCCATTGCCCTATATGGAATGTGCCACTGGAAACCGGCAGTGGGGGAAGCCTTGGAAAGCTTTTCCTGCTTCCACCTCCAGCCCCTCCCAGTGTGTTTTTCTGTGGGAGGCAGCAATCTGAGTTCCTGTGTTACTCAGCACCTCAGGAAAAGGGCCACCTCACCAATAGCCTACGTGGACCAATGCTCCGTCAGATCTTATGCCCATGTTGCAGCCCTACCACATTTGTTCAAGTCGGTAGTTTAAAAAAAAGAAAAGAAAGAAAAAGTGAGACAAGGCAAAGCACACCAGATGGCAGAGGACAGATACACTATCCCATTCTCTCACACTGTGCAATGCACCCATTTAACTCACTGCGGTTTACCACCCTGCTCTCTACTTTTCAACCACTCTGAAATGCATACATTATCGCCACCCAGAAGTCCAAGGTTTTCATGTTTTTGTTTCCTCCTCTCAAATTTTGTATATTTCAATTTCTGCTGCAATTATTTAGGCAACATGGCACAATGAGGGTGTGACGGCCAGGACATAATCATGCCCCCAGGGGCTTATTAAGCCCCAGGCTGTGCCTCCTGCCTCCTGTTCTCTAGGGATGTGATTATCGCATGATATCCGCACTCCCCCGTGATCCCTCACTGCAATTATGACATTTCTTTCAGGTTTCTGTAGGAATACATTATTTAAGAAAATTACTTTGATCACTAGAAACTTCCACTTAGTGTTCAAATGCTTAAACTGGATGGTTTACAGAGATGAAGTTACCTCTTTACAGTGTCTGACAGGCAAAGGAACTGGCCTTCGAGTCTTGAGCAGAGTGGAGTTGCATATCTGCTCATCAACACACATATTCTTTCTCCATCAGGATCATAACCCATTCTACTACCAAGCCAATATATTAAATCTGTATTTTGGCTTCTCCAGTGTTTGTGTTTAGTTATGAATAGAAGCTCCAAGTTTCCCATCCACCATCACCGTCACTCCCTGCCACAAACAGATGGATAGAATGACTGCCCCCTGCCCCTTTAAATAAGAAGAATTCAGTCTCCTAGTACGCATCACTGACATGGAAGGTTGAAAAAGGCAGCGCGATTTGCGGAACTGAATGATGGACTGCCTTCTAATATTAGCTCTGCCCCTGATTTGCTTTGTGGCCTCAGGCAAGTCACCTAACCTCACTGTTTCCCCATCTGTCCCTAGGAGGCGATATCTCACAGGAGCATTGTAAGGGCTGGTCTACACTCATGTTTGGCACAGAGTGAATTAAACACATAGAATCATAGAATCATAGAATAATAGGGTTGGAAGGGACCTCACGAGGTCATCTAGTCCAACCCCCTGCTAAAAAGCAGGACCACTCCCACTAAATCACCCCAGCCAGGGTTTTGTCTAACCGGGCCTTAAAGATCTCCAAAGATGGAGATTCTACCACCTCCCTAGATAGCCCATTCCAATGCTTCACCACCCTCCTAGTGAGAAAGTTTTTCCTAATATCCAACCTCGACCTCCCCAGATGTAATTTGAAACCATTGCTCCTTGTTCTGTCCTCTGTTACCCTTGAGAACAGCCTAGCTCCCTCCTCTTTGGAGCACCCCTTCAAGTAGTTGAAGGTTGCTATCAAATCTCCCCTCAGTCTTCTCTTCTGTAGACTAAATAAGCCGAGTTCCTTCAGTCTCTCCTCATAAGTCATTTGCCCCAGCCCCCTAATCATTTTTGTTGCCCTCCGCTGGACTCTTTCTAATTTGTCCACATCCTTTCTGTAGTGGGGAGCCCAAAACTGGACACAGTATTCCAGATGCGGCCTGACCAGTGTTGAGTAGAGGGGAATTATCACATCCCTCGATCTGCTGGCAATACTCCTACTGATGCAGCCTAATATGCCATTGGCCTTTTTGGCAACAAGGGCACACTGTTGGCTCATATTCATCTTCCCGTCCACCATAACCCCCAGGTCCTTTTCTACAGCACTGCTACTTAGCCAATTGGTCCCCAGCCTGTAGCAGTGCATGGGATTTTTCCGTCCTAAGTGCAGGACTTTGCACTTGTCTTTGTTGAACCTCATGAGGTTTCTTTTGACCCAGTGTTCCAATTTGTCCAAGTTGTCCACATGGAACAACTGGTTTAGTTAAACCTGTGCAGCCCTTAGCATGTACACAGTTGTGGAAGCGTCATCACCTCGGTATCAGAGGAAGGGCAGCCAGGCTAGGGAGTTGTGCTCATTGAAATACATTGTTTTTACTACCCATTACATCCAAACCTTGTGTGTCAACAATCTGTAAGGATTCAACAGGGGATGGGGCAGGTTCATGATGGGAAATACCCTCTGTGTCACTTAAGAGGCATGAAGAAGTAACAGGGACCAGCACAGCTCCGAAAGCAGCGATAAAAGGTGTGGCCAGGAAGGCTGTGAGGCCAGTAGGGACCCTGGAGAAGCAAAAAACACCTCCTGCCCCTTACACAGATGAATATCCCCTAGAGCACAATGGACTTAGATGGCACAGCAGGGCCTTCTTTCCTCACCCCTGCATCTGTTTTGCTTAATATGGACCAAAGTTTACAGAGTATGCATGGGATATTAATCACACTAGATGCTCACTGTCGGAAAGAACCAAGAAACAGTGAGTAGATGGATACATTTTAAATAGATTCAGTTCTCCACCACCAGAGAAACCAGAAGGGAGCATTCAATTACCGTAGAAGGGAATGCAGTACAAATATTATACAGTTCGGTTGCAATCCAGTGTGGAGAAGAACAATATTATTTGACTGCTGTGCTTCATTTTTCTACATCCTGCCCCATTAGTACTGATTGGAAACGTCACTGAAGGCAGAAGTCTGGGGCACCTTCCACCCAAACAACAATCGAGTTCCTCAAGAATGCTAATGAACCCAAGGGGAATGAAGATTTTTGGCCAAAGTGTTTTACTTTGGTTTATACTATTCTTCTTTGCTTAATTTGTTACTCGGTTTCAGCTCAGAAAAGACATGCTCCTTAGCCCATTGCTGATAATTTGTCCAACGCTGCACAGAACATAACCTTAAGTACTGGGGGAACCCCCCCAAAATTCAGTGTTTTCAGCCCAGCTCACAAATGAGGAAATCACCATGCAGGAATTCAATCACTATCATCAGTCCCCAAAATATGAAAGAAGAATTGCCATCTCATCATTCAGAATAATTTAAAGTCAATAGTAAAGCAGGAAAGCTCGGTCTGAGATCTGCCTCTTGATTTTCTTAGCAATGAAAATAAGCTTCTGATGCTAAATACTGCATATGTTAAAGACATTACAAACTCTGAAAAGAAGATTAAGGTTTCTTAAAATAATAATAGGACTGGAAAACATAAAAGCTGACTAAAAAAAAGAATTCCAAAGGGGTAGCCATGTTAGTCTATTGTAGAAAGACAACAGAGTCTTGTGGCACTTTTAAAGACTAACAGATTTATTAATCGCATGAGCTTTGGATTTTCTCCCATGAAAGCTCATGCGATTAATAAATCTGTTAGTCTTTAAAAGTGCCACAAGACTCTGTTGTCTTAAAAAAAAGAAATCTAGGTTCAGTTTTGCAACATCCAAAGGAAACAGATAAATAAATGTAAAACAACAGCTTTCAGTGATGTACAGAATTCTAGTTAACAATAAAGCAGCATGCTCTAAACTTTGCATATCGATCAAAGAAGACAATATTTTATATATTTGTTAATTCTGCCAATTTCAAGTTAAACACAATCACAGGTGTTTATTATAAAAGGGGTGGTAAATATCAATACTCTTACTATGAATATGATAATACAACAATTGGTTTAAAGTGTTGGATAAGAAT
Organism: Pelusios castaneus; assembly: GCA_007922175.1. NCBI lineage: Eukaryota > Metazoa > Chordata > Testudines > Pelomedusidae > Pelusios > Pelusios castaneus. The sequence goes on along the minus strand of ML685788.1, from coordinate 5,135,491 downwards.
GAAATGACAGGATTCCCATTCAGTTAACAGGAGCACAGGGAACAAAAAGGGAAAACCTTTAAATGCTGACAGAGCAATATCTCCAAGAAGATTTCACTTCTTGAGGGAAAAAAATAAAATAAATCAGAGCTCCACCACTCCATGTGCTTTTTGCACTTATTTAGGAGAAAAGGCATCTTGATCATCTGTTCCGTAGCTCTATCAATGCTGTCCCTGATAGAACACAAACATCATTGCAGAGAAAGTCATCTTCTGCAGAAGATCTTATACAGACTCAATCTGGACGGTTAAGAATCTCTAGATTCTCCATTACTATTCCACCGCAGAGGAATGATCTGAGAATCCCATTTTAGCGAGCCTAATGTATTTCCCACTCGGATACTGAAAAGCCACTGCTTTTCTCTTAAAGCCACTGGGTCAGAGAGAAATTTAAGAATGTTTCTGAAGAAGGACAGCTCTTTCAAATGCTCCCATTCAATCAAGTAAAGCAAACTTTAGGCAACCTATAATTTGTGAGTTCAAACAGGCCCCACAATGCAGGCTGAAAAACTGCATCAAACCGAACTAGTTTTATGATCAAACCTAATGCTAAAAAGGCTTATAAATCCTGGTAATACCACAGGCCACCCTCATAATTATCAGGCAAGTCTCATCAGAACATTTCCTCTCACATATTTTTGCTAATATAATAATGTTGCTCTTTTTACCTTGCAATGAATAGCAGGAGAGGAGACCGCACCATTTCTACATCTGGTAGTGGACTCTCCAAATTTCCAAAAAGGAAAACAATGTGGCTTCATTGGGTCTTAAGAGTAATTCAGACCTTTATCTGGGACTTGTAATGAACCTGTCGGATACAGCAGACCTATTATGGTTCTGCCACCTTAATTCACACTGAATAGCACTTTCAGAGAGAAGCCCCACTGTTTTCCATGCAGTAGGACCCTCTTGAACATGAGGAAGGCTGGCAGGAAATGGCCCCAAGCAGTTTCCTCAGCTCTGTTAAGGGTGAGATTTGTGATCTTAAAATCACTTCATGCTTTTGAAAATCCCACCCTACCAGCATACAATTCTCTGTGGCAAATGCACAGCCATGTTTTGGTCTCCCATCCCACCGGCAAAGGGGAACACCAAATTACTGAGCTCCTAGTGTTACTTAAGACTATCTGCTATCCACTCTGCTTGTCTCACATTCCCCTTTTGCCTTCACACAACCTTTAGGAGTCCATCACACCCTGTCCTTTTGTTTTAAGGATTGCAAGTAAGAGATCCAGGTAGAGGTTTCAATAGAGTTTTCTAACCTCAGTTTCTCCTGTTGGAGCTCTTCCATTTTACCTACATACATCAATATCCATTGGGCCCAGAGAGAGAGACACACATACAGACACTGACTGTATAGCATAGTGGTTAGGACACTTACCTGGGATGTAGGAGACCCAGATTGAGGTACCTTGGTCCAAACCAGGACTTCAACTGGAGTTTCCTATGTCCCAGAGGAGTGCCGTAGTCGCTGGGCCATTGGCTGTTCTGAGGTGGATCACTCTCTCCTCCATCCTGGATGAAACTTTCTTCAAAGTGGATACGTTTCTGTGAAACATTTCAGTTCCAACTAAGGAGCTTTTTCCATTGAAAAGCTCTCAATCAGCTCTAGTTCTAAGACGATGGCAGTGCATGTGACCCCATACAATTATCAGGAATAATTTTGAGTCTGATTTCCATTGCTGACACACAGTGAAGGTGATTCTAATCAAAGGCGGCTTATCTCATAGTTGACTAAGATAATTGAAATGAGCTTAAAGCCAGAAAGGATCAAAATTCCTATCCACACTACCTTGTCCATCTCTCTTCAGCAACACGACATGATCTGCAGAATTAAAATGCACAGGGTAGCATTCTTACCAGCAGATCTGGATGACTTCGAGGGTGCGGGCAAAGATGAAGTAGCCGGGTGTATATTTGCGAATAAAATCCATTGATTCTCTTGACGGGTGACCACAACCCTTTTATCTGCAAACATTTGGGAGGTCAAGTTTTGGTGTGCAAGGCTGTTCGTGGCAAACAAAATCATCCTGAAAGCTATTATGAATTCACAACAGTATTCGGACCTCCACTCCTTTCTTTGCCATTTTCTAGCTATTCTTTTTATCCTTTGCACTACAGACCTATTGAACATTACCTAGATGTTCATGGGCAACTTGTGACCAGAAAAATTGATTCCTTCTATTTAGGAAGCTTCAGTCATTCAAACAGGGAAATAGAAGCAATACCATGTGGCTTAGGTGATCAAACATCCAGGAGAAATAATGAGTAATAAATGGTTATACTCAGTGGCCAATTTACACAAGAAACCATGTATTAAAATTTGTTCATGAGCCATTTTGATTAATGAACAAATTCTTTCATGGCTTAACCTCACCCTGCCCTTCCAATATTTTATGCAGCTATCAAGTGTCACCTCTACTGGACCAAAGAGGCCAGTCTGTTTAACCCATTAGTCCAATTTTTCTTCAAGCCCCTTTATGTTTTCTCCCACTTATGCAGAGGAGAGAGGAACTCCTTGTAAAAACCTGTGGAGTCACCACATCCTCCAGAGGTGGCAGAAGTTTGCTGTGAATAGGTGGGAAGTATGAAGGTGATCTGCCTGGGGAGCATGGGGAAATCAGGGGCAGAGGAGACAAGTCAGGGCGTTAGGGATAGGAGGGGACGTGGAGTGGATGCCCGGGAGCAACTCAGCACTGGGGGGAAGTGGCAATGAGACTTGACAGGATGAGGGGTTGTTTCCTGTCTGATCCTGGGCACCGTGGTGGCTGCTCCTGCTCACATTCTTGTTTCCGTCCCTCTCTCCAATGCCACTGCGCTTGCGTATAGTTTACAGCTGGGTAGTCGATTATTTTTTGTCAAGGTCTAGATTTCTTGGGTAAGCTACAGTCAAGGTCCAGACTCCAGAGAAAAAATAATAAAGATTCAAAAGCATGTGGGGATCTGGATTTGGCCTGCAATCTGTCTAGTGACTTTCCCTGGTTTACAGGAAACAATGGGCAAGGGCACGAATCTAGTGCACTAGCTGCCCAAATTCCAGTTCTCCTTAAAAACTCACCCTTGCCAAGACGCACATTATAGCTGGGCACTGGATGTGTTCAGACTGCTGCTTTGCACATGAGAATTGCTTTACCTTTCTCCTGCTTGTTGGGGAAAGATCTGGGGTAAGACCAGCCTGCTTCTTCTCATTCTCAGGATTAATTATTTGTCCTGCAGTCACAGACACAACACCATCTTGTTCCATGCCGCAGAAACACAGAACAAAAAAAGAAAGTCCCTGCCCCCAAAAGATATTACAATTTAACTTTTTGATGCCTCTGTGTACAGCCCCTTGCACAATAGGGCCCTGGTTCTTGGCTGGGGCATCTGGGAATTGTTGCATTGCAAATAATAACTGCAATAAATAAATAAAATCCCCGAGAAAGTTATGATTTTAACAGAAAAAAAAAAGTTAAAGGAATCAGCTTTATTATGTCCGCAAAAGATGTTACATCAAGGCCAATCTATAGAGCTCTCTGGATTTTAATGAGTGAATGCATATGGAGTAGCTTATCTGGCCCTCATATGTAAAACAGAGGACAGGAGTAATGAGAGTAGAAGAGTTTCTACAGAACCACTTAAAAAAATCTGGTTCTGGGAAGAAACAATTCCATCCCTGTAAGCCTTTGCTAGGCTGTCACCACACCTGTTTCTTGTGGCATACAGCTAACAACGAAACTAGCACCTTTTAAATATAAAGGCACACGGAAGGGACTTGCAGTCATTAAAGACGTATTTGAATCGCTGTACTATACGTTAACGCAACACCGCCGTCGACACTTCGCATTTGCTGCTAATCTGCCAATGATTAAATGAGCAGTTACTGAGCATTTACCCTGTTGAACTGGGTTTTTCTTCTCCTTATTAATCATTCATTTTACACTATGGCAGCCTCCTGTCCTTAAGCAAACCTTTTTTTAAAAAAAATAAAGCAAATTCAGGTTTCTCTGTTGAGAAGGTTCTTTATGGTTGCAAGGACAGATTCTGAGAGCAGGTACAAATGAAATATGCAGGTGCTATAAGGTTCAAACATAGTGGGGGAAAGAAGTCTCGGGGCACTAAAATTTATGGTGTTAAAAAGGTAGTGGACAGGCCTAGAACATTAAGCTCTGGTGTCAACAAGGCTATTTAGGAGGATTTGCATACTATTTATTAATCTCCCAGAAGACCCACACAGACCCCATCACTGAAAACAACTGTGCACACATGCCCGTTTCATTCCTGTTATCAAAATATAGCCTCTGCCACCTGCATCCAAGCTCCTTCTCAAGTAGATCAATGAGGGGGAATGGGGAGAAACATCCTATTTCCTATCTAATTTGGATTTTTATAAAACTTTGAATTAATTTGAAAAATCCCCACTTGGGAAGAAGGTGTAAACAGCCAGCGCTGTCCTAATGACTTGACATTTCTTAAGGTGCAACACTAATTAAAGCCAATCACAGTCAAAGTCTATCCCAGGTCTACAGAGGCTTGGTGCTTTGAGGAGTTAGTGGTTCAGCAGGCAAAATTGGAGTCAAGAAACTTCAATGGATCTATGAAAATTTGCACCAGCTGGGCTCTAATCTTGGTCTCAGCCATTCATCTGCTTTGTGACTTAAACTAAGACACCACATCACGTTATGCTTCAATTTCCCCATCTGTAGACCAGGGATAATGGACCTGTACCTTCCTTTGTATAGAATTCATTGCTGTACAGATGACAAAAGCTACATAAAAGCCAACTATTATTTTTATTGCAGTCCAATACAATTTACTTGTTATATAAATCTCAGGTGTTTCATACTAAACTCCAGGTTATACTCTGGGACAGAATAAAACTGTGTTCTGTATCTATTTGCATGGCAATGAGACATTTTCTTTCAAGAAAGAAGAAAAACTCACCGCTAAGGTGTGACTTCTCAATCATAAGGGGAAAATTTAGTCAATGGACGTAGACAAGAAACATTTTTAACAGGAAATTTTCAAAAGCACAAACAGGAGTTCGGCACCCAACAGCCACTGGCATTCCATTGTGACAATCTGACCCCTGCTAAATCCCAGCCAGTATTGTTGGACTCCTGAGGGGGTGGGAGGGAAGGTCCAGTTTTCAAGGTGCTAGCTTGTGACTCAAGAGACTGGAGATCAATATCTCACCATGCTTCAGACATTGCCATGTGACTCTGAGCCTTCCTGCCTCGCAGTTCCCCATCTGCAAAGTGGAGATAATGGTCTTTTGGTTCATCCCAGGGTAAGGAATCTATTAGATTGTGAGGTACTGTGATAAGACCAGAAACGTCCTTTAGATATAGTGTCCTTCAAATTATTCAGATCAGGAATACAATAAGTACTTTCCTTACTCCAGCTGCTTTGCTGCTTCTAATGTAACATCAAGGGGGCTAGGATCCTGTGGCGAATAATCTGAGACAAATATTATCCCAAAATGAAGAATGAACAGTGTGTTCTTTAGCACAATTGAATGGCAGTGAGAAGTGATGGACCGCAGGAAAGCCTGTGTTCCCAACCTAGTTAAAAGACGGTCTCGGTGTATGACCTTGGATAAGTCTCTTGGCCTAGTTTGTGCTCGGGGTAACAAAGCTAAAAAGTGGAGAATGAAATGCAGAACTTCCCTGACTTTTCTGGACTGAGCTGTCTTTAGTGAGTTTTTGTATATGGGCATGTGACACCGTCTCACACACAACCCTACCTTCAATTTGTTATCAAAAGAAACTAACAGGTTAAACACTGTATTTTTTTTTCTGTTACTAAAAACACTTCCGATTACTAATAGGGATTTTAAAGTCTAATTTACTTTTTAAAAATACATATTCACTATGTGTAAGGCCAATAAACAAATCCATTTCAGTGTTTAAAACATAACTAATCGGTTTAATTTTTTAGTTTCTTATAACAGTATGTTGCATTACTTGCCATGCAAGCACTGGATGAGAATATTTTTGCCTTTAAAACTAAACCCTTGTGTGGATTTCTCTCTCTCTCTCTCTTTTTTTTTTTTTTCTAATCTGGTAGAAACAATGCGATTGATACTGGGTTTTGTTAAACCCTGGGCGCTTTTCTTTTTTAAACAAACTCTAAGTTCATGTCCTAAATTAACCACCAGCATCTTCTTTAGGAACTTTCACTATATACAAATCTATTCAACACTTTTTCAAAAACAAAGGGGGAAAGTTACCTCTTCCACATTAAAGATACCTACACAATTATAATTAAAATGTAATGAGTGGACTAAGAGGTTTGAAATCTCTCCTGAAGAGATCATTCTTATTTGGATATTACAAATTCACTTCCCATGGTTATTTTTAGCTCAACACATGTCCAGTTCTCCATTCTGCTAGGATAAGTTATTTTAAATAACTTTCTTAACAATCAAAGCTACAAGGCACAGAAGTCCATTTTATTTCACATTTCTCCGGGAAGACTTTTGGCTTTCCTCATGTGGGCTCATTTGATAGGACTGCATTGCCTCTTTAAAGATCTGTGTCTCATGTAGAATGATCATAACAAAAATTTGTATTATGAACCCCATCCAGAATATTCTATTTACCTAAAAATGTTGACATTTTCAAGCTCTTACCTAGAGAGCAAGGGACAAATGGAAAAGATCAGTCATATAAAAGCTCCATCATCATAACATCCCATGGCAATTTCGGAGTACTTTGAACACCAAATGCTTCTGCTCCATATCTGAATTTCATATAACAAGAGATGAATTTGAGGCATAAAACACACCAGCAGTACAAAGCAAATAACACATAAACAAAGCATGGATACACTACTGTTTAAGATAACTTCTTATCTGGGTTTGGTCAAATTTCTCAGTGTGAAAGAATTACAATTTGCTTCGCACATTAGACAGAGAGAGATGTTGCTGGAGAAGTTGGATAAGATACATTAGGGACCATGTGATAGCCTCTTGTACACATAAGCCATAGCTAAAAAACTAATTCAGAATCTACCAGATTGGGTCCATCTCCTCCAGTACCCTGTCTCTGAAAGTAGCCAATATCAGCTATTCACAAGAAGTTGGAAAAAACCCTATAGTAGACACAAAAGGAATAAGCTTCTCCCAGCAAAAGCTACTTGCTGGCCCCCATTAGAGTTTGGTACCTGCCCTGAAGAGTTTATGTCCTTTCCAAAACTCTTATAATAAAAAGGATTAAAACACATCCAATTCTGGATACATCATCGACATAGATGTCCAAACCTTTCTTGAATCCTGAAAACCCCTTGGCCTCAATCATGTCGCAGTGAGTTCCACAGGCCAAAGTAAGGGGCGGGCTGACCAGGGATTTCTAACTTAGATCTACTTCCCTCCTTAAGCTAGGAGTTTAATTATAACAATATCATAGCTCTGCTACTATTATTATAATAGAGATAACTATATATAATATATAATTATATTATATATATTATAATAATAATAGTTGTAAAGATATGACAAAGGTGGCATTACTTACGAGCCTGAAAACTAAAAGTACTAAACCAACTGATTCTGTGACTATATCAAGAGCAGGAGGATAAATTTTGCGCCCTTGAAGTGGAATGGGTTCATCTCAGTTTCTTTAACCCTTTGTCGACTGCTTTTGAAGAGCTTTTTTGTTTATTTGCTGCCAATTCAAAACTCGAGAAAACAGTTTAAAGTAAACACTGTCAATAATCATGTGGGACCTAATCCAAAGCCCCATAGGAATCGTCAGTGGTCTTAGGAACAGGCCCATCACCATGAGGCATCTTATTCAAAATAGGCTTTGGCTTAAGGACAGGTGTGGTAGCGTCCTGGATTTCATTCTGGAGAATGACTGTCCCTAACAGAGATCTCTTCCCTGCTACTGGGAAAAGGACTAGGCAGTGTCTTCTGAAGTTTCCGAGTGTTTCTAAAATTCAGGTTTACACCGAAGGCCAGTCCCAGAACACAGCTGATTTGGACTTAGTTGAAATCTGCAAAAAAAAACCTGCCCTAACGGCACAACTACTCCTGTTACATGTTGACACATTTCCAATGTGTTATATACTCAATTATTATTAATATCGTTCGTAATGATGGCAATGTCCATGGATAAAAGCACAATGAATTGCTACAAAATGTCACCCTGTCCAAACACGGGCTCGGGTCTTGAATCCTTTCTTGGACCAAATTTCTATTGACGCTTCTGCAGGGGGTTGGAGCTGAATCTGGTTTTCCAGGATCATAAATGCCAATGATCTCAGAGCTACTTCCTGATTTATACTAGAATAAGCCAGAAGACGATTAAGCCCCTGGCCACTATAGTTTCCTTGGGAACCAGAAATTGCTCCCATAATCTTTGCAAAGTCCCGTTTCGCCTTTTCAAACCACTTGCCTACCGCTTTATTTAAAAATAAATAAAAACTAGTAGAAAACCCAATGAACATCGGCCTCACCAGCTTGCTAAATCTTCTCAAAATACAATCTAGTTTCCTAAATTTTTTCCTTAAAAAAAAATAAAAATCAATTTCTGTATGATTTACGGTAGGGTTAAGGGAAACGTGAAGTCCATGTTAAGGCTGCTTGTCCCATGATAAGGCAGCAAAAAGGTCAACAAATTACTCTCCCCCTAATGGTTCATTTGAACCAGTGAAAACAGGATATTTTATCCTCCTGGGTCAGGCCTGTTCAGAAATCCTACATTCTCTCTCCTCCCCGCCCCCCTGTCTCCTTTTCCACTCTATCTCTGATCCTCCAAGGTGACCTTTTCTCCTAGTCCTAATACCAAATTTTCTGGCTGAGTGAAGCTGAGCATTTCTGCAGCCCTGGCCAAAAGTCTCTAGTCAACAGCCTAAGGCCAGGAATTTAAACTGCCGTCTTACAGGATACGGCCTTGAGAGATAGGATACAGCAGGAAGAGCCAGTGCCAACTGTTACTAGACAGAGGTAACCAAAGAAGGGGGAAAAACCCACCTTTCCTATCCTTCTTGGGAGATGCTGATTTGATCATCTGACCCTCATCAATTATGAACTGGGATGGGGGAAATAAGATTCTTGCGCTCAGCCCTAAAAGGAGCAGAAAGCTCTAACTGCTGCCTATTAGGAGCGGCCATCACATCTAATTGTTATCCTAGCTGCTGACTGGAGGGGGGAACTGTGGGGATAGGAAGTTCAGCCCAGTGATTTAATGCAGTTTTAATGAGACTTTTTTTCTGAGGGGGCTGGTGCTTTGGTTTGGCGATATGGGCAATTCTAGCCAAATGCGGTCGTCACCTATAGGTGGGGAGTGAGGAGGCTGACCCGTGAGAGTCTTTCAGCCAGACATGGGACAGAGCATCACAGAGGTGGTGAGCATTTCCATTCTTTAACACGGGGTTTAGGAAAGGATTTGATCCAGCAAGGCTAGTTTGCTTATTTATTCAGCTGTCAAGAGACAGAAAAGGTAACATGGGCTGTTGGGAGTAACTGTCTCCCGCGTCTCCCCAGGACCAAACCTGGGCCGTATAAAGGAACGAAAACGCTCACTTTAATGGAGAGAGTCAGTGAGGATCTCCTCTGTGGGTAGACCAGGATGTTGCAGAAGGATCTCATGCATTGCACAGTTCAAATGCACTTCTTAAAGCAGATCCTGTGTGCTGCCTGCTGAAGGGTGCAGCACAACCTGACTCAGCAGATATGTTTGATGTCAAAGCAGGCTCCCTGGTCGGGAGACACTGGCATTCGTCCCCATGCAGAGAGAAGAGCAAAGCCCCTGCCATTCAGAGAGGGGGACGAAAGCACTCATTGTCGAATCAGGCCAAAAATGGGAAATCGGGGGGGGGGGTCTCTAAAACTGGGGTGTCTAGTTAAAAACATCACAGAGGTTTGTATGTAGCAAGGAAACATTGTCTTAAAGATGTGGCCATTAGAGACAATCTTTCCTTTATGTCTCTCCTTTCTTTCTGTGTCCTTGCATCCACGTGTGTCTATTTTGCACATTTTTAGGCTATAAAGTGGTGGTGCATTCCTTCTCCCTGCTACCTCACATGATCTGGCATGCTTCACTGGAACCAATTAAAAATAAAAGAGTTAACTCTTCCTGTGAAGTTATTTCTGTTATTATAGCCTCTCTCTCTCTCTCTCTCTCTCTCTCACACACACACACACACACACACACAAACACACACACAGAGCATAGATCCTGTCCACAGCCCCAACATACTAGAAAGTCATTTTTGTAGAAAAGTATCAGCCCACCCTAAAAGTACAGGTCACTGATTTTGTCCTAGATTGGGTGAAATATCTCTTTTCTTTTTATAGTTTATCCCAATAGCGGGCAAAAGATAACAAAGAAAAGAATGATTGTGTTTGCTTTAAGATTTTCAACTAAATTATTCTGGGAGAATTTATTTTTAATCTGCAAAGAAAAATGTTTCTTTTCCTGACAGGAAGATTATTTGTCCCATCCGCAGGATGCAAAATGTAGCCTGCGTCAAAGTAGATTTTTCAAAAAATACTTAATAAATAATCCTCTTTATAATATACACACACATACACAATTAATGGACATGTGAATTACTAGATGCATACTATACATGGTTCGTGCCTGAAACCAAAAATAAGAAGACAGACCTAGATCCCTTCATAATAAATGAAGATTCAAGTATCCAGACCTATTCCCATTAACATTAATGACAGTTCCCTCTCCAACACTGATTCCAGTGAAGGGAAACTGGATCCTGGTTATTATTAAATAATATTGGTGGGGAAAATGGACAAACTCAGCTGAGTTTAAAAAAAATCAATTTCCTTGCTTTAGTTTGGGGAAGGGAGGAGGAATAAAGAGGGCTTTTTTATAATGTTCTGCAGAAACTAGATGTGAATCCAATAAAAGAAAAACAGAAAAGCCTCTTTAATCTGTGCGTGCGTGTGTATGTTATAGATACAAAACTTTCCTTGCCATTCCCTTTCATTTTTTACTTTTTCATCCCAAAGAAAACGATCAAACTATCACATTCTGCTGGAACCTGGGAATTCTTTGAAGCAGCTCAAAGTGACTTACAGGAAAACTTCAAAACCATTTTGTAGCAGTGTGTATTAAAAATGTAAGTATAGCAAAACACACTCTGTAGCCCAGCAATCAGGTTATATGTGGTCACATTTCTGTACCATCTGACTGTCTTATTTCAAAAAGGATCTTGAACGTGCATTGGAGACAGGGATTTGTTATTTTTCTAGCAATCCATTTGCTGCATTTGGCTGACTAATATCTTTTCTGATTTTTAGGGAATGCTACAGCTTCTTTCTTTAGCAGTTTTGGTATTTGTGCCTCAAAAAAAGACAAAGATTATTGAGACGATCAGTATATTATTTCAATAGGTGCAGGATTGAGCCCCGGTGGATTTCTGTCCATCAAACAGTTACAACATTCTGCCAACATTACATATAAGCACAAACATAGCTCTATCACAGATTTTTTTTTTACATTAATCACTTGAAGATTAGGATTCAAGATGAGGAATCTGTTCATAAAGCATCATCTACAAGTGTTTTTTTTTTAAAAGGATTCTTTTAAAAAAATAATTCCCTCTCCCCACCATATTTTGTTTGATTAACTCTAAACGCCTGAAAATTTGGGGAAGTTAAGATTTCCTAAATAGATAAAAGTGTAAACATTTGGTTGAAGACACTCTGCTGCCTTCCAAAGGAAACTGTCCACTTACAAACATTTTAGCCAATGAAGAGCTGCTTTTTAAAAAAAAACACTCAAAAATTTGATGTGATTTTTGTTCATTGTTAGAAAAAAACCACAGAAAGAATTCATCCATCATTTAAACAAAACTAAATCAAAAAGGCTAATGAAGGGCTGGAAAATCAATATGAAGTGTCCTCACTTATCAAAGGCAAGCTCTGAGAGAAATAAGATGGACACCCACTTCCCCAAAAAGACGCTAGACTCTTTTACAAACGTAAAAGAAATACGAGAGAAGTGGGCAATGCCAGAGCCATTTGCAACGGAGTTCACAATGAATCATTTTGCAATGAAACGCACAAAAGAAATACTCTTACTGACAGGTGCCTTAAAAAGAATGTGGACTCTCATAAAATACTGTGATGCCCCCAGGAGTTTGGGAAGAAATCAAAACTGTTGTACTGTTTTCACATCCTAAGAAGAAATATTTTCTAAAACATCCCAGAGGATTTTCAATATTCCGATCTCCAGTATTCACTTGAGGGAGGAGGAGAAGAGGAGGCAGATTTGATAACGGCCCTTAAAGATGTGAACCTTTCAGCTGCTAGAAAACATCTGAGCTGTAACACTGTCCTATAGCGTTCCATAGAAGTGTTCATCTTTTAGGAGAAAAACTGAATACTGAAGACAAATACGAAAGAAGAGCACTCAGCTCTCCTATAGATTCAGTGAAAAGTGCAAGAAAATGGCATTTTATCATATACTGGGAACACTCTGCCTGCAGTACCAATAAAAGGAAGATTGTAACCTCTCTGTAGAGGTGATTCATGTTCCCTTATATTCAAATAAGGCCCACAAACTAACAAGCCAAGACACCCACCCAAACACAAAGGAAAAAGTGTAACTTTTTGGTTTTAGATGAAGGGAAGACATTGGGAATGCAGATCAAATCATTTCCCCACATAATAGGCGGAACAAGTTCAATGTGAACTCAGTTACCAATGGCCCTGGCATTACCAACTTCTCTCCTATTTGCTTTAAATTTGTAAAAGATTCAACATATCCAATCGTCATTCAGACCAACAGTCAACATGGCTGGACCCTGGTTTCTTATTGTTAGTGGCTCAGAATCAATGTTGCTTTGTTACAATATTACAGAGAGGACTTTTAGGGCTTTCATTTCTACTCCACGATTATCTGAAAAATGGAGGTTTCTTATCTCTCTTACTTTTTGTTTTTTTCCATTTTCAAGCAACTGATGAAGTGGGATCTCTCCCACGAAAGCTCATGTGATATATAAATTTGTAAGTCTTTAAAAGAGCCACAAGCGTCCTCGTTTGTTTTGCTGAACTAGACTAACATGGCTACCCCTTTGGAACTTCTCTCTCTTGAGTACCTATTTTGTCCTCCTTAGTCAGGTTGAACTCATAACAACTTGATTTTGATGGCTTTTTTTTTAATTTGGTCATTTCAAGGACTACACCTGCATTGCTTGCAAACCTTAAACTCCCACTAAGGTCAAAGGGAATTTGGGGTGTTCCAGAAATGCAGGATCAGTCCCCCAGAGCACTATGCAAAATGTTGCTCCTCATCTTGACCACCCAAGAAAAGGAAAAACAGACTCAGTGAGGTTAAGTGACCCAGTGCTGAATAGCTAAGATGAGAGCTTGCGTCCTTGGCTTCCAGCTTCACAGTCACAGCACTTGCTGAGTCTAGATCTTTGTAGCATATGCAAGTGGCATTTGGAATTTTCAAAGAAAGCTTTTTAAAAATGGGCTTTTATTCCTGTTGATGCTCTAGCTGTTAATGCTTAGATAGAAACAACCAATGCTTGAGTTTGCCTGTGTGTGTGCATTACCTGGAAAAGGCAAATGAGCATCAACTCTCCCTTAGCTTAGCTTTCCTCAAAACCTGGAGGACTGACAGAGAATCCCAGCACTTCTAAGGCACATTCAGCATCCAACCTACATGCCCTTTCCCTGTTATATACACAGAGTGAAATTCACCTGTCACAATGAGGGCTGTAAATCTGCCCTTGTTCCAAAATGCAGTGGACAGGATGCTGTGGAGATGGGCTATATCCTAAAGATAGCAAATCTGGGTTGCTGCCTGTACTCATGTGTAGTGTTCTGGAGCAAGAAAAGGACAAGGGATATGGAGTGGGCTTCCTGTTATGTGAACCAAGTGGGTTTTCACACCTCCTGCACAGAGGCTACCTCCGTCACCTAACACTGGCTTTAAAAACTAACTAAGGAATACATTTACACAGAGAATTTTCTTACATTCTGCAAGCCTGATCTTCTATTCTCCCCAGGCCCCTAACTCCCATTAAAGCCAACTTCACAAACACAAGCACAAGGGGAAAGGCTTCTTGGATTCTAATACACGAGCTCGACACTGCAATTTTGCAGCTGGGAAAAAAAAGGGGGGGATACGAAGGATTATTTCTCAAACATTTGATCTTTTTTTTAATCTATATAAATTTCATGGAAATATTTCTATTGGTCTGGGGCAAGATTGTGGAAAGCTGAAGTTTTGCAATGGAATCTGAAGGTGGTTAGATTTGTGTTTATTCTGATCTCCTCCCATCAGCACTCTACTGATTGTGGATCCGCACAAAAAATACATCTCCACCAGCTCCTGGAAGTCTGGCTCTGGGCCTTGAGAACTCTGCTTTCCCTAAAGGCATGCAAGTGTCTTTGAGTCATGAACAGGTTTGCCCTGAGATAGCCTGGACCCAGCCACTTCAGAGCTTTCTATATCATGGCCAAGACTTTGATTTGGGCCAAGAAATTAAGGGGGGGAGGGTAAGTAACACGGACATGGCGTGCTCTTGGTTGGTTGCGCAACTCAGGAAGTAGGCATCCACATGCTGTACCATCTGGCATGTGTTAGTCAGATTATCTGACTCAGATAGAGAATTAAGCAGTTCAGTCTTGAGGAAATAAGCATGTGGATCATGGCAGTTAGAGCATTTCCATGCAGTTGATAAACCAGTATTGAATTAAGGTGGCGAATAGTCTCTCCCAATGCCTTTCACAAAACACGAACTAGATGTAAAAATAAATCTGTTACCTGGTTGATTCAAGGTGACAAGAGCTCTTAGGTGGGAACGTCTGGCAGATTTCTTTCGGTTCTCAAAGCAGTTTTAGAGCAGAGTAGAATATAAGTTATTTTATGAATATGTGGAGAATCTGGCTGTGCAAGAATTTTGTGTATCCAGACTTATGGATAGCTGAGCTGAGTATTTTACCCCCCATCTGTGTTTTCCACTTAAATGTTGTGTTTCTATCTTGGGTCCCATTCTGACTGTCCAAGCTAGAATGGTTTTCTTAATTAATTTGCATATTATTATGACAATTGTAATTAACACTATGAATAACAAACTGTGTGAGATACCATAGGGCATTAATAGCTAGTCAAACAGATGTATACCCAGAAAAAATTACATAAAGGTATATACAATGTTTAATCCCAGTTGTATAGTCAAAGGCAAAATGGCAGCAGTGGTTTAATGATTCAAGCATGGTATTAGAGTCAGTAGACCTGGACCCTGTTTCCGGCCTTTCCTCTAACTTCTTCATCTTGGGAAAAACCACTTTATTTCTGTAGACCGCAAATGTTCCAGTTGTAAAGTGTCCTGAGCTCGACAGGCAGAAAACAATAGACATTCTTAGTGTTTTTCATCTACCTTTCATATTGCTATGATTTCTAGAAGTCGGTGTCTAAGCACTTATTGGGATCAGTTAGTTTATATACACCAAGTTCTCTCACAGAATTGCCTTGCTCTTTGGATTTTGCATTTGGAGCTCTGGATGAGATGAGAGATCTCAGCTATTCAGTTCTCTGTTGACTACACAACCCTGGAAGCACAAGAGCATGCTGTTCCAGAGAAGAGGTGAAGTCCTAAATCCAGCAAGGCAAAATTCCGGTCAGCTTCAGTCATCCTAACGGAAACAAGCTGTATCAAGGACCACCTGCATTCAAAAGCAGCATGAAAACAAAACCAACCAGCATTTTGCTAAATCCATCCAATTTTGAGGAGCCAAACTTTTCCGACCTGGAAGACATAATGGTCCAGTGAGGACTTTTCTAAGAGTGGATCAACAGTGAACACAGAAACAGCTGTCACCTTCCCCAAATGTAGGTGACAGATGGTTAGTCTCTGGCAGAGACATTTCCTACTGATTGGTGTTAAAAGGGGTGTGTTGGAGAGGTGAGGGAGGAAAACAGCTCCTTCAAACCTACTTCAAGCAAATTTTCCCTCCTATTTTAATTTGCTTTAACCAGTGATGAGCTATCATAGGAAGAGCACTCCTAGATGTTAAGGTCAAAAGGGACCTATATGATCATCTAGTCTCACCTCCTGCACAATGCAGGCCATAGAATCTCATTCACCCACTCCTGTAATAGATTCCTAACTTCTCACTGAGTTACGGAAGTCCTCAAATCGTGGTTTAAACATTTCAAGGTACAGAGACTCCACCAGCAAGTGACCTGTGCCCCATGCTGCAGAGGAAGGTGCCATCAGGACATTCCATGGCACAGAGAAAGGAATCTTCATACAGGATGTGTATGGCATGTAGGGAGCCTCCAGGTTATTGCACTAGTGAGGAGGAAAGTCCAAGCATGAACCATATTCCCATTCCGCTGATTTCTGTGCTAATACATCCCAAGGAGTTTGCAGTCATGGAACACCATGACCTAGGGTTTGTTTTATGGCCTTGTCCTGACTCCAACACCTGTGTCATACCGAGGGAAATTCTCTAGGGGCAGAACCATAGACATTAGTCGATTTCATGATCTCTAGCTAAATGTTTGCCTTAGAGGAGGGGCTGGTGGAGAAGAGGTGGAACTGCTGGAGGGGACCAAGGAGGACCAGAAGAGAAGCGGGAACTCATGAGGGAAGAGGAGGAATTATAAAAGAAGGAGAAGAAAGAAAGATGGGAACTTAAGGGAAGAAAAAGGGAGAAGCAAGAAATATTTTTCTTTTCAGGAAGAGAAAGAGAGAGAGATACTCCTGATAGGTTTCCTCTGGGGGAGAGGGTGAGTGAAGAAAGAGTATAAGGAAAGATGAGAGGGAGTGCAGGGTTAAAGCAAACAGGGAATGAGGGAGTGGGGAGGAGAGACAAAGGATGTGGAAGAGAATGAATGGGGAGGGAGGAAAATGAAGAGAACCCCACCAGGGGAAGAAAAAAAAAGAAGGGGTGGAAAATGAATAGAGGTTTTAGATACAGTGCTAGTGAAAAGGAGAGGTGGGGGTGTAAAGCAGGGAAGGATGGGATTCTCTGCTATGGTTGAACTGGCCAAGATTAAGGGCCCAAACCCCAACACTCTGCTCTCTCCCCCAATTCTCTTTCAATGTCCTTTGCCCTATAGAAGAGTCAATGCAGGCAGACAGGCTAATGTCAGACTCTGCTCCTAAACTCCAGGCTCTTTCATTCATTCCAGCCCTGAGACCTGGAGCTGGGATCCCTAAGGTTTGCTACCACTGCACTGGCTCCTTCCCTTAGATTGCATTTCTTTACCAGTAAAACACGGGGGAGGGGGGAAAGGGGAGGGAATCTGTACACTAAAATGCTTCCCCCACTTCCCCTCCAGGCCTTGCCTCCAGCACAGGACCTTGCCCTTATTTTGTTCTAGTTTGACAGACTTGCTTAGCTGAGGAGGCGCAGCCCAGTGAAAATGGAGAGAAAGGGGGGCTCCATCTCTCCCTCCTTGGGGCAATCGCTTCAGAACACCCACAGCTCCACGCCCACTGCTGGGTTTTCCAGGGGGAGTCCCACTGTGAGTGAACGGTAGAGGGAACCAGATCCTATCCTGGGGCACAAGAAGAAACACACCGTACCCCACCCTACCCCCTTGGTAAATATTTGCATTTTCTAAAAGTTATATTTAAATATAAAGTGCTTGGAAGATTCGTCCCAGCTGCCCCATCCTCTCCTTCCTCTAGGATCTGGAGAAGAGAGGAGCCCCAAGCCCTCCCCTTTTATAAGGAATAGGGGCCATCTGCAAAGAAGTGATGAGGGAGGGCCTCTACCTGTGGAGAGGGTGGAGATGGGGAACCCAAAAATCACACCAACCCCCCTCCCCAAAAGAAACTAACACACACACACCCTTTCCATTGAGAACCCATATTCTTAGCTCAGCTTGCCTCTCCCTTCACTGCTAGACCTTTCTTCTACACCTCACTGGAGCAATTTACCAGCCAACCATGGAGTGTCGGCCTTATACAGATGTCCGCATAGGTGCATTTAATACTGTTACTTGCTTTTACAAACCCTAATTTAATCAACCTTTGCCTCGCACTGTATGCAAAGACACATTACTTTATAAAATGTATGACACAATATTTGTTTGCCCCCTCATTTCCAAAGTCCTCTCTCACATGAAATCTGAACTGTGGATACAGTTTGTTTTTCTTCTCTTTCTGTCATCTAATCAAAGCCTATATTTTAATCATATATACTACTTATACTGATGCAAAGCTCCTCTAACTATAGAACAATTCAAAACCTCAGAGATTTGCTGTATTCCTTATAAACAAAACTCTTTAGAAGATAATTAGCATAAGAAATTCATTTCTTTTAAAAAGTTTTGCTTGTACAAATAAATAGCATGCATATTGTGTGTACTATTTTTCTCATAGATGTGCATTATCTATTCCATGGTTTTCTTATATTGAAATAAGTGATGGGGGATTGTTTGGGGGTTGGGGAGGGGGTCTTTGTTTTTTTCTCTGTTAATGTATGTGATAACAGATGAAGAAGAAGGAATTTAAAGGATAAAATTTGGACAATGTGACAGTCCAAAACTAAATTGATCACTTAAGAAAACCCTTGACCATTGCTTTACATTAATTGTTAAAGCTAATGCAAAAATGGTTGAAAGTAAAGGAACTATTTATAACGTGTCTGGTTTGCAAAAGATCAAAGGTTGAAGCAGAAAAAAATCCATTCGATGTGTCTAATTGCAAGGCATATGTTGTAACTAAATAATCTCTTGGTTTTTTCCACTGGGTTTCTGTCTTCCACGTTGTCTTCAATCTACACGAAGCTGTGTAAATAGCTTCCTTTTAATTCTACAGATTTCCTGAAACATTGTCTCTCATAAGAGAAGACAAGCTTGCAGGTCTCAACAGAAAGACAAAATGAAATCCACCAAGTAAGCGTCCTTTAAGAAGAAAAATGGAAGCTTGTTTTTGAAGACGTCAGATTCGGTTTTGACTTGTCCATTCAGCCTCCCATTACACCTCAGCCTTATGTCCCTTTGTAGAAATACTTCCAGACTAAACACCACATGGGCTTGGAAGAAAATTCTCCATGGTCCAAACCTCCGATTTGTTTCTATAGGACACTTGAAGTGGTCAGAGACAGACAGACAAGGTCGACAAATGACCAGAAACAACAGCTTGGAATAAAGATGGGGGGGGGAATAGAAAATGATTTCTACAGGAACAAAAACAACAATGCACTCTATCGGGAAACTTATTTACTCTTAGTCCAATAATAACCCTTTCAGTGTTAACGCCTGGATAATCTGGTTATTTCCAGCAGTCCCCCAAATCATACAAATAAGTAACACCCCTGGGTAGGTTTTTAACATTCCTCGCCTAATCTAGTCATTTGCCTAGTTCTTCCTAGGGGCTAAAATGACAGATCGCTTGGTAGGTCAGTGTTTCCGAATTAACCAGGAGTCCTGTGGCCCTTTTCAAGACTGACAAATGTATTTATCGCGTGAGCTTTCGTGGGAGAACATTGTAAGCACTTTTCTGAAGTACAAAAAAAAATATGAAAGGTGGAATAAATTCCTCCTCGCTAATAGCTGTGTCATGCCCTCGCCTAACGGGACCGGGAGCAGGTGTGGGGGGCTGAATTCTCTGTCCTGTCTGCGTGGGAGGAAGGGAACCCCACCAGAGCATGTGCCTTGATTTCACCGCAGAATGGGAAAACAGGGTTGACTCTTCTCCCTTTAGCATGGTGGGCAAACCGAACGAGGGTGTATAACTCGTCGGCCTCTCTTGTTTTAGGGGCTGTTACTCCAAGTTGGTGAGAAACATCAGCTCCAGGCAAAGGGGTCATGTTTTGGGGCTGGTGTGACTCGGGTTTTTAGGACACGTGGCTGGGCGGTTTATCCCAGGTTCTCTCTGCAACGTGGATGTCCACCTTCCCAGGGAATGAACCGCTTTCGACCTGTGTTTTGGGGCATGTGACACAAGCGATAGGGAAAGAGAAGAGGGACCCACAACTGTCTTGGGAAAGGGACTGTTTAGATCTAAATTCTTCCTGGTGTAGATCGCTGCAGACCACGTTGAAATTTAACTCGGGAGGGGGGGGGGGGTTGGAAAGGCGAAGGCAACTCCGTGGATCCGGAGAGGAAACGGCTGGCTCAGAAGGAGTGTGTCTTTCCTTTTCCTCCTGATTCCCAAATGTGAAGGGGTGAAGGAGTCTTCATTTTCCGGCTGTTTGGGTCTCTCGCGGTGTTGAGTAGATATTCTACAACTTTTCAGGCTTGGATCCAGAGCAGCTAATACGTGCCAGTAACCAAAGTTGGATGACACCTCTCTATTGTTATGGATTTTTAATCTCTCAGGGCATCTGGTGCGGTGACATGCCTCCCTGCGCCCCGCACAAAGCGCGGGTTGATCTTCATTTGGGAAAGCTGCAGGAAAGATGATTTCAAAGCGGCAAGAAGTTGCTGGGAGTGAACCGAGGAGAACTGGCTGCCCGTCCCTCCAGGTCTCTGCTGACCTCAACGGGCAGCCTGGCTGGAAAGGGGGCGAGAAATTGACAAACACGGTGAAATAGAAGGACCCAGCAAACCCAGAACCTCTAAAAATTCGATTGGTGGGAGCGAGATGGCCAATAAGACAAGAACCTTCTGAACTGATTAATTACAGGCTTAATGAATGAAAGGGCAGGTCTCTGCCCAACAAGATGGGAAAGCAATCTTCTCCAGTGCGGAGTTTTTTCAAGTGACCTAATAGGAACAAAAGTTACCTCGAAGCATCAGATCGGTTTGCTGCACGTAACAGCAGCCGGAGTTCTTACCAGCAATACAACCCAGTTTGTTCACCCTTTGCAAAATGGCAATACTGGAGCATTTTAGCTACGTCCAGCTACGAACCTCTGGAGTTTTTCGTTACAGCGCGTTTTCTCATGACAAGAAACACAGATTTTTCCACTTTATTCATTTTACCTCCCGCCTGAAAGTTAGATCAAGATGATCCGTTAACTTCCCAGGTCTGGTAAAAATTCTACAGCCATCCATCACACGCCACTGCCCCAGCTAGCCTATATATCAAAGGGTGGGTTTACAAGCACACACTCCCCTACAGAAAGCACTGCCTCTAATTAGCATAAACCCCCCCAGATTGAAACCTGTCCCTCGCATCCCGAAGAGATGGGGCTGATTATCTGAAATGGAATAGCACTGGGTCACAGTGAAGAACAGGTTTCATGCATACCAAACGTACACACGTTTCTCTCCCCCTCCCTCCCCCGAAGACTCCTTCCTAGAAAATATAGATCTGCAGCCGCTAGCCCGAAAAGACACAGTAGAGTCCTCTCTTATAATGAACTCAGAGGGACATTCATTTCAGTGGACTGTCATGCCTGTCAAAGAGGAATCAAAGGGAGAGTGTGTGTACTAGAGTGGTATTTTCAGGTATTTACACTTGATTTCTTTCTATTAAAGCCACAGAACGAGGGTCCAGGAAATATTTTGTGATTCCCTGTACCAGAGGCTGATGGCGAATGTTTGTTTACATCTCCCTGTAAGTGATTGTAAAGCTCCCCTTAATCAACTCGGTTCCTCGCTAAATTACAATCAGTGTTTTAAGGGCAAATATTTAAGAGGCGTCTCTTGTAAGTGGGTTTCCTGCATATATGTACACATGGAGAGAAAGATCTATATCTGTAAAACAGCAAAGCAGTTCCTGGGAAAGACAGGGACAGCAGGAGAAGGGTCTATCAGCCCACAAAACGCCCAGTGTATTTATCTCCCCAACGGTTGCATTGCTCGGATAAAGAGATCGTACTGGTAAAAGGTGTAGACTTGCATCTGCATATGGCTGTCGGGAGATGGGCTGTTAAATTCCTTGCAACGACTTTTCTGGTGCTGAGAATGTCTTATGGTAACAACGCATTTTTCGTAGAATAAAATCGGTTTGCAAGACACCGAAACCTAGACACGGATGCTTAGGAATTGCTCCGAAATAACTGTGTCCCCTCAAATTAGCAACATAGGAAATTAGAGGTGGCCTGGAATTGTCTAAACGGCGGGGGTTTTAATCCAGAGTTCCCAGGAAAGGAGAAGTCACTGCTCACTGGTTTGCCTGGCTCATAGAGACCAAGTAAGAAGGATTTTCATCACACGCTGGTGGGCAGAGCGGCCAATAGCTAAGGGCACGCATGTTTCCGTTTGGGTCCCAGGATATTAGAAAAAGTGGGCGAGGTAGTATCTTTTATTGGACCGACTTCTCCTGGAGAGAGAAACAAACTTTACAGCGTGTCCAAAGCTCTTCTTCGGGTCTCTGTGTAAACGGGAAAGTTTTCTCTCTCCCTAACAAAAGTGGGGCTAATAAAAAATATGATCTCCCCCGTCTTGCCTCTCCCAACAATTGCCTTTCCATTGGACTCTTACAGCAACGCGAGAGAGATGGGGGTGGGGGTAGGCGAGGTCATCACATTTAGTTAAAAGAATTTTTTTTAAAAAAAAGTCTTCCTTTTCCAAGCCTGCCAAAACCCGAACGCCTTGATTCCGCAGCTAAGGACAGCAGGAAAGGAATCTGTTACACACCACGGTGAAATGAAAGAAACAAGTCAAGACGGAAATAAAGTTATGGATAAAATCCCTGGGAGGAATGCCTTTCCTGGCGGGCCTTGCTGAACAAGCAGCTGGCCGCTTATGCACCCCAAATAGATGCCCACCCAGGCAATACAAGGGTGCAGCCAGACTGAGGGTTACAGACTACATTACACACACAGGTCTCCTGACAAACGTGGCCCGTTTGCCTGGGAGATGCACAAGGGAGATCCGTGGGTCTCCAGCCGACATCCTTCCTCTGCTACCTCAGTGCAACGCCACTGGACGGTCTCACTGGCAGGGAGCAGTTGCAGGCAGGGTCGGTGCTGAGCCCAGGGCGATGCACCATTAAGGAGGCAGGCGTTGGGGGTCCCGTTGTTTAATTAAAGGGTCAGGAGGGTTTCGGGGAAGGAAACATTTTCCCCCACTGGGGAGCTGGATCCGAGGCGAGGCGGCAGCTCAGGAAATAACAAAGGGCAGAAATTAGGGCCAAGAGGCAAGTGGAACCATTTCTCCCAGCGAAGGAGTGCAGAAAGCCTAACAAAGGGTTGGAAAAGCTGGGCTTTCGGGAAGCCACCAGCACGTGGGAAATCGCAGTCTCCAGCAGGGCGCCGAGCGGGTCCCCAGTGAAACCAGCTCCGGCTCTCCCCTGCCGGGCAAAGGCCACTCCGAGCCGCGGAGATAAACAGATAAACAGAAATCTGTTCTGGGCTGTTTCCACGGGGCTGAGCTGAGGACGAGCACAGGACTGGCCTCTGCACACTGGAGGCAGGGGATGCACACACACGCGAGCACCCCCCAAGTGCTGATCCGGAATCCACCCCAAACCAAGGGCCACTGGAACGGAACTGAAAGCGGATCGCGCTTCGCTTACCTGCCGGCCGTCAACCTCCCAACCTGGAGAAGAGGAGCCAGCTCGTGCCTAAAACTTCCTCCGTTTATTTATTAATTTGGAGGGATAAAGTTAGAGCCGGAGAGTCCCTCTCGCTGGGGTCTGCCTGGGGGGAGGGGAGTTAAAGAGGCCAGTTGCTGCCCAGCGCTTTGACCAGCGAGGGGTTTCAACCCTGATTACCATTTTGGTTTTCTCCACGTTTGGAAGCAGGGCCCCCTGCATTCACAGCAGCGCCTTGCCCCGGGAGTGTAAAAGGCCGGGCCTCGGCGGGCCCCTTTGGATTGTCCGCCGGGGACAATCCCTTCCTTTGTGGAGGTGTTTCTTTCTTTTCCTGCTCGCCCTTCAGGCCCGGCTCTTTGCAATTTGCACCTTTCCGCGGGCGGCTGCACGAGGAAGCAGACAGCTGCGGTTAGGGAAGAGGCTGGAGGCTTGTAAATTGAGTAAAAATGCGGGGGCTGGCGGGGAGTGCAGGAAGGGGAAAGCCGGGGTCTTTTACAGCAGGAGATCCTCTTTCTCAAACACCGCTCGGCTCCCTTTCTGCAGCCGGGACTCTACAGAAAGCCCCGATTGCCGTGTATGGCATGGACTCATTGCGGGAATCGCGCACTATGTACCCCCAATTCACGCACTTTAGGGATCCGTGGGTAGGAAAAGTGGGTGTGAAATTCACACACGTGCCTGTAGCCATTGCACATCTTTGTGCGCGGCTTGTACACCTTAGAGCTGCGTGCAACACGCAGATAAAGCGTGGCTGACTCTCTGTTTTATTACACACCCACGTTCATCCGAACACACGTTGGACTTACAAAAAAACCGCATTGAACACCCCTTCCAGCACAAGGAAAAGCAAACCACGGATTCAAAGATTAGCCTGAAATAGTCAACTCCCATAATGGGGGTGGACGGCCTGTGTTCCATGGGGCAGCCCTGCGTTTCCAGTGCCCCCTTAATATTGTGACCCCCAGCACCCCCCGCCAATCCAGAAGGCCATTTATTTGCTCAGCTCTCTTTCCCTGTCCTTACTCCCCCCGTGGCCAACAGCTCTGGAAATGTTCAAAGCGCAACACGAAAAGAAAGAAAGAAAGAAAGAAAGAAAGAAAGAAAGAAAGAAAGAAA
>ML685788.1:4949019-5110974 GCA_007922175.1 Pelusios castaneus | reverse complement strand
AAAGAAAGAAAGAAAGAAAGAAAGAAAGAAAGAAAGAAAGAAAGAAAGAAAGAAAGAAAGAAAGAAAGAAAGGGAAGGAGAATTCAGCTGGAGAAGCAGGACAGAGCTTGACCCCCAGCTCCATGGATGAGCGCTTCTCTCGGTCCCCTGCTGTGCCAATGTGGACCTTCAACTGTGGCTCAGAAATTGGTGTGATTTGCCTGGGAAACCAGCAGCCAGCGCCCAACTCGCTTTGACAAGCTGCAAGAGGAAGAGGCAATGCACAGGAGGCGTTTATATAAAGCTATATCCCAGCCAAGCCCGGGGAGCATCTCTGTAGAGCTGAAAGGAAAGGGGGGCGTTTGAAGTAGAGGGGCTCTGAAAGTGGAGCCCCGCAAAGGGCATTTCCTTATTCCTGGCTGGGGCGAGCGCCCGAGCCGGGCTTCCTCCACGGCCGGTTATTTCTTTAATGCCACTGAATGAGTCCCTGCAGGCGGGCGGAGCTGCATTCTGCACGCCCAGCCGCCTCCATTTCTCCGAGGGATCTTCCGACCACACCGCTGCGCTGCGGCATTTAGGAATGAGGGGGCTGGGAGGTGATGTGACGAGGGAGGGGTTAACCAGCCCGCCCCCCCCCCCAGTAGAATAAGGAACGGGCTGGCTGTGGAGAAAGTGGGTTTAGTGCCGAGCTGGGGGGGGGGGGGGTATTTTCCTGTATGCAGGGGGACCTCGGTGTTTAAGGCTGCCCCCTCCCTCTGAAGACGGAAAGCCGCAGGGTCACTCCAGAGGAGCCTCTCCCCGTTCTTATTTGCATTGCCTAGCACCCACAGGCCTCCACTGTGCTCGGAGCTGTACAAAATATACGCATGGCCTTTGTCCCAGCTGGAGAAGGGCTGCGGGGAGGGCAGTGGGGGGGGGAGGGCTAGACAAGCAGGGCCGGACTCCAAAGGTGAGAGGTAAAGGGGCCTAACCAAGAGAAGGTGCCTGTAGGAGGGAATCATCCGCCCCACTTCTTCCCGCAGGCGGAGGTGGAGGAAGGACTCAGAGGCCAGGCCAGGCCAGAGCTGAGGGCTGCCCCTTCCGACTCAGCCCCACGGCTAAGGCAGGACCCCTACCAGCATCAGCAGCACATCCCTGCGCTGGGACATCAGTCCCTCCTCCCCAGCCTGCCCCACTTGAAGGCTTCCCCGTGGCGGGCAGCCCCCTCCAGTGCCCCAGGCAGGAGCTAGGGGACAGGACGCTGGGAAGGGGGGGCTACGCCTCGCTCACAACACGAACTCGGCCTTGCCATGGCGCAGGGATCCCCCCCCCCCCGTGGAGACGGTTTAGGAACCCCTCCCCCCCGCCCCAGCTCTCTCATTCGGGCCCCCAGCTCATTCAGGATCGGGTCCAAAGGGAGGGGGCGCGCTCCATCCAGCCCGGCACCCTTTCCACGTGGCCGGCCTCACCCCGTCTTTGGGGGCGGGGAGAGGGCGAGATGGAGCGAGGCTGGATGGAGCACGGTTCGGTGTTTGCAATGCAGGGAAGAGCAGAAGGAAAGAAATCTTTGGCGAGGGATTTCTCGTGAAAAACCCAACCGGCTCCAGGGGCAGAACAAAGCCCAGCTGCAGCCACGTGGCGATCTGCGCCAACCCCCCCGTGCAGGCCACAGGGCGCCGGCCTTTTGTGTGCCTGATTGCTCCCTTCCAGAGAAGCGGGGCTCGCTGGTGCGCCGGATCCCTCCAGCTCCCCCGCTCGCATTGATCCTGGCCCCTTACTGGAGAGCGAGGGTGCAGCCGCTGCAGCCCAGTCCCCATTCCCTGTGCACCTGGTTTGCGCCGAGTCAGGAAGATTTCACACTCGCCTCCCGAAAGCAGAACCTGGGGACCCCCAGAACAGGGTCGAGGAGGGGGGACCCATCCGGCCTCTCCGGGCCTTGGTTATTGGGCCCCGCACTAGACCTGGTTTGAGACAGGAAAACCTGCCCTGATTGCTGCGCGTGGAAGGCCACGCGTGTTTTCTGAAAGATGCCCGCACTGAACGACCCATTCTCCCCCGCCTGGCCAAGCCCCCTCTGGCTGGGGGGCGTCAAAGGAGCGTAGCACGGCTGCCGTGTAAACACTCATTGCGGGAGCCCCTCTTTGGGAAATTTTACTCCTAGGAGGAACGTCGCTGGGTCTCCCTTTGCTACGGCGCCCTTTA
Source organism: Pelusios castaneus (assembly GCA_007922175.1). NCBI lineage: Eukaryota > Metazoa > Chordata > Testudines > Pelomedusidae > Pelusios > Pelusios castaneus. Next base: position 5,108,814 of record ML685788.1, on the reverse strand, counting down.
CTCTTAGGCAGGAAGGAGGAGTGGAAGATCTCCCCCTAATCCGAAGTCAGTTCGGTCCTGGCAAGGCAGTGTAACCCCAGACCAGCTGTGAGCCAAAGCCGGTGTGCACGGGGGGAAATCTCTCCTCCCTGGTGTAATGCCTGGCTACCGTCAAATCTCGGGGGCTACGGTTTCTAATCAGCAGCTTCAAGGCTGGCCGGTTTCTAAATCCGTCCCCAGGCCCGGAGAACAAGGGGCGGTTCAGGGAGTCGCCACTCTGGAAAGCCTCGGCAGCGAAATGAACGTTTAAACGGAAAAGCAGAAGCATGCCACCGGAACGCCAGGTGCCAGCGGGCTGAAAGAACCCGATTCTCCCCGGGTGACTCGCCCCTGCGAGGCGGGGAGGTGCAGGGGGCGGCTGAGCCGAGTAGGAAAGGCTAAGGGATGGAAACTGTTCAGTCCTACGCTATTAAAACCCCCTCTCGTCCCTAAACCCCCCAGGTCCCTCCGGTCTTAACTGGCCCTTTCTGGGCGCTCCAGCCGTTTTAATGCTTGTGCAAACCCGGTGTAACTTTCCTGAGCGTGTCTAAACATGGTTGTAAGTTCCAGGCGGAGACCCAGAAGGGCAATATTTTAACCGGGAAATCCTGTGCCTTCCCGCTGGAGCTGGGGGGAATAGCCTGCAAGGCCTTCCCGTTAGTGCTAATGCCAAATAAATAGGGGGGGGGGGGTTGAGCTCTGCACATGGAGAAATGAGGAGGAATATCAGGTAATTGCAAAGTCAGCCAGCTCTCGCAGGGTCCAATCCTTTCCTGTGACATAACGCGCGGCTCAGGCTGAGCTTTCGATTCTGATTGTGGTTTGTATCCGTAAAAAACCAAGGAGCAAGGGGAAGAGCGGGAGGGAGCGGGGAGAAGGCAGCTTCAGACGCTTGAATGTTTCAAAGTTGCTGCTGTGCTGACGGCTATTGTGTGTGTAAGACGGGGGGGTGAGGAGGGGGCTTTGACCCCCTGTTGGTGTGGATTTGCTGTCCAAAGACCGTTAGAAAGAGGCAGAATGAATGAGATTGAAGGCGATTGTAAAGCTCAAGGCCCTCCTCCTTTCTCAAGGAGCTGGGACGGGAGGCCAGGAGAGCAGCCGTGGGGAGAGCAAGCAGCTTTCTCTCACCCGCAGGAAGGTGTTTGGCAAAGCAGTGAATTGTATATGCCGGGGGGAGCGGGGTTAATATTTTTATTATTATTACAGATCTGAAAAACAGACAGCAGCCAAGGCGTCCAAAAAGACAGAGGACACACGTGGTAGAGAAGTCTGAATTCCAAACCTCGTGTAAGTGGAATTACTTTCTAAGAGAGCTTTAAGTTATTCTTTGAAATTTGCTACAGGAAAGACCATCCTCTGCTCTGTTTGTGCCTGAACCAGAGGCCAGGGATCTGAACCTCCTTTTCCGCTTCCTTTGCTGGTTGGGGGGGCAAAAAGCAAGGCCTCATTTTAAAAAATAGGGTTTTATTTGTGGATGGGTCCAGGGCGACCGGTTCTGGGGGCCGCCGGGGGAGGAGATGGTCTGTAGGCTGTATTCAAAACCCGTGCCAAGTTCTGGGGGCAAAAGAGATGCCGGCTAGTTACTTAAACAGCCAAAGGGGGACTTCCTCTGGTCACTCGCACCACACACACCGGGGCGAGCGTGTGTTAGGACAGGCTGCTGTGAATTTCGGGCTGTGTTTTTCATACGCATTGCAGTGTGGAGGTCTGGGCAGGGAAGGGAAGTGATAGCTCGGTTCCCGGCTCCAGGATCTCTTTGTTCGGGGAACAGTAGGTGGTATTAAAGAGAGACAGAGGGAGAGAAAAGAAAATGGCCTTTGCAAGTCATCTATTTTCTTCCGGAACACAGAGAGGCTGCATTCCAGCCTGGGGATGGGCTGTTCTTAAAACAAAACGCCTAGATTTTGGGCTACTTTCTCTCCAAGCCCGAGGTAGCTTTTAAACCCTCTCACACCGGAGAGATTGAAGAGCAAACTTCAGAGGGGCTGAAGGCTTTTGCTGTGCTTCATTTTAAAGAGAAATAAAATCCTGATTCCCCGCCCCCACAGTGTGACACCCCCCCCCCCTTTCAGGCTCTCCTTGCCTGGCCAGGAGGTTAAAAATACCACATCCCTGCTTTCCTCTGAGGCCACCAGGATTACAAATGCAGAGGGGCCTGGAACATTTAGAAAGGCAAAGAGGAATATTAAACAGCAGCACACTGTGTGCCTGGCTGAGAGGCCGACTCCCCCGCCCCCATAGAAGGGATACAGGGATGGTTCCTTATCTTATTAAAGTTTATTTTTAAGTCAATCTGTACCTGAGGCAAGGAAAGAAATCTCTGCTCGATTCAGAACGGAAAAAAAAAACAAACCCCGCCCTCAATTATTCCCGACTGTAATATTTAAATACACCTGGAGTTAAATTCGATGTTTTAAGTCAAACTCGCACTATTGGGAGGTGGGCGAATATAGGAGGAGGCAGAAAAAGGAAGCACCAATTCTGAATACCAGGGAAGGGACTGTGCTATGCAGAAAAGAAAAGAAGGGAAAAAAAGAAAAAGAAAAAACCTATTTAATTCAACACCATGGACAGCGAACCCTCAGCCCTGAATGGAAAGGGAATGCTCGCTCACCTTTCTTTTCAGCACCTTTCCCATGCAGAACACGCCACTGACCTCTCTCTAGTCCCTTATTAAACCGTGAGACTAGGGAGGAGCAGAGAGGGGGATAGGAACAAACGGGGATCCAAACCCCATCTGAAGGAGACGGCACAACAAAACCGAGAGTCTGATAACGTGATCATTATTGTTTTCCAGACTGACACAGGTCTCCCTGGTTTTCACTCTCTGCCATTAGCTGCTCTGTATTAAGAACACGGCCAGATGTAGGCATCTGAGACAGGTATTTCTGGAACCCCGCCTGGGAACTAAATACATACCACTCTATTTGAAAACAATTCTGTGGGTTGAAACCCAATACGTAATAAAAAGAGCGAGAGCTTTAATCTTGTCCAATAAAATAAGCCTAGAGCGGGCAAAGTAATAAATAACAGCAATACACCCCTCCCCTCAAAAATGCAGGCCTGGACCTAGCTGTGAAAAGAAAATTCACTCCGAATTTTGCTGTAGATGGGCATCGCGCTGTCAAAGGCTAGAGAAAAGAGCTGGCTCCCTCCCTCCCGTTAGTGTATTTACATTTTTAGCTTAAATGCACAAGATATAGAATCGTGTTCATGTGCTTCCTCGTGGGTATAAATAAGTAGATAAATAATAAACTAAAATGAACCAGGTGGGGGAAAATAGCTTCAGAAGGTGGAAAATGAGGCTTCAATAGCAAAATTCCTCCTGCAGCGTAGTGACAAACAATGCGTTTCCTCCTGCCTAGAACACACGCCATGCACCATAGCATTATATAATAGAAAGGCAGTCACACGCACACACACACACGCACACAATATTAAGGTGTGCAAGTGTCTGTACTACAGGCCTTAAGCCTTGAAGGCGATATTTCACCCAGCATTTCGGATTGCTACTTTTTACTATACTTTCTAACAGGTTCTCTGCGGTCAGACTATGTTATACCGCCTGGAACCGATTTTTTCCAGCGGTCTCTCTGGGATGCCTTTCAGAGACCCTCTGTCGAATATAAACAAACACTCCCCCAAACAATTGGGTTGATCTAGTGGGAACAGAAAGGATATAGTTTACAGTTCCAATAACACATCCATCATGTAAATGCTCACACAGCAAAGCGGGTACTTTCAGAATAGGAACAAAAATGATTCCCATCATAATCACTGAATCCAAGCCCCACAAGTCATGTAAAAATATCTGTGGGCAAATAAATACTACTAGAACCAAATCACGTCACATTAAAATCATTCTTCTAACAAGATGCAGCGCCTTGCTAGCCAGAGGAGGTCAATAGAGCGGAAGATAACCCCCAAACCTGCACTTTCCACCTGAAAATCCTTACTTGGGGTGTGGGGGGAGAGAAGGCATGTGTAAGTGGTTCGCCCTATTTCCTAAGGATAAAGCGAAAGTACAATAAGACGTGTTAGAATAATTCTAAAATAGACTCAGCCTTGATCTGGATATAGAATTATTTAATCAATCAATCAATCAAATAATAATAAAGACAGCGCGATTCTAAAAAAATAGGACGATGGGACACTAAGATTAAACAAGTGCGACCTGAGGACAGAGGTCTCTAGGTATAAAGCGTTTTTTCACTGCTTAAAACAACCCTAACGAAATAAATCTCTTCAAACCGTATCATGAAAGGCTCGCTGTAAATACGAGGACGGCCCTATCTGCTGGGGCTGCTCCAACGCAGAACCAGTGTGGTGCATTCGGTGAAATAAATCAAGGCTATTTGATGGCAGGAACGCAACGGGCCTTGCTATATTGTTTACCTTGGGTGGCTTCTTAAGAGAATAATACTCTGTTGGTTTATTACTTAGAAATGATCCACAAAGCAGTCTTTCCTTCCAAACTAAGCGATTCTTAGTTCCTGATGATATAACTTTAAGGAGCTGTATGACAAGGAACGAGGATATATGTCAATAGAAGCTCTTATTTTAAAACATCTCCCTTTCCTTGCAGAGGGAAAGAGAAAAACGCCCTTATAATGTTCTCCAATCTGTGTTTCTAAATACCTCCTATATCAATCATGGCCGATGGCTTAGTTTTGAGGTAGGGAATGCAATTGTAGGATATGCAGTCTTTCCCCTCCCCCTCCATCCTTTTAAAAAAAAAAACCAACCCACAACGCGACAGAAAATATAATGCACAGTATAGGCGCAGAATCCGGTTTCTAACCCATGTGCGCTCCTAGATTCTCCAGCCCTGGAGCACAGCAACACATTCTCCATGGAGCTGCAAGTGCTCAAAGCTGAACCACTATTTTCCGGGCGCCCTCGCCCCCAGCCCGAGAGCAAGGTGGGGCTGGGCGGGTAATTGAGTCTAGAATGTTACTCCGAGAGTTTCAAGGACATCTTGCTGATGAGGATTTGGTTAATGGAGGCGAACTTATGTCCTAGCGGTGACGTCATTGGGTCCCAATGTAATCCTCTTGTGCTGAACCCAATCAGCAGACGCGCTGAGAGCTTGGCTGGAGAGAAGAAGCTGTAATCCTTTAGACTGGATGAGATCAGCTGAAACAGCCAGGACTAGACCCCCAAACCCCTCTGGTAGGAAGATCAAGAGAAGAGGGATAAATTGAGAGAGACGCCTCACAACCCCTTTAAAGAGCGGTGGAGAAGAGGAGCGCAGGAGAATGGAGAGACGGGTGGTGCTCCAGGACAAGTTCATCTTGCTTTTTAAACCCTCTGCTGAGGTCCTTCTTCATTGTTTCCGGGGAGGAAAGAAAAAGAAAGAGGGAGAGAGGGGGGCTAACATTCAAAAGCTAACGAAAGACTAGGCGCCTTTCTTCTTCATCGCTAGCCCGCAGACACAAACGCAGCCTCGTGAGCCACGGGAGGGCGTTCGCACTGGATCTGAGAAAGGAAGCGGAGTTTGTCGCCTAGCCACATTGGAATGGGTAAATCCGCTCCAGCTAGCCTTGCCGGCTGTAATTATGGGGTGTGGGCGACAATAGCATCCCAGCTCGATTGCTAACTTGGAAGAGCGTCAGGATTTTCCCCCCCTTCCTCTTCTGCACGCGTCCTTAATGGGCTTCTTATTACTATTATTTGGGGGGATTTTGCGGGGGAGGGTGACAAGGAGAGGGCTGGGGGAGGAATTCAGCGGCATAGAAAGACACCGTCCTAAATTAATAAAGTGCCTTTAATTCCGACGGCCAGCAAGGAAACCGCCTTAGTCCTGTAACTCTCTTTCGCTGCTTATTTAAGGGCGCGGGCTGCGAGGGGCGGTGCACACAGACGGGGAGCTACCGTTGTGGCTGACGGCTGCGGAGTTAGCCCCACGCACGTCGGTTTTCCCTTCTCCAGGAGAGAGGAGTCAGCTCATCTGCATGTTCAGCAGCTTCAAAGCAACGTGAGGATTTTTAATACGGTTCTGGGGGGGGGGAGGAAGATGCCCAGCCCCGTCCCTAGCTCGGCTACCCGAGGGCAATAAACCTCTCCCTGGGCATGGAGCTCTGCTCTGCTCGAGGCCAGTCTGGTCCGGCGGTGCCAGGGTCTGCGGCTCTGGAGAGGTGTCCGAGGGCTTCTCCCTGCAGCAGCGCCTAGGCGCGGGGAGAAGTTGCGTTCCTGGAGAGGCTGAGGGTGTCCTTTGTGCGCTCGGTTTTGGTACAAGGGCTGTGTCTCGTTCCGATCCGGCATGTGGGTTTGCGCTAGAGGCTTGGCATTGGAAAGGGTTTTTTTGGAGCGGGCTGGCGTGCACGGATCCTTCCCGCTGCATGGGGGCGGCACAAGTTTTTACGCAGATCTAGTCCAAGGGGTTCTCTCTCCGCTCTGAAGGTCAGAGAGGGGGCCCCTGTTCCCTGCAGGTCCGTAAGGGGACCAAGGCTATGCCGAGCTGTAGTGGGGGGAGGGAGGGCGCACGGCTCCGCTGCGCCTGGCTCTGTCCCCGCTCCAGCCGAGCCCTTCTCTGCGTGTTCACAGCGGACCTTGATTTAATGTCCATACAATTAAGGCACGCGGTGAATGCCAAGAGAGGCGCCTCACAGCGTCATTTGAATGGCAATTGGGGACAGAAACCCCCTCATTGCACTGAGCAGCAGCCACGGAGCGAGCTACGGAGCATCCTCGGCCTTGCGACAAACGGGGGCGGCCATGGCCCCGCCGTCCTGCGGGGCAGCTGTCCCTTTCCCCGAGCAGGGCAGCGGGGAAGCAGGCCCTGCTGAATATGGAGAGGGTGAGGGCTCCCGGCTTACAAAGGGAAAGGGCAGCCGGGGAGGAAGGACAATGAGGCGGAGCGGGGAAGACAATGCCGTGGGGCTGCTCTTGTGGGGGGGCTTAGAGGTCCTTGCCACCCCCCGCCCACGACGCCACCTTTGCCTCTTGGCGCTGAATGGAGCGAGGCGAGGGGGGACAGCCCCGGCTCTGGCAGGAAAGAAACCCGCAAAGGGCCAGGGAAGCCGCGCTGGATGGCGCTCCAAGGAGGGCTGGACTGCACCGGGGAGGAAACCGAGTCCCCAGCTTGGCCTTGGGGGTCCAGAAAGCGGCGGCTGTGTCCTGGGTGGGACACACAGACACAACTGCGGGGGGAAGAGGAGGAGAAACGCATTCGCTCACAGAGCTGCCAGTCCATTTTCTTGGGTTAACCAACCCCCCCCCCCCCGGCCAAATGCTCAGCCTCACTCCGGGGTCCCGCCCTAAGCTTTGCATCCCCAATAAACTCCTTTGCCAAACGCCCGGCCCGCAGCGTATTTGTTACCGTCAATTCTTTGTCGGGTCCGAAGGAGGAGCGGTACGATCTACCCCAACCAGCCGCCGCCGCCCCCCCGCCCCCAGTCTATTGCCAGCAGCATTGAGCCGCCCAAGCTGACTTTTTAAAATAAAATTCTTGCTGGTCTCCGTCCTAGTGTCTGTGAAGCCAGAGCTAAGGGATCCTGGACGGTCTCTGCAGGCGTGCGTGGGGCAGACCCAAGAATTGTTACATTTGGCCGAAAGTTTGTAGGGATCGGCGCATTTCTTACCGGGCCAGTCTGTATTACAGGGGGCGCGTCTAAGGAGCACGTCTGTGTTTAGCAGTAAGGTGCGTGTAAGTATACGTCGCGTTGACACACGGTGTGCATGGGTCAGCCTGCGCTCTCCGCTAGCCGCCTCGCTGCATTCTGCACGCCTACTGTGAGAACGCCAGGCTGCAGGGTTTCATTGGGCTAAACAGTGGGGTTCCAGTTTGTGTCAGGACATTTCTAAACAAATAACCCCCTAGCACTCCTTGCTTTCTCCCTCCTCCCCCAATGGTGGGGCTAGCTAGTTAAAAGAATGGCTGATCTGTCCAGCCTGGAGAAAACCGCAGCGAAGATGCCTTCGCCTAGCGCCGCCTGCTGCTACCCGGAGACTCCGCTGCTGCTCTCCAGCCGGGCGACTCACCAGCTGCCGAAGGCGAGAACCATCTTAATTCTGCTCTGGCCACAGCGGCTGGTGGTTTCTAGGGCCAGCCTAGCTGCCTGCTGCAGGGTTTGGGCTCTCAGCTTATTAACAGAGAGGGGCGAATCCTTCCTTGCTCAGCAAACTCCCGGCCCCAGGGGAACTTGCTCCAGCAAGGATTTCTGCACCTGCCCCCACGATGCATGCAGGGGGTCAGAGCCCTGCGCACTGGGACGCTGGACCAGTCTGCTTCGGGCCCCACAGGAGCTGGTACGCGGGCAGGGTGGGGGTGGGTGCGGCTGCGGCTGCGGATCCACCGCAAAGAAACGCCATGCGGGAAGCGGCTGGAGTGAGAGCTTTCTGCACCCCCCCGCCTACGGTGCTTTGCTTGTTTTCTGTACCGGTAGGGGCGGTTCTGCCCGCAGGGCCAGCAAGGACTCCGGGCTGGGCACTCACTTGCTTGGGGTTGAGGAAGGTCGATTCCTCTTTCCTAGCTGGGGGGGGGGGGGGGGGGGGCCCTGTCTCTCCCCCCGTGCAGCCAGCCTCGCCTCACACCCTGCGACCTCCAGCCCGGGGGTCCCTAACCCCCCGGGCCTCCTTGGGCCGGCCCCCGCGCTCTGTTCCTACGGGGGCGCCGGGCTGACACAGGGGTGCGGAAAGGGCCAGCTCCCCAGGACCCCTGCCTCATCCCCCAGTTCCCCAGCAGCTCGGGACCTGAAGGCGTTGGGGGGCAGAGAGCGGTGGACAACCCAGCCCGCAGCATTAGGCAAGAGTCGTGCCCGCCTTGCTCCCCAATCCCCTGGGTGGAGGGGCGGGGAGAGGGCGGGCCCTGGATGCAGTGGGCCGGTGGATGTACCGGGAAGGCGATCTGTCTCCCGAACTGCCCTGCAGGGTCCTCATCGCCACCCGGGCCGCTACCTGTCAGTATAGGCGCGCCCCCACCCCATCCACGGCAGGGGCCTCTACGCCCAGCGCCCAAGTCGCTTGCAGTGGGCAGGGGCTGGGCGAGGGCTCCCCGCACTCCCAGCCTGGAGGCCCAGGGAAGCCCTCGCCCCCCGCGAGGAATAAAAAAAAGCCCCTGTCCTTTCTGAGCCACTGAACCGGCGCAAATCCCCACTGCTCCCCCGCCTCCTGAGCCTCCTATCGTCCCTCTCCTGGACCCGGGAAGCCCGGGGCTAATCGCCAACAGGGCCCCTCCCTCAGCAACCTGGCTCCCGTCGCACAGGCCGGCCCGGGAAAGAGCCGCTGAGCCCCGCGCCTCTCCGGCTGACACGTTCTTGTCACCCTGGCCACAGCGTCCACACACACTGCAGGGGCCGGGCCACCTCCCTGGACTCGAGCTCGCCTCGCCTGGCGGATCGGCTCTAGCCAGGCACAGAAGCGGAGCCTAGAAAAGCCCCAAGCAGGGATCCTTTCCAGCCTGGCTCTGGAGCGGGGAGAGCCCCAGAGGACAGCCAGGAACTAAGGCCCCTTCTTGGCTGGGTTTACACCGGCCGCGCTGAGCTATGCAGGAGCCCGGGGCACGCCTACCAGCAGACGCACGAATCCCTGCCCCCCTGCAAACCCCAACCGGAGAGAAAAGGGGGCCCAAAGCACGCATCTCTACTGCCTTCCCCAACCCCCGGCTGGTAACTCTTCCCACGCCGCCCCGAGGGGAGATCGCCTCGCTGCTTGGTACAGGGCTGAGGTCAAAGGGAGGCCGCCAGGAGAGCCTCCATCTATCCCCGATGCCACCCCAGTCCCCCCTCTCCCAGGCCAAGCGCGCTCCCTTGATTAGCCCTCCCGAGTGCTGCAGAGACCAGACCGCCAGCGCCTCACCTGAATCCCCTTTAGTTCATGAGCAAGGCCTCTATCCTCCACCCAGGAAAACGGGGCGCTCCGGCTGGTCCCCGCCGCTTGCAAAGCACCGCTGCTCCCAGGCAGAGAGATTGGAAACAAAGCCAGGCCACCTGTGTCCTCCGCTGACCTTCCTGGAGCTGATTAGGTGTGAACAAGAAGCACCTGTTCCCAGCGCCCTCTGGCCTCCTCTGGTTTAGCAGGAAGGTAGGGGTCAGTTGCCCCAGCTGGCTTGATGCTGCAGATCAATTAAACCAGTCTCCTAAGCAGATATTATTGACAGCAGGAGTGCTCTGCTGACTCTGATTCATCCTAGTCCTAGTGGGTTTGTTCCTCTTTATAGAGGGGCTCACTGAGAAGGTGGCAAAGACTCAGGTCTTTGGAGGTATTCAGGTGCCTGGCTTCCCCCTGAAATCAGTGGGAGTTACTTAGCTAACTGAATATTTGTGAGATTTGGGACCAAAATGATTCACCTGAGCTCACAGGGCCAGCCAGTGCTAGAGAAGGGACAGGAACTTCTAGCCACTAGCCAAACACATGGCTACCTGCTTCCGGGGCTTGACTGAAGCTAAAACTAACAAACCTGGCACCTGATTCAATAGTACAAGATTAGGCCCTGCGTGTTGAAATCCCCACAAAGAGCATGATGCCTTTTTATCTCCCCTCCCTGAGTTCCTATAAGCCACCCAGAGACAGGGGCCCTTTTTCTAGTATTAGAGCAAATTCTTTGTTCCCAGTGACTCATTGCTACTGCACAGAGAATCAGTCCTTTTCTGTTTCCACCTTCACCCTAAATGATCATTAGCATTTTTGTCAATCCTTGGGGGAGAGGCTAAAAGTCTTTACAGTGAAAACACACACATGGAAGTAGAATCTATACAACTTCTTCTCTGCTGTTTGCGTCTGCTTTACCGAACACACTTCTGTACATATGAAGGAGGCCCACTGATTTAGTGTTATGCACCTGATTCCTCACATAAAATGGACCGAGGCTTATAAACATTCATTTTAGGTGACAGCTCTTGAGGAACTGACCCAGATTGAGGAGTTATTAAAAGAGGTTTACCAGGGCCAGATGGTATTTACCCAGGAGTTCTGAAGAAACTCAAATGTGAAATTAAAGAAGTACTAACTGTGTAACCTAACATTTAAATCAGCTCCTGCACCAGATGACTGGAGGATAACTAATGTGATGCCAATTTTTTAAAAAGGCTCCAGAGGTGATCCCAGAAATTATAGGCTGGTAAGCCTAACTTCAATAGCAGGCAAATTGGTCGAAAGCGGAGTAAAGAACAGAATTATCAGCACATAGATTAACACAATTTGTTGGGGGGGGGGGAAGTCAACATGGTATTGGTAAACAGAAATCATACAAATGAATCTCACAAAACTGGGTAACCAGGCAGCGAAATGGGTGATGAACTTCAATGTTGATAAAAGTAAAATAAATGCACATTGGAAAACATATTCTCAACATGAATATAAAATGATGGGGTCTAAATTATCTGTTACCTCTCAAGAAAGACATCTTGGAGTCACTGCGGACAGGTCTCTGAAAACATCCACTCAATGTGCAGTGGCAGTCAAAAAAAGCTAATAGAATGGTGGGAATCATTAGGAATGGGATAAATAGTAAGACAGAAAATAACATATTACCTCTATATAAATCCATGGAGCGCCCACACCTTGGATATAGTGTGCAGATCTGGTCATCCCATTTCAAAAAAGGTGCATTGGAAATGGAAAAAGTACAGAAAAGGGCCACAAAAATTATTAGGGACATGGAACAGCTTCCATATGAGGCAAGATAATAAGACTGGGACTTTTCACCTTGGGAAAGAGATGACTAACAGGGATATGACAGAGAGCTATAAAATCATGACCGATGTGGAGAAAGTAAATAAGGAAATGTTGTTTACTCCTTCTCATAACACAAGTGAAATTAATAGGCAGCAGGTTTAAAACAAAAGGAAGTATTTCTTTACACAATGCACAGTCAACCTGTGGAACTCCTTTCCAGAGGATGTTGTGGAAATCAAGACTATAACAGGGTTCAACGTTTGCCAGCAGCTGGGAATGGGTGAAGGGATGGATCATTTGATGATGACCTGTTCTGTTCATTCCCTCTGAAGCACTTCACACTAGCCACCATACAAGACAAGATATTGGGCTAGAGGGATCTTTAGTCTGACCCTGTATGTTTGCTATGTTTAATATCTTCTTGCCTCCTCTGTATCAGGTGCCATTTCTTTTCCATTAAGCTGCCCTCTTCCTGCTATAGTTCGGTAACTCGCTCTTGTGTTCAAACCTAGTGGGAGACTGTGGTTGTGGGTTAAAAACTACATTCAGGGACAGAAAAGAGGATTATGTCTATAAAAGCAGGAATGAAAGCTCTAAGTAAGCCATTCATACTGATGTGAGAAGAAGGCAAGACCTGGAAGCTTCTTATGCACCCTAAACGGTGATGTTAATGAGATAGATAAATGTGCTAAAGGGTGCTCAAAGTGCTCCCAGCTGCAACTGGTCATATTCAAGCTGTTGGAGTGCTAAAGTTTTACTCCTGAACTCAAGGTTTTGATATACATAATACACACACACAATTCATGTTTAGAAAGAGAGCTTTGGAAATTAGAGAATTGTTTATTACATTCACCTTCAGCTGGTTTCATGCACCCTAGAGAAAATACACAACTCAGTACTGCCCTAATATGCTGATGATATTACAGATGACATGGAAAAAGGAGAATTTATGACAGAGAATCTTTTCCGTCAACCTTTCCAACTTGCTTGTTTCTCCAGGAAGCCATATTTTGAGGGGAGGAGGTGCAATCAGTCACTGCTGTATTATTTATTTTTTGTCCAAGGAGAGACTCCAAATGAGATCAGGACCCATTGAGCTGAGTGCTACACGTACGCATAGTAAGAAACAAAGTCGTTTACAATCTGCACAGACAAGGGACATATCATTTTTAAAGGTGGGGAGGGTTAAGGATGTCTAGCAAACCCACATCTGACTTCAGTGCTTTAACTCTGTGTCCAGCCTCCTTACCCACGGGAATAATTCCTTGTAACATTGCGTAAGCAGGGAAGAGAAAGACTAACCTGACTGAGAAGTATCAAAACAATATTCACAAAGACCTCCTCTTCTCAAACCGCTGAATGATTCAGCTGAATGCCCAAAACAGCCCAATGAAGAAAAGCAGTAAACACCTGGGGGGGGGGGGGGGGAAGGGCAGAGGATGTCCATCTGGGACAATAATAGAAGATCAACATGGAGGAGAGAGGAAGGAAGTAAACACGCTTTTGTTACTCTAGCTGGAATGGGAGTGAATTTTGCAATTCATTTATCATTTCCCCCCCATGCTGCCTGCCTCCTGGTTGGAGGACCCAGAGACATCCTAATACATTGGCAGCAAATAAACTTCAGCTAAGACGTGGGGAGATCAAGCAAACCTTTGGAGTTATTGATGCCTGGAAGAGAGCAAGTGTCCTTATATCTAGGGTACAAATTTGGCCCCATTACTGTAGGATCTGAGCACTTTACATCTTTAACATATTTACACACAATAATCCTTGTGAGGTAGGAACGTGCTGTTGGGAACTGGGATTTGGCAAGACTGAGTCTCACCCCAAGGCTCATATGGTAGAGCAGAGGGTTGAACCCCCGTTGCCTGCTAGCACCCTAAGCACTGGACTGTCTCTTTATTATGACTTGCTGGACTTTGCACCAATCACAAATAAATGGTTTGTGCCCATGTCTCAGTCCCGAATACCAAGCAGGGAAAGAAGTGGTCTATACAGGGCTTGCTTTTCTTCTAACCTATTCTGATATAAATCAGGAATACCCCACTATGCCAATGGAGTTACCTCCATGTGAACCTAGTCCAAGTGAGATGAATATCAGGTCCACAAAGTCTAAAACAGGCAAGAAATAGGACGTGGGGTAGTTTAGGACATTTAAGCATGAAGCAAACATGACCTTTCCCAGCTATTTTCTTGTATAGGCCAGAATGGGATATTAATCCATTTTAATCACTTCTCCACTTTCAGGAAATGGTCTGTCTGGAGACAAGCCTATATACACACACATATGCCTCTAACTGAGTAGAGTGATAAATGAACTTCCGCTTTATTGCCACGGTCAGGTTTCTTGCACATTCTTCTGAAGCATCTTGGGTTGGTCATGGCCAAAGACAGGAAGACATCAGATTAGAAGGGCCATTGGCCTCACACATTATGACTATTCTTATGTTCCACCACTCATGTAACTTGAGCCAGTAGAGACGGGTCTGCTGAATTTTTCGAGCCTACAGGAGTTGGATGGAAAGTCAAAGGAATTTGGACACCAGGGTCCTTTGGAAATCCCATCCATTGTCCTCAGCCTTTACTCAGACATTGCACAGAGGCTTCTGTGCTAGTCTACTATGAGTGAAATAGGATAACTGTTTGGTTTGTTACTTGTTCAGTTACTAATAAGGCAGGTAAATTAAGTTCTGCTTCCAAACTATATAGTGTTATTAACATGGCAGATTGTAACTCTGACTTTCTGCCCTGCAGCCCTTTTCTCCTGGGTTGCTCCTGAGAGGCCAGAGGATTTTGGTGCTGCTGGAATGGGAAAGACCAGTGAAAGTCCTCAAGTGACTCTGCTCTCAATTATGACAAGGCCTAACCTAGTTTAAACCAGTCTAAATTTGTGTGTAGACAAGGCTTCAAGGGTATATGCTATAAAAAATCCTTAATCTGACAGATTGTGTAAATTGCACTCCAAGAAGATGGAAGAGTGGGCTTAAAGCAGGAAAGGTAGTCATCAGGAGTGTATACCAAATGATAAGATCAAGCAGAACCTCCTAATTTCTACATCCTCTGTTGGTTGCAATTCTTGCCACCCCCCTGGCTGTGTAACTTACCCGATTTACCAATGAGTAACTTGCACTGTCATTTTAGGTCCCCTCTGAATCTGTCCCATCTTCCCTCTGATGTCAAATCTCCACAACCCCACTCTTTAATCCAGCCAAGGTCAATGTTTTCTTACATGTGTCTTGATAGGCTGCCTGGACAAGAAATGCTGGAAAGTCAGATTTATTCTGATGAAAATTCTCTTAGCCTCTAGTCTATCAGTCCCAGTTAAAAAGGGGTCAAGTGAACCTCATCACAGACTAGTTCTCAGATGTAAGGGGAAACAAAATGAGGATGGTCTCAACTAGCAAATACGCTGCAGTTCACTTAATGCTCCTTCCAAAGGAGGGGAAAGAAAATCTTTAAGCTACCACACATCACATCTGTTATCAAAGGGGCTCAGTGGAGAAGATGGAAGAAAGTTAAGACAATTGGATGAAAGATAGAAAGAAATTAAAATTTTTCTTTCCATTAGACATTTTCTGTTGAGTTTTTAATTTTTTCAGTGAGAATTTTTAAAATTTTTTTAAACAAAGTTTCATTTCAGTTTGGTAAGGGAAAAAGCCTGCTTTCTCTTGGCTTTTTTACTACTACTTTGCTTTTTTCCCCCTTCCCCTCAGCAGAAAAGGTAAAAACAGCAAAAGGGGAATTTTTCCCCTACTGAAATTAAACAAAGCTTGTCCTTTTGAAATTTTAAATGGAAAAATATTTTTATTAGAATATATTGGGGGAGGGGGGCGGTCTGTGTGTGTGTGTGTGTGTGTGTGTGTGTGTGCATGAGAGAGAGAGAGAGAGAGAGAGAGTTTTCACAAAATGTGAATTTTGACTGAAAAGTCATTTTCTGTTCAAAAGCATTCTGCGGTACCGTTGCGACGAGTTCCGGTGCTCAGATATTACAGCAGAGCTTTTCATATACAAACCTCAATAGATGAGCCTCTTCATGCATCACATGATCATTTGAAAACCACAGACTAGGGAGTTGACCTAATATTCCAGTGGTCCGTTCATTTAATATTCATAAAAACATCAGGCTGAAAGGAATTTCTAGAGGTCATGAAGTCCAGCTCCATGTGCTGAGGCAGGACCAAGTAAACCTAGACTAGGGGTTGGCAATCTTTGCCTGCCCCCATGCCAGCCCCTGCCCCCCAAACCTTGGCAGGTACAGGGGGCAGGGCCAGCAGGGGAAAGAGCTGCTGCATGCGTGGTGGCTCCTTTGGGCCCAGAATAGGCGCGTGTGCCATCTTTGGCATGTGTTCTGGGAGTTGCTGACCCGACCTAGACCATCCCTGACAGGTTTGTCCAGCCTGTTTTTAAAACCCGCAACGATGGAGATTCTGTTACCCCTCGTGGAACCTATTCCAGAGCTTAACTACTCATATAGGGTATGTCTACACTTGTTAATTTAAGTCGACTTAGCATGTCCCCACTCAAAAATTAAGTCAACTTAGAGGGGACCCTGCCAAATCGACCTAGAGTGTCCACACTGGACACCTAGGTCGACTTGTAGGGGCTAGGTGGACCTGGGACAGGTCCACGGTGACAGGGGGGGTACCCCTTGCCAAGTGCCAGGGGGCTCAGCCTTTGCCCCATTGTACCTTGGTACAATGGGGGCTGAGGGAGACAGGGACCCTGGCAGGGCATAGGAGCAGGGTGGGCAGGGCTCTGTCCTGCCCTGTGGGGGGGGCATGCCAGGCTGTGGCTGTGCCAGCCACCTTGGCAGGGAGGGCAGTGGGGAAGCCGGGAAGCCCCCTAAGTCGACTTAAAGTTGACTTAGGGTTACTCTGCATCCACACTGGCTAAGTCAACTTTCTAAAGTCGACTTAGCCAGAAAAGTCAACTTAAAACTAGGTTTAGTAAAGTCAACTTTAATTTTCCTTAAGTCGACCTAAGCAGCTGCTTAAATCGACTTAAGGAAAATGTAGTGTGGATGCAGATTAAATTAAGTCCACTTAAGCAAGTTTAAGTTGACTTAATTTGTAAGTGTAGACGCACCCATAGTTAGAAAGTTTTTCCTAATATCTAACCTATATCTCCCATTCCTTCTTGACCTTCTTTCAGTGGACATGGAGAACAATTGATTATTGTTCTGTTCATAACAAGCCTAAATAGATTTGAAGACTGCTGTCAGATTCCACTATAGTCTTCTTTTCTGAGACTAAATGTGCCCAGGTTTTTTTTTTTTCACATTTCTTCATATTAAGTAAGTCAAACATTTTTTTCTGGCCTCTAGGCACTCCCACATACAAAGAAACCATCTTTAATGCCTTAGTACATTTGATTTCAGACGATGGGGACACAGGTGTTCTACAAAACATTTGCTAGTGGTTTACAAAGAAGTGACTCCTCCTACTCTTTTCTAACTGCTACAACATATTAAAAGAAGTTAAAGTAGACACTAGTTGCTTTCCTAATAATAGCTGCCACAGGGAAGTTATTATAGGATTGTAAAGGGGAGGAGGCAGCTTTACTGGGGAATGGGCAGGGGGTGGAGTGGTCTACAAGACCAACTCTTAATTGAGGTTCAGTCAACATATTTTGAAAAGCTTGAGCACCCTGGTATTAGTGGAAGCTGAAGGCCAAACTCTGCTTGCTTTACTCACCGGAGTAGTCCCTTTGAACTTCTTAAGTTTGTTTAGTCATACTAATAGGCCCCCAAATTGAGAAAGAGAAGAAAAAAAGACCACTTGTCTCTTAAACAATTACCAGAATGAAGACCAAGTGCTTTATCAGGGCATTAACTCTCTACCAGCAGTGTCCCTGCATCCTCTGTCCCATAGGACTGCCATTTGCCTTGAGTGCCCAGTAGACATTCTCAACTGATGCCAGTTCTACACCTCCCTGGCCTATATTCTGTAAGAACATAGGATACGAAGGAACCATGTTGGGTTAGTCAGCCCATTGTGCACATAGTCAATGGTGTGCAGAGAAGAAAGGTGTTACTGTCCCATCTCTTCTCCCTCTTCTTTGCCCAAGGAGCATATCAAGTGGTCTGAGAGAAGCCAGGGGTGGAAGAACTTCAGCAGGTTGCTCTTTTCCAGTCATTTAACCTGTGTTGGAGGGATGGGAAAAAGTCATTTATAGGAAACCACTGGTGTTCAGCTGAATCCACCCAGTCTATAGTTCACTTGAACTGGGCTGGCAGAGGTTTTACGGTGAGAAATGGAGTAGATTTTTATGACATTATGTACCTCTTCTGGAATTCCACCATCAGTCACTAAAGAACTGCTCTGTATTTGGAAGTAGATCTCATTGTGTTGTTTAGGTAGCTATTGTGTGAGCATTAGGATGACATATTTAATGCAAGAATAATTTTCACAGGAGCGCTCAGAAGCATGTAGTTAGTCCCTAAAGTGCCAGTTGCTTAGCTGGAGAATGTGGTGAAAGACAGTAAATACAGATTTAAAACAAACTAGAAGAAAGGGACAATTATAAAAGTGACTCACACATGGAGGTGGGGACTCAAATACCACCACAAATCACAAAGAAGGAAAACAGAGTGGGAGATCAGTCCCTAAAAGGAGGCACGGATGACCACATGAGGGCACTACTCCACATCTATTAAATCTCCTGGAGTTTTATTTTATATAATCTGTGCCAGAAACTAGAAATAGACATTAAGAGGGCTCTGCTGCAGACCGTGCTTTGAGTGGTGATTAATTACTGCTGGGGTTTCAAAGAAATTCCAGAGGAAACTTTGTTTAAAGCTCGCAGGTGGTGCCTGTCACAGCCTCTAGTGAATGATCCAATACCCTTGATCTATTCAGGTGCCGAGCCATGGATTGGTTTTGAGATGGCAGCTTGAACTAGATTTCACTCTGAGTTGGGAATATGGTCAGGAGTGACCTAATTCTGCCTCCTTTCCCTAGTCTAGTTTCACACTCTCTGTGGAGTAAATCTGCTCTCTAACTATTTATCTGTAGTATTCACAGCATGAAGCAGGAGAATGGCACATAATGTAGGATTCTTTCTTCCTCGGCACGCCACTCCATCATTTTCCTGCCTTCTCTTACCGTCTGACTTTATTTTTGAATCCCTTTAGAGTTTGGCAGGTAAGTCATCACTGCATCCCTGTGATCTACTCACAAGGTAATTGATATAGCAAGAAAACCAGAGATTTCGTTTGACTCCATTCTCCCTTCATCATGATCCTCCATTGCCTAACAATGCCTTACATATGTGTAAATGACGACACAGGCAGAAAGGCAATGGAAAATCAGTCCCTAGGAATGAACCAGCCCAGATCTTTAGAGGGAGAGAAACTCTTTGTACTTCCCACAAGGTGGCACTCATTCTCTATTCGGTTGAGGAACAGCCTGAGCCTTCTGTACCTACAAGGGGTGAGGACACAGAACAAGTTTGCGGTTACTTTGCTTGGGCCTAGTGATCCTGTGTTTTGTGTTTGTGATCCAGACATGCAAAAATAAACCAACACGTAAGTACCCCATAGAGCAGCTCGGGACAGGAGACCAAGGCCAGATCCTCATATGAGAGTCCAACACCTTAAAGGAACTGAATCTTGTGAACCGAGCCTGCCCCATCTGTTTACAGATAGGTATGATGAAAAAACAGAGACAGGCACTTATCTCTGTGCCTAAAGGGCTCCCTCTTCTTAGCTGCCGATGAACTGTCTCCTGGACTCCCTGGACGCTGCTCATGTCCATTGCAATCTCCCTCTCTAATGCCCACTTCCCTAGAACCCTCGTCTCAAATGCTTAATGAAAATAGGGAAACCGGGCTATGAAAAACTGCTCATACTGTTCAAACAAGAGCCTGGCCATGACAGCGTGTGTGGCTGATTTCTAATTGCCTTGAAATACTCTCAGCAATAAAGTCCATCAGTTACTTAAGGAACACTACCCTTCATTAGGATCTACTGCTGGATAATTGAAAGTGAAAACCATAATGGCTGTAATGGACGTCAAGGGAAACCACCAAGCAGCAATATTGGCAATGAGCACATAATTGAACATTTAAAAAACAAAACAAAACCCACCAATACTTATAAATGTATTATAGTACACAAAGAGAAGAATGACATTTTAGCTCTTAATTTGAACTGCCAGTGGAACAGGCTGTTGTCTTAGGTCTCCTGCTGAGGCAAAAAGCCCCCCACATTGACCAGCGATAATGTTCCCTCACCATTATTCTATTTTTATTTTGCCAGATGTCTGATGTTGATGTAATCTTCTGCTCTGATTAATGCTGGTGCAGTTACAAGGCAAGATGGCTCACTGTGAGATACAGACTAGCTAGAGAGTAGGATCCAGATCCTTAGCTGGTGCACGCCAGAGTAGTTCCATCAATCACGATGGAGCTATGTTAATTTACGCCCACTGAAGGTCTGTGCTGATCCTCCCGCCATTGTAGCTGATTGAAAGAAGAGTGGTACAGCTAGTCAAACACAATTTCTGGATAGAATTTTGTATAATAAATAGGGTGGTACTTTGATGACCTTTAGTGCCACAGTATCCCTGAAAATGCCACAAGGTGTAATGTGTGGCTCTCAGCACCCCACGCTACAAATTGTGCCAACACCCTTGTTCGGAGTGAAAACTGTTCTCAGATCTGTTTGCCAAACCCCTACAAACAAGAGACATATTTGCAAGAATCACAGATGATTCCAGAGCTGAAAAACGGTGCTACCTTTATCATACCATGCACTCCCAATTTATCTGGCTGTCTCTATTTAATATACACAAGACAGACAGGGAACACATAAAGACCAACTAGAGCAGAAACCTCCAGAAGGAAAAACTCCTTTGAAATGTCTCTGACAGTCCCAGAAAACTAAATATGCATCTAACCTTGCCAAGACTTTGCAGATTTTTTTTTCATTACTGGATTATAAATATTAAAGACTTTGGTATTAATTTCTCGCAGTAACGCCCCATTACAGTTCTTTCTAACCATTATCTTATACCAGCCACTAGCTGCGTTTTGTATGTATACAAACAAGGAGCAGGTACCATGCTTTCCTACAGGAAATCATTTGTCTTAGCTATGCTATGATATTTATTCAACCCGTTTTGGAAGAGCTGTTATCACAGTGTCTCACCCAAAGTCAGCTCAGAACTATTGCTGCTCTTATCTTTGACATCAGCTCCCCACAGGTTCTGAGGCAGGGTGACATTAGAACAGTAAGTGACAAGCGAGGTCCCATGGGACAAGAAGAAAGGGCATGTTACCCAGGGGCAAGTAGGAGAGTTTTTCCAAATGGGATTTCACTCAGCTATAATAAATGTTCCAGTTGTAACAGCAGAGAGCTTTAGTGATTAAAAAATAAATAGTGACCAAACTGAAAAGGGAAAGAAAAATATGGCTCTTTAAAAATTAAGGTACAAATTAAATAAGCAACACTGAATGTAAAGCAGCTTAGCTGGGTGGCATACACAGATGCTGCCCCCGGAAAATTGGCTATGGCATAGGATGTGTGTCCACATAATGGTCTGGGCAAAAGTCAAGGATGGGGCCCTCCAACATCACATGGGGGCCCCCATCCTTGACTTCTGCACCCCCAGGGCCCCGCCAGCCTTCCATATCACCCAAGGGGTCCCAGTCCCCCCGCTGGACCCCCACCAGGCTCCCCAGCTGGCTCCCCACCCCCTGGCTGCGGCTTCCCGTGCCTCCCCATGAACCCTGGCTGGATACCCCCCCCCCCGCCGGCCTCCCCCATCCCCATGCTGACCTCCACACTGGCCACGCCGGGGCCGCCACAGGGCCACCCACTTTCCGCAGCTGGACCCCGGCGCCCAAGCCAGCTACTGCCAGGCTCCCAAACTCACGCCGGTTGCCACTGTGTCCCCGGCCACCCTCCCATGGACTGCCTCTCGCGGTCTCCCGCTGCGGCCCCCCGCAGCTGCAGCTTGGGGGCCCCTCACCCCAAGGGGCACAGGGCAGTTGCCCTACCTGACCACCTGTGCTCCTGCAAAGTAGGAGATGGCTATTCAAATCCTTTCTCCCTCCTGGGCAGACAGGGAGAAGTGAACCTGGGTCTCCCATGTCCCAGCTGAGTGCTCTAACCATCGGGATAAAAGTTATAAAGGGGAAGGCCCCTACCTCTTCCTCTTCCTGACTCCAGGAGACAGGCTCCTGTTCATGGATCACGATGGTGCCTCCTGCGTCCGGGATGTAGGTGCCCATTTCTGTGAGGGGGCGGGGCTTAGAACACACCCATCATCAGCATCTCCAGTAGGCTAGCTTAGGTGACTCCTAGCCTAGTGTGCTGGGGTTTGTGAGTGGCACTCTAAGATGCCTGTCTCTCCACATTCATTATATAGAAAGCCCGGATGCCTCACTTGGCTCTGTGGATTGCAGGGTTGTTCCTGAGATTTTTCAAGTGTCTCAAAGTTGCTATGATGCTCAATGTTGCAATGCCAACGTCTCTTCATGGATCCCACCCTAACAGTTAGAAACAAAAAATTAGGGCAGTGGACTTGTACCATCAGAGCCCAAATGCAGAACTTTGCTTCATCAAACCTAACCACATTGCCACTCAATTCAGGTAAGTCCTTGAAGATGGGAAGCCCATTGACATGGCAATTATGGAAAAGGTTCTAGAGATGCCCTAGGAAATTGCAGGCCAATTAGTTTCACATCAGCTGTGGGGGAAGCAGGAGAGAGCGTTTAGTAGGCAGACACTGGGTGGTTTTGGTGGCCTGTGATATACTGGTCAAACTACATGAGTGGAGATCCCTTCTGGCCTTAAACATCACATGGTTTGCTCTGCTTCTGCTATCCCTTCCCCCTAGCCTCCGTTTGTCTAGTCTAACTGCTTTATAAACTCATTAGGCGCAGGGAATCTCTCTTACCTTTCATGCTTGGAAAACACCCTCTTGCTGGGACTTTGACAAATAACCACCTCAGCCTACAGCATTTATGAATTAATAACTATCCAGGTTGAATAGCCTAAAAGTCCATAGATCCTTCCCCATAAATGTCTTTCATTTGGATTACTGATCATTACCAAAAGTAGATATTCACTGGTAAATATCTGACCATCAATACACCCATCCTGTCAATCCGATTCCTCTCCACTACTACTGTGGACCACTTACTGTTCTATAAAAATACTAGCCCGTTAGTAGGAGGTGCTTCAGAGCACTGTGCTTAGCATTTTGCCCAGCAGTGCTCAAATAAGTCGTTTCCACCATAGGAGGAGAGGTTTCTGTGTATGTTTCTTAACCTGGACTTTTCACAGCAACACAGTCCACAGCCATTGTATCCCTGCCAAGATATGTTTGAAATGTAATGGGAGAATGGTGTATCTATGTGATTGTCTCTGACTTTAAATTCTTATTCCAAAGGGGTAGCCATGTTAGTCTATTGTAGAAAGACAACAGAGTCCTGTGGCACTTTTAAAGACTAACAGATTTATTTATTGCATGAGCTTCTGTTAGTCTTTAAAATTGTCTTTAAATTCTTAGTTGATTATATTTATTATTTAAAACAAATCCACAAAAATGAATTAAAAACCAGTCTAAAGGGTCTTCTTACCTGCTCCTCATTACCAATCCACTTCTTCCAGGACTGGTCTCCACTCCCCACACATACTTGAAAACTGTTCAGTTTGCAAATATGTGGTAGATCCCCCCCCCCCCCCCAGATTCAATATGCCAAGGAGGAATTTGAAAATGTCTTGCTCATGAATGAAAACATTTTGATAACTCACTCACCGCTTCAGTATTCATCACCCATCAAGTTCTTTCCTCATCATTGGTAGACTAAATTTCCCACAGGAACTCATTATGTGTCTTCCTTATTTAATACCATGAAATGTTTTGAAGCCATTCTCTAGCCCAGGCTGGTAAAGTACAGATTTTTTTCCTCTGCCTTATTTCCCCTGCCCCTATTAATTTTGAAACAGCATCATTAAAAAGGGCTTTTATGGATACAAACCCCAATGTCTCTGACCTTGGAGATAACTTGAAAGATTGAGTGTTATATGAACTGAATGTGCACCAAAGGGACACTTGACGGAAAGGTTAAAACCAGGAACTCTTCTCTCATTACGTGTCAGATCAAACAAGGAATCATTACTGTGTCTATATCACAGTTACACTTCACATTTTACAGAGGTCACATTTATAAAACTAGAGGACAGGGAATCTTATTTCCTCTCCCCCGCCCCCCACTTCTTTAAACACTGAACTTCTATGTAAAAGCTACAACACATTAACATCTTTCCTTAATTATTCCTTTCTTTAAGCCTGGGTTTCTCTTGGTTAATGCCCTGTCAATGAAAAACAAATCACTACAACAGGATGTTTCAAAGATGCATATGATGCACAACTTGCTGTATGCTATACATCTGACAAATATTGTTTAAAAAAATCAATGCAAGTGATTTAATTTGGTGACATTTTTCACGTTCTTGCTTTACTGCCACACAGAGTTCACTTTAATCTGAGACTGCCATTAAATAATGTGTGCTAAATTTTATATAATAGTTAAGCAAGCACCTCATATTCTGGGAAAAGGTTTAGTATCGTATTTATCACTGGATGGAGCAAGCAAAGCTGCGACAGTATCTCACAATCTAATATAAATTTAGAATTCATGATCCACTGGTGACTTCTACTCAGAAATTATTAAACCTCCGGCTGCCACTGTAGCATCTCATGGATAGTGAAGGATTTAAAAATCAGCAATTCTTAAATCCCACTGTCAGTCTTAATACATGTGGATGTAGCCCTGCCTACTTGAGGAAGCTGTAGCATGGAAAGTGTCAGGACAGGCTATTTTATACCTCTATTCACTATGCAATCTTTAAGCATAGGGGGGCAGACCACAAAACATCTCACTGGCTGAGCCAGGCCTACCTACAAGCGGAGTCACTATTAAAAAAAAATAAAAATATCTCTGATTACAGGATCTTCATCACTATTCTTTCCGCATTTGTCCTAGGAATAATTTACGATTGCCTTCCAGAACATGCCACGTTTCAGGATGTGCTACAAGGAACAGGAGGCATTAAAAGGTTCTAAACTCCAAAATATTCTAGAGTTTAAAACAAGCAGGGCGCTAGAACAGAGCTGTGAAAATAACTGATTGGATTCACCAGCAGAACCAAAAAAAAAGAAAAGAAAATTTAGCTTTGGGTTAAACAACACATTTTGTTTGAGGTATTTTTAAAATCTTTTTATTAAAAATACAACTAAGGTAACATTTAGAGCAAAATGTTCATTTCAGACTGAAAAAGCCAAATGCATTTTGATTTTTTTCAGAATTTTATTAGGTGGTTTTGGGGAAAGCAAGGGTTGGGGATTGGCTAAAAAAACTGAGCAAACTCAAGACAAATCTGTGTAACAGTGTGGTCTTCCCGAATCTGCATTTTTTTTTAGTGTCAGCTAAAAAAATTTGCCTACAAAGCAACAGCTGTCCTTGTCTTTTATAGTTTATTTCTGTTGAAAGGTGCCAGAGTGGAGGCATTAGAAATTGAAGTCACATTCATAGTTCTGTGGGACAGATTTCAATTAGAATCACCTTTCCATACATATTATGGGCCATAATTTCCAAAACTAGGAATCTAAGATTTGTGTCTTCAGCTCACATTTAGTCGGCTGCCTGATTTTCAAAAATGCTGAGCACCCAACAGTCCACTCAAGGTAAAGAGAACTTTTGAAAATCAGGCAGCTGCCTTAGCAAGGATTTAGAAACTTAACTTTAGACTCCTACGTTTGCAAATCACAGCACATTGTAGAAGCTAAATGTATCCTGGCTGCTTCTTTACTTTCTTAACACACACACACACACACACACACACACACACACACACACACACACTCACTCTGATACTGAATGTAGTGTGGGTATATCATCTCTAGGACATATATAATTAACCTATTTACTCATTCATACCCACCTATTCATAACTAGAAGTGGGTTAAACATGGTTTCTGCAGAGTGTGTTCTATGCAATAGTACAATGATGACCAATAATTCCAGAGTCCCAACACGTTTTCAGTTTACCATAGCTGTGGCTGGTGATGCTGCATGAAACAAGCAGAGGTAAAGCTGAGAACAGCAAGAAAACAGCAGCACTAAATCCCATCCGCAACTCTAACATTGAAAGGGCGTCTTTCCCCAGCACTAATGGTGGTCTTTAGACTCACGATCGTGGAAAAGCTCCTTACCTATTGTGTCACAAAGATTTCATTCTTATCGTGAACTTACTTATCACCCTTTTGCTGCTTTGTACAGTAATTATTTTTCAATAAAAAAGCAAAACTCGGTGGCGCCAGTTACAAGATACTCTCTTTGTAGGTGCCATGCAACTGGGGCCTTAACAGTACTGCCGGAGAATATATTTGACAAGACAAATATTTGGCCCCCATCAGGGCCATCTTCATTACTGTAACAGTAGATGATGGGGGCACAGAAACACTATAGGCCTTTATCGGTATAACTACATCACTCAGAAGTGTCAAAAATACCAACCTAATCGCCCTTGTAGGCTGCGCTATGGCAACAGGAGAGCTTTTCCCATTGACACAGCGGCCTCTCAGGGAGGCGGATTAACCATGCTGCTAGGAAAAGCTCTCACTGGCATCTTCACTAAACGGCTGCAACTGCATCACCCCAGCACTGTATGTGAAGACAGGCCCTACGTCAAGGTTGCTTCATGACCGCCGTTTAAAGGCGACCCTTTCTAAATCCTCCAGAGTCAATATGCTTAGCCACATTTCTTTTAAATTTGGTATGCCGCAGGAGGGTGCAGGGTAGGGTTAGTTACCCCAATTTTGAAACAGAGATTCTGGAGATACAAACCTTGGGGTGGGGTTGCGTGGGGGAATAGGCATTAAAAAAATTCTAGGTGAAGATGAGGTTTTTCCTTTTCAATGTTATTTGTAATTGGTGAACTAAAGCTTAATACATAACAGGATACATCTTTAACATGGAAAAACATAAAGGTTCTTAATAGCTCTTTTTATTTTAATACTGATTTTTGATGCTTATGGATTTATTTCTATTTTACAAATTTATGCATTAATTTAATGCTGGCCACGGCAAAGGCGAAAAAATGATTTGAGCTAGATGCTATTCAAGCTTCTTTTCTCAGCTAGCTACTCCTGGGACTGGATAGTACACCACTTATTACTGCACCCCTTTCCAATGTCTAGGAGATAGGCGATCATAACAGTTGGATGGTGTAGTTTTCTGATGCCCACAAGTGGAAGAGTGGGGCTGAGACACACAGAATCAGCTTTTCCACTTGTCACTGAAACCAGCCTAACCATAGTGGTTCTATTCCTTAAGAGACTGAATTTATTTATTCTTTAGGTTAACAGTAGCGATACATACATATTTCTGGTGGAGAACTAAAAACGCATGCAACCAGTGTCAGACTGTTTGGGAAATGAGAGAATGGCATTTCCTTAGGCTGTGGAATGGTTGGTTGCATGAGCCCACCCAACTGAGAGAGAAGGAAACAGTGTTGCATTGCACCAGGATGTCAAGAGGCCTAGAGAAACAGTCTTTGAAGAAATAAAGCAGCTTTTAAAAAAGGCACCAGGCTAAAACCTAAACAAAAGGCGTAGTGCAATACTGCAAAAAAAGCCATACAGCTACATAAAAGTTTACTTAGTTTACTACTAATTTTTAAAGTGTATTCCTTATCACAATGATCCAGGTTTATAATATACTTGGAGGGATGGGTGAACCTTGAAACTATCTTTCAATTCCTTATTAAACTTCTCTGCCACACACCCAGAAGAGAAAGTGTAACATTTGTCAGTTATAAATGCACAAGAACTTCTCAATCGAGGAAATACTCAAGGTATCTTAGACATTTTTAAGATGATTGCCATGAACGATACCTGCCAGACAGAATGCAATTTGAGCAACTCAGATATGCACAAGTCAATCAATATACTGGCTACCCTACTTGGTCTTGGGCTCATGAGTTTGTATAACATTGCTATAATATAGGCAGATATTTGAGTGTAGGGAAAAAATGAAAATGACATCATACTTGCTAAATATTTATTGTTTATTAAGGCTTGTATTCTCCTAGAGGAAAAATGTTAATCTGATGCTGTCCATGAGTCCTTACAGGCAGCGGCAGTCCAGAGACAAAGTTATACGTTCTAAATACAAGTCTAAATGATACAGCTTAAACTTTATTTAAATCGGAGGTCCTTTTGGAGTATATAGTTTTCAGAAGACAATATTTGCTTTCTAATATAGTAAAAGATCCTCTACAATAAACACGTGCAGATTCAGTGTGCTAGAGCAACAGGCATGAGCACAATTTTCATGCGTAATTGAAACTCCAGTTGGTGGCGAGTTCTTCGACGGTTCCCTCATTCCACAAAAACATGACAGCATATTCAGTTTCTTAAAACATTTTTTTTACTCATCCAACAGAAAAAAATTAGACATACACAGTCAATTTTAAACATCTGAGGCATAATCCATCATATCGTCCATACTATCAGTTTCTACGTTAAAGCTCAGCATTATTGGTATAAAAACTTTAAATGGCATTAGGACTTTGGGGGGAAAAGAAAGGGAAAGATTAAAAATGATCTGCAATTAACTAATAACACCTGAAAGCTGAAACAGGTTTAAACACATTGTCCAAAACCCTGCAATGTCAATAGCATTACATTATTATTTAATTAAGCTACAAAAACAATAAAGCAGAATTATGGCTGAGAGAAAACATCTCACTCTCTCTCTGCAGGATATGGGTATTAACGAATGCACATTGAAGCACTGGTTAACAGAATGTGAAAGGGAAATATTTCCAGAGTTAAACAATTTTATTCACAGAGTTTGATTTTCTAAGAGACAGAAAAAAATTAAAGTGGTATGTTAGCATTTTTTAAAGTATAATTGTATTATTAAATTAAAAAGTGATCTTGGCTTGACTTTTTTATTTCAATATTCTGAATGCAATATTTTTCTTGAACAACATTCTTAAAGTGACAAAACTCAATGGTTTTTTATGCTTGCCATGAAGAAACAGAGTTTGGGGTGAAGAGAAAAGAGGTTCTGTCACATACAAAAGAAGGGTGAACATCAGAATAGGAACATAATTTGCGCCAAAATAAAGTCTTTGGGAAACTGACATTTTTAAGATACTTGTTCATAGTTCCTTATTAGGTCAGTATAATTGTTTACTAACTTAAAAAATTAAAACAGATGCGCCTTTATTTTACATAAAAAAGATACAAATTAATGCAGATCCACCTGGGCAAAAATAAACTACTTAAAGATGCAACAATTTAATTCCCCCTGCACAAGAAGATATATTGGAGCCGAAAGCTTTAGTTTGTCCTGGTGCCAGGTTACAGCACCAGAATACATTGTAAGTTTTTCATAGTTGAATTTAATATCAGTTCTATCATATTTAGTAAACAGTATATGTTTATTGTTTGTTTCGATTCTGTCGTTCCTGTAAAAAGAAAAAACAAAGTTTTAAAAAAAGTCAGGGAGAAAATGAAGATAGTTATCACATGAACAAACCATTAGTGATGACAGCTAAAAAAGGGCTTTTCTTTGTTTGCTCTCTTGGATAAAAGCAGTTACTGGTGCAGCCCAAAATGTTCTTTTACAAGTAATGTTTAGATTACAATTATTTATCATGCACAGTATATATATGACAGACATAAGGACATGGAAATCAAATGAACCCATGAAATTTCAAGTGGAATGGTTGAATGCATGCAGACCAAATGTATACCCTACGAAGGCAATCATGCAGGCCCAAAGTGATAGCATGTAAGGGCTACAACAGAGAATCAAGGGGTGAGAAACCAAAATTCTTAATGAAGACAAAATCTGCAATATTTTGATCTCTAGATCAAGCTACCTACTGCAACAGTAGCTGGACTGGTACAAGGGTAGGGGCAGACTGAAGGATTGATGGAACGAATGGTTTTGCTTAAAAAATGTCTATATGATAGGACCTGAGATCTCATGGGAAGGCACCAGAACTCCAGCTTTTAAGTGCTTGTCATGTTTTAAACCTTTTTTACTTCTGTCACTGACCTTGCTCCTCCACTTGGAAGACATTATGGGAAACTTTTCAAGAGCTCAGTAAAGCAATGTCGCAAGATGAAGCAAGACCTGTAGGATGCTATGATGCTGAATGAAGCAGAAGCCAGTGAATGTCTGATAACCACCGCCAAGGGAAGGTAAGGAAAAGCCCCAGATAGCCTTCCAGTGTAGAAAGGGCAGTCTTTACCTAACTAATTTGTGTCCCAAATCCAGTAAATCTGGAGAAAAAGGGTCTCAGAAGTTTGCAAGAATGTCTTCCCGAAACCAAGAGAAGCAGCTGTGCTCTCCACTCTTCAGCGGTGGTAGTAAACAAGGGATCATGCAGGGCAGTTCAGGAATGCAAAAGCAGGGAAGAGTGGCAGCAAGTAAGAGAAGCAGAGGGACTCTTTAGCAACTGCATATGGAACACAGAAATTGACAGACTATCCCAGCAAAAGCTTGTGCGTGCCAATTCAGAGCTCTAGAGAGCAGAGCAGCCAAAAATACCATTTTACCTTCCCAAAAAGCTAGGGCTCTTTTAACAGCTGAAACAGCTGGTTTGACTTTTTCTTTTAGTTTCCTAGTTAGTTGGGATTGCTATATTTTCCTTTTTTTTAAAACCTCAGGAAAACTGTAGTGACCCAATATTTTAATGTTTATGTTTTTGGATTGGTATTGTTTTTTACGTAGATGAAAACAACAATGCAAGACCAGTTTAAATTTTAAGAACTGTTAATATGAAGGATTCATCTTTATAACTTTTCCCCCGTGCCCATTAACATTCCTTAAATCAAATTATTTGCATAATGTAAAATATTAGGCATGAAGACCTATAGTTTAATAAGACTTGACATTTTATTTGCATGACCATTGTTATGGCACTGGTTGAAAAGAGCAGCAGTCCAACCACCATGTCCAAAAAGTAGCTTAGTCAATCCAATAATTTTTTTTTAAACTTCTAATTGAGTTTAGTAGTGTCTATGATCAATTATATAAGCTAAAGACAGGTATGAAAGGCGGAACTTCCATGCAGTGTGCAGAGAATGTTGGGTTTGGGTGCTCTTTTTAAAATGACTTTTTTTTATTTTTACTTTTTAAAAATTAGATCCTTCCATTTCAAAATAAGTGTAAGACATATGCAAATAACCTTTGCATGAATTACTTAACTGATTACCTCAAGTCATAGTTTTCAATTATATAAAGCCTTTTCAAATAGACCCTATCCACATTTTTTCCCGAACAGAATGTTAAAGAGCTATCGACACAAAGCTCCCTACCATGTCAAACGGTTTTATTCTAATGTTAAACTTGTGACCAACTAAATGGAATGGAACCAAACTGTGCTAACCCAGTAACAAGTACATATTTTAGTCTTCAGGCTGCAACCTGCTTCTGAACAAGAGCTGAACATTTATAATGGTTAGTTTTTGCTGTGGAACATACAAAAAACAACAAACTGATAAAGTGAACTAAATGAAAAGTGAGAATTCAGGAGTCTATAGGACCTATAATGCTGATAAAGATTTTCCCCCTCCCAGCTATGGAGAGGAGAGGTTACTGTTCTGATTGGTTGATTTAATTAATTGCTAATGAAGTGCTGTTTGTTTCTTAATGATAACAGCTGTAACCAATGTGATATTTTCTTAATCGAGAGGTCCAGCCCTGAGGCTAGCATCACTGGTATAATTATATATTATCATTAAGTTTTGCAACCTATTTTCAAACTGCTTAAGACAGTGGTTCTAAGCTACAATCTTCTGATGAGACGCCTTCTCCGCTTAATTGTTCTGACATGTACTACCAAGTCTCAAAACTATTCCCACCTTTCCAAGAAAAGAGAGCAAAATAATTAGGTTTCTTTTTGGTTTGTTTTAGTCATCTCCTGGCTCCCACACAAAGGGGATAAAAATAAATAAATCAGTTAATTTAAATTAACTTGTTCTTTAAAAAAATAAGCTCATTTACATTTTTAAATTCTAACAACCTATATTAAGGCCTAAATTTATTATAGTTTATTAAAATCACTGAAGTTACATAAAATATTCAAGAAGTACATGTTTACTGCCAAAGTTTTAAATGAAGTTTAAACCACTGAACTGGAAGCCACAGATTGAACAGAAGATGTTCTTAAAGTGCTTAACAAGCTTTACAAGAGCAATCTCATCTGGAAGAGCAGAGAGAGTATTTTCTTTATTGGTTTTAAATTAGATCAATTTAGTGACTACCTCATTCAAAGGTCAGAAACTGGTTGGGAGCTGAAAAAGCAGAAAAGTCTGTTTTCCTTTTCAATCTATGAATGAGATGGAAGTGGATGAGATCTACTAGTTCTAAATTTTTGACAGACAAGGTAACCAGAAACAATAGACAATCCTTGCTTTGCATAATACATTTGTTTTAAATGAAAAACATATTGATAAACTTTTTTCTTGTGTTTCCATAATATTTAAGGAATTAGTTTAACTAATAAAAACAATCTGGAATTCAATTTTGTGTATAAATAATAGTGTATCCTCATTAACAGAAAATAGTATCAAATATAGCATAAAGGACATATTTAGTTGCAAATCTACATGTTTTAATGGTTACTAATTAATGAGAATAACTTAAAAAGGACAAATGCACAACAAGATTAAAAAGCTACTTAAATCAAATGCTGATTTAAATAACAAAATTGGCAATTTAAATCAATCCACTCCACTCCTACATTCCTGTTTCCATCAGAAGCCTACATGGCTCCCTAAGGCATTCCACTGCTGGTTTAGCAAGGGTAGGCTGTGTAGGTCAAGTACCCCAGGAGCAAAGAACAGGCCATTCCCTGAGTTTCCAGTACTACACTTGAAAAACAGATGAAGAAAGATGTTTTTTCTAAGAGTCACTAGTTTAGACTTTGGCAGTAGCAAAAAAGTACATGTGAAATAAGACACAGATCTGTTGTGTACATTTCCATGCCCCTACTGCTCCTTTTCTGTTCCAATTGCTCTTTGCCTATCCATGGAGCCTCCTTTTAGGGAAAAGGACTCTATCCCAAGTTCAGGCACACCGATGTGTCACAGCTTAATGCCACACATCCCTTAGTGAACCATGCTTTTCCATAGACATTTACTTAAAAGTTCATGTAAGTCTATTGCTTTTTGGGCCTCACGGCAAATGTGAAGATGAGTTATTAATGAAAGCAGGGATGCTAAGATAGAAGAGTTCCTCAGCTGGACAATTAGGGGGAACAAAGGTAAATCAATTATCTTCCCAGCCAAAGAGAGAGAATTACAGAAAGGGATGAAGAAGAGGCTTCCAATGCCATATAAGAACCAGATATAGTTTTGCACTTACTGTTCCCAGAAAGATCTGTCAAACTCTCCTACCAAGCCTGAGTCAGTGGGATTATTATTAATCAGGACCAACCAAGACTGGGCCCAACTGTGCTCAATACTGTCCAAACACAGTAGCGGACACCCTGCCCTGAAGAATTTATAATTTAAATAGACAAGAAACACAAGATGGAGGAAGGGGTATAACACACAAGTTGACTGAACAAATAAGATGACAGCAAACATTTTAGTTTCACTTCTGTTGTTATTTTGTTTTGTGGGTGAGTTTAGTTAGAAGGAGACAGGCTAAATGAAGCAAGAGGGGCAGGAGTGGAGTGAAGTTCAGACAACAGGACTGCAAAAGGAGGGAAGAAGAGAGTTGGAACAAACAGCTAATAAGAGCACATTAAGTTTTAATTGGCACTCCTACGCCCTACTATTAAAATGTAGGCTACAAAAAAAAAAAGCCTGTACCATAGCATTGCATAAATCAAGAAATGTAGTGTTATAAGCACTTGTCTTAAAAATGCAACTATGTGATCTGCATTTTGGAGGGAAGGGACAGGATGCACTCCAACACCATGTACCCTCCCCCATCTAGACCTCTGCACCACTGACCCCTCCAACAAGAAAGGGTGTATGCAGCTCCCTCTAGAGCCAGTTGCTGCTGCTCATTCAAGCAAATTCAATATATCCAGACTAGGATTTGGGAGGTGTTAGCTGGCACGTGTTAATTCTATACCACATACAACTCAACATGCGCCTTTAACTTTCTACCCGTTAGAAAGAGGGTCAAGTCACACTAACCGGTGCTCTACACGAGGCTGTTTACACACACCAGCTACCATCTTAAAAATCCCAGTCTAATCAAGGCCCAAGTGGCCAGCTGGGAAGCTTGGAGAGAGACAAGTGACCTTGCCTTCTTGGAACGTACTGCCTCTATAGCAGTGGTTCTCTACCACGGTGTCAGGATGCATTACTGTTTCGCCACACAGTGGCAAGTGTGTCGCAAAGAGCCGGAGAGAGGGTTGGATTTGGCCTGGGTGGAGTGAGCTGGTGTGTCCTGTAGAGTCATGATATGCCACCAAGTGTGTGTCAGCCTGCAAGAGGTTGAGAACCACCGCTCTATAGCACACCTCAGACCTTTGGTTCTGGAGTATTTGAGCCCCGGAATTCAGATCCCCAGGCCAACTAGGATCATCAATATAAGAGCATATCTGTAAAGGTTTTATGCTGATCTCCTAGGAGAGAGCTGCCTCTCCAACCCTTCCATCAAATTTGTTCCAAACAAAATATATGCAAAAAGACATAATATGCAACAAGTTCATTTTGTTGGCTAATGTCACATCTAGCTTTTTGATTCTGTAGAGTTTAAGATACGTTTATTTACTGGTAATGATTCATGAACCATTAATGCCTCTAAATTCAACAGTTTCTATTTAGAGAAATTTGCCCACATATTATGAAGTTCTCTTTAATGTTTAAGTGCACGAATCTCCATCCACAAGGGTTGAAATTAGCACTCTCCTCTTGACACAAAAACCAGAGTACACTGGCTTTGAGCAGAAAGCTCCGTTGTGGTAAGTAGGAGGAAATCCATGTCAACCTTCCCTAATCATTATCTTATATAGGGCAGACTAGCAGCCAACGCCACTCCTTTACTGTATGCATTGTTCTGGACCACTGGGACCACATTAATGCAGTTCTATTCGTCTTTCTCAGCTTGCCCTAGCACACTGATTCTCAAACTGGGGGGTTGCGACACAAGGTTAATGTGGCAGTCATGAACTGAGTACCAGCCTGGCCAGGTGCAGAGGTGAGAGCCTCCCTGCTTCCTCCCAGCAGAACAGGGGCTGAGAGGATGAGAGAGAGATACACAGATACTGCTTAACTTCTCCCCACCCAACATTCCTCTGTGGCCCCTAGCGAGGCGTGAGGAACAACCCTAGGTCTTCCTGCATCCAGATCACTTTCTCCACCTGGGCTGTGCTGTGAGGTGAGCAACAGGAGCTGATGTTTTCTGCTTTCCCCTCACATTGCCCAGGTGGGGAAAGTGACCTACATACAGCAAGCTCTGATATTGCTCCTTGCTCCCCTCCCTTCTCATAGCCCCTTAGGGGTGTGCGGGGAAGCAGCATTCGAGAGGGGAGGGAGCAGCAATGCCAGTCACGTGGTCTATGCAGGTCAGTTTGCCCAGGTGTGAGCAGAAGGTGGCACTCAAGCTTGCGGTGTGAAAGAGGTCACCAATACAAACCACTGTTACCAGAATACAGGGATAAAAGGATGATTACATCTTTCCTTCATCCACAGAAGGCAATGCAGGTCTTAAGTAATGCGGAGTGCTCTGGATTAATCGTCTGCGTCTCAGTAAATGTTACTCAACTAGATTATGTTATAGCTATTTAGCTCTCGTTGAGGTCATAATCCTCATTTGACATTTTAGAGTTACCACAAAAGATGTAGTATCACATTAGATTGACTTTTGCTGGAGAATAAGCATCAAGGAGGTGATTAACTTGTAAGGAACATGTTCTGCATATGCCCTTTCTAATTAAACTATTAAAATAGCACTGTCCATATTTGTAAGCAAAACTGTCTAAACAAGATTTTTAATTTTTCTTAAGGTATCAGTGGTTTTATTACACAAAATTATTGATTTCAGCAAGAAAGGAAAAATACATATTTGAATAGTATATGATTGTTGAAAACCATCTTTATGTAATTATGAGGACATTCTGGGAAAGAAACAAACAGATTTTTAAACAAATGATTTGACTGTTAAACCAAACAACAAACAGAGATACTGAAATATGAAAATTCTTTATGGTTAAGTCTGACATACACTTATATATTAACTAACATAAAACAAATAGTTAAGGCCATAACAGAAAGTTACTTTAAGATTCCTATACGTAATATTTCCTTTAAGTTCTAATGGACGATCTGTTCAAGACAGAGATCTCAACTATGTTAATTTCAATAGCAGGCGCTATTCAACAATAAGGAAAAAGTCTGACTTCATATTCCTTAGAAGGAAACATTTACAGCAAGCTACTGCACTGCCAAAGCTTGTTTACACCTAGAAGGTTAAAAATAGATGCTTTCCTTTCAGAATATAAATTACATTGACTGCCATAAAGTCTGAATATTTATTTTTCACTGTATCATCTGTCATCTTCCCCAGACTATTCTTATTATCTATACAAAGTACAGTTTTGAAAGCTATTCAGATATATCTAAGAAATTATAACCTTATAACCATGGCGCCTAATGCAGTCATAAAACTGACTCCCAATAGTCCTTCAGTATTAAGTGAGACAGAAAAGATGCATTATTGTTGAGAAAATGATCCTATTAAAAAGTAGTGCTCTAGATAGGCAAATTTTGTTAATATATTTAGTTTTAAACAGAAGTGGAAAATGAAAGTCCACATCAAAGGTCAACCCAATGATCTGGTGACAGTATACCAACCTACTATAAAACAGCTGACTTCATGTGCTAGTAATATGATTGCCTGTTCACCAAGTTAGCCAGGATCAACACATTTTCAAGAGAAAGCATATTTAATTCAGGGAAGGAGAGAGGTCTGAAACCACCTTTACTGGTTAACACGACAGTTACTCCAGCTGGCAGCACTGTTTTTTGTTTAAATCCCAGCATTATCATGAACAAGTTAAGTGATCTGACTTAACCATCTCACATCTCATCTAAGGTAAAAGAATACAATACAGACCCCTCCTGACTCCTAACCCAGTGTTTTCTTTTATTGGTTCAAACCACTCATTCTCAAGGTTGCGGTATGGAAAAGTAAGAAGAAAAACAATTCTCAGCAAGCAACACGTTTGATGGGATGAGGATAAAACTTTTGATCCAAAAATCCCAGAGAACACAAAAAGCCAGTTCAGAGAATTAAGGCTCTTCCCCATCAAGTGTGAATGAAAGCTTTACATCCAAATTTCCTTGGATTTGTAAGGGTAGGCACTAACCAAAACATTTCAAACAATCTAAAGGGTCATGATATATGAGGGGGGGAAATTGTGATTTAACTATTATCGCAAAAAATTGGTAGAACAACTCCTGTGACTGGCGGGATAGAGCTTTTTCCGAAAGGAGAGGTATAGGAAAAAAGAATGAGGTGTTGCGCTGTATTCAAGACTGTACTTGCCCTGCGGTCCAATAGGAAGAGAGCAACACACCTACTGAGGGTCTCTGGGGAAGTAAAAAGGGGAAAGAACAACAGTGATGATATGATGAGGGTTTATTACAGCCCACCAAATCAAGAAGACAGTTAGTGGATGAGTCACTATACAAGCCAGTAACTAGATCAGCTAGCACATATGAGCTAGTAATAATGGGGGATTTTAACATCCTGATTATCTGTCAGAAGACAAAACATAGTATGTCCTGCAAATTCTTAGTATACTTAGGGGGTAACTTTCCGATTCAGAAAGTTGAGAGCAAGGCTTTTAACACACTTGCATATGACATTTTGATAAGTAAGCTAGAGAAATGTGCACTTTGTGGGACTACTATTAAGTAGATACATAACTGGTTAAACAGCTGCAAAGAGTAATTAATAATGGAACGATGTCAGATTGGAGGGGTCTCAACTGGGATTCTATAGGGATCTGGTCTGGATCAGATTTATAACATGTCTTAATGACCTGGTTGTAGGAACTGAGAGCATACTGATTGAATTTGCAGATAAAAAGTTAGGGAGGAGATGCCAAAACTTTGGAGGATACAGATAAAATTCAAAGGACTCATGATAAATTGGAAGTGGCCATGTTTACATTTATAAGTTTACAGCAGCACAGCTGTACCGATAGAGCTTTGTCACTTGAAGAGCACTTGTGTAACCATATTATGCCAATGGGAGAGAGCATTAATAGAGGCATAACATGCAAATCACAGGACTGATAATATTGCTCTACTTAATGTTGGGGCACTGTGTTCAGTTTTGGTCACCAGTGTACAGAAAGGATGTAGAGAAACTGAAAAGGACCTAGAGATGAGCAACAAAGATGATCAAGGGAATGGAATGCAAGTCATACAAGCAAAGGCTGAAGGAATGGTGTATGGTTAGTTTGGAAAGAGGAGGTTAAGTGAAGACATGATAGCAGTTTTCAAATACTTGAAAGGCTGCCATTTAAAAGATGGAGAAAAAAAATGTTCTCTTGCTACAGAGGACGGGACAAGAGAGAATGGGTTCAAAATACAGCATAACATACTCAGATTAAATCTCAGGAAACACTTCCGAACTGTGAGAACTGTAGGATAATGGAACAGATTGCCACAATAGGTTGTGGAAGCTCCTTCACTAGTGGGTTTCAAAAGGAGGCCAGTCTTGGAAGGTTTAGATACAACAGATCTTGCATTTTGGTAGGAGGTTAGAGATGACCCTTTGTGGTTCCTTCTAACCCTATTCTTGTGCCTGGCTGATCTGTACTTGAGGCAAGGGTCATGGAGGTAGCGAAAGACTTTCCATGACAACTTTGTAATAGACTAGTCACTGTGGAATTCTGTTTGGAGGTTTCCCCCACACTCCTCTAAAAATTTCAATGATTTTAGTGCTGGAAGGTGTTAAGCCATTCCTGAGGACTCAAATCCTTCATTTGTCCACAGAACAGATACAGACAGAAGCAGTTGACTGATCTTTGACTATTTGCGGTGGATATGTCAATGGCCCAAGATTGGATGTTACTAGAGGTAATTCTTTCTTGGGTGTCTGGCTGGTGAGTCTTGCCCACATGCTCAGGGTTTAACTGATCACCATATTTGGGGTTGGGAAGGAATTTTCCCCCAGGGCAGACTGGCAAAAGCTCTGGGAGGTTTTCACCTTCCTCTGTAGCATACGGCACGGCTCTCTTAGTGGTGTATTCTCTATACCATGAAGTCTTTAAACCATGATCTGAGAACTTTAATAACTCAGTCATAGGTTAAAAATTTATTACAGGAGTGGGTGAGGTTCTGTGGCCTGAATTGTGCAGGAAGTCAGACTACATGATCAGATTGTTCTCTTCTGACCTTTGAGTCTATGAGTAGCAATACATGCTTCCTCACACTGTTCCAGCAAGGCCAGATAACAGGATAAGAATAGTTTGCTGACTATTCAAACCACTGCAGATACAACCACACGTCAGCTGTGATAGACTCTTTGACTAGGAACAGACTGGTATCTACTCATTCACAGAAACCAAAGAGCTCTTAAGTGGCAATCACTGACTTGAGCTAACTCTAAAGCCATCATAGGCTTTGTATCCCATTAAAAATCCCAAGATAAAATTTCAACCTCCAGTGGAATTGGATGTAGCAATCTTTACTTACATGTTTAACCTTCTGCTTAAAAAACAATCTTTACCTGAGACTATGAAAACCACAAAGAATTGAAGCACGGTTTTTTTGTTTTTATATTAAACACACTAAAAGACAACCATTTGGACACAATACAAATATTTTAGAATCTCTACTTACCTTCCCCTTTCCCTACCCCCATGGCAGCATTCATATTTTTCCATATATGTCTTTTTAATTTTTTTAAAAAAGCAAGTTTACCTTCCGCACCACCTCCTCCTCTTCTTGGCGCTTTTCATAATGGGAAAAGTCATCAAAGATGGAGGTTGTGTGCTTGTAAGTAGCAATAATTTTAAGCACTTGTTTTGCTTTTTCTAAGGGCACCTCCTGTGTGTCACGGGAGTTTGTAACTGGTTTGTTGTCATTATTCTCCAGCCTGATGTGTCGGAGCTGGTTGTTGGGCACGTCCTTCACAAAGATCCACTTGACATCAAATTTTCCCTTCCATTTGTCCTGAGACCAGACGCCAGCACTGGTGCCATAGTCCACAGGTGATTTCATCTCTGCTACTCCACAGAAATGTCCACTACCATTAACACTGAATAATAAGTAGACAGGGCCCTTACTATTCATGGAACGGAAAGCACTGTCCAAGCGTTTGTTGCCATGTTCTGTGCTACACCAAATAGAATATTTAATGGAACGATGAATATCATCCTCAGAATAGCTCTTTATTATGAACACACGTCCATTTTTAAGGTTCCATTCAAAATCTTTCGGGTTATAGCTATGAGCAGCTTTCAGTTTTTCAAGAACAGGATGGGATTCACCACTTGGGACAGAGTTAGGCTGCGTACTGCCAGTTGAGTTGCTATCATTACCAGATCCTCCACTTTGGCCAAAAGCTGCATTTCTGTTGCGGGGAGCAATCCAGCGGTTTTGTGGTGGCTGCTGTGGGCTTTGATACTGTGGTTGGGTCAATGGAGGAGGCTGAGCTGGAACAGGTTGAACAATCTGTTGCTGTGGCTGTGGGATAGCCTGAGGAGATGAGATCTGCTGGGGGGCAGGAACTTTTGCTACAGGACCCTTATTATCCCAAGTACCTATGTCCATATTATGTTTTATAGGTGGTGGAGGCAAAGCTCCTCCAATTACAGGACCAGTTTTTGTTTTCATTTTAGGTTGTGGTTTTGCAGGCTTACTAGCAATAGCAGCCCAGGAGGTTGGTTTAGATACTGGCAAGTTTACACTAGATCCACCATTACCCGAGAGAGCACCTGTCATTCCAGCGCTGTTGACAACAGAACCTACTGTTTTCACAGCAGAAGTTGTTACATCTCCACCAATTTTAAGTCCAACCATTCCCTGTTCAATACTATTCATCCCAGGGGCTTTATTTAAAGTATCATTATGAAATCCTGTTTGTCCATCCACAATAGTACCACCCAGTGAGCTAGGTGGGTAGCTGTAACTGCTCCCATAAGCTGAACTTTGAGTCTGCTGCCCTTGGGACCCACTTGTTCCCCAAGCTGAGAAAGCAGGATTTTCAGGGAAAAAATTAAATCTGTGTTGGTAGATGTTATTTCCCAGACTCCCAGGCTGTCCAAAAACAGCATCATGCATAAAATGATGGTCTCCATTACTGAGCTGTCCATAGGTGGTGAGGTATGGGATAGGAGGATCTCCTCCAGTAGACCACGGTGCTTCACTGAGAGAATAGGGAAACCCAATAGATGGCGGGTAATAACTGGACAAATACGGATCAGTCATTGATGGATAGCTATTGTTCTGTTAAAGAAAAGAAAAGTAATTTCAGATGTATGCACTTTTTTCATAGCTTATTACAACATTTGCATACTACTAAAGAGAAAAGACAGTTAAGTCAAAACCATTGCTTCAAACTCCAAGTCACACAACTTATTATTCCATGGATGGTTTGGTCTAAGTTGACGTCATTGCATCTTGTACATTCCAATACCAGAGATGCATTCTCCTTCTCCACTTTCTGCTGAATTTTAAACAATGACTACCACTCTCAGAAAAGCTAGCTGACCTGATTAACTCGATTACTGCATACCAAATAATTACATCTAAAAATCATGAAAATGCATGACTTGTCATTCAGAAATATATTTGTTATATAAATTCTACCACCAAATACTTTCATATTGTTCTAAAAGTTTAAGATACTGTATGTTTACTCAACAGTGTACCATTATACAAAAACAATGTTAAAAATGTAGCAAGATCAAGGCTCAAATTAATAGAATCTAGAAGCTATACAAGACTGAAGATAATTCTATTTGAATATGAAGATTTATACTAACATTGTGAAAAAATAACCAAATTAGCAATCATTTTATCGCTAAAATTAAGTCAAAGATGAACAGATGAGCAAGTGTTGCTACATAATATATCCAAAAAATATGTGATTTCTTTTCTATAGTCCTTAAATTATACCATCCTTTAAATCTACCAAGTTACAGAAAAAGTGGTACAATATCACCAAATGCTCATATAAGTAGCCTAAATTATTTTACAGAATGCAAAAAATTGCTCTGACTATGTTGCATGATGTACAGCCTTCATTCTTTTTCAAATATTTTTATGTACAACTTAAATTAGAACTCTGAAGTTTATACAGAGTCTTAATGAGAATATTCTGCCTCATTTCTACTCCTCCTAAAGAATGCACAGAAAGTTAAGTTCTTCAAACAATATACCTTTTCTGTATCTGATCCTTTATATACGGAAGATGAGAGTAGCATTAGACTGTAAAATACTGTATTTCTTGCTGAAGGGTTCAACCAAGTTGTGCAGTTATTAGCAGTCCTAGACACCGAACAGATCCTTAGCTTATGAAGGCTAAGAATATTCTTTTTCTTTTTAAAAAACTTTTAGTAAAAATAATATTTCCTTGAACCTTTGACCCTTCATAAGTTCATCTGGGTCAAACATCTGTTTTTGTTTTTTTGTTTTTTTAAAAAGCACGCCTTTGTTTGCTTCTGTTAATTCAAAATATGCCTTGAAAACACTAAGAAAACCAGTTAGTCTCACAAAAGTAAGGAAGGACTGAGATTCATTCCTTCCCCCCAAAAGGAGGAAGGCACTCTTATGACAGCCTTTCCACATTCAGTACATATTATTGAGCACAATATTATATATCATTGTATAGGAAGAAAAAAAAATACATAATATCAGACATGAAAGAGTTGCTTCTGATTTGTTGCTTGTTTTTGATAGATTTTTGCAAGTATATGTATTTTACAGTCAGAGTAAAATTTAAGATT
The DNA here is from genome assembly GCA_007922175.1 of Pelusios castaneus. Classification (NCBI taxonomy): domain Eukaryota; kingdom Metazoa; phylum Chordata; order Testudines; family Pelomedusidae; genus Pelusios; species Pelusios castaneus. The sequence goes on along the minus strand of ML685788.1, from coordinate 5,066,213 downwards.
AACATTCAACTTAAAAAATCCCAACCTATATTTCAAGTCAAATAATGTTAAGTACTACACTTGGCTCAGAGTTCCTTTGTCAGTTTTTGCTATTTTATAGACAAATTTTTGCATTTTTTTTTTGTTTTGTTTTCTGAGTAGTTCCAAGAACCAAATAAAATGTGGAAACTGAGTGATACATTGGAAAGAATAATGTCCACACATGAAGTAATGTCAGATGCACAAAGTACAAGACATCTTTCCTTCCCTGTGGTCTATTTCAGTTAGAGCAATCAGATATTACAAATAAAAAAAAAGAGTGGATAAATGTGACATTAGCCCTTTAAAATCACTCAAAATCTCTAAAACAGAAAGGGAAAAAGAAAAGGCGGTATTTCTTAAGTGGACAAAAATGTCAATCTTGATGGCAAATGCTTCTATGAATTCAGTTTTTGAAGTCTGATAGCTTTAGCTAATTTAAGACACCAAGAATGGTTGAATGCAAAAGTACAACGGTTAGTATTTTTCCTAATTTGTTCTAAAGAAAATCATGAGAATTAACAAACAAAGCAGTGATGTATGCAATGTGAACTGTCACAAATAAGCAGGAATCAAATAGCAGACACAGCCTCTTTATTCATGATCAGCTTTCTACAAGATTCTTGAAAGAAGACTGACAGACTCCAACTTTAGAATATTAACTATGGTTCGACAGAATAACATAGCTGTTTTTACTAAGATTTCAGTAGAAGCTTACTTTTTATTTCTTCACTTGTAACATCATTCTTTCTAAACTCATTCTGAAACTTACAAAGACATTTCTTGGTAAAAAGACTAGTGCTAAATACCATATCTGATTCAGTGAATGGAGTGATCTGTACAACTCATCATTCCGGTGACTCAACCATAGCATCTCAAAATATGGCGAAATCAACATCCTGAATCACCATCTTGAGAACTAATCTATACAATTTTAATATTAAGAGGTACGCTAAGCATTTTTACTATTGAGAACATTCACTAAGACATAAAAACATATTCACTACTGGTTTTGTGTTTTCTGCAGTAGTTTATCTTGTAGCTGGATTTTCAAACCCCTCTGGACTAAAGGAATAAATACTGACTACACAAAGACATTTTCTGTGATCCATTATTTTGTCTGACACTGACATCAATATCTTATTTTACATCACAGTAGTCTTGCTGCCTTTAAAAATATAAGTACCAATACTATGAAAATGGAAGTGGTTTTTTACCACCAATACTTCAGACTCTGTAGACGACTTTCATTCTTAGCTGATCTACACCATCTCCATACACTGTGACAGTTTAGATCTTTTATAGCTCTAGTTAAAAGGGTCCTTGATCATAAGTGATTGAAATCAACAGGTGTTCTGTTCCAGAAACATTTATGTTGTCTGAGCCATCCTAAACTAATTCCTTGGACTGTCATCATCTAAGCACCCGTGTGGAAAGTTTTCACATGAATTTAGACAGATAAAGTATTTCATCAGACATCTCAACAAAGCATTCAGTCTATTTTGTTTGGCTTTTCGCCACATAGTGTAAGAGAAACCCTGAAGGAAGTCTTTTAGTGCAGTAGTGATACATTTATTTCAACAAAACTTATCCTTGACCTTTTTGAGTCACTCTTCTAGTTCTCTTTTCTAACCCATTATCTTAATTGGGAACAGATCATGTATCTGCAGAGGTATTTTTCTTGGAGTAATATGGTCTATAATTTTTTGACAGATCTTTCTAATCCATCTGGCTAGATCTTTCCACTGGTTTCTTCATTTTTGGACTGGAGTGCTGTACAATAGCAATATCTGCCTAAAATGTATCAGCCCTTTATTGGTAGTCTTCCCAAGCACTTATAATTTCAATTACTACAATCTGATATTGTAGTTCAATTTTGACATGACCCCTATTTTACAAAGAAAAACAAGTGTGCATAATTGCATGGGGTTCTGTGACACAGAAACAAGCATAGTAGAAAGCTAGTTTCTTAGATTTCTGGGCTTTTAAACTTCTAAGCATCATTTTAGAGTTTGACTTACATTTCTTAAAAACAGATTCAACATGAAATTATCAAATTTTTACTCATGCTTAATTACTTTGTTTTTATATTTCCATCACACAGTAAAAGTTTTAGTTATTCAGGATTTTTAACAAAATTTAATTTATACTCTTGGTTTGGGTCACATACCATGAATGTATAATCTACACTAATTGTACATGTCCTCAGGCAGCTCTGCTCTTACTAACCGTCTATAGATAATATGTCTCTGAAAAGAGGCTAGATTTGAGAACTTTAGTAACTCACGCAGAAATTATGGGCCTACTGCAAGAATGAGTGCGTGAGGGTCTCCAACCTGCAATGTGCGGAAGGTGGGATTAGGTAATTATGATGATTCCTCCTGGCTTAGTCTACTATGAGTCTTTGTCATGTCATCTTTCAAAGTTTAGAATAATGCCACAAAGTTTAGAATAATGCCACAAACACTTACCATTTATTTCCACTTAGAGCACAAAGGCTTGATCCACCAGTCCTACAAAAGCAGAATGCCAATGACTGCAATAATGGGTGATTTGCCTAGTACAGAACTGAAAGTCCAGTGCTGTGGACAGGCTGCAAACTATATACAATTTTACAGGAACTGTACCATTTGGTAAATGCCAAGCAGAAAGTAAGATGAGAGCACTTAACTTCATTTCCACATGCGATCAAGCTAGATAGAAATAAATAAACAACAAGCGTTCTCAGCTAAAATGCTAGTGCCATTACTCTGCATCACTTCATGTACTCTAGCTATTTTTTTTTTTTTTTTAAGTTATGATCCCTGTGGGCATAAAGAAATCTAATTGGTGTTTTCTGTACAACCAGCTTACCCATCACATCCCTAAAAACAGTCACCTACATTAACAGATGCACTGACCTGATTTGACTGTCCAGAAAGATAAGGTTCAAAATCATTGTCATGAACTGTGTCCTTCTGATGCAATGAACCATTTTGTACTAAAACAAAAAGATGTAACATATTATAATATTGCCTGATAATGTTTCATCAAAGAAGCTCACTCTAGAGCAGTGGTTTTCAGATATTTTTTCTCAGGACCCAGTTGGGAAAAAAATCATTTATGCATGACCCAATAATTACATTTTTGAGCAATGCATTCCAGCCTTTTGGTGGCGGCAGCAGGGGGCGCCGTGACCCAGTGCCTGAGGGTCTGCAATCCAGTACCGGATCCCGACCCCCGGTTAGAAAACCACTGCCATACAGTAAATGAACAAAAATAAGTTAGCTCCCCTCCTTCTTGTGGCATTGTTAATAATCCCTGAAAGGCAAAGGGGTCAGATTTCACCAGAATGAGCCTTTCAAATGCTCTCTAAATGTCACCATTGCTTACAAAACTGATCTGAATGACAGCTAGAGTTGGAAAAACTTGCAATTTTATTAAGAAAAAGTATTTATACTTTCCCCATGAAATAACTTAAAACAAAACATATCTCCTGACAAGAACTCGTGAGAACTACTGGAGGACAACCTCTTTAAAAGGTAATGTCAAATCTTATCAGAGATGGAACAATAAAATATTGGCTGCTGAGTGTGTGACATCCTAATAGTATTCACACAAGCTTTAAATTCAAACGTGGGTTTTGACTGTAAAAGGGAGATAATATTTCACAAAATCAGAGGTATTTAAGACTGAATTAATCTTTGTAATCCTTACAGAAATCCATAGCTGGAAGGTGCTGTATAAACACAAATTATTGAAGTCACTTCACTCTTAATTTCCATCATTTGAAGCATAAGGCAGGTTGTATGCATTAAGCATTTGGAAAGTAGTTTAAGAGTTTCACAGGAAAATTAAACTAAAAATATTGCTAGGGGAAAAAGAAATATGACGCTAAAATAAAACAAAAGTGGGGATTTCAAAGAGGTCTACAAGAGTAAAATAATGTTGGGAAGATTTTTCAGAGAGAATGCATGAATAAGATGAGTATATTTATAAACAGGGGAAATATGAGCTTGTTGGGACTACAGCTGTTTGAAACACTCTGATAAAATGAAATTTGAAGAACCTTACTAGAAAAAGACATACCTATGTAAACTGATGAAAGGATCTGTTTCCTTTCTCTTCTTAAACAGTTATTTATTTGGTCATAGTAACAATGCATAACATAGTTAATAAAGCAGGCCATTTACTTAAAAGACAACTTACTTTTGAAGTTACATTTGTGATGATGTGCTCCAGGGACCACACAAAAGCATATCACATTATCAGAATTGGGTTTTTTTGTTTTTTTGTTTTGCTTAAGACTGAAATTACTTCATGGAAAAACTTGCACCAATGTGCCTGCCACCTGTCATGATCTATAAACCTTCATTTGCTAGTAACAGTCCAGCAACAGAACAGCAATTATACAGCAGAAAATTAAAGAAACTTTGGGTTTTTCTGATCTGTCCTTTAAGTAAATGAATCTCCTAAAGTGTATTTGTAACTGTAACAATATGCCTTTCTTAATATGTTTTTATTATTGAACACCGAAAGCATGCTGAGTACCATCCAACCTTACAAACACAGTGGCATGCAAAAAACCTTTCGGAACTAGGTTCCCCCTTTTTAAACGAACCAACCCAACACTTCGCTCCACACTTCATCACAAAGTTTAGCGCTAAAGTTTTCAAACTTTTTCCCCTGGGACCCAATTGAAAAAACCCCAAACATTTATGTCCATGACCCAACCATTGCACTGCCCATCTTCAAAGTGTCGGACAAAGCGGGATTTTCTCCCATGGAAGCTCATGCGATCAATAAACCTGTTAAGTCTTTAAAAGTGCCACAGGACTCGGTTTGTATCTTTGAGCAACGCATTCCAGTCTGGCAGCAGCCGGGGAGGTCGCGACCCAGTACTGGGTCCAGACCCACGGCTTGAAACCCACTGCTTTAGAGCAATACCTACGGGCTCAGCCACCGCTGCCTGCCTGCCTGCTTCATCTACCTTCAGCCGTAATAACTGCAGTGGCGAAACCCCGCACTTGCCTTACCTTTATTCTCCTGTCCTTTGGGTCGCTGCGAGGCCAGGGGCACGGGTGCGAGGAGGAGGGAGGGAAGAAGAGAGGAGAAAGTTAGTGTTGGGAAAGGCTGGGGGGGGGGGGAGGGGAGGCTGGCAGCTCTCCCCCATGGGGCTGGCCCTCACGAGGCCCGCTGAGGAGGGAAGAGGCGCTCGGCGCTGGGGAGGAGAGGGGCTGGACAGGCAGACAGCCCGCGGCCCCGCCACTCACCTGAGGGTCGACGCTCGTGGCCGACATAATTCATGGACAGCCCGTGGGGGAGGGGGAGGGGCAAGGCCCAGCCGGGCCCCTCGGCGCGCGGGGAGAACGCGGGGCCCTGGGGGCGGGGCTGGGGGCGGGGCGTCTCCTCAGGCAGCTCCCGGGAAGGGGGGGGTCGGTCCGGTCGCTGCTGCTCGCCCTGCCGGCCCTTCGCCTCACATCCCCGCCGGCCTCGCGCCGCCTCGCGGGGACCGTCCCCCCCTGGTCCGGTGCCGGGCTGGAGGGAGAGAGAGGCTCCCACTCCAATGGCGGCCGGGACCGGGCGGCGGTGACGTCTACGCCAGAGCGCGCGGGGCACGCCGGGAAACGCATGACGCCCAGGCGGCGCCGCGGTGAGCCGGGCAAGACTTCCCGCGCATGCGCACTGTGGTGCGGTCGCTTTCTTCCAGAGTGCAGGTGGGGGAAGGGCCTGACCTCTCCCCAGCCCACCCAGGGAGCAGGGCCCTGGCTCTGCCCTGCAGCCCCCCAGGCCCAGGGCTGTAGCCCCCACACAGGGGATCAGTTGAAGTCCATGGGTTGCTCCATGGGGTCCAGCATAGCCTGTGGCGTTCCATGCCCTGGCCCAAGGGTTTTCGGCACTCGAAGGAAACTATGATTTGGGCCCCCCTCTTCCCCCCCCCATGTTATAAGCGATAACAGAGTCATACGTTTTATAAATAGAGAAAAAAATTCACTTCCATCTAATTTGGTGCCCCTTAAAGCCTGGCGCCCTAGGCAACCACCTAGTTCACCTAGACGGTTGGGCCGGCCCTGTCCGGCCCCCACAATTGGGTTCTGGGCCTTTGGGTGCAGCTCGCTGGGTCTGTGCCGGGCGTCTCCAGACGTGCTGTGCAATGGTGGATGCATTCCGTCCACCTCGGGACACGTTTAGCACAACTTGTCTTCCACCGCAGTCCGGGCTCAAAAGGGGGCCCACGTCCTGCACGGCAGGCCTTGGGGGGTACCACTTAAGGCTGGTCAGGATTGTCCTGGGGTCTCTTGAAATTGCAGATTAGTTAATCTTTAATTACAGATTCGGTCATGAGATGGAACCTCCAGGAATAAATCCAACCGAAAGAGCTAACTCCAGGTGTAACCTGCACTCTTCTCTGGGGCAAACAGGCAGTTTTAAAGTCTTCCACCTTTGAGAGTGGATACAGTCCATGGGAGTCTAGTGTGTGGCCCCTGTGCTTGGAGTCAAATGCAGCCATTAGTTTTGTACCATTGGCCCTGAGTGTGAGGTCACTGGATCAGGTCAGATGGCTTCCTGCAGTCAAGTCTGTTCTTTGCAGTGTTGTAGCCTTTTTGGTTGCAGGACGTGAGAGAAGCAAGGTAGGTGAGATGATATCTTTTGTTGGACCAACTTCTGCTGGTGGAAGTTACATAGTTTGAAAGCTTTTACCTTCCACCAGCTGAAGTTGGTCTAGTAAAAGACGATATTTCATCTGTCTTGTGTCTATGTTCTGTTTGTTTGGGGTTTTCTTTAGGGCTTGGGAGAGGGATTGTATTGTTTTTCCTTTGAGGTTTTTGTTGCTTTGGCTAAACTAACAAAGTGAGGTTTGTGTGGTCAGTCTCACCTCCATCCCATGCTGAAAAAGATGTTCTATAGATCTAGCAAAGAGCTGAGAGAGTTCTGCTTCTGCTCTTAGGAATTTGACCTTGCATTTAATATTTTCTTAATTCCCAGAGAATATAGCTACCAAGTGAGATCATGGGCCAGAAAATCCTGTCCTTACTACTGCTTTATGGAATTGTTTGTATTAGCAGTCATCAAAACTGTAGTGCTGATTTTTTTATTTGATTAATGAATTTTATTTTCCTGTACAGTTATATAAATTGCTAGTCTGGAAAAACTATTGGTGAAATCCCGGGCCCATTGAAGTCAATAGCAAAACTCCTTTTGGTTTCAATGGGGCCAGTATTTCACTCTATAGCTTTTCTGAAAGTCTTATCCAATCATCTGTGTGCACTGTTTATTTAAGGTAAGGAAATGAATTAATATTGTAAGCGTGTTCTAGGTTTTACCTGTAAAGGTGGAATTATGTCAAAGCTAAATCCCTGTAGTTCTAGAGAGAGGCCCGGTATTTCTGTAATGAGAGGTCAAACTTACTGAAAGCAGTGCCATTTTTAGTTCTGGCATCTGAATTCCAACTTGTTAGCAGTTATATCTGTCTTTTTCTCCCTGTCGATAATGATAGGGTATTTCAGAGATGGGTAAGATGTTTAATACCCAGAACTGTTATTAATTATTATTATTTCTTCTTTGAATTGTGGTGGTGCTTAGGAGCCCCAGTCACGGACCACAAACCCATTGTGCTAGAACAGAAAAATAATCCCTGACTTGAATGGCTTACAATTTTTTAAACTGTTTTATTGCTATAACGTGAAAGGGTTAAGGTAATATATTTGGTGGTATAATAGCAAAGATTTATATTTGCTTTGATGTAAATCCAGAGGGCCAAATCATGCTCTTTGCTGGAAACACAGGTGTGATAGGAAAAAGGATCCTGAAAAATCTGCATGTGTCATTATTATAATTAGTATTGCTATAGTCTTTAGAGGATTGGGGCCCCTGTGTACTAACCACTGACCATGACAGTTCTTGCCCAGCAGAGCTATGATCTAAAACAGGAGTGAGCAAACTTTTGGCCTGAGGGTCACATATGTGTATAGATATGGCGGGCCATACAGAGGCATGGGGCTGCATTCAGGGAGCGGCCATGGCATGGCACTGCCTGGGGCCAGGGGCGGCTCCAATCAGGGCACTGTTGGGCCCAGATGGCTGGGAGAGGAGTGGGAAGAAGGTGTGAGGTCGGGAGCGGGAGTGGCCGCCTTGTTCCACAACCTTTGTGTGAACCACCGATTGAGCTGGAGGGCCTGCGGAGTAGCTCAGTGGACCATAATTTGCCCATCTCTGATCTAAAATCATGTGCAACTTCAAATAGGTATTATGTTTGTAGGTCACACAATCCACCTAATGCTCAAATATAGGATTCAAGTTGGTTGAGAATCTGTAATACTGTCTGAGAAACTCATTCTCCCATGCACTCAAGTGATGTTGAACAATATCACAGAGGACCTTGCAAATTATTAGTTTACCTTTCTCACCTTGTGTGAGGCACATATGGCTTCAGGATAGGCAGCACAAATGACCCAGTAGCTAACAGTGTGTCCTGTAGCATATCACCTAATATTTTACACAAGTGCCTATCATCTGGCTGTTGCATATTTCTCCAAATTAAAGCAGGTGTTGGTGGCTGTGCATGTCAAGGTTTTCCTGTCCGAATCCTGCTTCAGACATGAATCCATTCAAAAATCTGATTTTTAGTATCTAGTCACAGACTATTTTACTACCTGAAACAGGTTCCAAGGGGCAGCCATGTTAGTCTAGGTCAGCAAAACAAATGAGTCCTGCGGCACTTTTAAAGACTAAAAGTGCCCCAGGACTCCTTGTTTGTTTTACCTGAAACAGGTGGCTGATGGAAGTCATTTGTTTTATGGGATATGCCCAAACTGGGCAACAAGCCAAATTGCACAACGTCAGTATCTACTATCAGAGTTGTAAATCACAGAGGTCCAGAACTTGGGTAAAATCGGTTAAGACTCTTACTACCAGCAGGTAAATCCTATCTGCAGCATCTGCATTATTAGATTTTTAAAAGAAGTGTGTCTTAGTCCTCATGAAAGGTCCAGACTAGAGAACTCAATGTTTTCTTTAATTACAGGTGCAATATAGGCAGCAGTAGCGGAAGATTTCCTTCTATTAAAAGTTCCAAAACTCTTAGGTTTCGGCATGCATAATGTTGATCAAGGAGCCTAATCTGGAGTTCCTGTCTGCTGTTATGGTTCAAAATAGATTTTCCAACCCAAATGAGTGGTCTGGTTTCTTCTTGTTCTCTTTACAACCAGTCCTCAGCTGAGAGCTAAGGAAGCTGGGATTGGTGCAATGAGTCTTTCACTTTGGGATGTGTGAGGTCTCCTTTTGATTAGTTTGCAAGTGATAATTGATTTGGTCCATCTCTGTGCCCTGCGTTTATTTGTCCATATCTCAAAAACCCTATACAGTTTGCCATAGGTGGCAGTCTGGGCTCCGGAGAGATCCTGGAATGGGACAGAAGTGGTATGACTCATAAGAACAAAACCGCAGAGACAGACAGAATTGTAAGAAGAAAGATAGCAGGCTGGAGTGGGAGAGGAAACCTAATTATGGAAAACTAAGAAAAGCAAGAGAAAAAAAATCCCCTACCTCAACACACATGCAATTTTAAGAAGCATTAAAGTCAGTGAAGGCCTTTCTGCTGATTCACTAGGCCCTGGATCAGTCCCTGAAAGAAAATACAAATTCTGGAAGAAACACCAAAGCTAACTGGAGCTCAGAAGGCAGAAGTAAAGGTCACCATCCCACAGGCTCAAAGATCACTGTTGATAACTATGAACTCATGTTTGCTTGAGTAGGGAATTTCCAGAGTTGAAAAAGCAGAAAACTATCACAGATATCATAGAGTAGAAGAGCCAAAATCTTTAATTTGCTCAGTCTGCTTTGCACTGCTTATGCTTACATGGCGCAGAGGTGCCTCAAAGGGCTGGAAATACCCTATGAAGAATCCCCCTTGTCTCTGCTTGGGGAGTTGGCTCTACCCAGTATAGATTTAGAAGGAGGTATTCTGGGACAGGGCAGGGCAAGGAGGATGTATGACCAAGGAAGATTCTGCTACAGAAAATTTTCTGTTGTCATAAAGGAGGGCTGCTGCCTTCCAGCTCTAAGCTGCACCAGGAAATACAGCTCAGGAACAGAGAGGTACGACCAGTGTCAAGCTGGCCCTCCACCTTGCTGCATACAAGTGACCTTAAGCACAACGGAGACTCTGGCCCATAATATTTTGCAATAACGTAGCACTGTCCATACAAAGATCTCAAAGCATTTTACAATCATCAATTAATTAAGTCTCGCAGCATCTCTGTGAGGTAGCTGGTTTATCCAATGTATAGACAGGGAAACTGAGGCTTAGAGAAGTTAAGTGACTTGTTCATGTTCACACAGGAAGTCAGTGGCAAAGTGCAAAAGGACCTTCAACCAGTTCCCAGTGGGTTCCTCCTGGGAATCCTGGCCTGGCATAAAGCTCAGCAGACTGTTTGAGCTAGCAGAAGCTTGCACTGGGCACTGGTTTGCCCTCCCACTGCCACAAGGTTAGAGGAAGTATAAAAGTGGCTTGGAGTCAAATTTGCCCCACTGCTCCCAACCCATCTGCACTAAGCATGAGGTTGGTGCAGAGGGTTGGGCCCCATTATTTTAATTTAGACTCACAGATGGAACATCTTTCTATCTAGTTTTATTTCTGTGAGAATATTGCTGTGTTCGCATTAGAAAAAAACATGAGCTGTCGCTTTGTCCCTGTAACTTTCCAAACAGTTTTGCTCTGTCTGTTGGGCAGAAGTTTAACATAATATGGAAATAAAACCATTTACAAAAATCAACTTCAAACCCACAGCTAAGATAAGCCATTCACAGCTAAGGTAAACACCAGCAAGATTCAGAATGAAACTGATTAGAAAGAATGTTGCATAATGTCTTTACCTAGGCTACTCCGGCACAATGGGAAGTAACAAAGTTTCTTTGAGAAAAAAGCAAAACAAAGGAGTTTTTAAGGAAGGGGTTAGGAGAACTTTTTTCCTCTCCCTCGACTATTAAAATTCTCTTAAATCTCACAAGATTTATGTATATGTTACCAAAAATCAAGACAGGTTTTTTTTCCTTAGGTGTTACAGGGCTTTGCTGCAGATAATTCTGTTTTGAATCAGGAGGAAGATATCAAACAACACTGCATACAAGGCCATGTTCTAAGACTTTTGATGGGCTATGATAAATGAATTAGCCCAACTAGGAGTTTCATAATTTGATGCCAGAAATAAAGGCCAACCCCAACAAATGCTACATGTCATTTCCCCCTTTTTCCTCCCTGTTTTGGGGTCATTGCCATGCTGTTCTGTGAAAGCAGGGGAGGGATTCAAATCTTGTACAAAGAGAATGGCCTGTCGACATTATCATGTCATCATCATCCAATCCACATGCTGTTCATTGCACCCATAATCACAGTGCTGCAGAAAAAGATGCTCAGCTGGACAGTGTATCACCACTAATGTTTTCCAAAGACACCCACTCCATTGCTCCAGCTTTATCACTGGTGGCATTTGTTGTTCTAGTCATCTGCTAGTTTCCATTGCATCATAATGATAGTCCATCTTTGCTATGCTTCTTTTGGGTCACCTATGTTCCATTTCAACTTCTTCACATACTGCCGGAGGTCCTTCACATTGGTCTTCTTTCTTTCTTTCTTTCTTTCTTTCTTTCTTTCTTTCTTTCTTATCATGCCCATTATCAGTTATCTGTTGAATCAGAAGGGTCTGGTACTCAGTTTATTTGCATGGGGAGAAAATAGTTTCTAATCTGCCTAACACAATGTCCCCCTTTACCAGTCACCCAAATGCCATTTAGACAGCTGACATGTCTGCATATAAAAGAAAGTTTCTTGATTGATTTTCTACCAATTAAAAAGCAGGATGAGCTCCATTAGATTTATAACAAGGACTGACAAATCCTTTTTTAACAGAAATTAATGGCTGAATGGCAGCAGTCACTTCAGTCACCAGCTGATGGCAGCTTTTTTCTTTTTTTGGGGGTGTCATCAGGTACTTTTGTTTAAACAAATGTTGTTTGGGGTAGATGTGCCATGTGTTTTAGGTGAAAACAGAAGAGAGCAAAATAGAAAACAAGAATGGATTTTTCTCTTAGCTGACTCTTTTACAACATCACTTTAAAGATCTACTGATTAAACTTTGGATGGAGGGCATGGAGTTCTTCTTCTAGTATGTCACAGCTGCCACTCAAAATCTGCATGTCATAGTACAGAATTGCTTCATTGTGGCATATTTGTCCCATGTCTAGATCCACTGAAACCCCACCATAGAACCCAATGGCAGCTCAGCTCCATGGATTATAGGGTTTGGGAAAGGGGGCGAGGTCAGCCAAGCAACATCAGATTCTTCCTCTGCACTGTCCCCAAATCTGCCGGCCAACACATTGTAAGTTATGGCTTCCCTTTCTGCCGTTTAGAACCTCCATCCTTTTGAAGGTAGGATCCATGGAAGGGTTCGCTGATGACACAGTTCTTGAAGAAGCCATACTGTCCAGGAGTGAAGGAAAGCGACTGGACCAGGGGCACTTTACCTTTGGAAGGATTGTCTCTGGGTAGGGAAGAATGGAGCCCACAGTTTTACCATCCATTTCTGGCATTCAGTCATTGTATCCCAACCGTAATCCTCTCTCTTTTGTGAGGCACAAAGCACAGGTAGCAATAGCCTACAGCTGTTCTTGCACTCAGGAAGCTCAAAGACTGGGATTACGATCCCAGGAGGCGGGGCAGATTCTGGGGGTGAACTCTTGGCTCTATTGGCGTCAATTTCTAAACTCCCAGTGACTTCAGTTTGGACAGGATTTCACCCTTCGTGTCTTCCGCTTTGTGCAGCTAGCCCTATGCAGATGCAATGCAGCCCTTTACCTTATATTCACACAAGACATGTCATCACGTTCCCTCGACTTTAAGCAATGAGATGCAGCCAGGGCCTCGCTCATCTCTTTTGGTGGATTTCTTAGTCTGTAATTTGCTTTCAGTTGCTCCCTGCTGCAGTTGGTTTTTCCTTTAGCTTTAGGACTTGGGTTTCTTTTTCTCTTCCTTATTTCATCTCTCTTTTGCTTCCCCAAGACAGTTTTTTCTCTCATACCCTATATTTTTCTCTCACAGTCTACACTGCTGTCTCTCCTAACTTCTCAGCCCTGACTCCTTCCTGTCTCCAACTGCCTAGAGAGATCTGCTGTTTTCACCACACCCTCTATAGTTTCCTTCTTTTCCTCACCAACTGTCCAGTTCTAACTGACACCCCAGTTCCAGAGTTCCTCAGTTGCCCTTCCGAAATTGCCTCATTCAGCAACTATTATTAAATAGTATCAGACAAAAAACTACATCTAGATGGAGTGAAGGTGGAGAGTGTGAGTCGGTAGCTTAAGGTTTTGAAACAGTCCAAAGAGGCTATAATTATTCCATGTGAGAGCTGTACATTTATGATTAAGACATTCTAATATTGTGGATTAGATGAAATTATTTTTAAAGACACTATTTCCATTCCTTTCCCCCCATCCCCATCAGCCTCTTGGGCTGATAGAGGGATTGGAGGAGCTCAGCAAGTGAGAACCGAAAGCCACAGAGAAGTAAGTGATTCTTAGGAGGGGAAAAACAAGGAGGAAATAACCAAATGTCATCCTCAACTGTCCTTCTCAGCTCCCTAGTCCAACTGTCACTCCCAACTGCTATTCCTAACTATCACGCCCCAGCTGCCCAAGTCTCGACTGCCGTGGAATGAAATAAGTCCAACATGCTGTCCCTCCTTAGCCTTGAAATGTAGTTTGGTGTTTGAATAGTACCGGGCACCTCATGGATTTTTTAGAGCTGGCCATAAACTGGCAAGTCTGTTTTATGAAAAAACCCTGAATTTTTTATTGGGGTGGAGGGGAGCAAAGGGGGAGGGTAAAGGAGTTTGAAATTTTTCAGGAAAAAATTCTAAATGTTCAGATTTTGGGGGTGAAAATCCTCAAATAATGGTCACTGATCACTTCTTAATTTTTCTCCTCTCCCCCTTTTTCATCTCATCATTTTCAGTGGCAAAAGGGAAGGATGGGGAGGGAAAAAAAGAAGGGAGGAAGAACAAGAAGAGGAAAAAAATAAAATAATTTTTTGTTTCAGTAAAAAGAAATAAGAAAATTAAAAAAGCTATTAAAAATGTCCTTTTCCAAAAAATAAAATTTTTAATGAAAAAAGTTCCATACCAAAAAATGGAGCTGCTTTGCTTTATATCAAAGAAATATTCTTTACAGCTCACTGATTCCTGTAGCCTATTTCTACTTATAAAGTTCTGAATCTTAGTATGAAACCTCACAGATGTTTGGGGTGTAACATTTAAGATGTCACAAACTGGGATAAATAAACTCAAGTGGGAAACATACAAAAAGAACAAGTTCTGTTATTAAACAAGGACCTGAACCTGCCAACACCTATTCACGTAATTAACTTTATTATCGTGAGTTGTTTACACACAGTAGAAAAAATAAGCAAGTATAGAAGTTTCCAGAGACCCTTCACATCACAAATTTCTCGGCACTCTTAGTGAGGGATATGACCAGCTTTCTTCCCATAAAAGTAAAAGTGAAAGGCAAGGTTAGGACTCACACTATAAGTCTTTACAGTTCAACAAGATGCTGTTTGCAATTGTGTGTGATAGGCATTCGGTCACACTTCCTCTTCCATTTGAATTCTAAACTTGTTTGGTAATTGTAAGCTCTTTGAATATTATTATTGGGGCTAACTTATTCATCAGGACTTAGTGTGTTAGCTTCCTGTTCTTCAAAGTCTCAAGTGGATTCTGAAGGCATTTCCGGTATCAGGCGTTCAGCTCTCTGCTGTGCTTTTCAAACTTCCCCTTAAATAGAGACTGTTCCCCAGGTGTGGTGTAAGAGTTAATATTGGAGTCTGAGTAACTGCCTTTGCTAACACTAACTGCTGCATCAATGCTATTGTAAATATTACAATAGCTAAAGTTTACTTTAAAGATTGTGAAGTGTTCAGTACAGTTTGGTTAGTCCAGCAAATGGCAGGTTATATAACTACCTACATTCACTAGAATATTCCTGTACCAACCTGCTTTGTGCTGGGACAAAAATAAAATAAAGTAGAAGAGAGAAATCCTTTGGCAGGATGAATAGAAAATAAAAAGCAAGACATCTTTGTCCCCCAGCCTGGAGAAGTGAATGCGTGGTCACTTCTCAGCACACCCTGTTACTAGTCACTGGGTTGGAAGGCACTGTTTTTTCACAGTGGATTCTTGCATGAATGCCTTGAAATTTCCTGTCAGCCAGTGATGCTCTTCGGTCCATCAGCGCTAGTTGGCAGGCTCTGATGGGAGCTGCAACAGACAGGCGCCATCAAGGATTTTACTGATGAGGGAGAGGTGGTGTCATCAGCTCCCAAGGGGACAAGGAGCCTTGAAGTGGTTCTGCTCCAGGCTGACAGCTACCTGGTCATTCAGAACTGAAGGGAGCTTAAGGACATTAACGTGGATGAGGCCAGTGCACAGGAAAGTGACAGTCATAAATGGGAAAAAAAAAAAACCAACTTTACCAAGCAGATATAACCAGAGCTCCTGCTTCTAAGACTCCACATTTCATGACCCTGCCACACCAACCCATCCTAGCTGTGAGTTGTACCACATCTCCTTCCACTCTGTCCCCTCCCCAACCCCAGGTCTTACCTATGTGAACAGAGTTTGTGAGGCATTTTTCAGTGAAACAGTTTTCCGCTGGAAAATTCTATTTGTCAAAATCAAAACTATTTTATTTTTTTCCCCAAAATCAAAACTATTTTTATTTTTTTTTACTTCTGTTTCAATGAAAAATCTCACCAAGAAGGTTTCTCAGGACCAGGATGGAATTTCCTGTCAAAACAAGAGAGAGACAGAGCCACACCAGAATTGGCCATAGTCCAGAGATTAGGATTCACTGGTTTTCAACACTGGTTTTCTTTCCACATCAGAACAAAAGCTAAACCTTTTATTCTGGGGAGAAAGGTGGGGAAAGGAGCCGAATGAGAGACCTCAGAATATCCCAGTGATTGGAGCATTCACTTAGCATGCGAGAGACCCAGTTTCTAGTCCTTGCTCTGCCTGATTCGAAGTAGGGACTTGAAGCTGTATTCCCAGGTGCCCTACTTACTGGGCTATAGAGTCAGGGTATATCTACACTGTAATAAAGCAACCATGGCTAGCCCACATGAGCTGACTAAGGCTGGAGTTGTGGGGCTATAAAATTGTAGTGCAGATATTTGGGCCCAGACTTTGAGATCCCATGAAGGGGGGGTGGTCCGAGAGCCTAGATTCCAGCCTGCGCCTGTACATCTATACTGCATTTATATGGTAAACCCAAGTTAGCTGACCTGAGACAGTCACAGGTGTTTTATTACAGAGTAGACATAGCTTCAGTGCTTCTCTCTCTCTCCGGCACAATGCTTATTTAATTATTTTTACAAAATGGAACAGCTCCAACAGGAGTGATCTATGGCCTGCTGAGAGCCTTCCCGAATCATGGCTGAATCATCAAGTGAACATGCACAATAGTTAAAAAAAAAAAAATAATAAAAAAAGGAAATTGCATGTCCCCACCCACCATATCAAGACAATGGTG
This sequence comes from Pelusios castaneus, assembly GCA_007922175.1. Lineage (NCBI taxonomy): Eukaryota > Metazoa > Chordata > Testudines > Pelomedusidae > Pelusios > Pelusios castaneus. The sequence continues at coordinate 5,049,632 of ML685788.1, read as the reverse complement.
ATTTAGTTTTAGTGAATATAATATCTTTTAGACTACTAATAAATGCACTGCAGCATATTTTGCAAAGTGATGAAGTCTTAATAATACAAAACTCCTCAGTGACTAAATCTTTACTGAAATGTGGGCTGAAACCATCAAGGTACAGATAAGGAAATCATGAGGTAGTCCCATTGGTAAGAGAATTAAGGAGATTCTGTTATAATAAGTCTTTGCATTAAAAGCAGCCTCTTCTTAAGGCCCTTACACTCCAGCTCTCTGTTCCTTTGAAGCCTTCTACAGCTTCCTCCTTTTTAGCAAGCCTGATAATTAAAGCAGAGGCCTAAAAATCAGCAGACCTGGGCCTATGCTTGACTCTGTTAACCTGGGTAAGTTACTCAACTTCACCTTGCCTCAATTTCCTCATTTATCTCATGGAGATAATATTACCTACCAACTCTCCCTGGACACTTTAAGATCCTTGACAAAGGTGCTTCACAAAAGCAAGGCATTATTAATTATTATTAGTTAATAACAGACACCTTTCTAGAACTCACCAATGCGTTTCCCCCCTCCAATAGCTCCTGCAACTGGGAATTAGGCCAAATGGCTTTTCCAGGTGATTTATGTTTTTAATGTATGTTCTGCAAAATCCGTCTAAACTTGTAAGGGACAGGACCTGAGGAGTGGAAGCTAATGGGCAATTATATATATAGTCAGAAAGGATTTTTAAAAACCAAAAACCAACCACTCACCCACAATAGTATTCTCAGAACAATATTGTAAATGAGCACTGCCCTCTACTGTTTGTAGCATGTCTTAGGTTTCACCATCAAGATTTTAATTAAAGCAGTTTCAAGAAAACATAAGAAAGTAACCACCTCAGACATTTATGCTGACATTTGGATTTTAAAAACACAATTGTTTCTATAGCCATGGTTAGAAAGAAGGATTCTGAAATCACTTGCCCTTATTCATGGGTTAATGAGCGCAGTGCATGATCCAACAGGTTTTTACTTCAAGATAAGCTCATTCTGTTTCCCCAAATAGAAAATGTGGGAGGAGGAGAGAGACAGGTTTTCCAACCCCTGTTCCCTTCAAGCCCCTCCTTAAAATCATGCTGTGACTACTGGACTAAGAAAGATGGAAGGAGTTTTCAAACTGCAGGGAGGGAAGCTTAAAGATCATTCTCTTCTGCTAAAACATAGCAGAAGTACACCATTTAAAGTTCTTTGAGCAAGTCCCCATCCCTTTATGGCTGGCATCATGGGTTTACTTTTCAGTACACTCTGCTCAAAAGGAGACGGCACAAAATGGGTTTGGATGCAACAGTAAAGTGCAAAATACCAACAGATATTAAAAGAAAGAAAAGCCATTGGTGCCAGAATTGTAGCAATCTAAAGACTAGCACTAGAGTGAACTGCACATATACAGTGTAATAAAGCTATACAGGCACATTACCACCAGTCTAAAATCTCTCACACTGAGACAGAGGCAATCCAGAGTCTCCTGACAAAATGGTTTTGAAAAACAAGCTCAGCACCACTCACAGATAGCAATAGAACTGATTCTTAGTTACATTACACCTTTTGTGCCACCCTAGCAGCATAAAGTAGCCTTAAAATGGATGGAAATGTAATTTCCACCCACTGTAAGGCTCTCCTCCCAGCAGTTCACAAGGACCTTAATGTAAATGATAATTATGTCCTAATGAATTTATCCTCACATGACAGCCCTGCCCCATGATGGAGAGTGTTTGGTGGCAGGGGGAACTACAGTGGGCATGAATAGGAAGTTTTCCAAACTGCAGCATGGGGTGAGGTCTTCTCTGGCTACCTGAACAGATACTAAAAGACTTAGGAAACATAGACACATTTTCCTCTGGGCCTTTCTCTCACACATAGGGTGAAGGAAGACAAAAGGTGGACCAACCAATCAGGGGAAGACAGCCACAGGCACTTTCCCATCAGGTGAAATCACTCAAGTCTTGCAAGTTGTTATCTAGAAAAAAAAGGGAAACAAAAGTGATCTGCCTCAGTTACAGCATAAGGCAATAGGCCTTGGTAGCTTTAAATAGGGTTGAGGAGACAACTTAACTTTTCCAGGCGGGTCTTGGATGTTAGATGTGCTCTGTAGCATGAGGATTAGTGGCTGTTCAATGATGTTCTTCTTCAGGTAGTCCTGGTGCTGAGTAGAATTAGAGGGAAGTATTTGTTTTCCAAGTGAAATCCCCTTTTGAAATGAAACTGTTAGTGAATGGTGTGTGTAACTTTAACTCTTAATGGCCTAGAGTTGAGTAAATACTTTGAGGAAGATGATGTGGTGACTTAGTCTGTGTTTTTCTGGTACCCCAGGAAAATGTGTCTGTAGTGGAAAGACTGACTTCCACTCCAGTGACTTCTTGAAATATCTGCCTGCTCTTGGGGAATTCAGTTCTCACGGAGGCTCCTTGCTAAAGGGTCACCAACAGGATCAATAGATTATTTCAACAGGTGCAAATAAATGGGGACTTTCTTTGCGGGAGGGAAGGAGGAAGTAGGCAGTTGTGACCTATGACTAGGTGAGGGTGAATTCTTGCTTCTCATAGTTTAAAACCAGCTCAACCTTGCCCCCTGAAATAGCTATCCCTGCATACTATATGCCTTGTGCTTCTCCTCATTGACAATGTATTGCTCTGCTATTGAGTGTTAGCTGAAATCACCCGCCTCTTTTTTCCATCCCTGTCCCCCGATTAGGTAATCCTGTTCCACTGCACAGTAGGTAAGTGACTAATTGTTGATGGCTCCTGCTTAGTTTCTAGTTGATAAAAATGCTTGCTACTGTCTGACATTAACTATGACTTTTGCTTTGCCATAGAGCCCAGGTCTAAAGCAGCACCAGAATCCCAGACCTGCCCCAAACAAGCAAGACACTCTGCAGCACTTCTGAGGTCTGAAAGCGAAATTTGGTATGTTGGTTAAAGCACCTCCCGGCCACTTTAACTTTGCTGCATAGCATTTGCTCTGCAAATCCCCTGAAGTGTCACGGCGGCTAGCGGTTTTATAGGGATTTCTGTTTTTACACCAGTCATGCTGTTCTCCGTCGCTGCTGTGTATTAAACATAAACATGCTTTCTTTCTAACATGGACATTTGGGGCCTTTCTTTGCACCTGTTTAGTTTGTACAGCTATGGCTAGGGAAGGAAATTCTAGCTGCCCTGCTTGAGTTGGGTTTTCGCTGCCCTGCTTTCTGTGGGAGAGTGGGGCAGGTTCCATGGTGCAGCTGGGGCTGTTGGTCAGTGAGTAGCGAGTGCCTGTGAAGTACTAGACTCAGAAATGGTGACTACAGCCCTTCACTCGTGGGACATGTGTCTCGCAGGCACCAGTAGAGTAAGCTTCTCCACCAAACCCCTTAATTTGCTGCAACCCTCTTCTGGAGAGACTTTTACTCGAGTAGTTAGGATACCACATCACTTCTGTCCTTGGTCTCTCTGCGAACGAGTTCCTAATTATAAAGGAGGAGGGTCTACAAAGTGCTAGGGGCTGTACTAATCCCCTCAGGATAAAGGAAAGGGGTGCACCGTGCAATAAAATGGTCAAGGTGATGGCTGGCCACATCTTGGTAATAAATGTTTTTATAAGGCTATGTCTGGTGTTAAATAAGAGCTCCATTGATTTGATTTTATTACTAGATGGGTCCCTGTGCATTGTACTGAGAACTATCAACTTGCACCACAGAAGTCTACTAATAGCCATCTGATGGCCAATACTGGGTTTTCTTGGGTGCATTTATATTAGAAGAGATTCTCTCAATGATGGCTGTTTGCCAGCTCCATGGAGGTGCTTATTCCTGGGTAATTCCTTTAACTTTACTGGGCGTGCTCTTGATTCTCCCTGGGAGAGAGAGAGAGGAGATTAAGGCCCAGACCCTGGTTATGAGCTTCCTTCTGCTGGCAATACAGAAATGGTATTGGCCTCACAGAGCTGCTTACAGTTATCAGAGGACTACTGCTTCAGCCTGAGTAGAGAGGAGGCGTGGCGAATCAAGTCATATATTTTCTTTAATTTCAGTCTCTTTGATAGAGGATGAGTGAGGGCAGCAAACCTCTACCACTGTTACCTGTGATTTAGGGAAACCATTGCAGGAAAGTAGGCCTTTACATTTTGGGCTACTTCCTGTTGTGGGTCTGCTGTAGTGAGGGGGTGTGCTGGGAAATAGGATGGGCAGGAATGATAAGTCACAAGCTGGATGATTTGGCTCCTGGCCACAGACTGCAATGCTAGCATCATCAATGTACACACACAATGAAAAGAAAGCCTGCTAATAGAAAATGCAGTCTCGGTAACTGGAAGCTTGTTTGATTTTGAAAGGGATAGCAAGAAGTAACGTTTGCTTGGGGCTTAGGTATTCTGTGTAGGCTACTGGCTTGTTGAACATGTTTCCCTAGAAAAACTTAAAGAGGAATTACATTTTTTCTATTTTTGTTAAAGGCCAGAGAGTGACTGAATGGTCCCCAAACAGAGACTGAAAGCTGGAGTGACTTTATCCAAGTGACTTAATAGGCCTTGCTTTGTGTTTGCTTTTCTTGCAAACCATGTAGGCTTCCTTGTGACTTGAGAGAAATGACCGGTCTCTTCCCTCCAGACACTAGTCAGGACTGAGGAAAAGGGGCAAGCAAAAAAGCAGCAGCAGCAGGGCATAGAAAATCTGCATCTCTGATCTGGCTGCAATTCAGGAACTTGGCTTTGTTGCGACCATGAGCTTTCCAGAATATGCAGCAAGCGCTGAGCTGTAGAGAGGTGAACACATGCTGGCAGTCTGATCAAGTGCTGCCTGACATCAGGAACTCTGCTGGTCACTGACTAATTGTCTTGTGTGGTTTTTTATTTTTCTTTCTCAGTGCTGGGATATGGACAGTTTTTTCCCAGAGGAGGTCAGGTCTGGGCCAAGGAGTTTTCAGCTGTCCAAGACCAGCATGCGGAGTGAGGAGAAGAGACTGAGGACTTTCCAGCAGTGGCCAGAGAGCTCGCCTGTCTCTGCCACAGACCTGGCCAAAGCTGGCTTTTTCTTCCTGGGTCCTGGTGACAGAGTGCAGTGCTTCTGCTGCGGTGGCATCTTGAGGAGCTGGGAGGCGGAGGATCAACCCATGCGAGAGCACCAAAAATTTTTTCCTACCTGTAAATTCATCTGTGGTGAAGATGTTGGCAACCAGCAGATGCTGCTCCCCTTTCTTGAAATCTTGGACCATGTGGATGGGCAGATCCTCAGCCTCCTGCAGAGGATGGATGTGGAGGAGACAGCCCTACCCAGCCAACCAGAATACCCAGAAATGGAATCAGAGGCAATGCGACTAGCTACTTTCCAGAACTGGCCACCATACACAGAGCTATATCCTGAGCAGCTGGCTAGAGCAGGCTTCTTCTATACAGGTAAGCTTGGCAGGATTTGGGTTCTAGCCTTCAGTGTTGGAACATCTCAGTTTCATACAGATGCACAAACTAATGGAAAAAATACTTCCATTAGGGTGAATAGACGGCAAGTGTGGAAAATTGGAAGGGAGCTGGTGGGTAACAGGCACTTATATGAAACAAAGCCCCAGATATCAGAACTGTCCCTATGCAATCAGGACATCTGGTCACCCTAATTTCCATTGATAACAAATTTACAGATGGGTAAATAGCTGCTTGAAGCTTCATAGAGCTAAGTTGAAAGCTATTTACGCTGCATATTTTGACAGGGGATGTTGACCGCTTGTCTTTTAACCATTATAAAGCTTTAGCTTCTTTAAATCTCAACCTCTACTGTTTTCAAATAACTCTGACCTCCCCCACTGCCTGACACCTGCTGTGATATCCCCCTCTGTGAAAATTTAAATTAATAAACATTTTAAAATGCTTTACGAATAAACACATTAACCATCAAAATGGTGTTAAACCATCTAATTCTGTTAAGCCTATTTACAGGTATGTATGGAGGGAAAGCTTCCCTCTGTATGTGACTGTAAAAATGCATGGTGTGGCCTGTCATCCCAGCTCTGTTTGGGCTTTTTTTATCCCTACACCTGCATACAGGCACTGGTGCCAGCCACACTATGTGGGGAGAGAACTCCGCTTTCCTCTTCTAGCTGTGAGGGGCAAGGCCACAGAGTTCCTCTTAACTGGAGCATCTTGAACGGCAGAGAAACGTCCCTAGAGAAATTTAGATTCAGACATAACTTAGTGCTGCAATGATGTTCTGCGGCTGCTGGGACAGAGTTAAGGTCTGCAGTACAAATGCAGCCAGACTGGGGAACCGAGTTAGAGCAGGTCCCTTTCTAACTAGAGTGCCCCTGTACAAATGCCATCACATGGTAATTTGTCTTTGCAACTAGAAAACTCATTTACGCTTTATTTTTACTGTGGTGAAAGCACGTGACTACAAACTTTCTATGTATACTACTGCAGTTGTTTGTACCACACTCCTTAGTGTCCAAGCACTTAGCTAAATGCAAGATCTAGCATGAATTGTTATATTCAAACAGTTCAGGTAGAAACTAAGTAGAATGGGGATCTGGGGGGAAGGGAAACAGGTAGAGTTATTCTATGCTTACTCCTCTTTAAAAAAAACCCCAACCTCTGTAGATGTCTCCTCTTTAGAAGCTGTTTTGGTTTCTGTGGATCACAACTGATCCCATGCTTTTGGTTAAAGAAGATTCTCTTCAGCTCTCTCTCTCTCTCTAACAGCCTGTAATTCTGAGTCACGAATGGAAAGTAATGAGTTTGGGGCTTTTCATCTGAGATATCAGTCTGAAAACAGCTGAATTTTTAACTCTTGTTCAGGTTAAAATTTTAAATCTTCATTGTATTTTAATGTAATTACTATCTTGGTCTTGAAACTCCTGTACATGGGGTATCACCAGTGTTTGGTACTCAGGCTTTTCTGGTAAAAGTGTGTGAGCTTCCCCTCCGTGACCTGTTTGTTCCTCACATCCATGAACTAAAGCCTCACACGGTTAAGGAGACAGGGTATCTCAAATTCCTTTGTTCTGTTACAGTTTATCTAACCCCTCTACAAGTGCAAGCACTGCATTTTTACCTCCATGACCCCTATCACCTCCAGGTGTATCTGTATTTAACGTGTAGCCCTAGGGGTTGATACATTAAGCTGCTGTTCTGCTTTATAGCCTTCATAAAATCATAGACTCAGACTCCAAGGTCAGAAGGGACCAATAAGATCATCTAGTCTGACCTCCCGCACAATGCGGGCCACAGAACCTTGCCCACCCACTCCTGTAATAAAGCTCTGACTTGAGTTATTGAAGTCCTCAAATCCTGCTATGGAACTGAGATTTTTAACTATAGAGCTAGGAGCACATTATTCCCTTCTATAGTCTAACAACTATGCAGTATTTCTTGTTTACCATGTATACATGAATATTAATATTCACTAAATTATTCAGTGATTTCCTTAAGAAAGCTTTGCAGTACACTTCACAAAAAATGGTGTGAGGGGTACCTCTGGTTACTAACCCAGCACTGAGCAATGAGAGATGCAATCCTCACTCTGTACTAGCTCATAACTATGATTCCAGAAAAGCTATGTCAGTTCTAGAGCCAAGCAGCAGCTGGCCCATGTACAGTATCACCTGAGAATTACAAAGCACATTACCCCTCCCATTTTACCTATTGCCACTGTGCCAGGAGCAGGTGGTATTTCCATATTACAGATTAACAAACTGATCTATGGAGAGAATGACCCCTGGTCACTGAGCAAGGTTTAGGTTCTGTTCTCAGCTCTAAATCCTATGCACCAGTCCTGTATTCTTGCCTCTAGACTATGCACTAATAAAATGGGAATGTCTCAAGGAAATGGGGTGAAAGAGCAAAGCTTGCTGTGACTGCTTCTATATTGTTGCAAACTCTGAATAGAGAACACAGTCCATCTGCAGGGCTATCTGGATGATAGCGGGCCCTCCGTTCATTACATGACTGTTAGCTGAAATATCTAGTTAGCTTCCCTTCTTGTGTATTGCCTCTGTCTTTAACTGTAAGGGCCTTTTTGTTGAAGTCACATGAATTGGGTCTCGCTGTAGCTTCAGTTAAAATAACGAAAGCCGTACCTTGAATGTATAGGTACATAGGGCTGACAACTCATACCTGTTTCAGCTGTGCTGAAATCCCATGCAAGGCTTTTCCATGTTTGGTCTCTAAATTATTTTTTTAAAGACAGACAAAAGACCAGCCAGCTCAGGAAAACAGAATAAACCAGAAGGTAGAGATTGCAGTTGGAAACCTTTGTCACATTTGCTTCGGAATTTATTTTCTACCTGCGGACCAGCTGTTGAAAACATAATACTGAGAATGGGGATCCATCAGGAAACAATTCAACATGGCAAACCCAGAGGTCATTTGACTGGCAATGATCTGGAATTGCCCAGTCCAGCTGACCCATATGATTCCATTGTTTTAGAACATTCGTACACTTCTGAATACCCAGTGATTCAGACCAGCTGTACTGAAACTCCTTCAAGGGTCCAGCTTATGACTGGAAGGACCTAGCCACTCCCAGAAATTCTCTTTTTAATGGGACCCCGGTATAACAAGCTGAATTGTAAGGTGTAATTTTATATAAGATGTATTAAAATCATGCATTGTAGCAGGCATGCTGATGTTAGATTCACTGGCTATGTCTACACTTGCTAAAATTGGTTCGAATTAGTTAGTTCGAACTAATTTTAGTGAGTTCAAATTAGCTTAATCAGAACTAGCATGGCCACACTGGAACGTTAGTTTGAACTAAGCAAGCACTTGCTTAGTTTGAATTAGCGATCCCCGTTCATTTCAATGGCTGGTTAATTCGAACTAAGAAATTGGTTCGAATTAACATGGCCACACTGGTTAATTCGAACTAGTTAGTTTGAATTAACCCCTTAGTTCGAATACCCTATTCAAACTTATTAGTTAGAATTAAGGAAGCCCTTAATTCGAGCTAACTAAAGCCTAGTGTAGCCATGCCTTTAGTTAGTTCGAATTAAGCCTCCTTAATTTGAACTAACTTGCCAGTGTAGATATAACCACTGATTCATGCCTGGCTTCTTCCCTGGGCTGGATGGCTTGGATCATTATAGTGAGGACTCTTCTCACCAAGGTGAGTGACATGCCCCAATTTCATGGGCCTCTAGTAGGTGGTCTTCAGAGGGGAGCGTTTTGCTGGCTGAAGAAACAGGAGCAGAGTGGCAGCTGTGAGCAATGAGCAGGAAAGGAGAGGGAAAAGGTATACTTTGGATATGTGAGTCCGCAAAGGGGATGTGCAGGTAATCCATGAAAGTTCCACCCAGAATGGGGTCGTCGTCATCAATTGGTGCAATTTAGGCAAGCCAGCTAGAGCTCCAGTTTTGAACCAGTGCTCTAACTTGACTCTGTCTCTGAAGGAGAGCAAGCTGCAGAAGTAGTAAGCTGGCTTCATGGGACAGTTATAATGTGTGGTGTGTGCTCAACCAGGTGTTATGGTAACACTGAAGCATACTGCATCTCCCCCAGCAATATTGGCTGCAATGTGAAATCGCTCCTGGATTAGTTTAATTGGCAGCTTACATACCTCGTAACTGATCTTCTCTTAATGCCTTTCAGGTCAAGGTGATACTGTGAGGTGTTTTTACTGTGATGGCAGCTTGAGGAACTGGGAGCTTGGAGACGACCCCTGGAGGGAACATGCCAAATGGTTTCCAAGGTAATTCATGGTATTAAAAAAAAAAAACTTCTTGTGGCTGGGCTGCAGATCATTAGTCAGTTTTATAATGACTGGGCCTTATTCCACAAACATCATGCTCCAAGTGAGACTTAACTGGCTCATTATAGCACCATCTATCTCTGTTATCAGTTCAAATCCAGTAAGGCCAATAGTGAACAAATAGCTGATAAGCCTATGTGGTGACTTATTTCCTATTTTAATTGTACTGTGTTATTAAAATGATCATGGAACAGACTGTGGCCAGTACAGGAACTTTAGTGAGTTTTAGTCCCTTGGTAGATTCTGAGATGTGACCAGGTGTCCCGATTTTTGTTTTTATTTAACTAGGGACAGTCCTATTATTTGGGACTTTGTTTTATATAGGCACCCATTACTCCCATCCCCTGTCCCAATTTTTCATGCTTGCTATCTGTTCTCAGTAGGATGACCAAACCCTGCAGCCCCTATTCTAACATGCTGAATTGATCCCATTGCAACCTTTCCTCTCCCTCACTCATGTGAGGGTGATGGCCTTTGGAGAGAGATGTACCATGATTATCACCACCAAATGGAGAATGAGCAGGCTAGGCACTGTGCAAACATTACAGTACATAAGGGTCTACAAATCTAATGCTTTTCAATCAAAACCAAATGCTAGAATTTGGCCTGAGCTGCGAAGTTCAGATCTCTGCTTCTATAGAGTTTGGGGGATCATGTTTATCTGTGGGTCAATCTCTTAACTAACACTGCTTAGTGGTAACTTTAACATTGCCCTCGTCTTTTACTGCCATCAGAGCAGCACTTAACGTTCCACTTGCATTGGCTTTCACATGCGAATGGCGGGGTGTTGTACACTTAGACTGGGGGTGATGGCTCTTGGACATGAGTCTCTAGACCCATTTTCCCTATGATCCAGTCTGTCCGAAAGCCTCAATTGCAAAAATCAATTAGAGGCCTAAAATGAGGGCTGAGTTTTGGGGTGAGGGGAGAGGGCGAGGGATCAGGAACCTCAAACTACCATTTTTTCTGCTAGAAGAGGAAAGACTTTTAGAGCAGAGGGAGGAGGGGTGACATTTTTGCCTTGTACATAGAGAGTTACTATGTACAAGTTGTTCCATTAGGGAGAGTAGTAATGCTCCCATGATGTTGAATTTCAGACAAGTTCTATTGTCTCTCATTGGGTTTCCTGTTTAACTTATTTGCCTTTTTCTCCTTAGGTGTGAATTTTTGCTGCAATCAAGGGGAAGAGAATTTGTTGCCAGCATTCAGGACTCTTATTTCAACACTCTAGTATTTCCAGTGAGCTTTAAATGGATTTTTTTGGTGGATGGGGGTTGCAGTGGAGGGGAAAAAATTGAGGAAACACTTTCCTTCTGTGACCGGTATGTTGTGATTTTTATAGGGAGGCTCCTGGCAACAGACTGAACAAGATCCCCTGGCACCTCAAGGTTTGTTGTGTGGAAATTCTTTCTTGTTTTGCCTTTTTGAGGAAAGTACTGTAGATCTATTGCTCTGGCTTCTGCAGTTCTGGAATTTGCAGCTTGAATCCCTTTCCAAGAAGCTTGCATTGATATATGAAATAGCTTCCAGAATTATTACTAGGTAACTTACTCTGGGACCTAAAAGAAAGGTGACCTCTGCTGTAGAATGAGCCTGCTAAAGCTGGGTGATACTTTTCAGTGAAAGCTTTTTTGTCTGTCCCCCACCAAATGCAGATTCAGGTTGGTGAAAACATTTAACAAATTTGTGTTTGAACTCATAATTGTCTGGGGGGAGTCCTCAAATTTTGAAAATTAAAACTCTTCATTCGATACTTTCAAATGAAATATTTCCTTTTTTTATTCAAATGACTCTTCGTTTACTAAAATTGATTTTTCATTTATTTAAATTTTGTTTCCTACAAAATGTTTCATGTCACCCAAAATGATTTTAAAAAAAAACTTGTCAGAAAGGCCAGTGAACTAAAATCAGTTAAGTCTAGTTTCTGGTCTTGAGAGACCACTTACTCCAATTTTGCAGACCAAAGACATATGGGTAGCATTGGATGCTCAACTCCATTTCCCTAGGCTTCTCCATTGCTGGTGATAATATTGCCTGTGTCCTCAGAATCCATGACTAATCTATTTTAAAAGTAGAGCTGCTGATGGAAGCACTTGCAAGTGGTTCTTGGGTGCCTCTTGAGATTACAGGGAGGAGAATTTGAAGCCAGATGTTTCTGGAAGCAGTGGCTGGGGCTAGATCCTCAACTTCCAAAGGTGGTCTGGTGCTGAGGATACAAGAACCGTTGCATTCTGAGCTTGTGGAATAAGGGAAGAAGGCTACCCATACAGGCTTTGAAAGTGGAGGCAGACCTGTGGTCACAGTGTGTGAACTAAGACGAGGCTAGAAGGACACAATCTTTTCTTGCAGCCCATCTCGTCTTTCTGAGATCACTTGACTGTTGTCACAATCGCATCAACTTTGCTATGAGTGTCTGAGACAAACTAGACTTAGTGCATGTCTGTCTTTGTAACACTCCTAATTTCTGCAGAGAGGAAAATAGTGACAGGCGGACACTGGAGCCAACTAGATGCATTTCAGAAGCTCAGGCTTGGGAAAGAAAAGTGAGCCAATTCAGGCTCTTCCAAAGCTTTTCCTGGAGTTATTTGAGGTGTTTGCCAAAGGACTGTTTAAATGACATAGAATTAGATCTTCCCAGTTTTGCTGTGATTACCCTCTACACTGAGCTTGGGGGGTGATTGCTGTGCTCGTAAGCACACATTTGCACCATTTCAGTGAGAGCTAATGCGAGTATAAATAATAGTGTAGCCACTATTCTGAGGCAACAGCAACATAGGCATGGATGGGACATGCTGAATACAAATCTCTCTGAAACAGGTGTGTATGTACGGAGCACAGCACAGCTAGTGCATCTGTACTATCACTTATATGTGCTCTGGCATTCTTTGGCCATCACTAGTATATGTACACAGATGGGAGCCGCACAACTTTGTAGTGTAGACCCAGCCTGCTGTAGACTGAGGAGGAAACCATGGAGTGACCACTGCTCTGATGCTTAGTATTAACTACCTCATTTTTTAAAAACAAATTGAGATCTTTACAGGAGAAATTCTAGGCACATGCTAATACAGCACTGGTAGTTTTATTCTGTCCTACCTTTCCTGTGTGCTCTTTCAAAGTACTTTGAACACTTGGCATGAAACAGAGGTTTTTTGGCTAGCATAGATATCAAACAAGTGCTTTGAACTATGCAGTCGGTGTTCTGAAGGGAGCTGACAACTTGTTTGTGGTTCCTAGATCTCTTATGCACAAAAGGAAGCGAATCTGTCATGACTACAACAGCAATTACTGCAAGTTCAACTCCTTTTCTTGATAGGAGCATGCCAGCTATCGGATTTGCTTGTGATCTTGATCTCTGAGTCAAATACTCTTTCGAATGCATGCATATTGGAAGCGTTGCAGTCGATAGGTCATGGGGAAACATGTTCTTATGGACTTGGAAATGAGGAAAATAGAATTTCACCTTTTCTGGGAAAGATAGCGTCTTCAAAATTACGCGCCCTCCAGATTGGTAAAAAGTGTACAGAGGCATTGCCGAACTTAAAAGTAACTTCTTACAGATTCAGAAAACATTTGGGACTAAAACATAATTCCTAAGTAATTGGAACAAATTCAATCATCCCTTCAAACCTTGCATAAAATTAATGTGAACCACTCTTTTTAACAAAGCATGTCAAGTGGTTTGACATCAGAAGGAATGCTTTAGGGTTCAAACTAGTTAACTGAAAATGAGGGAAGCTTGAGGACAATTGTGAATGAAGTTATGTCCCCAAGTATTTCACAGTGGAATATCAAACATTGAAATCCACTGTTGGGTAACTGCAGTCAGGTTTTTATGCATCTTACTAGATTTGTGACTTTAAGAAATGTGCAGCCATCTAATCAACCTGTCCTGTATGGAGGACCTTTGGAAAGTGATGAGAATCACTTATGAGATATCTTAATTCAGGTTCACATGGGAAGGCCTTTTCTTGAATGGGCTGGATTAGAGCAGAGGGAGAGATTTCTAGCTGGATTTTTTTTTCCCCACTAGCCTCTGTAAAAGCACAGTTCTTATTCGTGTTGGGGTGTGAAAACTGTGATTTGTGTTTTTGTGTTTTTTTTTTTTTTTTTAAAGTGAGCTTTATTTTTTTTTTCCCTAATACCAGTGAAAAACCGAGCTCTTACTTTGACATGAGTGCGAAAAGAATAAACTTAGCTGGTCTGGCTAGTGCAGTATTGTTTCTCTGACACTGGACTATATCAACTGCTTTAGATGTTGCTGTATCAACCTAGCTGAAATAGGCGATCATGGAAAAAACTGATCTTGGTTCCTTTCCACTATCAGTTGGAGGCTGTTGTGAAGTATAAAAGTTAATATCGCTTCAGTGCTTTTTCTTTACAGTCTGTTTAATGGTAGTTGGGTGAAAGTTTTGCTCTGAGCACCTCAGATGCTTAATGTAAAATCCTGGTTTCTTTTGAGGATCTTGATTGACTTCAGGGTCATGTTTTCACCTGTTATTCTAGGATAGCTTGTGTCCCTGCAGTGCTAGGAGGGAGAAGGAATGAAGTACTGAGTGCAGAGATTGTAGCATTCTAATCCTATATAGACAATGTTTGTTTTAAATCTATGATGATGATGGAATATGGCATGACCCACCATATTTATTTAAATTTCATAAATGATCTCATGAAACGTGGAACTCCGTCTTGTCTATCTAGTTGTGTACTAGAGACTGGGCCATTTGATAGTTAGCATATTCTGCACTGTGAAAGGTAACTCTGTTACATTAGAGTCTCCTGCCATATATGAAGTTGGCATAGTTTGTAGCCTGTTGAATGAATGGTCCCCCTTTTTGGTAAAGAATCTCCTCGCTGTGCCTTACAGATCCCGTGGGGAATCAGGAATTGTCACCTCCTCCTCCTCTGGATCAGTCTTCCATAGTGCAGAATGTCCTGGAGATGGGCTTTGATCACAGCTTGGTGATGAGCTTGGTACAGAGTAAACACCTGCTGACTGGGACCTGCTACTTATCTGTGTCTGAACTGGTCTTGGATCTGATTCAGGTAGATGGGGAAGAGAGCAGCAGAGCAGAAGAAAGAGGTATGACAGTTTAGCCTCTTAAATCTCACTGATCAACTTAAAAACACCCCACCTCCTCTTCTGATTGTCGCTGAATTTTTAGCACCATCAGTAAAGCTCTCTCTTGTGTCTACACCATCTCTTTCTGGACTAGAATGAAATATAATAATGCTCCCTTAGCTTCATAACCCTGTGACACTAAGGAAAGAGGTTCAGATGTAGTGAGGCCTGTGTGGTCTGCAGTTATTGGAACATCTGTTACATTAGCTGTCTCCCAATAGCCTGGAGTACAGCTGCTTCTCAATATTTCTTTTACTTCTTGGTTTGAAAGCTGTGGCCCTGCATTAAGACTTGTCAGCATTGCGTTTATGTCCATCTCAGCAAATCCAGTAATGGATGAGTGTGCTTGCTGTTTTAAACAGGATGATTCAAGGGTTCACTCCATCCCTGTCTGAGTTGAGAAGCAGTTGGATGTAAAATTGAAAAAGGGGATAGGAAATGGTCTAGTAATGTGATTTGTCTTAAACCATGAGGACACAGGCAATTGTTAAAGGATGATTCCTAGGGTTGGTACTCCTACCCTACAATTTCAGTTTTACATAGGAAAGAGTAAATGCTGCCGGTGGGTGCGGGAGGGGGCGGTTGAGAAGGGGGTGCTCATTAGGTTAAATTATCTAATTTACAGTTAATCACCAAATCTTCAGGGTGATCTGAGAGTCAGAACTCTGCTGCACATATTCCAGGCTGGGCACACAGGGTTAGAAGACCCCTAGAGAGCCATTTTCATTTAGTGACGGAGCACACTTGAACTGACGTGATTGACATGCCAGCAAGGACCTCCCTTTTTTTAAAGTACTTTTTGGCATAGGAGAATTAATACCATCTTAATTCCTTCTGATTTCTACAGAGCATATGGAGAGGGAGACGGGTACATCTGGACAGAGACAGGAAACCGAGACTGAGCGCTCCAAAGAATCAGGTGAGGAGATAAAAATCTGACTGGGCAGTATGACAAATACAGCAGGAAATGCTAAGGCTCATTACCGCCCATGTTGCATGATGAATAATAAAAGGAAATTTATTTTATTTTGCAGTATGGTAACACCTTCAGGTCCCATTCAGGGAATAGGGTCCATTGTATTAAGCAAGATGGATACACCCACAAGAGTGCTTCCCGCAGACTACCTATTTGTCATCCTTTGTTAATTTTATCCTCTGTTCCCCACTGTTCAAATTGCAAATCCACCACATGTGGACAAACTCTGAGGGACCCATGCCTGGAATAGCAGGAGGGTTGACCATGACAATGGCCAGGACGCAAACTTGAACAAAATGAGGGAAAAAACCATGGTTCGAGATCCAATTCTTGAATTGTGGAATAGGATGATCCTTTCAAAAAAAAATTTCAAAGGGATAGCCATTTTAGTCTAGATCAGCAAAACAAACCAGGAGTCCTGTGGCACTTTTAAAGACTAACAAATTTATTTATTGCATGAGCTTTCATGGGCACAATCCAACTTTATCAGGTACATGAAATAGAAAGTACAGTATGTAGGTGAACATATATACGCAGAGAAGGGCAAGTCACAAGGTCAGTTCAAAGTTTTTCAGCAAACCAAACAAGTTGTTTTGATTCAAATAATGTGGAATAATAGATAAGAAAGTGGGAAGGTTAAGAGGGAAAAATCACCTTTTGTAAAGAGTGAGCCAGGCCAAATCTCTATTCAGACCTAATTCAGTTGTCAATTTGCATATGAATTCAATCTTTGCCGTTTCCCTTTGAAGTCTTTTTTTTGTGTGTGTGTTTCTGTTGAAGCACTGTAACTGTCATGTTTTCTTTCAAAAAAAAAAGTGTTCAGATAACACTGCACTGTAATAAAACTTTTCAGTGTCTGTGTCCCTTTCTTTCTCTCTGCAGAGCCTCCACTGAGCACAGAGGAACAGTTGCGGCGGTTACAGGAGGAACGGATGTGCAAAGTGTGCATGGACAAAGATGTGTCCATTGTCTTTGTTCCTTGTGGCCACTTGGTGGTGTGTGCAGAGTGTGCCCCCAGTCTGAGACGGTGCCCCATCTGCAGAACAGTCATCAGGGGAAATGTGAAGACTTTCATGTCCTGAATCAGGGGGTGAGTAAGGGGAAACATAGGGTACTGAGCGGGTTTTGTAGAAACCTTTTGTTCAAATACCTTGCATGTAGTTCAGTTGGGGAGAAAGGGTCTTGCTTATGCTTCACAGAAGCAGTGTTGTTATTTTCTCTATTAGGGTAGATGGTCTGAATTTACACATCTTTGTGCACTAGCTACCAGCCTCAGTTCTTGCCAATGAGCTCTGACCCTCTGATCTTGCAGGAGAATCTGAGCAATTGGATGTGCTCCAAAAAGGGGTGGAGAAGAGTGTTTTTTCTGTCTCCTCTAAACTTGAAAGGCTTTTATATTTGTTGGAAGGGGAAACTCTCCTGCTTCATCACTGTTAACAAGGACAAGAATCCCTGCTTTGTGAAAAGAGCACTGGATTTCCTCAACCATCTGAGGCCTTGCATGTTTTCCACTGAGTAGCTTTGTTTGGGAATTGGAAAGCTGGCTAGATATGCTGTTCTGGCACAAATCCTACACTGGAAGAAAAGTGGCACAGAATCTAACCTCTGTTCAGACCTTGGTTTGTCATAGAACTCGTCTCTTAGAGATGTACCTAGCAGCAATGATGCTGTAAATAAACTTTGGACTCCATTGAAGAAGCAAAAAATTCTATTTCAAACAGGTCTCCAACTGCAGGGGGGAGGGGAAAGGACTAGATTAATTAAACTGTGTAAATGGGCTGTTCCTCGGAGAACTTGAATCCTGTGAAAACTCCTGCTGTCTTTGTAGAATCTCCAGCGTCTTGCCTCCTCTACTGAGGGCGGCTCCTTTTCCATCATGAAAGGTGTTAAGGAGGCTCTCATTAGAAATGACGTTCCTAGTCTGTCACTAGCAGTCTGGGTTACTGAACAACCTCCTAGAAAAGTCCTAAAGAAAACCTCTTGCCTGCCTGTTGGGACCCATCTCTTTGCTGGAGGAGGACAATTAAAAAGTTTATTCTGATGTTTTCAATTTACGGGATGAGTGGTAATTTATTTTAGTTGAAATCTAATGAGCCTTGTCTAGAATTCTGATATTGGTGTTTTTTTTAAATTAATAGTTAAATCTTGAAGCGGATAAAGGAATGTGCCTGCATAATATAACTTGGTCATGGGTTTGAAAAAATGATTTGCTAATTCTTTCTGAAGATTTATACTTTACATTTTTGAATAAAAGTACCTTCTGTTACCTTTTAAGAGGGTCTTCTGCGTAGTCTGGCCTCTCAAATACTTCAGGAGAACATTCCACCAAGGCTGGGGTCTGAGGGTTTGCCTGTGGCAGCAGACAGCTGGGAGAGTTTTCTTGCTGTTCCTACAGCACCCAAAGGGAGGGCTGTCCTTCGCTAGCTCCCAAAACAGAGTGCTTCCTCAGCCCGGGGAATGAATCAGACTCCAACAAAACATCCTGTAAGCAAGATCACACTGTCCCATATCATTGGAGTCCAGCCTTTGTCTCTTTCAAAGTAGCTGAGACATAGAGGATCAACGGCATCTTTCCCCAGTCACTTGTAGCCTTTGTCTGGTTCCATGTTCCTACCTACCTACCTATCCAAGGGCTGGATTTAGGTGACCCCAGTTAAGCTGCTGGATTCCTGCCTGGAGCCCAGATGGAGGGTGTGGAGGAAAGGGATATTATTCCATATAGCATTATGCAGAGGCAAGAGGAATTGATAACTGAACTGCTAAAACCTCTCCATTGAAGATAATCAGAGAAGTTGGGTAGGGTGATTTTTTTTTCAGTAGTAGACGTGAACATCAGGACTTACAAGGCTGTTTGCTTTTTCATTACAAACTCATAATAGCTCTAATATGCGTTGTTAACTAACCTGAGAATTGTGCCTAGTTTAAACAGTTGAATTAATCAGACAAGAAACATTTCAAACCTCGCAACTGACTTAAAAGGCTACTCAGGAGTAAGAACCAGCTTCAGTTTGGAACTTGACTTATTTTCTTGTATAATTAGCAGTCAGATCATGGTGTTCTTAACTGTGGCTATAATTAACTGAGATCCTCCAGGAAATCTTGCTTGTGAAGTTAATCCAGTGTAGGCTGTTTCTTTCAGCTGTGAAAGGCTGCTGTACTGCCTAGACTCGCGCATTGGTGTTCACACCACAATATGTGTTTTTAGTGCATGCAAAAAGACTTGTGGCTTTTAGTAGTCAGTGAAATTATGCTTTTAGTCGACAGAGGGCACCATTAACCTAACCACGTCAAGACCCATATGCCTGAAACCTTCAGCTGCTCTACAAGCCTATGACACCGCCAGGAGAGTGGAGTGTAGTTTGTGTTAGCAAAATAAGAGAATTGAATGGGAGTACCTAGCATGGAATTGGTGCACCAGCAACTGGAAGTGATTTTTGCGCCCTTGCTAATGACAGAAATCATTGGAGGTCATAAGGTGTAAAATATGGTCTGTAGTAGCTTGTCCTGCTGGTCTCTTTCCCTAAGCAAGTCCATGCTTCATTCTGGAAGTAAAATGAGTGACAGGACTCCAGTCTGTCCTCCCTTTATTGTTGAAAACTGAGATTAGGAATTAGAATTGGGAGGCTGAGGTGACAGTTTCTAACCCAGATGTGTGGGTTCTTGGTTTTTTGTTTTTGTCCCTTATGGGCTTTGAGAAGTGGCAAGTAATCAAATTACCTGTGGGAAATGACTTTCTCCACCACCTTTTCCCCTACTCTTCACATCTGTGATAGAACCTACACTTGTTCTCCACTGAGGAAATGCATAAGATGAATTCAACATTCCAGCTGTTCAAAACTGATAGCTACATCTTTCCCACCCACTTCTCTCAAATTCCTTTAGCTGCTTTCTCCTGAGGGAAACTTGATTTAAAACTATGGCATCTTCTTTCACGTAGAGCTCTCTAGGAGACAAAATGTTGTAGGGCTAAAATTCTGGAGTACTTATTCCTTACCAGTCTGAACCAGTATTTCCTACTGGAGTAGCAGGGTGAGATGACTAATTAGAAAAACAGCTTTTTCCTGCTGTAAGGAAAAGCACTGATACAATATTTTCGAAGGAACATCTAGCTTCTCAAGTGAGGCAGGGAAGAAATGTGAGGGAGAAAAGCATTTCCTAAAGGAATTGGTGCAGAGGAAGAAAGGATCAATAATTTCAGCTTGGGGACCAGAGTCACTGCACTGTCTGGTTGGTGCATATTGTTAAACTGCACAATGGCTTTCCTTTTACTGTGAATAGAGGCTGGTAGCAATGGCAACATGTGGACCAATGTGGTAGATAGGATGATTATGCAGCATGTCCAATGAAACCATTAATGCTCAGAGAGGCCATGTTTGCCCTGCTTCAGATCTCTAGGCACAACAGTTCCCTTTGTAGAACCTGATCTTGCACTGAGTGGGATGACGAAGGTCCTCCAGGCAGTTCTTAATTTCAGGGACACGATTGTCATTAAATTCTAGTGGATAGCAAGAGGTAGGTCTATGCAGCTGCTGCTGGGGGGAGCCTTCCATGAACAGGGTTCAAGCTCTCATGGCACAAACAGAAGTGTGAACATTGCAGAGCTGGTGCAGACTCGGTTTACCCTTTTGAGTTCAGAGGAAGGGGGTTGGGTGGGCTCAATTGCTGGAGCCCCAGCATCCACATGGCTATTCTTAGTATGCCAGCCTGAATCTGTCTACCTGGGTTGAGAAGCTGGCTCCCAGCAGCAGGGTAGACATAACGCTGGTGGAGATTAGTGTGGATCCTCTGTACTACTTGCTAGCTTTCATCTGCCTATTAACACTTCACCTGCCTCTGTGGGGAGGGGAAGAAGGTCCACCTCAACTCTGTTATCTCTTTTCTTTCATAAACATTAACAAGTAATGTTCTAATGCAGGGAAAAAGAAACAAGTAATTCTCTTCTATGTCCAATGTGGCTTCAGGCTTCATTTGTTTAAAAGCCCTTAAAACTCATTACTTTTCCCTTTGTGTACAACACCCCCCCCTCACCCCTGAGTGTCGTCTTATGTTAGATCAGTTCAGCAAGAATCAGCATTGCACACAAGTTGTAACAGTTGATGGCTCCGCTTATGGTCACTGGAGCTGATGGCTACCTTGCTCTACTGCAGGATTCCTTCTCAGAGTTTGATCCTTACAGGATTAGGAGAAGCAGATGCTTTAAAAAAAACAAACAAACAAGCACAAAGCCCTTATTCCAGCAGATAGTTATTGTATTTATTTCCAGTTACTGTGGCCCATGATGGAATTTAATTACAATGATGTATTCCCTCTCTCTTCCCTCTCCCCCTTAAAATAAAATTCTCCTCCCCAAATTCCCACACGGACGTCTTAGCACAGCCATGCTCGCAGTAACTGCCTTGTGGGTCTGGCACAAGAGGGCTCTAATGTCTGAACAGGGTGTCCCTTGGCCGCTCTCTACTGCACAAGCAGCAACGGAAGCTTAGCGTACAGCTCCAAAGATGCTGTCAGCTACGGTGGGCATTGGTGTGGCTCATGCCTCCTTGAACATGGGCTAAGCTGTACCCAGAGTGAAGCATGGCTCTGCCTGTCCACATTTGGACATTCCCCCAGTACAGCTGCTCTGTTGACTTGGCCACCAATGGCTGAAATCAGGCACCATTCCCCATGTGACCAAATCTTTTTAGGTTATAAGGAGTGGAGAATGAGGAAGGAAGGTATGAGGTGGGGAGGGGAAGCTTGCTAACTTCTCTAAAAGTGCTTTTTAAAAAAAAAAAAAAACCACCAAAATTCTCAGTAAATGCAACTAGTCCCTTCCCTGTCCCACAGAGGAAAGGAGGGAATGAGATTCTGTTGGGGGCTTTTTGTCCATTTTTAAAAAAAAAAAGCTCCAACACCATAAAAGCCTGAATCACAAGGTTCTGCAGGATTTTATTCTTTACAGATCCATGGTGGATGGAAGAAGTTCCCAGCTTTCAACTCTGCTGCTCCAGAGAGAGGGAAAGGCTCCCCTTGGACTTGTTCTTCTCAGCAAAGTCTGTCCCATGATGGCAAAGGAGGCCCAGGTACTGATGGTTCAGCAGGACCCTCACAGAATGAAAACAAATCTAGCAGCCATTCATCAATGTACATTCATTGTGTAAAAAAACCTGAAGTGGAATGGATTTCATTGTCCTGGTGTTTCCTCTGCCACCAATGCAGGCCAAGAATGACTTCATTTCTTGCAGCACCTTTGATTGCTGGGTGCAAGGTTTATCAAGCTTGTGATCTTCTTCATTTACGCAGGCCTGGGGAGAGGGGGAAATCTATCAATGCAGAAGGCAAAAGTGAACTAGTGTGGATAAGAGTTAAAACATTACTGAACCAGTAATAGCACATTAACTTTTGTCCTTTAGGAGTGCACTCTATATATATGTGCATTCTGCAGGAGTTCATGGCCAATTGAATGCACCCTGCATGTTCCAACAATGAAATTTTCAGGCTCTGAAAATCATCACCACCACGAGGGTGCCTCACTCACAAACAACAAGCTGTTGCCTATCAGTCCTACTGCCATAGCCTGATCCAGTGGGTTCAGATTGGAAAAAGATACATTTTAGCAGCAAAACAGATTACAAATGTTTTAAAAAACAAACCCATCAATAATAACTGTCAGGAAAACTGGGCTAAATGCTCACAGTTAAAACCCCAAAGCTAGGGGCATCTTCTAGTTGTACTAGAACCGGGCAAAGTTTCTAGACACTTTCTCCAGCACTTGCGAACCTCTTGTGGAAACTCAACCCAAGCCCAGGTCCCCTCCACTGTGGGAATGTTTTCTAGGATTAAAATGATGTGGAATTAATTTGAGACAGCTTTGACCTAAAATTAGTTGCCAAACAGCAGTTCCACTTTGGGATCTTTCCACGGACACCAAAACTGGGGGATAAGGAGGGTGTCTTTCAAACAAGCGGAAATGGACCGGCTCTGATACAACAGCTTTGAAGTGATGGAAATGTGTCATGATGGGTCTAAACCTCCACGAGGGGGGCGGACAGCATAGCTACTTGAGTTCTTAATGCATTAATGCCTATTCGCTTTAGTCACAGGAGTCTGTTCAACAGAATCGCAAGGACATGTCACATGTTCCATATCACAAAAATTATATCAGGTTACATCTCTTAGTAAGTAGGTATGTGGAACAAACTGCTTAGTGTGGCTACAAAAGGGCCCTGAGTTTGCAGCCACAGTGAAGTAGGCTCTCTGGAGGAACCCCAAAGAAGACAGCAGTGCAAAGAGATGGCCTGAATTTCAGTCTTAGCTAATGAAGGATAAAACTGTTGAGCCTCCTATCCCCCATTCATGAAAACTTATTAGGTTGGGAAAGCGCTCTCAGTCACCCGGGAGAGAGAGTTGCTTTCGATTTTCAATAACTCCTTTGTTTTCCTGCTCTTTAATATTTTGACCCAGATGCTCAGACACCAAAACCCCTCCTAACATGCCCTGGATCCACATTCATTAAAATATTATTAACATTAACAATTAGTGCAGTCCTTTGAGTGGCAAGCAGCAATTAGATTGATTAAGAGCAGCCGACTTCTACAGTAAACCTTTATGATAATTTTTCCACACTGTTGATTCAGTTTGTATTGGAAAGCAAGAGCTGAACAAAAACACCTTCATGTCCTCCACTGAAATCCTTAGTGCCAGTGCAGTCTGAAATAGAAATCATTGCAACCTGCAGGTATTTAGAAAGACTTGTTGCTGTGTATCAGTGGCAAAGGGGTGCTAACTAAGCATATTTAAATATTTCAATTGTAAGCAAAAACAGTCGACTGAGGGGTGTTCCACGTCTACACTGGCTAAAGTCGACTTAAGCAGAAAGTCGATTTAAAATGAGGTTTAGTAAAGTCGACTTAAATTTGCTTAAGTTGCAACCTAAGAGAGCACTGGGAGGCTAGGAAGATGATCTCAGGAGGTAAAGCTAGGGTCAAGGGGATAATCCCATTAGAGCGAGAGAATGAGATTGGGGTGATCCCATTAGCGAGAGGACTGGGATGACGCTAGAGTGATTCCATTCAAAAGAGCAAACACAAATGCAGTCAGGGGCTTTGAACTGACAAGCAAGAGAGATCCATCAAACCTTAGGGTCTGAACTATACTTGGTAGTTTCCCCCAGGTAGTATTCACCAATAAATATGCCATATATCAGGTGTCCCTTTTCCTTAGCTGGCACTATATTTTAATTCTGGAGGAAGGCAGACACGTTTACTGTTGTGCACCATCCAACACAGGGCTTGGGATACCTGAACAGTGGATAAGAAACCATTAGATTACTACAGAACTATTTTAAAGACAATGGCTCTGCCAGGAAAAGAACCCAATAAAGTGGCCTAGGATCCCATTAATCCCAGATTACAGGGCACCCTGGCATCAATATTTTGGTACGGGTGGCCAAACTGTGGCTCATGACCTGGATGAGGCTCTTTTACAGTTACAAGTGTGGCTTCTATGACCCTTGCATCCTACGTCTACCAGACTGAGGTGGCTTGGAGCTTCCCCTCAGTGGCAAAATGGTGGGATTAGAGATCCTGCCCAGAGGTTGGATGGTCTGAGTGGGTCAAGAAGTTTAGTCACCCCTGGTACATGGAAATGGTTCCTTTTTTGTGTTCCTGCTCCTTCTCTTCTCCCTCCTGCTAGGTGTGTGGAGGAAGGGTAAGAACCCAGACTAGCTGAAAGCAAAAATCATTACACTTTAGTGGCTATTATGAAATATAATGGGTGCTGTCTCCCCAGTGGTTGGTAGCTAACGGTATAGACCCCAAATTACAGCAGCACAACTAACATCAGTTACTGCCGCTGTGAACAGTCTCAGCAAAGGGAAGCAGGAACTGGAAATCGAATGGAGACTGAATTACTTTTGCACCTTAATCGAGGCTTTCTATACAACTGGGTTTTGTAAGGAAACTTACACCAACTGTCTCTATGCAGCACAAGAAGCTAGTTCTGGTAAGTGAAGTCTTCTAGCCACCAAACATACAACTACTAATCTCTCTCTCTTTTTGCAAAAGTACCATTTTCTCCTCTGCACCAGATCAGTAAATCAAGTTGCTGCCCAGAAAGCCGGTAGCTTCCACCGACATAGGAAAATCTCATTCCACAATGACAAAGTGAACAGGAAAAAAAATCGATACTTAATCTCCAGCACCATCCATCCTAATAAGGCCAGTAAGCCCATTAGTTATGAAAAATTTAACTCCCTTTCAAACTCACCTGTTCTCCTCGGTTTGTGCTGCAGTGACAGTGAGTTTGAACGTGCCTGTGCATATGCATTTACCCAGGTCTATTTTAAGGTCACTTTCCATCTTCCAGCCCCATCTCTCTCCCATTTTTTGTTTCTTGGAAGAACTCTGCTATAGCATTAGATCTAAATTCATCCTCCCTTCACAGTTTCCACACACTGCAGTGATCTCCTACAGGTTCCGTGTAGAGAGTAACCGAAATTCAATATCTATTGCTGCTTAACAGAGACAGATAATACTAGCCTTTACATTTAAGTATCTAATTAAGAAGCATCTCAAGTAGACTGAGCAATAGCTCTTTGAACAAAATGGGGATTATCAGAGGGCAGGAGTTAGATTTCAATAATGGATCTGTATTAGGAGTTGTGAAGTGACTGTTTTTCCCCTGAGCTCTCTTACATGGGCTGTATGTATAAACCACTGTTTCCATGGGAAACCGAATTCTAGCCAAATGAACTCATAGGGCCAAATCCGTATCATCCGGCATGTAAACCATCCAACACCCAAACGTAGTGGAAATGCCAATTTCCACTGTATGGGGCACCTGAGAAGTGGAGAATCTACACCAGGAGACCATGCCATCCTCAACATGGCATGGAGCCATGTCTCTTAGAGGTTATTGCATGTGGGAGTAGAGGGTTTGTGAGAGGGGGACTGGCAAAGGCCTGGAGTGTGAGTAGAACTGCACAGATGTAACAGACTAAATCTCCGTGTTATGATTGGTTGGGTGCAGAGCGGAGATGCAGCTTTAATAGCTGGGCATGTGCTCCCTACCTTGCCTCCATCTGTGAGGTGGGGATGGTTCACCCTCCCCCAGAGAATGTCGTTGCTATGAACAAGTTTAACTTGTGGGACTAGAATTTACTTCATGATGAGAGGCAGCAATGAGGCAATGTTGAAAAGAATGGACTTCACCCCTCCCAGTTATCTGCCCCTGCCAAGTGTCAAACCCCGGCAAGGGAATACCCGCAGGAGAAATCTGCCTATTAGAAAGTAAATGGAGCCACCTTGAGACACTGAGTTGAGAGGCATCAGGCGCTTCTCAGCACAGTAGCCAATACTTACAGGTATGTCTGCTTGCACAAAAGATTGCTGGGTTTCTCATTGACATGGTAGAGAGGAAATGGATCAAATCCACCAATGAAATCAACTGAAAGAAATCAAAACCCAAATAATAATAAATAAATAAATAAATTAAATAAAAGCAAATGGCAGGGATGGTGGCAGGAAAGCGGGTGCATGGCATGATGTAGCACAAAATGGTGCAAAGAACGGAAAGCTGATTGCCAACAGCCCTTCATTTGGTATTTATTTATATATATGGGGCCAAATAGAGATGGGAAAATTCTGCCTCTAAAGACCACTCAACCTACACCTCTTGAGAAAAGAAACTGCTTGTGTGCGGACTCCAGCTACTGTGGAATTTCCAAACATGGGGGTGGGGAACCAATTAGTCATCTACCCACTTCAAATCATCATCCCACTGTGTCACATTGCACCAGCCATGAGTGGACAAAAGCAGACCTTGGCCATTCAGAAATATGCTAAAAGAAAGACTTTGAGGGAAGGTAAGGGAGTGGATGTCTGCATGAAAGCAGGCAGCAAGCAATACTCCTGATTAAGATTGTGTACCCCGGGAGTGTTTTCTTGCTTGTAGGAAAAATGTGACAGCAGCCGTTGGTCTATTATAAACCCTGCAATGCCCCTTGACTTGGTGTTTTTCAGCTTTATTTAAATCCATAAAAATATTTAAAATGCTTCCCTTCCCCAATACTCAAATTATGACAATATAACTAGACAAGGGACTTTCTATGACAATGTATTTAAAGATTCAAGGTTGGGATTTTCAAAGGAACCTATGCAAGTTAAATTTCAATGGGACTTGGGTATCGAATACTCTTGGGCTCCTTTGACAATTCTAGCCTAGAACATTTTGTAGATGTTCCACTTAAAGAAGATTCTCAAAGAGAATGTCAGACTGGATCAGATATATGTTCTACCCAGTCCAATGATCTGATCTCCTATTACAACTACCAAGTAGTTTAAGACATTATGGAATATTCTGTCCATAGGGAAAGTTTCTTCTTAAACCCCATCATTTCGAATGCGGCTTAAGCCCTGAAGTAAGAAAGATTTTATGCCTTCCAACATATTTTTTTTAAATAATTTTGGATATTCACATTAACCATATAACCATTCCCATTTTTCTTTCCTGAGGGTGGCACTATTCTTTTAAGAGTGAGTTAATATATTTGTAAAGGTTGTTGGTAATTTTATTAAATATTTTGTCAACACAACATAAAATAGAAAAAGAAGCATGAAAAACATTACAAATATGTTTAAAAATATTTAGAAATTAAACTTCTCAGCAGCCACTCAAATGTTTGAACTGATGGATACGGGACACCGCTGCTGTGACAGTGGAATGATTGGAATAGAGTCAAAATTTTCAGAAACACTTAAGTGACATAGAACCCTAATTCCAGGAACTTCAGTGATACTTAGGCTCCTAAGGTTTGTCTACACTAGCAATTTAGGTTGACTTAAGGACCCTTAAGTCGACCTAAATTACTCCATGTCTACACCCGACTTTCATTAAGTCAACTTAAGAAATTCCTTAAGTTGACTTAATGAAAGCTTAAGTCGACCTAATAACAACCGCCCATTAGGTTGACTTAAGCCTTAAGTCAACTCCTTAAGTCAACTTAAGGACAGTGTGGACGGGGAGTAACCCTTAAATCGACTTAAGGGCAGTTAGGTCGACTAAACAAAGTGGACTAAGTCGACTTAACTTTAAGTCGACTTAGTCCACTTTGTTAAGTCAACTTAATAAGGTTGGCTTTAAGTCGACTTAAAGCCGACCTTATTAAGTCGACTTAAAGTTGACTTAACTTTTTCTGGTGTAGACATACCCCTAGAGAGCCACATTTTAAAGGAATTTAGATGCCTAACTCTCACTGATTTCAAAATACCTTTAAAAATCTGGCCCCTACCCACCTAAGTCATCTTTGAAAATAAGATTTAGGCACCAATGTCAATTAGGTGCTTTTCAAAATGTTGCCTGACATCAGCCACTCCCTGAAAATAAGTTGTCTCAAGTTGGACATCTAATAACCCAGGCACCCAAAAACATAATCATTATAAAATCCTGACCATAATTCATTGGTGCTACCATTTGTATATTACAGTGCATTAGCACATCTAAAATACTCTTGTTAAAAACCCAGTGTTAGTGGATCCCATTGCTGTGTTTTCTCATGAAAATCACGTTAGTACTGATTTCCTGATTAATGTGTCTCCGCACTTATAATTACTTCATGCTGCATATCAAAGGAACATTTAAAAGAAACCACAAATGGAAGAGAAAATTAAAACGCGGTTCAAATTTGTTCAGGTCACTGGAAGGATCTGCTGCTGTGACTGTGAAATATTGATGGTGTGTCATTGTTAATTATTCAAGCTGGCATTTCAGCTCCAAGTCTAAGAAACTGGGATGGAGCGGAATTTTAAAAGTTCTGAAATTAACAAAGGCATATTTCTAAATAATTCATTCAACTTGTAATGGCTTCTTGTGATCAAACCATTGTGTTTAAACAAGCTCTGGTGAGGTTTTAAAAAACAGTATTTAAAGTAACATTGAATTTAGAGCCCTTTGGGTAAAATATATAAGACAGCATTCTTGGTGAGAGTGGGGGAAAGATGGTGGAGCAAACATTGTTTTTTCATTACTTATAATATAGGCCTTTGTTGAACGGCTAACCTAGCTCTAAGCAAGTAATCAATAAAGTCATTGTGGTCAATACAACCATACAGAAAGCAAGAGAAAAATAGAGAGGGCAAGACAGACTAGTTATCTCATTTAATCCATTTGAAATAAACTTTCTCACTTACCTTCTAACATCTAATTCAAACCCATTATTTTTCAGCAAACATCCTTGGCAGCCAGTCTTGTAGGACAAAGTGTCTCACACTAATGTGAAGGCCTAGAAACTTCAAAGATGTAATACTGATATATAAAGCCTTTGGGCCAAATCCTCAGGTGGAGTAAATTGGTGTTGCTCCACTGACTTGAATGCTATGCTGACTCATGTGTGCTGAGGAGCTAGCCCTTAAATGCAACCCAAAACAACACGTTTCTAAAGAAAACATCCCAGGCATACAGCTATTTAGAATTGATAGACCCAGTCCATGTGCCAAAAACCATGGGGTTCAATGAGAGTTTTGGAAGTGCAAAGAAATGCAGGATAAGGCTATATTTACCTGCGTAAATCCAGCTAACCTTATAATCAAAATGGCTTTCCTTTGGCACTGTAATGCTGAATGCTAAGAACCTAAGGAAATTGCATATCAAGCATAAGAAGAATTAGTTTATTCATCTTTTCTACAATCCAGGAACAGGACCACCTCTGCTTTGCAAGTTAAATGCTCACTAGTTATTTCTAAGTACTCTTGTCCTCTTCTTTGTCCTGAGCTCACATCATGAAGTACACAGGGCATAGCCTTCCTGCTCAGTTGAACATACTGGACCTGACTGAGCATTCACTTACACCAAGTTTACACTCTTGATACTCCATTGATTTCAATGGCATTACTCCTGATCAACACAAGTGTAAGAGGAGAAGCAGCCCCACTGTTTCTACTCTAGTAGCCAAGTGTGGTCCATGGGCAAAGCCAAACTTTTGTGCTGAAAGAATCAAAGAGGACTATGGGAGTCCAAGACAGAGGAGAGGATCTCATGGTAAAAGCAATTTTTCCTTGTCAGGCAGGCGTTGCCGTGATGTAATTCACATGGTGAGAGGGAAAGAAGATTGACAAGAAAATGTCACCTCACTTCTGATCTTCCTCTCCCTCATTCATTAGGTGAAGGCCTACACCGCCAGCTGATGGGGCAACATCATTGTGAAAGAGTTTTACAAAAACATTGCCAAGGAATCTGTTGAGGAATACTTACAGCTGTCGTCTTCTTCTGTAAAAACACTGACCACATAACAGGCATAGACAAAGCCCACCAGCTGGAAAACAGAAAGAAGAAATCATTCAGCACTTTTACAGCCTGTCTTCAACAGCTACCACTGGAATGGTGAAACTCAGAAAATATGCTGTAAACTATGCAGTGCGGGAGTCTGAATGTGGTATCATATTTCTCCCTAAATTCTTGCTCAAAAGCTCCACCCACAATCTCAGAACAGCACGGTACTCCTGCTAATGTAATGTGTATGTTATGTCAGTATCAGGACCAAAGAGCATAATCACTGAGCTTCAGAGTTAACACCTGACTGAGATGAATCATTCACTCTCGTTCACACCACCCCTAGAGCTATTGTTTCAGGCTGCCTATTTGCAGACTCTGACAGCACTGCTTTAGCTCACATCTAGAAGGTTTTCTTTCCCATATGGACTGGAAACATTTCTTTTTGATGAGGATGCCAGACAAGTACTGGTGCAGTGTGCCAGATGGTACTCCCTTCCTTCAACCCCATCTGTAATAGCCGTCAGAGAGATACATGGAAGAATACTGATTTCAGTAGCGAATAGGCTGCAAACGGAGAAGAACTCATTAGGATGATTTTGCCATAAATATAGTCAAGCCTTTAGGAGGCAGGTGAAGAGATAACTACCTGGATAGTCTCCATCAAGACAATGGGCCTCAGTTCTGTTTTCCTTTGTAGGCAGACGAGATGGACAATTAGTTTTGAAATTAAGCATAAATGCAGGAATACTGTGGCTGCTTTACATTTAGCAACGCAGAACTCTCTAATGTCTTACACTTGGAAATGGAGAAGTGACTGGAAGTAACAGTGAGGAAGCCTAGGACAAGACACAGAATCAGACTCCATGCCTATGAAAAGGAGTAAGAAGAAACTCCACACCTACTTAGATCTTGGGTCCAGGTGCATAGCTGTATTTGGAGCTGCTTACCCCCTCCCAGAAGCAGGTTGAGTGGGAAATGGACAGAATCTTGACTCTCCGCTTCTACTCCCTGGCCAGAGGAGCTGAGCCAGTGGGTGGTGTGTCATAATTCATAAGGCGCTACAGGCCAGCTTTAAATTACTATCTTCCCTATGAGGAAGCAGGGAAGCAATCGTGACTCAGTAGGTGTCTCTGGAGTCACACTACCTCCTGGAGTTGCTCCTGACCTGGGGCAGTTTACGCATCATTCATTGCCCAGACCAAGGCCTAAAGTAAGAAAAGAGACTCAATATTTCAAACTAAATTGGACCATGACCCTAGAACCTCAAAACAATTACCCCCCATCCCACCCTCCCACACACAGTGGCTCACTGCTTTGGGGATAGTTCACAGAACCTCTAAAATCTTTGGGTATGTCTACACTGGCAATTTAGGTCGACTTAAGTAGCCTTAAATTGACCTAAATTACTCTCTGTCCACACTGGATTTTCATGACGTCAACTTAAGAAATTCCTTAAGTCGACTTAATGAAAGCTTAGGTTGACTTAGGAAGAACCACCGGTTAGGTCGACCTAACACTTAAATTGACTCCTTAGGTTGACTTAGGCACAGTGTGGACATGGATTAACCCTTAAATCAACTTTATTAAGTTGATTTAACAGCAGTTAGGTCGACTTACTAAGTCCCCATTCAGGGTAACCACTTTGTTAAGTCAACTTAATAAAGTCGACCTAACTTTTTCTAGTGTAGAGGTAGCCTTTGTGCCAGACCCTGTTATTCTCCTGTTAAGCAGCAAGGCAACACCCAATTTGAGGAAGGAAGGAAGAATCTGGCCCTATCAATGCTTCATGATCCTGGTCCAGCAGATTTTTGTTTTGCTCTGCTTTCTGTTGATCAAACATCTCCTTCACTCCAAGCATTATGTCCTTCCTAACACGCCATTTAGTAGGATCTTGCTTGACACTAACTGCATTATTAAAGTTATTGTGAGCCATAATTATTTGTTTTCCACCAGGAACTCAATCCTCTTTCACAAGAGTTAGAATGTGGCAAACAATGGCTCACTCCCAGGGAAGACAGAATGATGCATGGAAGGACTCGGAAAGTGGAGTCCATTCATTTTTAATATGACAGAAAAATATATCACACCAGAAAACAAAAGGCAAGATAATGAGATTTCTTTGGAGGGATTATAAAACACACGTGTGAGCTGCAGCTCTTTCAAGACAAGAAACACCTTAGTTGGAGGGAATTAAACAATTTTTACAGCCCCATCAAACCTTGTGTTTCTTTTAAACTCCCCATTAAAAGTTAAATGCAACAACAGACTCCCAAGTTTGCTCTCCTGAGTCTTAACTCGTTCCATGGAGATACAATACAGCACTACAATGATGGAAAGACAGCTTTCTTCACACTCTGATTTTTCTGCTGCATAGTTTCTAAGACAGGGCTACTTAACCCCTTAGTCTCCGTTAACTACAGTATACTGAGTACAGAAAAGAATCCAACCAGATGCAATGGTAATTACAAAAACCATATGACACGCAAAACTAATTATGCTGGGGGAGCTCTTAGAGAGTTACTCGGTCACGTGGAGCCACAGCTTCTATTTTTAGTGTGCTAGCTCAGCAAGAGCTAGCACGAGTGTATCTATGTGAGTTGGGAATCTCACCCTCCGCTGGTAGTGTACAGCTTCGCAAACCAAACGATCAGTTCGATGTCTAACTGGCTGTTTGCATGCACAAAACACTGATGTGTGTGTATTTGTGTAATTCCAGAATCAGATTGAGCATACAAATACACATCTGCCTCATATTCTTGTACATGGCTTGACTTCAGAGGGCTTTGAAAATCCCACCCCTTAGTGCTTTACAGGGATTTATGTAATATAATAACTCGCTGGACATTCATTCACCAGACATCCAAGAATGGACATGGCATATTTAATGCTTGTCCGACTCTCAGGAGATTCCAGGTAGGGCTTTTTTTCATCCTCATACATTCCCATCATGGTCTTGTCCAACTATGATTTGTGGATGAACAGTCATGCCCCACTTGAATCTTAATGGTATACCGGTATATACTCCATATCATACACCAGTAAACCTTATCTAAAGCTATTACTTCTGTCATTTGTATCAGAGAGGCAGCACTAAGAATGAGAATGAATGATCTTGGCACCATAAAGGTAGAAGTCACATAAATGCTTAATATCAGTCAGGCTACAGGTCAATCTCCTAAGAATTTGTTCCACAATTCAGAAGTATTGAGCTAGTAAGAAGGAAATTTATTTTGAAAATACATTTACTGCCCCACTCCCTGCCCCTTCCAAAACCCCCCCAAAAAACAACCCTCCCCGCATAGCATGCAAAATCAAAAACAAACAAAGGACAAACTGAATTTTACCAGATCTCTTAATCCCAAATCCTTGGAGGTCTGAGTTGCCTTTCTATATCTGGTTTCCCCTTGACTG
Organism: Pelusios castaneus; assembly: GCA_007922175.1. Lineage (NCBI taxonomy): Eukaryota > Metazoa > Chordata > Testudines > Pelomedusidae > Pelusios > Pelusios castaneus. Next base: position 5,016,153 of record ML685788.1, on the reverse strand, counting down.
AGTTTCATGGGAAAATGTTTCAAAGTTGATGTATACAGGGAAATACCAAGAGCAGACTCAGCCAGAGGGATGAAGAAATATGAAAACAATCAAGAATCAATGGTGATTTTAGTGGCACCTGAGGGACTGTGGCCTTTAATGGGGTTAGATTAGACTCCATACCAGTTTTAGCAGCTTTTGGGGTAAGTTAATTATTTATGCTAAAATTTAGTACCCACTTGTCTCCAAATAGATTAGGCAACTGAGTTTCAGGAGATCTTGAATTCATTATTAGCTGCTTAGGGTTTCATATTTACTCTACTTTGACCTTATAACCCATGACTTTGTGGCATGGATTTCACCAGTTGTAAATTACTGTTTATTCAATAACTTATTTCCGTTTTCTCTAAAAAGGTTACATTAGCCTCCTAGCTCAGCTGGAATGGAGAAGTTTCTGGAGCGGAGGGAGGAGAGACATATACAATATAAATGTGAACTGTATTTTCATGTTGCCTGAACTAAGCTATAATTAAACCTATCACTTCAGGGATAAAGTGAACTCCTGGGAGCTACACTATGTCTTGCCTCATGCATGAATTATGAATGAAAAAAAAGCCAATAGAGATGAAATAAAAATCCCATCACCAAGTCTGCTTCTCTGAGAGAGTCCGCTTAGTACGGCTGAGTTCATTCCAAAAGGCTCAAAGCTTTTAAAATTGGTTCATTGCTGATTGTTTCTTCACAGTACTTGCAGGGCGGGGGTGAATTTATTCCATTTTATGTGAAATGAATATAAATCCTTCGAAAGAATTAAAAGCATAGTGTGAAAAACATCCCTGTTTTTAATAATGTTGTTAACTGGACAGCCTGGGGTTCCTGTTCTGTTAAAATACCCAGGCTTTTGACTGCCTGGAGGAACACCACTAGAATTCTGGGGTTTCCGAATTAGGAGAAAGAAATTTTTGTGGCACTCCACAAAAGACACAAGAGTTCACCTCACGGCTGTTTGTAATGTTGGGGAAACAAGTTTGACGGGAGGGAATTCATTGACAGGCATCTCCACCAGGAGATCCTCCATGGTTAGCAGTTGTTTGCTTACATCACATAAGTATCAAGAGAGAAGTTAAAGATTATGGCTGCATTTCATTCCTGTTCAGGAGGCCAGTTCAGGGTCCATACACCACTCAGATATAACTTCAGCCCTTTCTATCGCAAGCCCCTACCGTTGAATTAGACCTTGCCAAAGAAAGAAATGTAAGATTATATGCTCCTATTAGATATTGCTCTTTAGAATATGCCCTTCAATCTGAAAGCCAGGGGAAGCAGTGACTTAAGCGCCCCTGATGCCATTTCAAGACGATCGGGGAGAAAGAAAGAAGAGCCACTTGATGGCAACAATAATGGAAGAGGACATGTCTGTGAGAACACATTCCATAGAGCAGGTTTGCTCACAAAGAACCACCACATCTTTGATTCTAGACAAATTCAAGGAGAGTGAAGAATCCTCTGTGAATAGGCACCAGGACAAAAGGACACTGGGAGGGGTTTGTACGTTTCTTTGGTGCGGAATAGAAAAACTATTCAATTGCCATTAAACATCTAAAAGCCCTAATGAAAAAACCCTCCAGCTATAACCGGAATAGATCTGATTTGTTGAAATTTGATTTTTGCCTCAGCAGGGAAAGGAGGAAGAGTCAGGAAGAGAATTTACACTGTTACAATCTATTAGCTTTTTTTTTTTTTAATAGCACCATCCATCAAGGTGCTTGCCTTCATGAGAATATGTTTGAAGGCTGATGTATACAGGGAAATATCAAGAGCAGACTCAGGACAGAGTAGGTGACCAGATAGCAAGTGTGAAAAATCGGGACTAGGGTGAGGAGTAACAGGCACTTCAAAAAATCCTGAATGTTGGGACTGTACCTATAAAATCAGGACATATAGTGACTCTAGATCAGAGGGAGAAGAAAATAATCAAGAATCAGGGGTGATTTTAGTGGCATCCAAGAGACTGTCGCCTTTACTGGGGTTAGACTGGACTCCATACTGATTTTAACAGCTTTGGGGGTATGTTAATTAGTTATGCTAAAATTTAGTATCCACTTGTTTCCAAATACATTAAGCAATTAAGCTTCAGAAGATCGTGGATTCATTAATATTAATTATTAATATTAGTATGGCACCTACAAGTTCTAGACATTGAGCAGGACCCCAGTGCACTATGCACTGTACAAAGAGATGTCTAGAGAGGATGCAATCACAGCAACTGATTTTCCGCTTGCACCTCCACTTTACGCTGGTGTATATTAAATGGAGCTACTTCTGATTTATACCAGTGAGAAGAGCAGCAGAGCCTAGGTCTCTTGGGGATGGTTTCCTGTCAGGATACTTTTTATTTTCTCATCCAGGAAGCTCATTCAAAAGTGCTGCCAGCACTAGAAGAAAAAAATGGGGCATTTATCCCTCCACCCCCACCAGAATGGCACTTGCAGAAGTATAATAGAATAGCAAGGCAAAGGATTATTAGGGCCTCAGGAATAACTGAGTGATTGAAAGCTTGCAGGCTCCACAGTTCAAACTGCAGCCAGGTCTGGCAGGAGATCCCAATTCTGACCACCTGTAAAACTTCAAGGAAGTTAATATTAAAAAGCAGTCCAGCTGATCAAGCAGTAAAGGATTGAAAGTAGTTTTCTCCATAAAATTCGTGGAGGATGATCCCCTTTTATTAACTTCTTCCCATCACATGCTGTGTCACAGCCCCATTTGCGCTTGTCACTACAGCAGCACAGATGTGCAAAGTTTGACTGATAAATAAAGGAGAATGCGTCCAATCCTGCTCTCTATTTCTCTAGAATAATTTGGACTCACACTAGTGCAACTGAGAGCAGAATCTAGACCCGTGTTCCTACCCCAGAACAGTGAACATTTCAGCATGTCTGGAATTTTCCTTCTGAATGATTTTTGAGGTTAAAAAAAAAGCAGTGGCAGCAAAATCAAAATTTTCTGCAAAAGTTTTGTTTGCTAAATTTTTGAAATGTCCTCCAGGAAAACCAAAGCAAACTATTTTGTTTCAGGTCACTTCAAAGTATTTGGGTGTGCTGTCCTGACCCGAAACATTTAGTTTTGAATCAATTTGACTTTAAATAGCATTTTCCCATTGTAGCGCCTTGCCTCATAAAAGTTGTAGTTCAGATGCTATTGCCTCAATTCTCTCTTATTGCCCTTATGGCTCCTTGGCTGGATTACGTCTCCTGTGATGCTACACAATCTCCCCTCTGACCAAGTGGCTTGGTGCATCATGGGAGTGAGTCACATGGCTGCAAATGTCTCATGAGAGATACAGTCAGACCATGGTAAAAGAGTTTAATGCTGAACTCACTTGAGATGAAACATTTGGAGTCAGTCCAGCAAAGCAAAATGAAACATTTCATTTTGGGAATTTTGAAAGCTTTTAACTTTGATTTTTACAAAAAAAAAAAAAAAGCCTGAACAAAACATTTTGCCATTTACAAACTGAAAATCTTCAGAACATTTCATTCTGTGAAAAAATTTGGTATTTCAATTTTTTGTCCTAATTTGGGATGAAAACAAACATTAGAACATCAGAATTCCCCATAGGACAGAAATTCCAATTTTCACCCAACTCTAATGACAACCTCCAGAAGAGAAGATGAGATAGATACAAACATAGTAAAGGGAGAGGTTACAATGAGATCACACTGTTGCTCAGGCTGGTGATGTATGCTGTCTTAAGAAATTGTTTTTGTTTTAGATACTATTATTTGAGCTTCATAAGCACTATTTTTTTGAGCTTTTCGGCTCTGTTTTTTGAGCTATTATTTTGAGCTTTATAAAGTTGATGTGTTTTTATTGAGGAGAAACATGAAGGAGAAGCAGCATGACAGACAGGCTCAGGAAGAAAATATTCCTGTCCAGCTAAGTCAGTCTTGGAGCTTTTAAAATGCACTGGGCTTGTTTTAGGCGAGAAAGAGAGGAGCTGCAATTCAAACCGGGAAGCTCTGAAGACAGACGTACAACTTTGTTGGGTTGTGTTTTTAGACAATGCAGCTCTTTGGCAATTAATGCTTTAAGTTGCATGGAGGGAACATGTCCAGAGAGCAAGAGGGCTTTGGGGAGTGTTTTTGTTGCACAAGAGCCCTGTAAAACTAAAATCCCAGAGTTTTGTTGCTTATTATCAGTGAAAATGTAACATATGCCAACAGCAAAAGATGTCTTGACTCGCTTTCCATTGCAGCATCTGCTGTCAACTTTTGCTTAGCCATCTTCTTGGGAACCTTCCAAGCTGTCATTTTGAATGAAAGCAGCAGACAGGAAGGTTAAAAGTTCTCCCTATAGGGGAGACATTTCAAACCTTGATCCCACTCCACAGACCTTTGGAAAAAGCCCATCCCTTCCTGAGTCCCAGAGCTGCCATATGACCAAAAGTCGACCAGCTATTTAAAAAAGAATATGAACCTCCAATTGCTGCCTGGCAAGTTGGGTGCTGTATGATGGATGTTTGCTAAACTGGAAAACAAAGGAAGTTTCCTTTTGCAGACGAGTATGACAAAAATTATTTCTGCCGCATTTCTGATGGAGTTGGTATGGGCGGGTGACATACTAACAGTAAATGAACTAAACCACATATGCCGGTATACAATCCCTGCTAAGATGTGTGCTGCCATCTCTCGCTGCTCTGTACCCTTCACAATGTGCTTCATTGTAGTCTATTTCAATGGGTTGGATGAGATTAGTGTTATAGTCTCACTTTTCTATCACAATCTCGTATTAACTCTGTCATTTTGGTGTCTGCACCCTTTTCACATGGACGAGAAAAGGGCTCAAATCATGACCAAATGAAATTTGAGAAGGAGCCTGATGGATTCGTAAATAAGGTCCTAACAGATATTTGTACAGATCAAGAAATAGTCATAGAACAGACTTCTGGCTCTGATACTGACCTCTTTTACTCCATATAAAGCTATGAGCAACTCCATTAACATGAAGGAGTTAACCCAGCACAGAACTGTCTCCATGAGATCAGAAGCAGGCCCTTGGGGTCTTTTTTTCCAATAGAGCCCCAGAATTGGAAGAGCAGGTGCCACACTGAGGGGTCAGGGATGTAGCGCAACAGTGGAGCCATACAGGAAAGCACCCATGGTACTCACTCATCCTGAATGAAATTCATCCCAAGTACTGATAAAGTTTATGCAGAGCAGGTCCATAGGGGATTTTACTCTTTTATCCTGTAGGCAGAGCTCAGGGCAGCTCCATAGCTGCTATTACAGCCCGCTGGTTTGCATGGAACACTTTTTTAATTTCCATAATAAGGTCAAATTTGAGGAGGGGGATGTTTTCAGGGATGAATCAACCTTCCCTCTCAGAGGGAGCACACAGCAATGTTGCTGTGCCTCATTGCTTTGAGGAATAATTTATCTCCTGAGGATTGGACACATGGTCACATCTTATATGTTAACAAATAGTGAATTTCATATCAGTGGAGCTGAAACAGCTTTCTAAAGCTGCTGAACAAAACCTATGAAACCAGGAGAGTCCCCCACCCCACTCCTCTGAGGTACTGAGCATTCAGCTCTCATAGACACCTGACAGACAAGAAGAGAATGAAGTCATAGCATGTGTTGCATCTCCCCATTCTTCAGTTCTTAGGGAGACACAATTAGTAAGAATAAAAAAAGTATTTACTGTCTGTTGGCACCACTGAGGGCCTCCTAAGCAGTCTGGGAGTGACAGCAGCCATAATAAAATCTGCCTGGTAATGAATTAAGGAGAATAGCAAAACTATTGGCAAGGTTCAAAGAGTTTGGTCCTCAAGAGACTAAAGAAGGAAAGGTCTGGTTGGCTATTTTCAGGCAGGGTTCGGCTGAAGTCATGAAAAGCTATTTAAGGTTTCTTTTCTGCTCTGTCTTCAAGGAAGTCTGTCTAATGTCCAGTAAGATTACATGAGCACTTCAGGGTCGCCATGAGATACAGGTTTTGGGCTTTAACATTCCACCTTTACTAGGAAAGGTGTGTCCCTTTTACAGAAATCACTGTGTTTGGCAGGAAAACCCTGGCAGGAGCTGTAGAAACTTCTGCACACACGTTTGACTTTGTAACCCAATTTCAGGGTTTAAAAGAGGTAGGAATCCTGTAAGGTTTACATCCCAATGAGGGACTGAGGGAAGCAACTTACAAATATTTGCTCCAAACCCATTCATTTCTCCCCCAGCTTCAATCAATTTCCTCTCCCCATCTGGCCATCTGAGAACACACACTCTGAACCCCATGCTCCCTTATAGCATTTACAAATCATGGCATGAACTTACAGTATTTACTCTGCCAAAAAAAAAAAAAAGTTAAGAAGTGTCAGAATACCCAGTTAAGAGGCAGTGGCTGTAACTCTACCTGCTGTATTTTATTGTGGCAATGTATCTGGGGGCTCTGTGCCTAAATTAGCAAGATCCCATCAAACTAAGCAGTACGTAGGGCCTGGTCATGCCATTTGTTGATTGAGCCCTTCTCTTTAAGTTTGCTGCTGGCAGGACTTTGAAGTTCAATACTGATGCTTCCTAAGTCAGTCAGAGGGAGTGCTATTAAGCAAGGTAGGAAACTACCGGTGTCTCAAAGGTTCAATGTTCTATCTCCAAAGTACTCCTAGATTGGCTGGCTTGGAGAACAAGGGACCAGGAAACAAAGCTTTGGTTTTCTTTAGGGCAGTTCAGGGAACCACCATGAGGTCACTGGCCAGTACAACATCCATAAATAACATTCAGAAACAGTCCTTCATAAAAAGGCCTTATTCCCTTGACATTTGCCCTGTGTTCCAGCCTGCATGGGGTTACATTTCTTACTTCTTCCTTTCCCATACATCCAAGCCAAAGTCGGATGCATTCAAACCAGAAGCTCTCCCGTGGATTAAAGCAGAATTCCCTGCAGTAGAACCTCCATTTATTTAAAGCTGCCAATTATAAGGTATCAAAGCAAAGCAGGTTAAAAAGATGTGGGACGTGTAGCTGTGATGCGGCTACAAAATACACGAGCACCAGTGGAAATAAAGAAAAACAATGGACCTTTTGTTTGTTAATTTCACATGCAAATGGGGAACCATTAATTAATGGGGAACAGTAAGGATACCAAATTACTGCAGCATGGTTAAAAATGGCAGTGAAAAACTTCAGAGGGGCGACATTTGAGGGAAACTTAATACAAATCAGCAGGAATAAAACATGCCACTTTCTGGATCCGTCAAAGTTGTTTTGTTCTCTGAAGGAGGATATTATCTTCATAAGGAAACAAGTCTCCCTTCCCCAAATCCTTTACATCATCTCTCTCTCTCTCTCTCTCATATGCTAATGTTCAAATATCACGCTGCAACTGCCAGAAATAAAAATGTTAGCTCTTTTTCCTTAATGAAATGTGTTTCTCCTCCCCATTCACAAGCACACACTGATTTGTCATTGCAGAGGTACCGCTGGTTTGTTATTGTAAGTGTTTTGCTGCTGGGGTCGATTTCCATTTCTTAAAAAGTGTCTTGTAGATATCGAAGAGAGAGCACTGAGTTACAAAGCAACCACCTTCCTTATGAGAGAGAGATTTTGCCACACACACAGGGGAACAGACAATATCGATCCACTTTTGTGAATGCATAAGTTGACAGTGTCTCTTTAAGATGCGCTACCCATGAAAACTCTACTGAGAAGGTTTTACTCTTCGTTAGAGACTAGATCCACGCGAAAGTACTCACCGCTATCAGAATCTGGACCGAGCTGTGCATGACCTCAATGTACCGATACTCCAGGGCGCAGCCAATAACAGAGATGTAAGAATGGCCATCCAAACCCTTTATACCAGTCATGGAAGCTTCCTTCCTTACGCAGCCAGGGCCATTTTCACTCCACCATGACTGATGTTGAGAGATATTAAAGGTCAAAAGTTCGCTGTCCTGGGGAGAATAAAAGATGGAAAAATCTTCATTTACAAAGGAATTGAGTCACTGGTCCCATTTAGGGGGAGAGTTGCAAAAACGCTTAGTGTTGGCTTAAAAATTGCCCATTAAAAAAAATTGCCCATTAGAGTCATTGAGAGCCTTGTTTGGCGAGTGCTGACAGGGCTTGATACTCTCCACTGAGCGCTAAGAGGGTCGAAAGGTCTTTAGAAGCATTTTTCAAACAAGCTGGTTAATCATTCTGAACTGGAGGATGGCTCAGCCATGCTGCAACATTGCGTCGATCGCTCCCAGCTGAACACAGTGGTGCCTGGATGCAAGCATGAGGTAGCTTCAACTCACCATATTGCAAGGCCACAACAGAAAGACACTTTATCAGCATCTAGACTAGTTTGGGACCCAAGACCATGTAGCTAGTGGTGCCTGGAGGAGAAAAGAGTTGTCAAGAAATTTGGGATGTCTTCAAACATCAGGATAGGGACAACATGCTAAATTCACGAATCTTTTAGATTCATGCAAATATTATATGTCACAACATAATGGATTCTTGGCATAGGTTGTAAATTTGCAGAGCAAGGCATTCTGGAGACTTTTTTTCATGCTTAAGACACCATTGTATTATTTATTTTAAAATCTCTAATTATGCTTCCTTACTGATTAGGACAGATGCGATTGTTTTAGGAACAAAAACATTCTGAACCCAAGTTCCAGAAGGGTAGCCATGTTAATCTGTTTCAGCAAAACAAACAAGGAGTTCTGTGGCACCTTAAAGACTAACAAATTTGTTAGGTTTTTAAGGTGCCCTAGGACTCCTCATTTATTCTGAACACATTTTCTCGACACAGACCTTTGCTGCACCTGTCATTTGAATGAGTTCTCTTAAGAGTTCCATCCACATTAGCAAATTGATCCAGTGTTGAATATTATTGTCAGCAACAGGTCTCAAGGACACTTTCTGGGAAGGGTGTGCTAAGTGGCTCATTTTGTCTATTGTAGCTTACACAAATACCAAATTACAATGCCTTTGTCTAGTGCATACAAAATCTTTACATTGCTAAGAATGGTGCCAATATCCAGCGACAGCAGCCATTTTGTTCCCAGATCTGCTGCAGCTTGTCACAGACAGACAAAGACACACACACACAGTGCTCTTTTATGGGGACAGACTCCACATTTGTTCTTTTTTCTTTTGCTCTTTTCCTTTAAACTACAATATATTGGAGGTAAATGATTGCTCTTTGTGGGTAAAAAAAGTACATCATTTACTCAAGGGAAAAGTTGCTGTCAATGATTTTCTCCAACAGATCAGTTTCATAGCGTGGGGAGGAATTTAGATGTGTCAACTGGATAAATTTCCCATAAAAGTCACAGAAGAAGAATAAATATGGAGCAAAGTCTACTCACAGAATCATGTCTGAACTCATCCACCCAGCAAGAATAGGAGCTAGAATCTACTGCTGGAGTAATGATGAAAAACATTTTTGAACTTACACTTCAATTTCCTCTTTTCCCCTAACTGTAATTGTATCTAATAAATTCCCCTCTCATCTCCATCTGTCAATTTCCCCCTCAGTATTTCGATTTATTGCATTTCTGGGCCTTCTATTGACCTCAGTCGTTATCAACCTCTTGGGTCAAATTACTCTGAGAAATTGACCTACTATCAACCTCCTGGGTCAAATTACTCTGACAACTGACCTCCACTGTGATCAATAGCTTTGTAATTAACACTCGCCCAAGAACTCCACCTCATCTCTGCTTCCAAAGCTACCTTTTACTTTTCTTCCCTCAGCTTCCCTGGTTCACACAGGAACATGCAGGTTTGGGTGTCACATGGTGACACAGAGCACAGGCAGTTCAAGGGTTTGAGAGGTAATGAGGAGGTGGCACTTCCAACAATAATAAACCCCCCTTCCCTTAGGAAAAATGATACCTGAGTAAACTGGAATCCCAGTTGCAACCGCTGGGATATTGTTTTGGGAATTCCAACTTAAAAGGCACGGTTAAACATTCCCTGCTGCTGATGAAAGACAAATTTAGCATTGTTGGGAGAGCAGGGGATGAAAAGATAACTAGTGATACTTTTTGAGGAAGTGCTAGGTGGCCAGTGTCACTGAGACTCCAGAAGACCTTGCATGTCACTGTGATGTAGACGCAACAACACCTTTTGTCTCTGGCAACAGAAAGGAAAGGAGCAGAAGGATTTATATGTGCCGGCCCTCGGATCTAAATGCCTTTTCACTATAGGAATAAACACGAAATTTACAATGCAAGTCCAAGAATAAACTTCTTGCACTTTGGTTCAGGCTGCATAAACCATTGTGTGTGTGTGTGTGTGTGTGAGAGAGAGAGAGAGGAAGAAACTGCAAATATCAGAATCTGGATGCATGCACATCCCAAGCTGGAAACTGGGCTTGCAAATGGAGTGGATCCGAACATAACTCAGTTAACGTCTGAACAAGGAAAGATTTTTGATGGGCCATATGTTGTAGACTTCTATTCCCTAAAGCTGAAGCTCATGTATAGTATTCATTCCTAGGTCCCAAGTCCTGAGAAGCCAACCACCCCATTTTGTATCCCACAGAGACTAGCCTGCAGGCCCCCAAGGAGCTAGTCCTCAGTAATGGTGTATGGAGCTGTCATTAAGTGTGCTGGGAAGCACATCTTGGGAGGCCTGAACAATTAAGTAAGAAAAAGACAGCTGCCAAGTTCCTGATGAAAACACTGCAACAGACGGGATGGGCTTTGCTGCGGACGGAGGAGGGAGCCGAACTGTGGTGCGTAACGGGTGCTGAAGCAGCCCCGATAGCAAAGGAAAGACAAGAGGGAAAACTGCGCTTATACAGAAAGCTCTGCATTTTGGGGGCAGGGGGGGAATGAAATTGGGGGCTGTGAGGTAACTAAGCTGCTGGACGGTGCTGTGTGTCACAGCTTCTGGGCTTTCTGGGGAGAAGCTTCGAGAGGCTGCTCTCTCTCCCCCTGCAGCCTCTGGAAGTGGCAGAATTTTGGTGGGAAAGTCCCCGGCCTGCTCTCTCCGCCATGAGTGCTGCTTCCCCCCAGACTGGGCACGTGTTCAAACGTCCGCCGCTGGAAGAAAACCCTCTGAAGGGGGCTGGGTTCATGTGGGTTTCTTTCAGCGGTGGCATGGCTCCCAGCGACGCACTCAGCCGTGTGCCACGACACACTGATGGGCCAATCCACCAGCTGGGGAAGAGAAATATCCTGCTCCAGACAAGGACTGAGCTCCAGCTCCTTTCCTCGGAGCTCGCCTTTATTTCCACAGATACAAAGTGATTCAAATGGCCTCACTGTGCCCCAGAGTCTTTATTAGCCCCTAGAAAGACTAACAAATACATTTATCGCAATTTGTTCGTCTTTAAAAGTGCCACGGGACTCCTTGTTTGTTCTGCTGAACTAGACTGACACGGCTCCCACACTGGAACTCATCTTAGCCCTTGTCTCCAGGGCTTCACACTCTCCCATTCTGCTGCTAAGTTGTCCCCAGCTGCCCACCGGCTCCCTGCAGGCGTCTCCATCTCAGTCTTTCGCCTGACTGATGGGGAGAGCCTTTTCAGCTCCACCCTATCCCCACGTTCCTCTCCATGGAGGGCAGGCTGTCTCTATAGCCCGCTGGCAAGAGAAAACACAATGGGACAGCTCTCCTTCCCGCTGAACGTGCTCACAGGCTTGGCTCTTGTTTCCCTCTGCTGCAGAAAATGGACTTTTACTGACTGGACAGCAGCAAGCCTCATTTTGGCCAGACCTAGATAAGCTAAATAACAGATGTGGGACATGGTAAGGAATTAGGCAGGTAGAAGAACACAAAATACAAAATCAAAGGGATCCGTGCTATGATATACAATAGCCTCAGCTGCCAGCACAAGCAGAGTTCATGCTGTCAGAGCGCAGAAATGACAGTGCCCAAGTTGAGTGGTTCCCAGAGAGACAACATCCCAGTTTTTATGAGTGGCTTGGAACAACAGGGGTAGGTTTGCACGTTCAAGTGGTGCAGGCGGTCGTTCGCACGCACAAATGATCAGCCTAACTGGCCACGATGCTTGCCCAGGCGGTAATTGAGAGTGGCCGTGGGTTTTCTGGGTAAGCCGATACACAGGCCTTTTTCTACACACGGCTCTGAAAAGCTGATGAGGAATTTTGCCAACCCTGCTTTGGGATAAGGAGCGGGGATGGAAGCGCTGCTTTCTCACTACACTGAGATCAATACCGTTTCTTTACTGGTGTCCCTGATAGTAACTCTTTGGCGGACACCTGCAGTGACTGAGCATAACAACATTGCAGGGAAATATTTTATGGCCTTCTGTTTGCTGAGCTTTATTTGGGAGGCCTGGGGGAGAATCCCTGGACTTCTGCTGCAATCTGCTAAGATTTTGTTTTCCTTATTGTAACGATCAAAAATATCCCCAAAGCAAAGGGATATTTAATTAGAGTTATATGAAAATCCCAGAAGACACTCATTAAAAACAGGCCAGGAATCATGAAATAACTTGAGAAACAGGGACAAAAAATATTCTGTAAAGCATTTGCAGCTTTTTCTAAACCCTCAAGAAAAGGTATCTAGAAGCAGGAGGTGTGTTGGGAAATACTTATCACTTCCCAGTTATTTCAGTGAGGAACAGAGATCGGTATGTATCTACTCTCCCTCCATTTCTTGACAGGTCGCTATTTAATGGGTTACCGTTACTGCTACCTCCTTAGCCTTCAATCTGAAAAGAAATATGAGAGAAGGAGAGATACAAACTCCCTCCCAAGACCACACTGAAGGCCAGCCAAGATCACATTTCAATTTAAACTGTTGTTGGACCTTGTTGCTGTCTATTTGCTATTCTCCAGCATAGCGGCAGTGTTGTGGGGAGGAAAAAAACTCTCAAATCTAATACAGTAGGAGAATTTTTCCTCTTATATCTCCTACAGACACTTCACCTTTATATTCAGGGCAACTCCCCACCCAACACTAGCATCAGCCTTGGAAAGCCTGGCCCTTTGAGGGTTAAAGATCATCAGAGAAAGCAGAGTTTCTTTGTTCACTAGCTACCTTCTGAAAAGCCTCCCTCCTTCTTCCCCCGTTTTCATTAATTTTCAGGCGAGGCAGCAGTAATGGCTCTCAAAGCAAGTTCAGCCCAGCTACGTGAGCCCTAAGAGCTTGATGGATGAATAATTTTGCATCTCTTAAGCTGGAAAAAAATGTATTATCGAAAAGGGAAACAGTCATTCTTATCTCCTCACGGCGCATTCTGAGTGTGTGCATCTCACTGAGACGGCAAGAAAATCACTTTTTATCATTGCTTCGGCTCAAGTTTCTGTTCACAACGCGGTAGTACTTAAAGGCCAAATAATAGGTTTCTACCCTCTGAATCCAGCGGGAGGAGGGGTGGGGGAGTAAGTTATTGTCAATAGTCTGTTTCCTCTCAGCTCCATCTGATAACAAATGTTCAGGTGCCAGAGTTACCCTTGAGACGTTATAGCTAGTCCCTTTTGGAATGCAAATAACTTTCACCGCGGCTCACAAGAATTATGCTCCTATAACCGATGATCAGAATAGGGTTGTTACAGAGTGAAGGCCTGGGTGGGAGAATGTAAAAAATCACCATTTAATGATGATCCATTTCCAGATGTAAACAATGAACGGAGGCAGGTTTAAAGGTGACGCCCAGGCACAAATTCTCTCTCAAAAAAAGGCTTCAGTGTCCCGAGCATAAGATGAAGAACCAATGTGGCAGCCAAATAGACAGAGGCGTGCACGTTTTACCAACGTGATTTTAATTATTCATTGAGCTTGGCTTTTCCCACTAACCTAAAAAGTGTGCTTGTATAAATGAGCTGTGTGTTCGCGCTCAGCCGGTCAGTGGCTGTAGAGAAGTTTATTGTGATATTTGGGGCAGAAGCCGAGATACTACGGTGATGCGGGTACTATAAATAGCTAGCTCCAGGCATGCATAGACAGAAAGCAGAGGGAGAATGTGAAAAGTCGGGGAAGAGAAGCAGCAGTCTGGAAGTGGAATCTCAGGAGTTCCACCAATTACAGTGATATAGAGCAGCTGTACAAAGTGCTCAGCGAATCAGTGTGTCACACAAGCATGTAGCGAACTGTGAGCAGAAAGAGACCGCCAGGAGTCCGCACCAAACTTGCTAGGAAGCGTGTCAATGTCACACTGCTGATGTTAAACAGCAACACTTCAGTTCCAGGTGACAGTCTTCTGTGTTTCTTCCCTGACCATCATAAGAAACCTGGCACAGCTGGATCTGCTTTACAGAGCCCTTTCAAACAATCATTGCAAGATAGTCCGGAAATGCTATTAAATCCTTGCCTACCAATCCATTTGTCTGCCATCCACCTAATGAAGTCCTGGCAGAACGTATTTCATTCCTCATTCTCTTATTCTATGAAAGAAAGTTATCAGTATGAAAAATGACAAGGTGTAAAAAAAAAAAAAAAAATCACAATTGTCAGCCTGGTTTTCTGGTTCAAAGAAAAGGGAACCAACATAACATCCTAAGAAGAGGAAAGAATATTCCTCTTGGACAAAAATAACTCAGCTTGATATGGTGTCAGATGAGTCTAGGTGAAATGGGAGTGAAGAGGGTTCAGTTTAACTGCAAATGCAATATCTGATTGTCTTACAAGACGACAAAGATTAGATATTCGGAACTGCCTGTATGTTTTTGCATACATATTTACTGCAGTCACGCCTCCATTCACTCATCACATGCCCAAATGACTTTTTAAATGCACATTTATTGTGACCGCACATGCAAATTAGGCAAAAAATATGCGTGGATTTTTGCACGTGCAATTATGCCTGTGGTTCTGGAAATTTGGGCATAACTTGCTCAGGAATATTAGCCGCACGCTTGCTGCAATTTGTAGCCGCCAATCTTTTCTCTCTTTTTAATGTTTTGAACATTCATACATAAAGTATCAGAAAGAGCACCTCAGAAGGCTTGGTGGTTTCAATTGGTCTAACACCTGACGTTGGATGCTTCTCAGTTTTTTTGGAGGGCTTGAAACACTGAACTGAGGATATTGTGAGACTGGCTGTTCTCGGGATTGTTAGCATTTTTTTTTGGCCAACACCAGGGAGTAATGGCTGCTCTAGAAGTCTGCTCCAGGAAGCAGAGTAAAAGACAAAATGCAAAGGAAGGAGGGAAGGAAAGAGAAGGAGTCTTGCTTTGAGTTGAGGAGTGAACAGTTATCAAAACCACCTAAATCTGGGTGTCAACACACGCTTACCATAGACTGAGGCCACATCTACTCTGCAAGCGAGGGCTGTGAGTCTCAGCTGCCACAGACATTCTTGCACTAGCTCTCATTTAAACTACAATGCTAAAAATAGTAGCATAGCTGCAGTAAGTAAGGCAGCGGTGATATAGGCTAGCTGGCTGGGAACAAAAAAGACTGAGCTCCATGGGTACATCACAGCTAGCATGAGTCTATCTCCTTCATACCCTTAGCTCATAGCAGATGTAGCCTGTGAGGAAGGCGACCTGCCCTCATAAGCCACAGAAAAAAAGCATGCATCTAAAAACCTGCTGGTGTTCTACAAATAAAGCACATCAGCAGTGTAGTTTCTCTTCTCTCTTTCCTTGACACTCTCAACCCCCTTCCTCTCTCCTGCCACCGCCCCCGCAATCAGATCTATTCACCAGATTACATAAAAAATATATGGAGACATCCTTCCCTGCCATAAAAGCATGTAGCAGTTTCCTTGTGGCTCACATTGTCACTTCTCTGGGAGTTCATTAAACTTATTAAAGCAGGAACATTCAGGTTCGTTTTCCCCCTTGCCTCCCCACTGAAGTCATCACCTGTCTGAACTGTACCGGGCTGCCATTACCAGCTGCCATTTTAACAAACTCCATTATTTCTAGCTCGCTGCCTGTGCTGCATTTTGTCATTATAAATTAGCCAGCTGCTGACATAGATATATCAACCGGGCTTCTGACAATACATCATTGTCAGAAATGAAAAGGAGAAGCACTGGGGCGGTCAGAAATGCTACATGGCTTCCCTGTCCTGCCTCATCTATCTTGTAAGGGCTCACAGGAAAGATGGGTGAACATTGAATACAATACCACAGCCCTAGGGACAGGAACCCCCCCTCACTTACATGCATAAAGGAATGCTCCCCTCCAGCCCCATGGTATTGCTGTACATTGCTCCTCAGCAAATGTCTGAAATTGCAATCCTGTTGCCATCTTCCAGAGACAGTTCATCCAGTGAGCTCTTGGTCCTGCTCCTGCTCCTGAACACAGTTCTTATGGGGACTGAGGTGAAGCATATTCAAGTCAATAGAAGTCTTTCCACAGACTTTAGTGGGTGTTGGGTCAGGTCTCTGGAGGTGCAGGAGAATGTAATAAGCCAGGATAGAGGCCAATCCACATGCAGAATTGCCTTAGGCCTGGTCTATACTATGGTGCTAAATCGGCAGAAGATATGCAATCTGCATTCCGCAGAATATGTATCTCCCATTGACTTATTTAATTCTACTCACCCAGCGTCTTCACTCGTTGCCATCGACTGAAAGCACTCTCCAGCTGACACAGCCTTCCTCCACTTGAGGGGGTGGAGTTATTATGTCGACTGGAGAGCGCTTCCAGGATCGACTGAGCAGGTCTACAGTGCATGCTCAATCCATCCTGCTGTGTCAATCCTCAGGAATCGACGCATTTTCGGCAGTGTAGGTAAGGCCTTAGTTTAGATGGCATTTTAAAGCAACTTAATCCTAGTCTGTACTTGCCGCGCTTTTCGGCAGCAGTCGACAGGGAGATACCCATGGTACGTAAAATACCTTTCGTATCTCTCAATGACTTCCTAACCACTTCTTACACACTGAGTTAAGCCAACAGGAAATGGTGTCCGGTCAGTGTAGCTCTACTCCAGTTACAGGGCTGGAGTTAGAGCTTTGGTTCCGTGTTCGATTGAGCGCATCTTAGCAGACCGCTCAATCAATCATGGAAGAGTGCAAAGGCCTTGTGAACATTTTGATTTCAGTTTAAAAGAGGTTTATTTGAGTTTGGCTTAGGTCAATTAACCGTGTCTGCATATACACTTGTATTAGGTTTGTTAGATCAGTGTAAAATCCTGGGTGGAGACCCTGGTTTCTGTTTAAGAGTGGTTTATTTGGGTTTAACGTAAACCTCTTCACAACAATCACTATGCAAAAAGTTTAAAAGCAAAACAAAACCCCTAACAACTCAAAGGGATCTAATAGCATACATAGAAGATTTGCACTAATTCAACTAGTTTCCTATTCACATACCATCTGTTAAACTGGCAGTTATCTGTGTAGCTAAGCCCTCTGGAACAGCTTTCAGCTCTACTGAAATAAGGAGGTCCACACAGGGGTTTGGGCTAGGTTAAACTTTGGGTTTGTTTCCAGTGGAGCTGCAAGGACCAGGTGTAATCTGGCACAGGGCGAGCCTGGCATGCCCCCCCCCCCACACACAGGGCAGGGCAGAGCCCTGCCCACCCTGCCCCTATGCCCTGCCAGGGTCCCTGTCCCCCTTTGCCCCATTGTACCTAGGTACAATGGGGCAAAGGCTGAGCCCCCTGGCACTTGACCCCCCTGTCCCAGGTCCACCTAGCCCCTACAAGTTGACCTAGGCGTCCAGTGTGGACACTCTAGGTCAATTTGGCAGGGTCCCCTCTAAGTCGACTTAAAATTTAAGTGTGGACATGCTAAGTCGACTTAAATTAACAAGTGTAGACATAGCCAAATGGAACTGAAGTGGGCTGGCTAATCCGTCTTGCAGCTTGCGGCAGCATCGCTACACTTCGGATTTTAGCATGCTGCTTTGATCAGAACTGGTGCAGGTATGTCTGCTTCAGCTGAGATTCTGGGACAATGCATCTTTAAAGTCTTTAAGGCATGGAGTCCACCCAAAATCCCCTTAAATTACAGAATTTATTTCCACAAGCCTTGGATAACAAGATATCCCATTTGTTTGTTTATGGACACAGTTTGCCATCTTAGGGTACCAACAGTTTTTCACAATTAAAAAGAAAAGAGAGCAAAATGGAATTTTTTCAAACAAAAACAATATGTGAAAATCAAAGTTCAGATGCAGATGATTGTGCTTTTTTGTGAAACCAGCAAAATTGTTTATTTTTGCCAGTTGCCACCCTCTCAATGGTGTGAATTCTCTTACAACTCTGTTAGATACTCCACCAGGAGTCAAAGTAAGTGTTATACAGTGGACCACTCACTCAAGGAGCCCGACTCGCTAAAGAAAGATTAGCAGCAGTAGAAACATAATCATATAAAGTTCCTCGTTTTGCTAAACTGTCCCATGAGACAAAAGGTAGTGAGTTAAATCTCACTGATCGGTGGCAAAACATGTATTATTCCTCTTGAATTGCAGAATGACGGAATCTTCTTCCATACAGTGAAACTCAGTTAATGTAAAACAGATCAGGGTTAGCAAGTATACATCAGAGATGGGCTACTAGAAAGCACAAATGTCAATAAATAGAACATCAAAGGGACAGGCTGACTCGAGTTTTCCTATTTCTAATCAGAACTAGCTCCTTTTATCTAACTGATTGCAGTTCAGCGTTGAAATCACACTTTGGACCAAGTAATCACTGTTGTAGGCAAGCTCTCTCTCTCTCTCTCTGAGTTTCTATGGATACTTCAGAATATAGAGATTAGTTGGGGAATTAGGAAATTAAGTTTCTCCTATCTGCAAAGGGCTTTTTGTGACCACTCACTGAGTTAACTTAAACCTGACGAAACAGAGCAGTTCCAATTAACATCTGTAATTTAAACATATGACCTGAGAATTCAGGTCAAATGTAAAGTGTTCTGAAGTGAACCCAGGTCCTCTAACCACTTTGAGCCAATTAAACCTGGCAGGATTGCCAACCTTTCATTTTGTTTTTACTGACATGAAGATCTGAAGTTGAGGTTTTTTTTACTGATACCATAAACTTTTTACTGAGCAGCAGAGGAAAGGGAGGGCTGCCAGGCTGGAGAGATGGGAAGGGTGGAGGGGGAAATGGGGCGAGGGGCAGGAGGAGGATAAAGTCAGAAATGCTGGGCCAGGGGACGGTGGGAGCGATGGGGAAGGCTCTAGGGAGGAGTGGCAGGGATTCCACCATAGGCAGGATTGGTGGCTACAGATGCAATGCAAATTCATCCCCCGCAGGGATCACAGAGGGGCCCTCTGTGCATCTTTCTTGCCTGCACCCTGCTGGTACTCAGCCAGGCTCCCCAGGTGCAGAAGCAGACCACCGGAGGCTCTGACTCGTCCAGTGGAGTGAGCTCAATGGGGCATGCAGAGGCAGGAATCTGGCTGCCCAAAAGGGCCCTTCTGACTCCCTGTCCTGGGCCCACCATGGAGAGCAGTAAAAGCAATTCTGAGCACTGGTGACTTAAGTGCAAGGCTAGAATGTGTCTGATCACCCCTGCATCAGCCCCACCGTCCCATCTTGCCTGGATCCTGCCCCCTTCCTATCCCCATGTCCAACACAGGCCTTCCTGCAGGGTGCTCGAGTTCTGTCCCTGCATTTGGAGGAGGCCTGCTGAGGCCTAGTGCCGGAAGTCTTCCACTTCTATAGAAGACTTCCAGTGCTAGGATCCATGAGGCAGCATCCAACTGCTCAGCTCAGCTGAGCTGCGGCCCCGCTCCGCCTCCATTGTGGGTGAGTGAGTACTGGATGCCAAGAGTTTTTTACGGACATTTTCTTTTAATTCCAGACTCAGAGACAGCAGGAAAATTGCATACTTTTTACTGACTATCTGTAAATTTACAGACGGTTGGTAACCCTGGTCCCAAGCACTCCCTGCATAGCTACCTGGGTCAGCACAAACCCGTATTTCTCTCCCTTCAGATCAATGGCACCCTTCTTTAAAGTGCTATAACACTCAATAGGCTTAGTTGCAACCTAATTAGCTCCCAGAGTTGCCTCTGAACCTCTGGCTAGGAATTAACCCCCAAATTCCCAGAGAAACCCCCCCCCCCTTTATGGATACCACTCATGCAGTGGTCTCCCCTGCACATTGCTATAGGGTTTTCTTTCTTCCCTTCAGCTTGAAATATTATTTGGTTCCACTGTGTGTGAGAGAAGACATGGGAAATCAAGCCACCATTGACACGTCTGCTTGGGGACTCCAAGAAATTGGCCCTGGTTTTTATCGTTATTTATTATGTAGCATCTTAAAAAATTCCCACAATATGTCTCTCCCCACAGAGAGCTCCTAAGCATCAGGTTGCATTCAGTATATGCAAGAAGGCAGCACTCCTCTCACTTTTCCTCTTTAATTTTAATCAAGAGAGCAGGCACCATTTTCTCCCGGCAGGTCTCCTCCTCCCCCACACTTTGTTCCACCCCACGTTCTCTTCCACCCACCCCTTCCATTCTCTTTGATGCCCGGGCTGTTCTCCAATCAGTGAGGCCCTCATTCCTGCTCACCTTTGAAAGTCCTCCCACCTCCAAGTAAAAGCAGATGATGAAGATGTTCCAAGTGACCCAAATTGCAGTCCAGATGGCGTACTAGAAAGGAAAGGGGGTGGGGGAGAGAATTAATGAACAGCAGGCTTCTCTGTGAAGCTAGCACATTTTGCATGTGACACAGCTGCGGACAGTTAAATGCCCCAAATCAGACTTATGGTCACTTTTCCCTTTTCTGGCATGTGACTAGAGTTCAATGAAGCTAAAGCTCTCTCAAGGTTACTGAGCTCTGAGCTGGTTCCTAAAAGCAGGGCTCATAGGCAGCCCCTGTCCTGCTCTGCAGCATGGTATCTTAATGCTAAACCCTGGTGAAGATTTCCTGAGCTAGAATAAATCTACATATCTAACTAGTGTCAGTAGAGCTGTACTGATAAACATCAGCCTGAGTTTTCAGCTGGTGAAGCTGTTTATCAGATCTAATAATATGCTGTTGCTGGCTCCCACAGGTGCTGAGTACTTACGCAGTAAATGCAGGGATAGGTTAAGGCAGTGGTTTTCAAACTTAGGGTTGGGACCCAGCACTGATTGCAGCCCGTGAAGCACTGGATTGTGGCACTCCCTGCTGCTAGTTAAGCCAAAAGACTGGAATGCATTGCTCTAAGATGTAATTGTTGGGTCATGGGCATGGATGATTTTTTTTCACCTGGGGCCAGAGGAAAAAAGTTTGAAAACCACTGGGTTAAGGCGCCTTTGGGGTTCTACAGCAGCCTGATAAGAAGAGAGGACAGACTTTGAAGGGAGGCACATCCATCTGTCCTCAGCTTGAAAACAACGGCTGCTGTTCAACGGCTCATAAGGTGAGGCCTTTGAGGGCAGACTGAGCCAAAAAGTTGGGAAGAAGGGGAGGTTCCTCAGGGCTCTGGCTGAGATCTAGATGACTTTGCCCTTTAAAAACGCCAGCACCTCGCAGATAACCTTGGCATTTGTTAGAACACAGGGGAAGTACATGGGGCCTCGTTCTGAATTTCTGTGACTTGCTCCTCTAAAGGGTATGGTTCTTATGGAGATGAGTGACCCAAACATGTTTAGAACAAGTGAAAGAGACAAATTCAGCCAGCAGCCGGGGGGGGGGGGTCTCTTCTCTGGGGCACCAGATCAGCAATTAGAAGCATGGGGGCAGAGGTTTGGGGGAAATGGTGCAGCAGAACTTAGCCTCCCAAGGAAGAGGAACAGCTGGTCTCAGGCATGTGAAGTAGAAATGGAGGCTAATCCAGTGAATCCCTGGTATCTGCCAATATTGTGGCTGGAAATCCTGCTCTACTGCGTTCCTATTTATCCTGACACAAGAAATGTTCTTCAGCTAAGCTTTCTAAGCAGCTGGTAACTCTACATGCAGTGCAGCCAGAACTCATTTTTTCATGTCCCGAGAAATTTATTACTTGATTGGGTTTGGTTTGCATGAAGTCTGAAAGGCATCAACAGCTAGGGAAACTAAATAAGGACAACTTCTGTAGAGAAGTCACAAATCCCTCAGAAAAATACTATTCACACCCGTTTAAATGAACTCTCCATGGCAGTTTCTATTTCAGGGCTTAATTGTCTTCCACCCACATCAACGGTGTACACTTGAGTTAGTGTCATGCTAGGAAGTTGTCAGTCTGAGAATCACAAGCTGATCTCCATCTTAGCAGCTTCCACAGAGAGAGGTGACTGCAAGTTGTCTCCTGGCCCCAAAATCTGCCAGCTGGCAGAAGTTTATTATTTAAGTCACAGTCCCTGTCACTGAGGATTTGATCTGTCCAGTAACTGACAGTGATAAATCAGAGCTGAAGGGGACATGAATCAGATAGAGTGTAGGTCAATTATAAGGCAGTAGCTCCTGCAAGGAGAGATGTTTGTTGGCATCAGAATGTGATTCTAAGTATCTAAAAATACTTCTGAATGTCAGTTTAAAAAAACAACCAAACAACCACATTCCAGTCAAAAACGCTTTCTAATCAACAATGAGCAGAGCCAGAAAATGGACATGCCATTCCAGGAGGCTTCTGAAAGGACTGAGTGATCAAAGTGACTAGCCAGCATAATCAAGGCAGTAACGCAGATCCCCATAAGCCTCCAATGTGAGCATCTGCTTAGAGAGAAAGGAGGTTCTCATAGGCCAGAAAAGACCATTGTGATCTAGTCTGACCTACTGCACATTGCAGGCCACCCATCCACTCTTGTAACAGACTCATAACCACTGGCTGAATTATTGACATCCTCAATGATCCTGTGGTTGAGATTGGGATTCAGGAAATCTGCGGTGTTCTCCATTGACAGACAGTCAGTACCCAGCTCTGTACCTGCGTCAGCACCCTGTTCTGCTACAGACTCCCGCCGTGACCTTGGACAAGTCACTCAAAGTCCCTGTGTGCTCAGTTTTCCCATCTGTAAAGTGGAGAAAATAACATTTCCTTTCCTTAGCGCTGTGTCCGCGTTGTCTATTTAGGTGGCTAGTTCCCAGTAGAAGAGTCTGTCTTTTACTGTGTACAGCACTCAGCACAGCAGGACTACAGCCTCAACTAGGGCCTTTGGTGGCATCTGTAGTACACTACATATAGTAGATGATTTAATCCCTTCCAAAGTGCTGAGTAAATACAGCAAAAGCATAAAATAAATCATGTGCTCTTTAAAGCAACTCAATCAGGTACATATGGATAAAAAATCCGGAGGGTTACATATCTATGCATGAGTGAACTGGTTCCAGTCTCAGCCCAGTGCTCAATAAACCAGATCACGGCCTCGCCAAATGACCATAACCAAGAAGAAAGTGAATGCTACTTACCACCACGATGTAGCGTGGTCTATACTGAATAGTACCGAAGAGGCCAAGGATAACAACGATGATGTGAAGGAAATTGGCTAGAATAGGAGCCCATTGATATCCCAGGAAATCAAACACTTGTCTCTCTAATGCAGCAAGCTGGAAGAGAGGAGGAAAAGATGAATTACAAATTCATGGCTTGTTAAGTGGCTTGTAACGTTCAATCTCAGAGTCACTTCATCACCCCAGCTGCCTCTGGTGTTTCCCATTTATTTATCACTCCTAAAGAGAGCATGCCAAAGCTGGGTACAGCCACTGGGATAGCATGGGGAGGAAGGTAGTCCCCATCAAAAGCATTGGCTCCCAACATATGTAGCTCTTTTGGGTGCTAATATATTGGTTGAAGGTAAAAATTCATAACTGTCAGTGCTTTATGTCTAGATTTGCAGAACATTCCATGAAATCATATATGCATATTTGCACATCTTTTTACCAGTACTGTGCACATAACTGCAGTCAGTTTATACAGCTAGACTTATCTCTGGCCAGGCTGCTACACAGAATGGGCAGCTATCTATGCAAATTAGACATGCAACTGCACACTCAACTTTATCAGCAAACCACCTCCCCCTCAAAAACAAAACAAAATTAAAAAAACCCGATACACTCACAGCTCAAGCAAGGTGGAGGTGAACGGGGCAGTGTCTCCTTCTATCCCTCTAATTCACACCTCTCCACATACACAAATTTGTGTACAAAGTTTTGCTCCATCGCAAATATGCTCCATCCAAACCACCACTCCTACCAAGTCCTTAGAAAATGGGATCAGCTATAGCAAAACAAACTTGCCTAGCAGCACAGGAGTTCAGAATCCAATTGGTATTTATATTTTAGCCACAAACCAGTAGCCAAAATTTACCAGCAATGCTCAAGTGTAGTACAATATCCAGTATGTCTCCCGCTTAAGGGTTAATACCCTACACATGCAGGGGGTAGACTTGAGTGTCCAAAGAACCTTTGCCATCTTCAGCTACCAGGATGTATTGTTGTACCATCTTTGTACACTGAATTCTTTGAATGGATGCTCCTACTCTACTTTTAGCAGTCACATCTGCAGCCGTGCACCTTTTCTTGAGTATCCTCTGTGCGGTAGCTGGGGGCCAGGCAGCGGAACTTTTGCAATAGCTTAAAGTAGTGGGGGTTGCTCATTGTAGCCCTGTGAGCTATTTGCAAACCCCAGTGAATCAGCAGGATGAGGCATGCCAGGGTTATCAAACGACCACTGCTCCTCAGTGACAGAGTGGGGAAATCACTTGCCTGACTCCTGGTTAGGAAGGTGCCCGAAATGGAACTACACCCAAAGAAACGGCCGGTAGATACACTGCCTATGAACATAGTTCTCTTTGCTGACACCACATGCTCAGAAGACAGCCAAGAAAGTTCAGAAGAGTCTGTGTTTCAAAGAGGTAACCAGTGTTGCTGCTTAAAGGAGGAGATCAAAAAGCCTGGCTGCTAAGTGGTTTTTCCTCAGTGGCAGCTCTCTGTGTTGGAGGGGGGTGCCTGGGAAGCATGAGGTGGGGAGAACTGGCTGAAAGTCAGGCTGTATTATACAAAACAAATTAATCTTTCCTTTGAAGTGACACATGCTGTCATGTTTTTATCAATTTTAACTAACTGGAAGGTACTGCAAAAATGTTGAAAAGCTGCCATTGTGCTAGCAGGCTGTGTGCCTTTGAAATGGGACCTGGGAGAATATGATTCATTTCACAGTTGTTCAATTTGGTATCCTCCCGTGAGCGCAAAAGATTTTCTATATCTCATCAGAACCAGCCGTCATAGGTTAAATGCTTCATCTTTTAGTAGGGAATTAATGTACATACTATAATAACATTTAGAATTCCTGAATCCTGATTGGCTGGTAACAGGTCACCTGACTGTGAGTACTTCAACCAACCAGGCATTTAATTGGCTTTCTGTGTGACATTAACGCTGGAATATGTACCACACTGAGCCAGCACCACAGTATATCAATTAGCCAGTTAGACAGGAGGACGCATCGGGGTGTGTGTTGTAAAATGATAACACACTGCCTTGGGTGGATTAAGGATGAAATCTTCAGCTTTGTCTTTTACCTTCAGCCAGTGTAGGAAATGGACAGATATAGATTCTACCCACTGGGTTATTGCCATTGAGAATTGTTCTTATTAATTAAAAAAAATAAATCATACTTCGCCTGTTCAGAAGTGTGTTCCTTTTTCACACGTGAACATGCGCCAGCGGGGTCAGCAGAGGTGCGTAGCTAGTACTAGCTGTAGATCACCATTTCCTTCCAGCCGTGACTTCTGTTGGGTTGTTTAATTCATAGGAAACTGGCAAAAAGGGTCTTATGCCATCTCTGTCAGATAGCGAGATCCCAACAGTCTTAGGGACTAATTCATGGCTTCTCTGTACCTGCAAAGCAGCTACACAGGCCTGTAGGGACTTCCCCTGGTGTAAAATGCAGAGCCAATTGCCTCCTAAGATTAGCACAGAGGATTGGTAACAGAGGGAGGTAGGGGTAGGTGGGATTGAAACAGGTAGGGGATCTCATGCATTGGCAATTGTGAGCTGTTGAAATGCCTGTAGCAGCCCCAAAATAGCAGAGGCTCCCTCCTTGTTTCCCATGCTGGTTCGAGCACTGGCGCAGGTGTGAATTTCCCATTTGTCTCTCAGGGTCAATTCTTGCTGTCTATACTGAGAAAAAAATTCCCAGAGGGTTCTGCAGTCCTTATTCAAGCAGGATTTTGCGCTGTTATTTCAGGAGTTATGTTTCTCTTCATGTTTCCCTTTCTTCTATCTGCTACCTCCTTTGTCACACTAGCCACTTTTGTCCACTGCTTCTTCCATCATGATCTTAATTTCCCCAAAGATACTGGTGGATTTTCAGTCCATTTTACCCCATTTTTAAAAAGAGTGGTTTTCGAACTTTTTTCCTTGGGAACCAGTTGAAAAAAATCATTTATGCCCACAACCCAACAATTCCATCTTTGAGCAATGCATTCTAGTCTTTTGGTGATGGCATCAGGGAGCACCATGACCCAGTACCTCTTTTGTTCTCCTCCCTGTACCTTTGCCATTTTCTTTAGGTCCTGTATTTTAAATAAGGTTTTGTGACCTTAATGAACGGGCATAGCAGACTGCTACAGTTTGCCTGCAGCATGATTGGTTGGACTAGGGGAGAGAAAGTTGAGACACACACAGTTGGGAATAGAACCTAACCCAATGGGAGAGCTTAGGTAGGACATTTGTTTCATAACTTTGTCTCCCCACCTGGCCATAAAATAAAGATAATACTCTAGAAGGCACTTGGAGATCCTCAGATGAAAAGCGCTATGTGCAGAAAGTGCAAAGATTTACTGGGATTGTTAATGTTGTACAAGAAATGAGTACTAATTCTGTAATCCAGGTATCTTGGATGAATCCTCAAGCAACATCAAAGCTCTCTCTTGGTTATCACTGGTCCTTGGGTGAAATTAAACAAAGCATTTGCTAAAATAAAGGAGACAAACAACAATTATGCTACAATTCCACATGAAGGACATAACTGTTAAACTCTGCCAAGAGTAGGAGATAAATTGGGCTAACTTTGTGCAAACCTAGCCTGAATTTCAGGTGGGCAACAAAGTATGAAACCAGGAAGTACAGCCATTAGAATCCCAAGATTGGACTCCTTAAATTTGGCCAGACTGATGAGAAAGTGATGGCAGGGGGAATGGGACAAGGAGCTTTGAACACAAGCAGATACGCATGTGTGCCCAAACACACACACCTCCCTCCCTCCCTCTGCACACAGGCTCTTCTGAATCCCATTGGAACTCTCCCCATTCCATGTGCCTAAAGGCATTAGCCCTTATGGAAAACTGCTGTGGAATAAGAGAGAAATGCAGTCTTTCTATACAGCTTTGAATCATCTTATTGTAACTACAGAAAATTATATCTCTGCTACAGAATTCTGTAGGGTGGTTCAAAATGCCTCTAGAGAGGAATTCATTGTATTATATTCTAGGTACAGATTTTAAAGGTCAATCACAATCCGCTTTATCCCATTGAAATTATATAAGTCTTTTCCATTAGGGCGGGCAGAATCGTTAAGGCAGAATGTTGCCCGTTATGACTATTTTGGTTATTAAAAGGACTCTTTTTTTCTCTTCTTACTCCTCCAAACCATAAGACAGCTTTCCCTTTCTAAATTAAATGAAGGAAAAAGGTGTTTTCTTCAACCAATTTGTTACAGTGCAGAAATCTGAATGGTTGCAGTTGACCTTTTTTTGAAATAAGCTGTAACTCTAGTGATATGAAGGGAACTGGATTAGCAATAATCACGCAAAGAATTTGTTAAATAAATGAACAAATCAACCTATTCAACTATCTATAGGACTCTACTGCATTTACACAACAGGTCAGGAAAGGGAAGGCAACACGAGATGCTCTCCGTAGAATATACGACTGAAGGTCAATCTCACGACTCATGGGTTGTCTATTGCCTCCTCGCAAATTGGGACAAAGGTTTCCAGAAACAATAAGATAGTGGGTGCCTTACACCCTGAGAGGTCTGAAGTATTAACAGAAAAAGGTGCTTCAGCTAAAATAGAGGATGAGCTTCACTGATAGAACAAGTTGAAGAATGGAAAAATGATTCTACAAAACATATTGAATGACTTTTTATTGTGAAGGATTCAAATGGAACCATTTTTCTCGTTTTGGAAATTTTCAATGCAATTTTTTTTGGTGGAAGAAGAAAATACACATAATGCAATAAAATGGCTTGATATCCAAAGTTTGGGAATTTTTTTTTTATTTTCTCCCACACCAGACACTTTTTTGTTTGCTTTGTGTTGCTCTTCTGGAACTATTCTAAAGTTGAGGAAGTTTGGAAAAGTTACAAAGTAATGAAAAAGAAAAGAAAAGATTTCTTCTCCCCCCTCTAAAAAAAGTCTCACTCTCTGGACAACATTCACTCTGTTGTATTCAGTGGAAAAAAAGTGGGGGAAAGAGGGGAGAAAGAGGAGAAAATTTAAAAAATTCCAAGATTTCAATATTTCTAGTTTGGAAGGTGTGAGGGGATGACAGGAAATTTTTTTAAAAAGCTTTTCATTCACGTTTTCAATGGAGAAAACAGACTATTTTTGTTTGTTAAGTTTTGAACCAGAAATAATGACAAACTCTACTTATTGGCCTTTGCTAGTATATAACTCAAGAGCCATAGTAACCAGTCCCCACAGCTGATTCCATATGAAAGAGATACTGTCCCTTCCATCCTTCATCTGCCTCTGTTCCTTCTTGTTTCTGGAGGTACACTTCACCTCTTCTCCCACCTCACTAAGAGTAATTTCCTATTACATTTAATATCTAGGGTTAAGTGGGATTGCAGATTGGGGAGGAGATGAGAAGACAAGTCAGCCATATTTGTCATGGGCATTTTCAGGGTAGTAGCAACAGAGCAGAGATTTACATAAAAGTTTGTTCAGACATGACTGTCCCATGATCTATGCTTGGATTGGTTGAGAGGTATTTGCATAATGAAGAAACACAAGGACGGTCATGGCACCATCTGACCCATATATTTAGATATTAAAAAAAGAAAATCAACTCAGTAGATCAAAGTGGGGGATGAATATCAAAAGTGGGCTCCACTCTTTTAGGGTTTGGCTGCTTACCCTGGGAGGTTTTTCCTCCTCTCTATTTTCTTCTTACTACTTTTTTTTTCTTCCTGCTACCTTCCCTTCCTCCTCTGTCCTCTGCCTAGCTTCTGCAATTGTAGGGAGGCTCCTGTGAAGAGGTGGGTTTTGTACTTGGGTCCGAAGGCCACATGATTCAGACCTGCTTCGATAGGCCAGTGGTTGGAGAACACCCATCTGCTTCAGCAGGGGGTTCCTGGAAATCCCACATGCTCCTGCCAGCCTCCCCTTTGGCACGTATAGACATGGTCACCCTGATGAGAAGTCTTACACTGGTGTAGATAAGGAAGGAGGAGGGGGAGCCAATGAATGGGTCAGAGGTTACTTGCAAGCCTTTTACTCCACATCATTTTTCCCCGCTATCAAGGCCCCAGTTATCAACTGGATTTGTTCTTGCTAATTTATTAAGCTTTTAAGACCTCTAATCTTATTGACTTCAGAGCTCTGTCTTTATTGCCTTCCTAGAGTCGCTTGGGGAGAAAAATTACCATTTGGATGATGCTGAATTGACCATGTGAGAGAAACAGATTGTGACTTGGCTAGGCACAAACCATATATCACATGCATACGCACCTCTGTGTTCTAATAGCAGGAAAGTCACTCTTACATTTTCCAAGTTCAGTTTTAATAATTAAAGAGAAAATTCTGTTTAAATTTTTAATAGCAAAATAGAGAGTGCAGGCGTGAAACAGAGCATCAAATGGGAGGAGGCATCCCTCTGTGCAGCCAACAAGGATCTGTCTCCTTCGGAGGAGTATGTGAAGCTTTTAGGTTTGAGTCCCTCCTGAGTCAACCAGAGATGGAGTCAAAGGTACACTTTTTTTTTTTTTTTTTTAAATGAGTCTTAGTGGAGGTGGGAAGATTTCTCCAATAGGCCAAGCAAATTGGTCTCCAGCTAGCTTCCCAAGCTATTAATGGCTCCAGGCTTTACAGCAGACTGATGAATTGTAAAGAGGCAAGAAATATGAAAACTGTGCATCTGATTCTAATTTACACTAAGGCCTCTTTAAATCACTCTGCCAGTAACCTTCTAGAGATGGGCATCAGTTGAAAAAAGTCTGAATGGAAACTTTCCAAAGTTCAGGGTGGTTTGGCTCTGAGATTTTTTTTTTTTCAGTCTGTCCCTATAACAAACCCTTGAACACAGTAACCAAAGTTATATTAATAATGTTCCCACCCACCACTTCAGACTGACAGGGCCCAATTCTGCCAGGTGCTGCGTGCCCTCAGCTCCTCCTGACGTCAGCATCTTGTGGCCTAGTTTATGAAATCTCATTTTTCTTCCGTAAGTGTTGTCAAGGAAACCCTCCTCCAGGCTGTGTGATCTGCAACTCCCTTCCTAGCATCTCTGGCTGAACCCCACAGAGGTCAAGAGACTAATTGAACAGGAAGGTTCTGTTTGTCACTTTGTCTCCCAGATGTGTTTGGTCAGCACTGCCATTTAATACAATAAACACTATTCTCTATTACCTTTGGTTTGTTTGCTCCCAAAGAGCTGCATATATACCCCGGGGTCATTACATTCAGAACCACACAGACATGAAAGTGACTGGAAGGGTGTTCAGCTCAAATGCCATCTTTTGAGTCTCCTGATTATTAATGCTGTAAAATGAAACGTGGGTCATTCTGGGGACTTACAAGGACAAGTAGCTGCAACTAAGAAATCACCCATCAAACAACTTGGTGGACATTTTTGTCAATACCTTCATTCCCTCTAGTCTGGTGTACCCGTGCTAAGGATCTGCCACCTACAGGATCATTCTTTCAGTTGATAGCAATGTCATCACTAGTTCTTTGACCTCATTTCCCATGCACTGTGTCACTCAGCCCTTTCAGAAAGACCCTGGATGTTAGGATGTGTTTGCTTGCACTATATTATTCAGTTAGCAGCTGTCTGTGTGATACTCTGAATTCCTGGCAGGTTCCTTGGTAAACATAGGAGACAAAACTGGGACTCAAGGGGGGTGGAAGTCTAAGCTTTCCTCAATAATTTTTCCTGTTTGAAAGGGACTGTGATTCTGCCTGTCATGATAACGAATTTACTGTTGCATGTATCCATCAACCCATGGGGATACAGTTGCTAGACAAACACAAATGAAGATATATTATAGCTAAAGGAGGAGAGGTTTGGTAGCTAAAACAAATTTTAGGATGAATTTACTCCCCAGGAAAGTATAGGTCTGAGAGGATTAACTAGAGGTAGGCAAGTACTGCATAAATGTTTCCCCTACAGTTCTATTAATCAACCTCGTCCCTGGATTAAAACACCTCTTGCCATACCAGTGAAGAGTCTCTCTTTAACAGAGACTAGCAATTCCGCCCAATGAATAAACGGCTGCTTTTGTCGTGCAGACAAAAATCCACTCTTATCAGATGCAGAGCTTGCCAAGCCAATTTGTGGCAACCTCTTCAGCAAAGGGCAGAGCCCTCAGACCATCACCCAATCTGATCAAATGGCAGTCATGACTGATGGGTGACACCCTCTGTGTTTGACCACAGGGGCTTGTGGGAATACTCTTGCTGGCCCCAGGTATGAAGGCTCCCTGCTCAGACCCTGGCCATTTGAAAATCAGTTCAAACAGGCCCAGAGACTGATATCTGATGGCATTGGCAAGACCATCCTTCACACCTCATCAACATTTTGAGGGTGTTACATCTTTACCATGCCAGAGCAGACCAAGAACATAACATCTTTCTCAAGGAACATTGACTGAAACATGAATCCCAACCAGTCTATCTCAGAGTAACCCTAGATAGATCTTTCATAATCACCAGAGCATCATAATCATAATCACTGAAGGATAACAGCAGCCAAGGGGAGGACACATCATAATCTTTAAAGCAAACTGGTGGGTACTTCATGGGAAACAAATGCTCAAACTCTCCAATCATTAGTTACTCTGCAGCAGAACAGTGTGCTCCACGGAGGCTCCCTTTGCCTCTCACCAAATTGGTTGACACACAAATACACTTAACCACGTGCATCATAAGTGTGACGATTCAATGCACCCAACTACCATGCCTCACTGTATTAAGCCTCATTACTCCTCCACCCCTTTCATAAAGCTGCCAAATTAATTTCATTTGTGACCTAAGCCAACATCTAAATCTAGGTCTCCAAAACTTAAAGGCCAGTTCATTTAGTGCATTGTACCAGCTTTGGCCAGCCTAGAAAAGCCTTGTGGCAGACATGATTGAAATGAAATGGGATATGATTGGATTTGTACCTGGCAGAAAAATAAGAATTTTCTTATTCAGAAAATGCTTGACATTTACATCCTGCAGGCAAGTGGTAAGATTTGCGAAGCATGGCCATATTGGATAGCTGTGTGCCTCTGGGAGATGTTCTCTAACATAGAAAGCCAGTAATAGCACAAGTTTATTGAGGGTTGAGTTAAGGCATACTAACAATGTGCTAGTTCTTTTGCAGACGTTTATGTTGGGACATTTGCTTTTCTTTATGAGACCATCTGAACCTCATAAAGACTACGAGGCAAAACGGTGCTACAGTATCAGCAAGAATTACATGTCCTAACTGAAAGATTTATTCCTACTAACATGAAAGTTAATACTAGTCCCAAAAGGCTATCCAATGTTGTTTGCAAGAGAAAAAGTGAAAAATAGGAAGAAAAATTCCAGTCTCAGACTTAGTAATGACTCCGTGGTCTTGGGCAAGTCATACAAACTTCTCTATCCAATACTTACCCATCCCAGGGAGTATTTAACTAATTTTTAGTACATGTTTATGTAATGCAGTAACCTGGGTGGACTGAACCCGGGACCTCTTGATCTGAAATCATGAGCTTTCACTGTCTGTGCTAAAAGACCCAGCTTTGAGCAGCAGCATAATCATCAACCTCTAGTAGTGGCTCAACTATTAGAGTGTGCCAGAGGGGCACACTGTGAAAAGACAGATTACGCTGAGAATTACGCTATGACATCATTTAGGAAATTATTATCTGGCTAATTATTGATATAACATCTACTTGTATGGATGCTAATTATTAATACAGATGCTATTATTCATATAGGTGCTAATTAAAAGAAAAGTGCAAGTATAACAAAACAAAATCAGAAAGGCTAAGGAACAAAATGAGTTACACCTCATGAGGGACATAAAAAGCAATAAGAAGAGGTTCAATTAATATGATAGGAGCAAGAGAAAGACAAAGAAAAGTGTAGGTTCACTACTTAGTGGGGAAGATGAGCTAATAAGAGATGACATCAAGAAAGGTAAAGTGTTTAATGCCTTTTTTTTGCCTCAGTCTTCATTAAATATATTGCTTATGACCACATGCTTAATGCAATTAATATTAATAACGGGGAGACGGAACGCAGGCTATAATAGGGAAAGAACATGTTAAGGAGCATTTAGCTAAGGTAGATGTAATCACATAAGCAGGGCCTGATGGAAGTATCGAAGGAATTAGCTGAAGCTTTGTGGATCTAGCCCCTAATGTATCTCTTTGGATCTGTTTCTCATATTGAAGACATACTCTTTTGGTGACGCTACTGGGACAAACTGAGGCTAAATGTAATTCTTGGTAGTTTTGAAAATGATTGTGATAAGAGTCTGGTACCATTGAAGTGGGTGTTTTGCCACAGAAATCATCACGAGGAGGACCGGGCCCTGCCATAAATAGAGCTTCCTTCATACTGTAGTGGCAGGGTGATAAACGTTAACAGAATGGAGTTTCCACTGCTACTATATATTGGTGGATATGCTTCATGGGCACAAGGTCTTGCCCTCATGTTCTTGGCTGAAAGCAAATGCACTGTATCAGAGGCTAATCTACATTGTGGGGACTTCCCCAGATACTACTTTCATGAAACAAGAAAATCTCACTACAGTTCTTCAGAATTAATCACAAACTTGAAAAAGAACAGAGCCAGGAAATTCAGCTAACTGCAATTAAAGTCTGTTCTGCTGATAGGTTGGCAATCTTTTCGAAAAGTTCTGCTTTCTCAGCATAAGGGCTCTCTTATCCTGCACAGTACACACACGACTCCCCTCGCAAGGGGTGAAAAGGCAGCTGCGTGCCCATTCAAAGACGTTTGCATGCCTCAGATCAACCTGGATTTGTAAATCCAAATAGGGTAAAAATACAGTCGGCTCTTGTGAAATACACAGGCCGTTAGAATACGGCTTGGTCGCCCTCACAGTCCACTGTTCACTCTCAACCAAATTGCTAAACCTTACTTTAATAACCAAGCACTTAAAGGCATTTCCTGCCAACACTCCCGCTGCCCAACCCCTGTGGTGATTATTTTAGCTGGGCGTATGGCTTTCAGACTACATGTGCAACTAAATATGAAATGCAGCTGATGAATTCTAAAGTGTAGATAAGCCCTTTGGGGAAGAGTATCTTTTTGTGATTGGCAGCACCTCGCATGACTGGGTTCCAGTCCACATCTGGGGGTCCGAGATGTTGCAATAATACGCATCCTAATAATTAGCTTGTCTGGAATGTATGATGACGCCATCTCTATTTGCTTGAGATAAACTTAGACTTAGCTTCATGACCTGGATGAACATCAGAAAGAGTCCAGAATGATAAAGTAAAGGGCCAAATTCATCCCTGCAGTTACAGCACAAACTTCAGTCGCATTTGCTTACTTTCAGGGTTTCACTTATGTTCTTAAATATTTTTTGTCTTCAGTTCCTCCAGAGGATAAACAAAATCTGCACAGAGAAACTGGCTTAAATCTTGAAGGGACCGTCTCAATTCCTTCTTTGTCTTTTCCACACGCATCCCAAGAAAAATCCTTCATCTAAGAAAGAATAAAGGTCCAGATTTGAAATATACTCACCAAACCTTCAGAACAAACCCCATTTTGTGGGCAAACTGATTCCCACTCTGTCCTTTTTCATCATCCCTGACAGTCCGAGTCATGGCAGTGTATCACCATGGTATCTCCTCAGTCCTTTCCTACCATCCTGAGACATAATTCATGATCAGATATGCAGACTTCAGGCTGGGGATAAGAGGGAGTCCCCTAGGATAACGTTTCTCAGGGGATGCCAGTCCATAGCTGCAATCTGTCTGAATTTAAAGTTGTTTTCCACGCTCACTGGGACATTATCATGAAAGCCAAGCACTCGCCTAACAATACAATTGGCAGCTGGAACAAATAATCCGTCACGTCCCTTTAACATTCACTCACAAAGCCGCACTCTTGTGCAGTAGGTGTGCACATTTAAACAACTTTGTGTCAGCTGGAAAGCAGAGGCTCCTCAGAATATAACTTTCATCACACATTTTGAAGGCAGGAGGAAGAAAACAACCTTTCACATTGGAAATTCCACTTTGTCAAATTTCACTTACCTACCTACCTCAACTCCCATGTCACACCCAGTTTCCCCTGGGAAACTGCAGCATACAGATTCTGTCTGTCAATGGTGTCACCTGACCCCTTACAGGCCCTGCAGGTTTCTTTGCCTGGCTAGCACTTTAGCATTGCTTGAATATGTTTTTTTAAGAAGAGATGATGGGGAAAATCCCCTTAAAGCACTCTCCACATCATTCTTTCCAGTAGGAGGCTGATGCCTAGGCTGAGGCAGTCCTCTGTGCATTTCATAGATGGTTCTGAGGATACCAAACATAGCTAAAATACTAACTTTGTTCCTAACTCATTTAACACACCCACGTTCCAAATCCCAGGAAACCGGAAGTTATGGGGTCAGTCCCTGAGCCTAATCGAATGACGAGCCACAAGCATTTTCTCCAAACGCTTATTACAAAATAAATGAACAGAACAACATGTTGATCTTGCAAACTACTTCTCCAGAGCCCAGATACTCTCTTACCCATACAATAGTGGCTGACAACACTCTGAGCGCCAGTTAGCATCCTCCATCCCTGAACCGCAAAGCACTTTATAGAAGATCACATTCACCCACTGTAATGCAGGCAGGGGCAGTCTGCCAAGGCGGGCGGGATGGGTTTGGCTCTCAGGGGAGGGTGTCGCGAGTGCTGCCCTCCACCAGGAGAGCCATCAGCGTGAGGGCAGCTTCTTTCATTTGTGCTCAGTCCTGCCTACAAGACCTACAGGCAAAGCCTGCTGGAAAAATGGGGTGAATCACTGCAAATCTGGCCGCCTCAGTCATGTCCCCCAGTTCTGGTCAAGGGCCCTCACTTTTAGAGCTGTGCTGTCTGACTGTGACGCTCCTTGCTGCACTGTATCCCAGTTTCCAAAGCTTAGGGCCCAGTCCTGTTCCTAGTGAAGTCTGTTGCAACCTCCGGCCATTGACGCCACAGGACCAGGATCATTCCCCTAAGTTTTAGGCAGAGCTCCAGCAGCTGATGGCTTTAATTAGGTCACAAATGGATCACTTGTAGAACACTTACATGGGCCGATTTCTCCCCCTGCCAACCGAGCATACAGTGTCAGGGGAGGATTAGTCCCCACGTGGCTCTCTTGTAACAGACAAAGCAATGCTTCTGAGCTTTACCCATAAGGGAAGGGGAGGGCCCCATTTTAGTTTCTCTTAAACAGCTGGGAGGGCTGACATTGCAGCTAAGTGGTAGTGTCCCTTTAATTTCCTTCTGCTCCTGCTGCAGCTCCAGATTGCTCAGATATTCGTCAACAGAAGGAGTTTAATGAAAATTATAATTATAGCCCCATGGTGCTCTAGCAGGTCGCCTGTACACTGGAGTGCCAATTTACATTACAAATCAGCCGGGTGTCATTGCGGAGTCTACTGTAACAGAAGGGAATTCATTAAAAGAGAGCTCAGGGTGGGAAAGAAAGGGTGGATAAGGAAAATGATATTATTAATAATAATAATCACAAAGGAAATTGGGATCTGTTACTGTCTCCACGCAGATTTGCCCAGAGCACAGAAGCCCTTTTGTAATAATCCTGAGGCAGGGGGAGGACAGAGTTGCAGTTTGGAATTGTCCATTGGTAATTACTGTACAAATGGACCCTTTTCCAGCCGGCATCTGCTTCCCCAGGAAAATAAAAGGGAAAAGGAGAATTTATCTCCCCCACCAGGATATGGAAAATGCACTTCACACTTCTTGCCTGCATTTAGTTTTGCAAAGCTAGATGGCTGTTGGGGAGAGGAGACTCTCTGAAAAATCAAACGCAAGTCAAAGAGACGACTTTACCAGGATTTTACAGATTTCACCCTCCTTCCCTCCTGCCCCCAAACAGCAGCTAAGCACTGTGTTTTTACCCCATTGCTTTTACCCCATCTTAAAACTGGCAAAGGTCCTAATTCAGCATAGTACTTAAGCACATATTTAACTCTTAAGCATGTGTGTAAGTCCCATTAAAGACAATACTTATGCAAGTAGCTAAGTCAAGGCGTGAGGAAGCCGTGGCCAACAGAACCTCTGAGGAACAATCTGAAGGCTGTCTTCTCAGGGTATGTCTTCATGGCAGAGACAGCCCAGGTGCTCGGCATCCATGTTTGAGCGCCCGGTTGGCCTAGCCCGGATGGAAGCAGCCTCAGTGCAAAGCCCTACTCGAGGTATTCTGTCCTCTCTGGTTCTGTGCTCAGCTGTGTGTGTCGCTCAGACTTCGGGGGACACACTCTATGGTTCTTTGTGCTTCAGCAAGCTACGCGGCGTCCCCGGTGAATTGTGGGAGAACCTGTTTGTCCCTTCTGGGCAAAAAGGATAACTGTGGGCAGGGACGGGGAGGGCTCTAAGCGCTCAAGCGGCTTAACTTGTGTCCTAGCCACAAAGCATCACAGCTCTTTTCTTTGCTCCAAAGCCAGAACTCGCTTTCGTAGTCAGAGTGCCGCCTCCTCGCTTCAGAAGTAACTGCTGGACAGGAGAAACGGTTTTCTGTTTCGGCAGAGAGGTGCAGCTCCTATTCCTGGCTCTGCCATATGCTTCCAACCTTACCTCGGGTATATCTACAGAGCAATCGGAGGTGTGACGGATGCATGTGTAGACGTACCAGAGTTAGCCCATGCTGATAGGACTCCGCTGTTATTGGTACCTGAGCCAACCTGGCAAACACTAACTCCAGGTACGTCTACATATGCTGCAAATGTATCTCCGACTGCAGAACAGATGTGCCCTTAGAAGCAGATTTCCAGAAGTATTTAGGGGCCTAAAGATGCAAGAGGTGCTTAGTGGGGTTTTCAAAAGTGCCCAGGCCCTAACTAGCATTAACATCAATGGGATTAAGAGCTGAACCTGCTTCAGCACCTAGGAAAATCCCACTGAGCAGCCACTTACACCTTTAGGTACCTAAATACCTTTGAAAATCTGCCCTAACAAGCACAATTTTGAAAAGTGGCCCCTGGTTTGGGATGCCTCAGTTTTCCAGTGTCCAAATTGGGATCCTTTGTCCCAGTGTTCAGAGATACTGAGCAGTTCACATTGACTTTATCTGGAGTTGTGGGCTCTCCATTGCTGAAAATCAAGTACCTGCAGTTGGACATCCAAAGTTAACCCCACAATTCAGGCCAGACCTAAAAATTGTACTTTGCCCCTCTCTAGCTCAGGCTCCTGACATGTAAAATGGGGATAGTGGGTGGAATTTTCACAAATGTCCAAGAGATTTAGGAGCACAAGACCCACTGGAAATTGTACTCCTAAATCATTTCGGTGTGCTTTTGTAAGTCGCTTTACATTTGTAAGGTACTTCATGGTTCTGAAGTGAAGACCATAAGTACAAAGATATTATTATAACAACTGGCCAGAAAATGGAGGGAAAGTGTGAATTTTTCAAAATTTTATTTTTGCCAGCAATTTCTAACCAGTATTAGGTATTAGGGCTCTGGACAGAAAAAGGTTCAATTTCAAGAAAGATGTTTCCATTTAAAGCAGATTGTCTGCAGTATACGTTCCAGGCCATGAGCATTCACACACTATTACAAGTAGATTTCATCTTTGCCTGGAGATATGGGTCTCACAATTCTATCTTGAAACATTTTGGCATCACCTACAGTGAGAAATGTAGTCACATATCATGAATGCAGAATATAGACATTAGGTAATGATGTTATATAAATGCTAAATATAAATAACACCTTGGAATGTAGGTTGGGAATGGCTAAAGCAATATCCTATTTAGTAGTTATGAGTGAGAAATTCGCCTTTCCACGTTTACTTAAATAGAACACAAACAAATTAATGAGATGCATGCAAATCATTTCCTGTAAAATGTGAGTGTGCACCTCTTTTCCTATGCAAAACATCTATTTGCATATGCAGATCAGATAACCGTGTTTCTAACCATATCACTGGCTTATGCAATTGCCTTTTCTGTGCCTTTGAATGAGTATACATTACAATTTTGTGGGCACAAATTTCCAAGTCCTGCTGAAAATTTTGACCTTCAATCCAAGGCCTGTAGTTAATATTGAGCAGTCATTGCTTCGTATCATTTTACACCAACAGTGTCCCTTATGAATGCAAAGAATTCAGGTGGTCAGTTAGTATCTGAATTATTAGAAAATCTCCAGCTTCTAAGTGAGGGGAAAACATTCTGTCTATTGCTAAAGTATGTGGAAGAAGAGAAGGTCTCCTGGGTAAGTTTTACCATATAAACCCAAACACTCCTGCTCTAGGAGCTCATTTATTTGGTACTGAGTTTCCAGCTATTTATTAAGCTTCCAGTTGTTTCCTTTTCATGTGGATGGAAATATAAGATTCAGAAGTGAAGCATGCAGCAGTGAGGCAGTGGGCAAGTGAATCAAAGCCACATTCTTTACCAGGTCCTTCAGAGATTTGGATGAAATCATTTCTCTTGGGGAGCCAATCCGAAAAACAGGGCAGTCAGGAGCACAGATCTTGACTGAATTAACATCAAGAAATAATAACATTATTGGTCACCTGCCCAGTTCATGAATGTGACTGAGTAGGTAGGGACAGCATGATAGTGGGGGATGCCAACTGGAGATGCGAGAGCTGTGGGCCTGTCTCTTTCCCATGCCCTATACTACCTTGGAAAAACCAATAATGATAACATATGGCAATAGTTTGTGCTTCTCTAGTGTCTTATTAAAGGAACTCGTCGCACCCTACAAACATGAGTTAACCCTCCCATTGCTATCCCTATAAAGCAGGTGTATCATTAGCCCATTTTACATGTGAGGAAACAGAGGGGTAGTCCTTTGTCACACAGCTATGATGTCAGAAGAATTTGGAATAGAATCCAGGAATCCTTACAATCAGTCTCCTGGACCCTTAGATGAGACTCTCTCCTAAAAACTCATTATTAGCAGATTAGAAAGACAAAGAGGAGTTCCACACAGGTGGGAAATGAAAGGTCAGTCATGCCTTTGGGAATGAATCTTCTTTTATAAGGTGCAGATGGATAGTAAAATGCCTGCTACTTAGGGATACCCTCAATTATCTGCCGCCCACTGCATATCTGCAGACAGGTGGTTAGTCTAATAATCTCAGTCTCTTCAAATAGCCCATCTTCTTTCTGCCCCTTGTGGTGGGTTCACTTTGTCATGATGTAGGACAGGTGGGCTAGGTCCAGAGGCTCCCTGCTGTTATCCCACCCCAGAAAAGAGCAGAGAAGTCCTCCAAGCAGACTAGAGTGGCTCCGCAGAGGACTTTTAGTCTGCAGGGCCATCACAAAGGTTAATATTCAAACAAAAATGTTGGGTTTTTTTTTCTTTATTTTACTTTGGTTTTTATGTATCTGTCAGATAGTAATGACTTTGCAATATCATAGAAGGCAAGATCCTCGACTGGTAAAAGGCTCTGTGCTGCCTTCCCAAGTCCACTTCCCAACCAGGCTCACACCTGGACAGCTGATTGACATTAAGAATTCTGCCTTTCTGAGCACAGCTGGGTTGATTGTGAGAAGCCACATCCCTTGTGTTATGGTGACACTTGGGCAACAGCCCTGGACCAGTAAAATGGTTACTGCTGAATTATTTTCTGGAAGTACAATCCCTTTGAGATGGTTCATTTTTAAACACAGCTTCAGCTAAAGAGAGAAGGTGATGAAATAGATGACACTAAAGCTGGGGATAGGGTATTTTATTATGCACTTGGTACTTATAAAATATTGAGTGTTACCTTTCATAGGGTGCTGTTGCTGGTATGTTCATCTTTTAGGGATAAACAGCCTTACTACAGTTAAGAGCTCATGTCTGTCCAAAACTCTATTTGGTAATTATTTGTTGGACTCAGGACTGTAATAGTTAGAGTCTAGTTTTTTCACCAAAAAGGTACATCATTCTGGACTCGTTGGGAACCTGATACCACAATAATTGTGTTGTCCCCCCCCCCTTTTTTTTTTCTTTTTAGAAAGGGCTTTCTCTTCCTGGCCAGGCCATAAACTTGGAACATATTGGGTTTGATTCCAGACTATTCACACAAAACTTTGCCGGCCTCTCCCAGCCCCTTAAAATTCAGCAGGTCCCGCTGTCTCCATACGAGGACACTTTCCATTGTCTTTCCCATTAAGGATGTGGTATTATCCCTGCAATGGATGCAGAATTATTCCCCAAGCAGGGGTCATATGAAACATTTAATAAGAGGAAGTGTTCCTTGCTGTGTGTGTTTACTGACTGCCCATCCACTAATAGCAACATATTCATTTAAATACCAAGGTCCTATTTCACTGAGGATGTTTTTCTCTTAATGGGAAGTTTACCCAAATTATCCTCTGTAGGGCAGAATCCTTACATCATGTATTTATATGACTGGGGTCTAGCTGGCTTGCCAGTGAAGTACAGAGCCATTCACCTCCAAGTCACTAGTTCTGATCTGGCTTTTTACAGGTGGGTGACATCCCAAAGTCATTTCTGTCTGACGGCTGACACATAAAAGCAAAGTAAAATGGTTGATCTCATAAAGAGAGTCGAGCAGCTGCTGGGAACTGGGATGGGAGAGGTGCCCCATGTCACAGAGACACAATTAAACCTGACAGCATTGTTAGTGATCTGAGCAGGCCAAAGGAATTGGTAGGCCAGGCAGACTGAGCTGCAAGGCTGCTGAAACTTAGGTCAGCTGGAACTGGATGCTTTCAGTGGCGCAGAAGTGCCAAAGCACAGCCCTCTGTTTGACCCACCAGGCCCTAAAACTCCCCATTTGGAGTCTCTGGGGGAACAGGCAGTGCAAAACCGGCATTGGAGGAATCCCCAGCAGCCTTTCGGAAAGCTCCCAGTCTCCTTTGTTCTAGTGAAGGAGTACAAAGGGGAGTAGACCGGGCTGAAGATCTGTCCCCACGTGCCCAGTCATATATGCAAGTCCTATTGCATGTCCGGATGTGATCACTCCCTGCAGAAATTAGGCATGGAA
Organism: Pelusios castaneus; assembly: GCA_007922175.1. Classification (NCBI taxonomy): domain Eukaryota; kingdom Metazoa; phylum Chordata; order Testudines; family Pelomedusidae; genus Pelusios; species Pelusios castaneus. The sequence goes on along the minus strand of ML685788.1, from coordinate 4,974,068 downwards.
CTGTGCTCCCAATTTTTCAGAAAATCTGGTTCTGGGTGGAGTGCGAGTCCTCTCCCCCACAGCACAGAAAGTGCGATGAGTGCCCAGGTTTCAAGGAGTTCCAAGTATTTGGGGGCAGAATGTGTTCCACAAGGGGGGAGGGGTAACTGAGGGAGAAAACAAAGTCTTGATTAGTCAAGCTCCTGCTCGGAGAAGGACCTGAGAACAGCTGGTGAGGTTTCCTGCTGAGCCGGGTGGTCAATGAAAGGTGGCAAAGGAAACTGGCACAACAGAGCCTAATGTTTGCCTTCTATAAGCAGGTGACAGAGGCAAGCTGGTGTATTGATTCCCACATTATATTTTCATTAAGCCATGGCAGATGGCATTTGAGACCATGGCTTCCATATCATAATTTCAGCGGAAAGGTGGCAGTGAAATTGATGCATAAATTACTCAGCTTGGATTCACCCAAACAACATGTGGGAGAAGGGAAAGTGATAGACAAGAGGGATCATAAAAAGCTGCTGTCTTCATTTCTGCACTGCGTCCTCACCTCAGAATGAAAATCTGAGGCATCAATTTCTCTGCTCACCAACATACGTATGTTTAGCATACGGATACCAAAGCAGCTGTCCTGAGAGCAAGCCCCAGACACCAGTGAGATGGCAGTTACGCCCTTTTATAAATGAGGCCAAAAGTACTGCTTGGAAAAGGCAGTTTGGGCCAGATCCACAGCTGGTGTAAATCAGCATAACCGAAGTTGTGGTTTGCTGCTGACATGCACCAGCTGCTCATTTACACCCACTGAGGACATGATCCTTTGTTATTAAATTTCCCCTTTAAAAAGACAAATTAAAATACGTAAAACTCAGTTGTGCAATGGACATAAAACCTCTGTTCTTTGTCTGCCCATCTTCAAAGTGTCTGACGAAGCAGGATTTTCTCCCACAAAAGCTCATGCGATAAATAAATGTGTTAGTCTTGAAAAGTGCCACAGGCCTCCTTGTTTGTTTGCTGACCACCACCCCTCTGGAACTTGTTCTCTCTCCGTTTACATGCCCATTTAGGGTCATGCTCTGATCAAAGATATGCCACCGAAAATCCAGAGAAAAGGGCTGCCTACTCATACGGATTGATCACGTGTTTCACCCTAACCGCTGTTTTTCAGAAAACCCCATTTCTAAGAGTGACGTTATCACCAGAAAAATCTCAACTTTTTTCGTTTGTTTTAGAGTAAGATTCTAAAATTCATGGGTGAAAAGAAAAGCTTCATCCGTGAACACTAAATGCTCAAGAATCAAAAGGCCACACGAAAATGTACCTCAATTTAATTATTTTGTTTAAATCTCATGATTTTTAAGCCAATCTCAGGTTTTCAGGGGCCTGGCTCATTGCTTTTGAATGCTTCAGACTGGAGATACTGCATACATTTGTTCTGATTTCATTTGTTTGGTTTTTTCCGGATTTAAATTTTTTTTTTAAAAAGTCCATTACCAAAAAAAAAGCATTCAATACTTGTACGCAGATAACAGATTAGCTCATCCAGCCAATAAACCAAAGCAACGAAACAGCTTGTTTCACCCATCTTTCCCCCACCCCAGGAAGATATCCTCAATCTTCCTGCAACATGGAAGGTGTTGACAACCAAAATAATTCGTAGAGAAGTGCTGCTGAATACTGACAAACTTTTGGTGCTTTGCCAAAAAATGTGTCACTTGTGTTTTAGGGGGAAAAAAATTGAGGAAAGCAGACCCTTTCAGTGGAAATGTTCATTTTGTCAAAAAGCCCAGTGTTCTGTTTTTTTAAAAACAGCTCTAGGCATTGTGTGAAACTCTGTTGTACCACGCAACAAGGAGAGCAAGTGCCAGAGTCTGATCCTGTTGCAAGATTCCCTTCTATTACCCTCTCTTCTAAAAGAAGGTAGAACAAATTCCATTGTTCACAACTGCAGTGGTTTATCTGCGGGGAATAGGCATGTCTCATGTCTTTCAGAATTTGATAGGTCGTGCACAATGCCTTAAACTCTCCTGCCTGCAGTGGAGTTATTTTAGATTTATCCTGGTGTAGCAGAAATGAGAATCAAGCTTTTTGCTCCCTAGTTTTGTCCTTCCAAGATCTCCTGTTTAACAGACCCTTGTAGCAGGTTCTTGGAAATGCTGCCTTTTACACCCCAGTGAAAAATGTATTTCTTCTCCTTACACAATGGAGCAACCTCAGCTTTTCTTCTGAGCTGTCACTGTGTAATGCTGGGTATTGTCTTGAGCTGAATGTTCCATTTCCATTGGTATTCTATTTCGGGTGACCAGATAGCAAATGTGAAAAATCAGGACTCGGAGTGGTGGGTAGTAGGCACCTATATAAGAAAAAGGCCCAAATATAGGAACTATCCCTATAAAATCAGAAGAGCAGGTCACCCTAATTCCATTTGAGCCAGCACCTAACACAGTGAAGAGTAAACGGGATCAGCCTCGAGATACCAACAAAGCATTGTCCTTTCTTATGGCAAAATTAAATAAAAGCACAAAACAGAGAGGAGATCTGTAGAGATGAGCTACACATCAAGCTGATGTGATGCATTTCAGGGATAGAGAAGTGGGAGAGTGAAGAATGCAGGTGTAGTTCCATACTTCACAGGAACATTTCAGTTTCAGACCTACATATTAAAGTTCTTGCCCATGCGTCTATTCAACGCTGGTCAGGCCGCATCTGGAATACTGTGTCCAGTTTTGGGCTCTCCACTACAGAAAGGATGTGGACAAAATTAGAAAGAGTCCAGTGGAGGGCAACAAAAATGATTAGGGGGCTGGGGCACATGACTTATGAGGAGAGACTGAAGGAACTAGGCTTATTTAGTCTACAGAAGAGAAGACTGAGGGGAGATTTGATAGCAACCTTCAACTACTTGAAGGGGTGCTCCAAAGAGGAGGGAGCTAGGCTGTTCTCGAGGGTAACAGAGGACAGAACAAGGAGCAATGGTTTCAATTTACAGCTGGGGAGGTCAAGGTTGGGTATTAGGAAAAACTTTCTCACTAGGAGGGTGGTGAAGCATTGGAATGGGCTATCTAGGGAGGTGGTAGATTCTCCATCTTTGGAGATCTTTAAGGCTCGGTTAGACAAAACCCTGGCTGGGGTGATTTAGGGGGAGTGGTCCTGCTTTTTAGCAGGGGGTTGGACTAGATGACCTCGTGAGGTCCCTTCCAACCCTATTATTCTATGAAAGGCTCCTCATTTTGGTTATTTGGACCCACTTACCTTTCTTTACATTGATAATGCCTACTGAATGACGCCTGATAATCTACTCCCACTACTTTTCCCTCCAGGATCACCTTGTGCTGTTGTTTGTATTCACTTATGCAGCGGTTGACAAAGCTCAAGAGCTTGATGAACCCAGCATGTGAGGTAAGGGGACAGAGCACCGGAAAGAAGTCCTATGATAAAATGGAGAGGTACAAGGCACAGCCTGGTGACAGTTTCTTTCTTTGACACATTGTACTAATAAATGTTATCAGTGGGGCTGGATTAAGAGACAAGATCCATATATCTGTGCCCGGGAGTCAGAGGGCCCCATAAGAAGAAAGAAGTGGGAAGCAAAACAGCAAACTCTGTCTAGGCTAGGCTGTCTGTTGCCAGGCAGACACCTGAGAGGGGATGGATTGTATCAGAAGGATAAGAAGAGCAGAGACAAAGAGGTGGTAGGAAAAATAAGACCACTGCAGAAGAGTCAGCCTGGGGATCCCCAAAGTTTTGTGTGGCTTCAGGTCCCAAATAACCTTAACTGCCTTATATGCCAAAACTCAGGTGATGTCCTCTTTATCTATTTCTTAAAACAGACCAGTTTTGCAGCCCTTATGTGGAGTATCAAGCTACTCATGGGACTTATCCTGTTCAGTCCAATGCATATTACTACTCAATGTGAGAAGGGCTGCAGAATCAAGCCCAGTGCAAAGAAAGGCAAGATTCTGGTATGTTGACAGAGCTGTGCCATAAAGGGTCAAATGCATGGAGGCGAGGGGGTGTGTGTGTGTGTGTGGTCAGCTCTCTCTGGCTTTTCACTAGGTGCAGCAGGCTAATCACACTATACACCTATAGTGGATCTAATCACATGATAGAGATATATTCCCAAATCAAGTTTTAGATTTAGTTATAAATCTGGTAAGATTTCAGCCACCACTGGTTGGACAATGTGGGATGAAATTCAGTAAGAAAAATAACTTGTACAATCCAATTGCACACATGCATACAGTATAGCTGTGGTTCTCAACCAGGGGTACACCAAGGTCTTTCAAGGGGGTACATCAACTCATCTAGATAGTTGGCTGGTTTTACAGCAAGCTACATAAAAAGTATTAAGTCATACAAACTAAAATTTCATACAGAATGATCTGTTTATACTGCTGTATATACTATACACTGAAATGCAAGTACAATATTTATATTCCCATGGATTTATTTTACAATTATATGACAAAAGGAGAAAGTAAGCAATTTTTCATTAATAGTGTGCTATGATACTGGTATTTTTATGATGGATTTGGTAAGCAAATTGTTTTTAAGGGAGGTGAAACTTGGGAGTACACAAGACAAATGAGACTTTTGAAAGGGGTACAGTAATCTAGAAAAGTTGAGTGCCACTGTAATATCATATAAACCATAGCACAACATCACGTCCATCAGCACAAGTCACAGAAGAATTTCTGCTATGCATTATTTGTGCTGCCAATTCGTTTTAAATGTGCAAGAAGATCCTTATCACAAAAGAACCAGACTAAGCTTATGCCAAAACACTAAGAAAGAGAGGTTGAGAGGCAGAGGGAATTTTTTTTTTTAATATATATTTTGGACCTTGCCAGATTTCATTCATGGTCTGAAACCTCTGAATGGGATTGTTTAGAGAACACAAAAGCATAAGATTCCTGGGAGTCACTCGTAATCCACTGCCACAATGGGAAGTACAAATCTGGATTGTCTAGCAATGTGAATTCTGGGTGCAGCATCTTTGAAATCCCAGATACCACACAAGAAAAACTTCCCTTGTGCCGCTCTCCCTACTTAGTAGTGGAACTCCCTGTCTGATTCAATATGCACGAGAACTGCTTGGAAACCAGTATTCTTCTCTACAGAAAACTGGGAGTTTGTCAAATAAAACAAAAACAAATAAAAATAAAACCCCAAATCCTGAACATTTTCAGCCGAAACAGTTTTGGGATTTTGACGAAAATGCAAAACTTTCCATAGAAAGCAGATGCTTCCAGCGACTCATTTAGTCAAAACCTCCATTTTCCACCAAAGTCCAGTTTTGATGGAAATTTTTAAACCAACTCTGTTATTGCCACAACCTTACCGTTACTGTGTCTAGCACTCCTGCTCAGGAAACAGCATCTGTTTCATGTGGCTGTTATACTTATTAGGTAATTTGTGGCAATGCTTCAGCAAGGATCAGGACCTCAATGTGCTAGGTGCTGTACAAACATAAAAAGACAACAGCCCCTGCTTTGAAGTATTTACAATCCAAGTAGGAGATGAGAAGATGATAGACGGATGGGGGACCACAAGGTAACAATTGGATGATTCTGATCTGTGAGATTAAAAAATGGACACACGGCTTATTTTGGCACCTATTTTAACTACTCTGGGTTCAAATATGCCAGGTTGGTACAGCATAGCATTAGCAGCTGTGTGGAATTTCCCTCCCTGGCAGATTGGCATAGACCCTGGGAGTGTTTCTCCTTCTTGCAGCACAGGGCCCAGGTCATTTGCTGGTGGATTCTCTCTACCTTGAAGTCTTTAAACCATGATTTAAGGACTTCAGTAACTCAGTCTTATGTTGGGGCCTATTGCAAGAGTGGGTGGGTGAGGTTCTGTGGCCTACAGTATGCAGGAGGTCAGACTAGATGATCATAATTGTCCTTTCTGACCTTCGAGTCTATAAACCATGCCAGCCAGGGCAAAATGCAGGGAGCATAAAATACCGCTTCAGGAGATGTATCTAACTCCTCCAGTAGTGCTGGCTCTGATCATGGACCAGCGGTAGGGGACAAAGGTGAGACAGTCCCTGCCTTCTCCTGCTGCACACCCAGGTGAATAGCAAGAGAGCAGTCTCTGCACTTCCAAAGGTTCAGGGAATATACCTCTGGTTGGCTCTTTGCCAGGCTGTGCAAAGTGTAGGGAAATCCCCTTCTGCCCTCTCTCCCACCTCATGCACAGGCCAGGCAGAGTCTAGTACTTGATTGCTACCCAGTGCAGACAGTATACTTGGGACTGCAGGACATCAGAGAGAGACAGTTCCGGCCCTAAGCAGCATATGAATTACAGATGACAGGCTCATGAGAACTTCCCCAAAGTTTTGGGACACTTGGTTTGGCTTCATCTATAAAGAAGGGCCAAGAGCCAGCTGCAAAGGTGGGAGCCATATGTGAATCCAAATTTTGCCTGCAGTGGAGACTGATGATGCCTGATCTAAAAGAATCAGTATTCTGGTCTGTTGCCACCTTTAATGTAGTGGGAAGATTATATAGGTTCATTTTTTGGCCACATTCTCTTCTGATTTACACCCTGCCCAAAGGCCAATGTACCTTTTTAAATTTTCCAGTGTTTTAGCTTGTCAACCTTCTGCTAGATCAAGCTGACGCAACCACTTTAGGCATTAGAGACAGTTGCTAGTAACGGATCTATGCTAGTTTTAAAAAATTTCCAAAATTGATCTCCCAATTCCATAAGAGATTAAAAAGGCATTGCCAGGAAAGGAGCATGGGGGAAAAGAGACAGAGTGGAAATAAATAAATACATGGATGTAGTTACTTTTGGTTTGTTTCTGTGTATAGAAATTCTATGTGGGCTCCTCTCTCACTGTTACTGCAAAATGTTTGTCGTTTTTTTTCCATATAAAGCCTCTGAGGAGAAGGGGCTCTAAACTTATCTGTAAAATTGCCTCCAGGCTTATGCTTGGCACCCAGACTCCCAACCCGTGGATTGAATTTAAAACAACAATTGCTTGATTTGTTGGCACCAGCGATAGGGAGCGAGAGAATTTTTCCATGCCTAGTCTGGTTGAAATAAATTCAGATGGCGCCTTCAGCACACAATTGGTTATTAATCTAAGAAATATACTGTTAGGAACAATCTTCTACTGGCAGGGAGGAAGGACTGGCTCAGCACTTATTAACATTTTTCCTATCTGGAACCTAGCAACTGTCCCTGGTTTCTTGCCGGGACCTGTTCAGTCCCACAGTCCTGGAGGATGACCCCGCTAGTGACTCACTTGGCTGTATTCCACATTGGTTGTAAAATCCTGCACTACAAATTTTTTCTAACATTAATTTCTATATTGCACATTGCTCTAACACACTTCACAGGGACAGCAGGCAGGTATCATTTCATCACTGGGTAAACACACAACTTGTTTAGGTTTTGCTTAAACTTTCACTACCATTCTTATTTAAACAGATTTTTATTTAAACAAAGACCCTGAGTTAATCTCCTGAACGTGGGCCCCACCTTAGGAACGTGGGGAGCAGGCAGCATGTTAGCTGAGCCCACCTCACACCACACTCTTCTATGCATTATGACCCTGATATATCAACACACCTAAGCATATGCTTAACCTTAAGCAACTCATTCAAACATATTCATTAACTTGCTCTACATAGTTTAGACCAGAAGCTCCCAAACTTTTCGGCATCTCACCTCCTTTCTGATTTAAGAAACCCTCACGCCTCCTCACCTCTCCTTTACCATCATCCAACCCCTTTTTAACAAAAATTCAATTTGTAATTGTACAATTAAAAATAACCACAAATAGGTTTTTTTGATGCAAAAAGTTTTTGCTGTGAAATTTTCACAGCTCACACTCCCCTTGGATTTTCTTCACGTCCCCCAGCTTGGGAACCACTGACTTAGATAGAGTTTTGCCAGCTGTGTGCAGCTGGGACTGTATCTGGCATTCATGTGGTATAGGTGGTCACCTAATTCATATGTTGTTGCATCTGCTCTCCAGCTGGATGACAAACTTTTCTAATCATTAGAACAACCAAAAAATGATTAATATGCTCCGGTATTTTCTTTTGTATCAGGCATCCATTTCTGCTGCAACCTGTGAGCAATCCAGAATCTGTGAACACTTCAGTACTTATCCAACTACTTGCACATAAGGAGGAATAGGACCTCCATAACCCATTGCAAATTGAACTCTTGTTTTTCTTGTATTTATTATTTTTATAAAAACTCCCAATAACGTCAGTTATTGCACTGGATAAATATATGTGGTAGAATAAATAAAGCTGTATAAAAAGCATGCAATTAGGGTGCCATGGGTGAAATCCTTACCCCATTGAAGTCAAAGGGCAAAACTCTCATTAACTTCAGTAGACCCAGGATTTCACCCCAAGACTTTTGTGGTGGGAAGTACGGGGCCTGGAAGCACTAAGGGAAGAATATACAAAGTTCAACGTGAAAGTGAAATAGCACAGAGACATGAGCCAGATCAAAGACAGTTCACATCTTTATAACTTATTAATGATGATCTGATCACATCTGTTTTTTGTATTAATTGATTCCATTACATACTGTAGCTCATTTAGCTATATTGATGTATACACAACATGGCAATTTACACACAAGGAGAGCTGGAAATGTATCAAGATAAGGTCTCACGGCTTTCCCCAGTAACTTACTGGGAGTTTAGCCAACAGTTGATGATCACATGGTCATCAGGACAGATCTTGAGGAATTCCCTCCCCATACTTTACATTTTTTCATCTCTGCCCATTTACCAACACAAGTACCAGGGTGGGAAATCTCCAAGGCAGAGGCATTCAAACTTGCTTAAGAATGGGCAAAGCTGGTTCTTTTCTTCAAGGAGGAGGGTCCTAAAGAAAAAAAATGTTTGGGGTTCTTTGTTCCAGTATCCTGGATACCAGAAAACTCCCACGCTTGTCAAAAATATGAGCAGTGGCAGCAGTTAATGTTTAAAAAAAAAAAAAAAAGAAGATAGATTTTTTTTAAAAAGAAGCAGGCAGTTACAACACTGGATTTAAAAGACAATTAGGTGATTCAAACACTAATTTATTCAAATGTAACATGGTTACAGTCTTTTTTCTGTCCAGTACGGGTGAAAAATGAAGGGAAAGAACACATGCACCAAAAGACTAAATACTCACCACCATCATGCATAAAACATGTCTAGTAATAGGCTTCATGCAAACAACAGCACCTCATTCCCGCTTTTATTTATCCACAAGGCAAATCTTACATCTCTTGGTTATGCTAGTCACGATGAACGGGCTAAACTTCTTTCTCCACTGCCAAATTTTAGATCAGTGGGGAGCTTTTAAAAACTAGCAGCCTCCAGTTGGTGCTAAATAAGAGATTCTTTCCTTCACAGAACAGTCCCTTCAAGGAAAATACATTCCTGCCACAGTAAACACTTCCAAAACACAGTTTTAGCTACAAGTACTCAGTGGCACTTGTTCACCACAGAGTTTAAAAAGAACTGGCTCCTTTCCTCAACAAGATCCACAGATTATGCTCACAAAGAAAACAAATTTAGAAAAAAAAACCCTTTCTTCACAATTAAATAAAGGAAGGACATTTCCTTTTTAAGGCGAGAGACACCCTCAAGCCTATTAGCAATTGACAAGAGGAACCTCCAGATACAAGCTAGATGCAGACAATCATAAAACAAGCAGACCTTTGTTTATCACTGTTCAGCTCTGACATGTATACAGATGTAAGAGAAAGCCCTGTACAAAAAACACCCCTAAAAACAAAAAACCCACAACACTATTTCAGACGCTAAAAGGAGTTTTTTTAGGATTATATATATTTGCACAATTAATTATGAGAATCATTTAAATAAAGTAGTTTTAAATAGGCATGAACACATACAGTCCGTGGGGAAAAAGTGCATCTTAATTTAATCCTTCATTGCAGCCTTATCTATTTACCCATGGCTCTGTTGATTATTTCAGCACTTCTTAATACAAACAAAAAGTTCAGATCATCATTATGAGACGCCCCAATTTTTAACATCAGGCTTCATTAAAAACAAACAAACAAAAAAACCTCAAAACCAACGAGGATGACCTAACAAGTTCAAGACTTTATTTTTTTTAAAGGGTGACCCTTTTTTTTTTTTTAAACCTAACCAACCCAGAAAAGCAGAGGGACTTTTATTCCCTCCTCGAAATATAAATCCAAGGACTGGAAGATCAAAAGGATCAAATCCTGTAAGAAAAGCAATCATTCTAATCAACAATTCCTTACTAAAGCAGCCGCGGAGGGGGGCTGAAAATTTCCACCGACCCCCCAAAAGCCTGCAACTCCTTAGTCCTGAAACTGCTCTGAGCCGGATGGCTGTGCCCCAGGCTTGCACCACTGGAAACCGAAGTGGCCCCTCCAAAGGAGCTGTTCCCCTTTTGTGGCTTGCTCCCGGCGCTGGGCTGGGAACTGGGTTGAAAGTTTGGCTGGCGGCGGGGAGAACGAGCCGGCCACTCACCAGCTGGAAAGAGCAGAGGAAAATCAAGGTGCAGCGCCCGGTGCAGCATCCCATCCTCCCCACGCCCAGCGGGTCCCTCCAGCCGCTCCAAGCCGAAAGCGCCGGGCTGGGTCACTGCGATCCGCCCGCTACCATCCCCGGCTGGGCAGAGAGAACAGCTGCCTCCTCTCCCAGCCGGGAGATCGTGGTGCAAATGAAAGAGCCGCGCCAGGGAGCCGCTTGCTGGGGGAGGTGTGGGGCCCGTCTTAAAAGGGCAACGCCCGCTGGCGGCTCTGATCCAAAATCTGAGCTGGAGGCACCTTGGGCAGCTGCCTCCAAAGACCCTACACTTATACTCCTTAGGTGGTATCCGTAGCCCGCTGAGAAGCAGAGGACAGACAGACAGACGGATTCGCCGCTGTATCACACCTGCACATGATCCTAGTAGGTAGAGCTTTGTAAATAACCAGAGCAATGAATTGACTCAGCCGGTTTCAGCCCCTTTTTCCTTGCAGTCTCTAAGAACAGGGGCCGTTTTCGGAAATGTAGCCTTTATTCTGCTGTATTTTCCAGGAAACTCCTCCGCTAGAGTATTTGTGAACAGGAAAAAACGGGGGAGCACGCAGTACACAGCTACTTTCATTTTAAAATCTGCATGCCTATTTGTTTGAGGATCTTTTAATATTTTAGCTTCGTGTGACAATCACATATGAAGCAGTCATAAATAGAAGATAGAGGTAGAAAGGACTACTTGGGCCATCTCCTACCTTCCATCAAGCTCTTTTACCAAAGCATGTGCTTTTGCTACATTTTGAGATCTTCTGCATCTATATAAACTTATCTAAATACAGTTACATATGTCACAAATAATAATTCCTAGTTCTTATGCAGCGCTTTCCATCCATAGATCTCAAAACACTTTGCAGAGGAGGTTGGTATCCTTATACCCATTTAACAGATGGGAAAACTGAGGTAGAGCAGTAATATGATTTGCCTAAAGTCATGCAGCAGGCCAAGTCAGGAATAGAACTAAGCTCTCCCCAATCTTAGTCTAGTGCACAGTCTGCTAAGCCATAGAGCAAATCCACTAAGAAAAGTGCAGTTGATACTGGATGTTGGTCACCCCACCTAAAAGCCAACTGCAAGCACAGTCTCTGGGCTTGTGTGAGTGTGGGTTCTCCTTCTATGTCTCTCCATGGGTACACATTGCTCCCAAAATGGAAGGGAAGATTTCTAGAGGAGGCTGAGCCTTTGATACATTCCCCCATTCCACCACAGACGAAAAGAGTGGGTCAGAGACATCCTATACTTCATGACACACTTTGTGCTGCAAAGCACCAACCCAACAGGATAATAAGATCACAGAAATAAGAGATGGAAAACACCCATTTGATCATAAGGTGGTACCTCCATAGCTTCCACTGAACTGAATGGATACACTGCAAAATCTACTGTACTTCTCTGGGCCTGCTCCTCCTCCTCCTGGAGTCAAGAAGAGCTTTTTCCATTGGCTCTGCTGGGAGCAGGATGAATGATCTGTTGCATTTTTCCTTGTTGCAGTGGTATCAGAATACGGTAGTAGGTTGGCAGGGCTGGTCCAAGGGTTTTTGGCACCCCAGGCAAACTATGACTTTGGTGCCCCTCCCCCACATGGTTATAAGAGATAATATATTAATATTTTTTTTTAAATACAGAGAAAAAAATTCACTTCTGTCTAATCTGGTGCCCCTTAAAGCCCGGCGCCCTAGGCGACTGCCTACTTCACCTGTATGGTTGGGCCGGCCCTGTAGCTTGGACATCATGAGGATGAAGAGGCAAATGGCCCTATTAAAGAATTCCTTGATTATACCCCCAAGAAGAGCAGGATTATGCCCAAAGTGGTGATTAATCAAATCAGTAGCCATGAAAGAAAGAACAAAAAACAAGGAAAAAGAGTTCCTACAATGCTTTAAAACAAGAAGTCAAACCCCCTAAATGACACAAATCCTAGAGATTTCAAATAGTGATACATATTGATTTGCCAACCTCTTCACTGAACCTAATCTGACATGCTCCAATTAATGCAATCAAACACAATGAAACACATTTTATTCAAGATTAAATGAATGTGCCCACCAAAGACACCAAATTACTATGCCTGGAAGGTCGTGGATTTAAGAAGCTTTTGCAAAATTTATATTTGCTGGAAATGTTTGAAGGTTTGTTTTATATTTTATGGATGCAGCGGGAACATTTTTTAGAACCTGAATGAAGAAGTCTCATGCTCCACTTTTGGGTCAAGCACACTGGCATCAGAATGTAAAAATGCTACTTCAGAAACAGGTTGGTATTATGCTAGTTGGAGTTAAACCCTCTCTGCTATCAGCTGGGAACAGTGTGGAAAAAGTTGGACTGCAGCTGTGTCTTCAAGTACTTCGCCTGTGTGTAATTTCTTTTGGTTTCCTACATCCTTTGTGCCAGTTCCTGCTTTTGAAAACTCCATGGGCACAACTCTTTTCAAACAAAATTATAACACAATGGAGCCATCGTGGAGAAAAAGCAACAGATACCACAACTGAAATAATAAATAGCTTGCCACAGAAAGGATTCTTCTCCCACAGATTTATCTGGATAAACTGAGACAGGACAAAAAAAGATGACTGTACATCACTCACACCTATTTATGCATCAGAAAACCATATTAAATCTCCAGAGGTTGTTAAGAAAGTAAAGACAACCCTGGGGTGAATGTTTCTTCAGGGGAAATAGCTATACTTCCTGAGTTTAAGTCTGAAACCCCTTCCTCCTCAGGATTACTGCAATTGTCTGTTCAGTGGGGTTTCAGGATGGATGATAAGTGGATTTTTTTTGCTGATTAAGGAATTAAGGATGCAGCTTGAAGGAGTCTGAATAAGAATATTGATTGTCTAAGGTCATGTGTACTCTGAGCAGGGAACTCTGGGCTGGCTCACTGCTTTCCACGGCACAGCCACTGCAGCAGGTTAAGGCAGAAGAGAACTGAATAGGAAACCCTACACATGAAGTTCTCTCTGATTGTTTGGTCAGTGAATATAACTCTGAGCCCTTGGTTGTGGTCTTCTCCTGCTTGTTTCTCTGGCCACAGCCGTCCCAGGGACCACCCCTCCCCACCCTTTATAAAGGGATCCCTTGGTAGAGAGTGTGGCCCAGACCAAGTGATCAAACCCAACCTGTATTTCCATGCAGGGGAGCTTCATGTGTCTGGAAAGAAATGTAGGTGACCCCCAACGCAGCCCAGAGATATACATCTCTCCCACATCCCCTCACTGATCAAGATCAAGAAAGTGCCCTCTGCAAAGTCCTAGGAAAGGAAGGATGATCAGATAAAGGTAATTGAACTCTTTTCCTTTCCACACAGGAAAGGTGAGAGCCGCATTTGGAGGGTCTGTTTATAAACCTAATTTCTCCGGTGCCCCGTCTCTCTTCACCACAGTGATCAAGCTCCTAGGATTCTATCCATGTACAGATCTGCAGTTGCCTCTTCCTTGCCAAAAATGCTTACATACGTTTTTTAATGTAAAGTTGGTAACATCATCCCCTGGGGGATGGGGCTTAACCTACCCAGGGCCTCACCATGCTAAAAACATCATGCAAAGCCATCCTGGATCAAGTCTGGTTACATTAAGCTCATCTTGCCAGGAATATGTCATCACAGTTTCCCCAGGCAGGGCCCAGCTTGCTCCTCACCAGCATAAAACAACCTCCTTTGCAACAAATAATAGAAAGAAGAATGAGCTAGTTCTCCTGTAGCATATTCGTGTCTTCTTTTAGCCTTATCTTTTGTTTTCTCCTCTGAGTTTTTATGTAATCTTCCCCTTTGATTTATTGTTGTCCCATAGGGTTGTGTCTATCACTTTATTTTACTTCCATTTTTCATGGCCGGATGTGTGCAGGAGTCTAGAAAGTATGCTTGTTCTGTTTGGATTTTCAGTAGTCAAATAAAAGGTATTGCCAGCCTCCTTTTTTTCTTTTTCTTTATTGCTTATCTCAGCAAGCTATATTTAGTGTGTCTGGAAGGATTTACTGCACTGATGCCCAGACCTTCTTGAAGTTCCATAAATCTGAACAGGTGGGTTCAATTCAACAAACATGCCATGCCCAGATCTCTTATTGACATCAGTAGGAGGTATATTGCCTGCCGTGGACTTCAGGACCAGATAAAAAGGTAACAAATATGAAGGAGAATATGTCCTAGAATCCATATATGTTGTACAGACAAGGAGTTCTTTTACTTAGATTCAGAGAATCACAGAAGATTAGGGTTGGAAGGGACCTTAGGAGGTATCTAGTCCAACCCTCTGCTCAAAGCAGAACCAATCCCAACTAAATCATCCCAACCAGGGCTTTGTCAAGCTTCTTCATTATTTAATTTTTTATGTTAATCTATGATTACCCCTGGAACAGCAATTAAAGAGCAATTGTACTGGATCACTTCTGTATTGAATGGCGCGAGTGGCCAAAAGAGACTCACAGACAAAGCCATCAGTGGTGGGAACTCTGTTGGGGAAGTCTGCAGTGACACACTCTTCTTACCACCTCTTCTCTGCCCAGAGCAGTGGTTCTCAACCCCTGTGTCAGGACACATTATGGTGTCACCACGAGCGGTAAGTGTGTCGTGGAAAGCCGGGGAGATGGCTGGATTTGGCCTGGAGGGAGCTGACTAGTGTGTCCTGTAGAGTTGCAATATGATGCCAAGTGCGTCGTGAACCACAAAAGGTTGAGAATCACTGGCCTAGAGGACCCACAAGCAACCTGAGCAGCCACAAAAATGGGCAGCACTGGACAGCCAGTGGCATGGCACATTCCTACTATAGCCTCAGCAGATTGGTCTCTTATGGCATACCTTTCGTTGGAACCAAAATCAGCTTCTCTCTTCTCTGCTGCCTAATGAAAACATCTCAGAGAAGAGAAGCCACAAAGTACAGCTGAATGTTTTGTGCTGTTTCTTTTCCTATCTAATGATTAGACCCATTTAAAACAACATAATTTACATTTGTACTTTGACATCAACCCCTAACAGCCCTGTATGGTCTGTGATTTGCCATAAGCAGTGCCTGAAATCTGTCGTTTTCCCCCAAAGTTCCCGGGAAGCCTTGTTCATTGTGGGGACTCTGCTGATAGCGCTATTTTGTATTTCCATAGCACCTTCCTCCTACAAACTGCCAAATACTTCGGTAATATTAATCTCCTGAGGCCCACAACATCCCTGTGAGGAAGGCGGGTGTTAATGTCCTCATTTGACAAAGGAAGAAGCTGGTACAGAGAGATTTAGAGCCAGATTTTGGACTCAGATTTTGGACACCTGAATTTTTGGTTGTCCAACTATACACACCTATCAGAGCTGCTGAACATCCACAGCTTTCATTGACTTCAGCTGGAGCACCTCTGAAAACCATATCCAAGGTATAAAATCCCAGTTCCATTGATGCTGATGGACATCCTGCCATCGACCTCAGTACCTGAAGGTGAGCAGCCGATAGAGGTCACTTTTGAAAACCCAGGCCCAAAGTCACACAAGGAGCCTGGATGCATGTGGGAACATATATCCCAGGAAACCAGAGATTAGTTCTATGCTTTAGCCACAAGGTGATCCTTCACCATCCATTCAATGACCCTTCATTCATAGGATGAAGCTGGAATTTGCTGTCTTTATCATAATGATAGCCAGTAGCAAGGTTGTCCCGTTCCTCCCAGAGGCCTGTATCTCACTCAAATCATACCAATCCAAGCTGTCACTTGGCATACAAAGTCTCATCTGGGAAACGGAGCCTTCTGGGTTTTTGGAAATGTAGATTTTTGGCTGTGTCCCAGACTGACTGAGAATCAGGACTGAATTACACTTTCTCTACCAGAGATGGTCCCACCAGATTAGTTCTAAGTGTGTTACAACTGGGATTAAGATCGCAGAGCCATTCTCCATATCGTCCATCTTCTATTGACAGAGGACTTTTTTCTATTGCTGTTACAGGCCCCTATCTTGCATGGAGTTTCCCGTAAGTGCACAGGTCTATCCACACAGAGCTGCTTGCAGGATCATCCATTTTCTATTTTATAAATGTAATTTCATTATCTTTTGGAAACAGATTCACGTAAGTTTCAGAAAGACTAAAGATAAAAACTGAAGCAGTGAAAGTTTGCTAGTTGCCCTTTTTTTTCTTTATTCTTTTTAGTCTAGTAAACTGACAAGGCTCTTGTTTTGTCTTGTTCCATGTAGAGTTTTCATGCTCTTTGGACCTACTGAGGCAAAGTGCTTAGCCTCCTCGATTCTTGCTGAAGTCAATGAGAGCTGAGAAAGTCCACTACCAGGCAGGAAGCATTGAACACTTTGCAAGATCATGCCCTAACAGTGGAAATCAATCCAAGGTGTGAGTCCAGCAGACTGGCATGCTGGGCCAGGAGTGCTTGCTAACTATGGAAAAACAGCATTTCAGGTAATTGAATAGAGAGACAAGTTCAGTAGCATGTGGTCTGGCTGCTTTATATAATGGATTTTCTCACATCTTTTGTATTGATCGTGTTGCTGTGGCTAATGAAAGACTTGCTATGACACCTGGGTACAGTGAAACTTAGGTAGGGAAGTAATGGTTCTCGCAGAACTCCCCTTCACCTAGGAGGCTGCACAGTCCTGCTTTCTGCTTTCATTTCTCCCTACCCCCCTTCTTGCTCCCTATGCCCTTTCCAAGCATCTTGCCTTGCCTTTCTCTTGTACCTGAGCTCAGTGTACGTGGGATACAATGTCTAGCCCAGATCCTTTATGACGAAGCAGTGCACAGTGCAACCCAAGAAGGGAGTTGAGGAATGGAGCACAAATGGGGCTTTAATCAGCTTTGCCCTCCCTCCCTTTTGAGTAGCAGTACGCTGGTCCAGTCCCCTTACATAAATCAGAGCAACCTGAAGGCTGCTGTAACTTGCATCAAATGCAAATGGCCACAGGAGCCAGAGATTGCCAGGATGTAGGGACATCCCAACCACACTCTCTTTCCCTTGACCGTGCCCCCTACAATGGCAGCTAACTGGGCTCTTTACCAGGATCCTCCTACACATCAGCCAGTCCATGTCTGTGCTAGGGCCAGCATTCGCAGTCAGTGCAGCCCAAATCAGTTGTACCAGGGGAGAACCTGGGCCTATGTGTGTAAATAAATACCTGTGAATGACAAGATTTATGTTTCTGTCTATAGCTTGTGTGTGTGTGTTTGAGAGAGAGGGTGGGGGTGGGGGGAGAGGGAGAGATTATAAACTGACTAATTTATGTCTCTTAGAAAAGCAGCCAATGCGTAGCACATTTGATAAGGTCACACTGCAATTCCATGAAGGATTTGAGCATTCAGGGTGACTGCACAGGTATGGATCTGCAGATTAACGGCTCCATAAATCCACAGTGACACTATCAATGGTAATGGCTCTAAAAGAGCTCTTGCAGCCTGTTGTGTAAAAGATTGGTCTAGGGTGGAAAAGTGTTGATGATCATGCTGGTCCGGTAGACCAAGGATTAAGAACAAAATACACAGAATACATCGCAGAACTGGCCTATACAGTTTTATTGGACTAATTAAAAATACTGTTTTCAAGAATCACCAGACAGCAGAGACAGGCAGAGGAGATGTGTAGTGATGAACTGTAGATTCAGACCTAAAAACTAAACTCAGGAAAAGAGAGATTCCTGAAGGGAAAGGTATAAAAGAAAATCCAGGAAGAGGTCAGAATTGGATTGGACTGGCCGAATTGCCAACCAACTGTAAATTTACTGACAGTCAGTAAAAAAAAAAGTACCATTTTAATAGTCAGTTAATCTGTAAATAAATTAAAATGTCAGTAAAAATGGGTAGAAATAATGCATATTGTATTTTGACATTGTCATTCAGAATAATTTCTTGTATCATAAAACTACACTGATCATGACTTTATCATTTTCTGTTATTTCACATACCCGAAGAACCCAATTGATCAATTGATTGCAGCTAAAACAATTGCATAATTTCCAATTCCTGTGTAGAGAATATTGCGAGTGAATACACACTTCTGTGACATTTTTATGCTCTTTATGGTATTTTTAGTGCTGTCAGTAAAAAGTTTATCACGTCAATAACACAAACCAAAACAATTTTGTCAGTAAAAACTAAAATGCAAGCTTGGCAACCCTAAACAGTCCATGAAGTTGTGTCGTTGGTTTCAAGGGACAAAAAATTTCTTCAGAAAATGTTATCGGAAGACCCAAACATTCATTACAAATACTAATTAATGAAGCTTTGCAGTCCATCTCTGGTACTTAGAGCACCCCATCATGACCATATCTGTGCACTGCACAATCTTCAGTGCATTTATCCTCACAAAACCCTGTCAGATAGGAAACGGCGGTTTCCCCCTTTTACAGATGAAGTACTATGATATGGAGAAGTTAAGGCCCAGACTCTTAAAGATATTTATGAAAATCATTGGAAGTGAGGAGCCTAAAAGCCTCTGAAGATCTGAGCTTCAATGAATACCCAAGGGGCGGTCTACATTGCCGGGAAAATTCGGCAGCAGTTGAAAGGAGTTACTCAAGCTACGCAGAGTGGCTTGTATAACTCTTGTCAACTTCCTAACTCCCCTTCAGCATGTGTCTTCACTGCGCTGAGCCACTTGCGGGCATGGTCGATTTCCGATATCTGGGAAGATCCATTGGACGGCTGCGAAGTCGCAGCCATCAGTGGAGACGTGGCCCAAGATTGCCTAGGAAGACTGCAGTGGACGTGGGCATGGACCCAGGCTTCCAGAACCCTAGGCTGGCATTCTAACCACTGGACTAGCCTTCCTTTCAATTCCCCACAGAACCCCTGAGCTGTCGTTAAAGTATCCCCGGATATGGCCCAGGAACCTTCAGGAATCTTGGGATCCACTTCCCATAGGAACGAAATTTGTGGGGCCCAGCATGGGGGACCCCAGGGGAACCCCCTTACTTTAACCAATGCCCCTGAGAGACAGGGGAGTTGTGTTAATTTACTAAGGAGCAAGTGGAGGAAAGGATGAGTTAGGTGATTTGCCAAGTTCCAGAGTATGTCAGAGCTATGTACTGCCCTCTATCCACACCTCCAGCAGCCAGAACTGCCCAGATATGAAGGAATGAAGTGAGGGTAGCGTGGCAGACTGAATTCAGAATTTCCTGGGTTTTGTCAGTTTATGTGAGAGAATTTGTGTTAGTTTAACATTCATATCACAGGTCATACTTATATTTTAGCAGTGGTATTAAAAATTCTCCATTATCCAATTGTTTAATTTCCTAATTGATGTAATTTATGTCCTGGAAGCTGAGAACTTTGTGCCTCATTGCTTTTGGAAGTGCATCTTAACGCAGGGTCCTACTGACTCACGGATTTGCATTCCAACATTCCACTACAGGTGCCTTCAAAGGCATGGCCTTGGGCGGGTAGGAGGGAGTGTCTAGGGAGGGATTAATTCAGACAAGAAAAGTAAGCTGCCCCAGCTGTCATCTGAACCTCTTGGCTCATGCAACAGGAGAAGCTGGCATGAGAGTGTGGACACATTTCCAGCTGGAGCTTCACTACACAGTGTGACCAAGTGGTGATTCTGTGCAGTTGCCAGGTTCCATGGAGTATTGATACTACACGACCGTGCAAGGGTTTCATGGAAAAGTTGCATTGCTCAAATGATGTGAAAACATCTCAGGTCAGATGTATGGGAGAGTTCTGTAATTTGGAGTAGAAATTTAGGGCCACCTTTTTTTTTTTTTTTTTTTGTGGGAGGTTGCGTGAACTGTTATAGACTTTCCTGTTCCATTTCAACCAACTGTGCATGATGGGGAGAAAAGACCAAGGAAAAATTCCTTTTACAATGTGTATTGAAGCAGCATCTAAAGAAGTCGGTAAAGAACACATGCAGTTGTGCGTGGCATGAGGATGATGCATCTATGAGTGCAGCACATGGCTCATGCATACTTTGCTGCTGTTTGGAAAATGTACAATCATGAACCACACTGTGCAAACACAAAAAAATTCTGGAGTGCCTCATAATATTTCCCTTTTGAATACTCTCCACAGTTAAGAAATACGCCCTGACAGCCACTGCATACTAAGGTAAATTAAGAAGCAACAGGTGGTGTCCTAAGGCGCCAGACGAAGGAGCAGTGTATTTTTTCATAGGCATTTATTTTTGAGTGATTGACTGCTCCTGAAATGTGACAAATTGACAAGCACAGGACACTGAGCTCTAAACACCCAGAAAGCAGGTTTGCTACAGACAGCAGCAGTGCAAGATTTCCTCACCCCTTCCCACCAGCAGATTCAAGGCAGCTGGAGTCAATCATTACCGTTAGGCTCCCTAACCTGCTTAGGACCTGATTTTGCAATGGGTTCAGTGTCTTCAAGGCTCAGGGGCTGAGAAGGATCAGCCCTTGGGTATTCTCATGATTTTGACTGGCACTGATATAAATTGTGAATTGTCGGGTGACTTTGAGCCTCCAAGAAGTGCAAAAATCTCTTACTTTCCCAGAGTGCTTTACTGCTATGAAATGGAAAGAAATAATAAAAGCTCTTAGCAGCTCTGCTTGATGACATCATCACCCATGCACTTATTGGCTATTATAGAGAACATTATCAGAAGACTCCAACTATGTGTAATTATAGCTATCTGTTACATAAAAGCTCATATTTGATTTATGTGAGCGTATGATTTCTAATTTTGTAATATTAGAAGTGTGACTCTGCCTTTCCTAAAGCTGAGAACTTTCACCCTTGACTCATGTTTGAAGTCGGAAAATATGCATGGCCAAACTTTGAGAGCAATGAGACTATCGGAGTGCTAAACCCTCCTAAAATTTCTGCTGAGCCGACCATTGTAGAGACATAATGATCTGGATTTCTTAGTCATTTGAACAATAGGGTAAATGCAAGCAATAAAATATATTAGTTCTGAGTTGTGTTGAAAAGGGAGACAGGAATGTGACTAGCCAGGATAGTGAGTCTGAGCCACCAATAAATTTTCTGACACTACTAAACAAGTGTTCAAGAAGAGAGTGACTATTCTCCTTGTCTACACTAAGAAAAACAGGAGCTGTAATTCCCCGCAGGGAGTAGCAATATGGAATCTGTAATGTTGACAGGGTTTGTGTGTTTTAAATACAACAGCCTTGTCTACACAACAGCTCCTAGTGTAGCAAACACCATCAGTAGAACTGAACCAGTCAATAATTATGGGTCCAGATTTTGCAAGTGTGGATACAACCCTAGACGGTGATTTTCAACAACCTGTCAGTGCCTATAAACAGGTCTTTGAAACCAGGGGATTGACAAGGAAATCTATATAGTACAATCAGAGAGAAGCAGTTCTTCTGTTAAAGGCGAGTGAGATTTCTACTGTGACAACATGCAGTGTAATTTAACTAGTTTATTATACAAAGTCTTTAAAGCACTGTATGCATTCGGCACTATGTGAAAACATTAAATAACATTCTAATAATTAACAGATCTACTGGCATTTCTTCATATTGAAGATAGTGTTTAACATATTTTCTCTCATGTAATATAATGAACATTAAAAGCCTAACGTCCCATTCCTGCAAAGTCTTACACCCATGAGCAATCCCAGTGAAATAAGTAAGACTACAGAAGGATATAAAGTTTAACCATGTTATTACGTCTTTGCAGGATCAGGGCCCAAATTATTTTCTACAATTAGCTATAGCATTAAATGCCAATAACAAATTCAGCATTGTTCAAAACACAGACAAAATCACTGTAATTAATGTATTTATTTTGGGACATATCACTGCGTAATGCTTTCTAAGAGAAAACAGTGCCTTCCCTGAAGCGGACCAGCCTGGTGTAGATGGCCAGTTAGTTACTGCTCACAGGGTGTGAGAGGGACTGAAGTTTTACTTTGAAGGCTGTGTCTCCACTACAGGCCTTACAGAGGCACAGCTGTACCGCTGCAGCTTCAGTGACCTGTAAAGGTCTCCCATGGACCCACTTTATGCCGAAGGGGAAGAACTCCCCATCAGCATAATTAAGCTGCCCCTACTGAACAGCAGTAATTATACCTGTGGGAGAGCGTCTCCCACCGACATAATACCCTCCACACCAGGACTTCGGTTAGTAAAACTTATGTTGGCCAGGAGGGTGTTTCTTTCACACCCCTAACCAACAAAAATTTTATTGACGGTGCTAGTTTAGACAGCCTGAGTGCCATTAGGAAACCATAGGGTACAGAGAAGAGCAAATAGCTCCAGGTATCATCACATGTCCTACCAGTGGCTTTTGGAGGCTATTGAAGATATACAAGGAGCTGAAAACATGCCAAGTTTTATTATTATGGTTCATTCTATTGCTAAAACTTGATTACATAGGGTTAAGTTGTATTTCTTTAACATTACCAAATAAGGTCTAATTAATGATGATGAGGAACTGGAATTGCTACTTTTATTGTAACCCTCCATTTCTGATCAGTCCTCAGATTTATTACTATGATTTATGTAAACATGTTAAGAAGAGGGACGCCATTCTCACGTGTTCCCTCCCAGTTTAAACTGTGTGATTTATTGAGTCTTATTCTGGCATAATAACTAATCTTCGTGGTGTTGTGAGGGAAGAAGTCAATAACAGTCGTGGTGGATTTTTCCGCACCTGAGGTATAAAGTTACTCTTACAAACCCCAGAAACCTATTCTTGCAACATATATGTTCTCTCTTTTGTTTCTTTCTTAAAAGTAGCGTTAAGTCATTATGGTGAAAAACAAACAAACACCCCCAAAACAAAAACAAAACACAACATAGGTTGTCATAGGCTAAAGGGGAAATTTGGTTCAAATAGACTCTCTGCTAAATTTTCATATTTTTGTGTGGACCTGAAATGTCAATGCAGATCCTATTGCTGAAATCAAGAACCATTCTTACTGGGTTAGGAAGGGTTAAGTTCTGGGAATGAGCAGAAAGTGATTGTGGTCAAGCTGCACATGCACACACTTGCTTAATCTTTCCTAGCCAAGAAAAATTAAAGAGAGAAAAGAACCATCAAAATTAGTATGAAAAATCTTCCAGAAATGTATTTTTTCTTATATTGCATCTTCTGTCTTATAGTTTGTTCCTTGTCCTCACATATTATTGTATTTGAAATTGGGCATGATGAGTTAATACTATGGGCTAACAGTGTTTCATATTGGAAATCCAACTAATAGCCAGTCGACCAAGAAAAGAGGAGCTATAATTTAGGACATTTTTTTCTGAATCCTAATCATTAATATTTTAAATGTTTTCTTACTACCATCCTGCATATACCAGTCTCTCATTTCAGATCTGTTTCCATTTCAGAGATGGCAATGGGCTTGAGTACCTGGCCCAGATTCCAGGAACAAAGCAAGTAAGACTTGCCAGAGAACTACATTGATTCATATGCATGCTGAGAAAGAAAGGCATGGCTGGCTTTTTCTCATTCCCGCTGCATGAATGGGCCTGATCCGGTAACCCTCACTGACCACAAGTAAGTACTTACTCCTTCTGTTTTATTGTGTGAGTGAAGACTTCCCTCAGACAAGGAAGGGTTGCAATATTGCAACCATAGGGCAGATGTAAGCATCCGGAGCTATTTATTCTTCCAGGCAATTCATAAATCATATCTTCTGTGAAAGAGCAGGCAATGCATTAGAGTGCTGCCAGGTTATTAGGGGCAATTTTGATCCATCAGGCAGGGCTGCCAGCAGGAAATTCTGCTGCCCAGACAGTGTGTGAATGTTCACGTTTGGCAAGATGAACCAAGAATAGAGACAGTATTAATATCCCAATTCTGCATCATTCATGGAAAATATTGCACAACACTGCTCCCTTGAGGCAGCGAGCATAAAGTATTGAACACAAACTGAATCAACACTCCTACCAATCCCTGGGCCCTATACCAGCTACAGAATAGTAAGATTAATACTTTAGTTCCTCATACAGCGTGTGTATAATGGGAACCTCACTTCGCATTAGCTCCTGTTACCAGAAAATAACAGTACTTATCAGAAGAGGCTCCTTTGTCCTTAACTGGAAGAGCAAATTATACAGGTGGAATTAAATTTGTTTCATTGTTCACCTACAACATACAGGTGTTTGGGGTCCATTATCTTCTCATTGATGTAAGGGAGAGGTTGTGCATGTAGCCACTGTTAATAGTAATGGGAGTTGTTCTGGTTAATCTCCCATGCAATCGTGGTGAGGTAATAGACAGTTTATAAAGTATCAAGGCTGAAACAGGCATTGCACTGAAAATGAGCTGCATCTTGTCTCTCTGAGTTTCAGATGTAAATGTTAAAGGATTGCTCTGTAGAGTCTAAAGTCACTGAGTAAAAAGAAATTAGTGATTGTGTAAATGTGCTCTCAGCATTTGCCTGCCTCCAACCATTACATATCAATTCTGGATGCTTTTTCAGGTCAGCAGACATACCATCACCTTCAGAAGGACATGTGTGTGGGGTGGGGGATAGGGGTAAGGTATGAGTGTGGGTGTGGTGGGAGGTAGGGGTGTGTGTTGGGGTATAGGGGTGGGAGGGAGGGTGTAGGGGTGGAGTGGTGGATGGTAGGGGTAGGAATGGGGGGTGGGGGGATAGGGGTGTGTGG
>ML685788.1:4915804-4944019 GCA_007922175.1 Pelusios castaneus | reverse complement strand
GAGCGGGGCCCGGGGCGGCAGGTAGGGAGCGGGGCCCGGGGCGGCAGATGGGGAGCGGGGAGCGGGGCCCGGGGGAGCCGCCCGGCCGCCTGAGGGGATCCCCCCGCCCCGGGATCGGGCCCCTCTCCTCCTCCCCGGGCTGCAGCTGGGCCTGGCCCGCCAGCCCCCCCCCGGATGTGGCCCCGGTCCCCTCCAGCCTGTGTGACGGGGGGTCACCCCGGGGCCCCCTCGGGCCCGGCCGGCCGGCGGTGAGCGGCCCTTGTGCCGGGACAAACCTCTGCCCCGGGGCCCGTCTCCGCCCCCGCCCCGGCCCCCCTCGGCAGCGCCCGGCGCGGCGGGGTTTTCCCCCCCGAGTGCGGGTCTCCAGACGGGCCCCGGGACTCCCTGTCTTCGTCCCCGTTAGGGATCCGGCCATGTTCTGAAGCCGTTTCTGGGGTGCGCCTGGATCCGGGTGTCTTGGTTCCCTGCAGGATCTCGTCTAGCTCCTCGCCTCCAGCCGAGCTGCGGGGAAGGTGGCTGTGCTGGAAAAGCCCCTGCCTTGGAAGAACTGGCCCGAGAGCGCTTCTCTGTCCGTGAAAACACAGTAAAAAGTTATACGCCACAGACTGATCCCGCCGGCTAACCTCGCCAAACAAACGGACACATTTATTTATCGCAGGAGCTTTCGGGGGAGAAAATCCTGCTTCATCAGCTTGAAGACGGGGAACTTACAGAACTGGATTTTTCTCCCCCGAAAACTCCTGCGGTAAATAAATGTGTTCGCCTTTCAAAGTGCCACAGGACTCCTGTTTGTTTTGCTGAACTAGACTAACACGGCTCCCCCTTTGCAACGGGTCATCTTAACTAAGAGATCTTTAAACCCCCGTGAAGCCTGTAAACGAAGATACCTGGAACGTATCTCCTCATGTTTTACCTTTTGGATAATGTCTTTCATATGATATATTTCAGAACTCGATTTCGAGTTAACTGGATGACTCGTCCACCATGTCAGAGTTACAAAGTCCTCCTGTAGCTGTTTTAAACACTCAGCATCATAATGGTGCCTCCAAATGCCACTTCGTTGATTTGGCTTTAGGAAAACAAAGGGATGATGAATAGGTGATTTGGATAAATAAGATAATAGGCATGATTCTTCAGTGCTGAGCTGGCAGCCTGGTTTGTGGAATGAATCACTGCTATAGGAAATGCACAGAGCACACTTTTTTATTATCCAGTGAGGGAGCAGATGATGTGAATAGTCAAGACCAGGAAACAAAACATAGCAGGGTATTTACTATACTTACCCATTGAAAACTTGTTCCCATTTTAATCTCTTCTCCCTGCCTAATTTGCAGTGTGTGGGGGGGAGGGAAAGAGCTAGATTCCCCACTCAGCAGCAATGTGGCAAAAGAGAAAATGGACCTTTGTA
Source organism: Pelusios castaneus (assembly GCA_007922175.1). Taxonomy (NCBI): domain Eukaryota; kingdom Metazoa; phylum Chordata; order Testudines; family Pelomedusidae; genus Pelusios; species Pelusios castaneus. The sequence continues at coordinate 4,942,611 of ML685788.1, read as the reverse complement.
TATCAGAACCATGGAAGCTTATTTGTTGTAGTTTCTGACTAGATTATCATCAAAATATATATCCGTATGTTTCCTTATTCAAATAGATACAAGCAAGGTATACAAGAGAAACTTTAGTTTCAGAATCCCACTGGAGAAACTAGTTAATTAGAGAAAGGGATTGGTTGCCATTCTTATTTCTTTATACAACACATAAAAGCTGTTTCTGTCCTATTAATGAACCCCGACCCCCTCCCCCCCCCCAAGAAAAAAAAATTCCAATAACTAAGTTTGGAACAGGACAGCTGAAATCTTGTGCTTCATCAAGCATTAATTACAATAGAACCTAATAACACATTTGACATTTTTAAGCAGAAAAGCCAGTAGAGGGGCTAATTTTTTGACTCAATAAAGAATAACTAATGGTGGTCTGATTTATGATTTAAAAAAGGAACAAATGCTAGATGATGAGAATAAGTTTAAAAACAGATTGTCCTGTAAATGGCATGACGTTGAACACCATTGTATAGGCATCAAATCCTTTATTGCAGTATTTTTCAATGGCCATGAATGAAAAGGAATGCCTAGTGTAGACTGAAATCCTGCACAAAGATAAATAACCTCTGCTTTCAACAGCTGTAAGGAGTAGCTGCAATTTTCTGTTTATTTCTTCATGAATTACATTGAGATAGCTGGTGTTTGCAGGAGGGCAGTTATGCATTGCTTCGCTGTAGTGGTGCGTGTTATAGCTGTAATTCACAGGAAGGGTGGTCCAGGTTAGTGTTTACTATAAACCTGTATGGTAGTATGACATAAATTAAAGATTTAACAGATTTTTTTACTGGAGGAAAAACACAATGTAAAGGTTGGAAATTGGTGTGACTTTCTCCAGTTGAGGACATGTCTGTGATTTGAAATGGCACTTACATAATCATTTACACCTTAAAGTATTAAACATTAACCTCTTCAATAAATTTGAGAATTTGGTAAGTAATATTCCCATTTTACAGAAGAAGAGCAAAGGGTTTAGTTATTTGCTTAAAGGCACACACTGAGTAAGGGTAAGAAACTTACTTAGGACTGCCGGAGTCCTCGGCATAGTCCGCTGAACTGTGCCTCTCAAAAACAGAAATATGCTGTTCATCCGTGACTCTGCAAAGTGCCAAATGCACACAGTACATTGAAAAATACATATTTTCCTTTCATCAGTTATGTTAATCGTAAGTTTCTTGTAACAAAGAACATGTAAACAATTGACTGTGCCTCTTCTAATGTTACACATTGTAAATTCTTCACTGCAGGGATAGTCTCTGTGTCTTGTACAACTGCTGAGCGTTTGATCAGCACTTAATAAATAATTTGATTTTAAAGTCTTTAAAATTGCTTTTCTCCCTTTTATAGAAACATGGCAAGTCCAAGAACAAGGAAAGTTCTTAAAGAAGTCAGAGTGCAAGATGAGAACAATGTAAGGAGTTCTATATGTGTGTGTATGTGAATTGTTTGAAGCATTTAATTAAGCATCAATGAATCCATTTCAGTTCACTTTGGATAAGTGATTTTATTCTCTAGAAATACTTTATTAATGGTATTGGCATAGCCAGTAAAGTTTGATATAGGTGTGGATATGTATATATTTTTCACTAAGTTGTATTACAATAAGATTTATAAATTGTCTCGTATAGTGCAGGGGTTCTCAATCCCCGGCCCATGGGCCAAAAGTGGCCTGCGGGGCTTTCTGAAGTGGCCTGCACCCCGCTAGTTGGGAGTTGGGCTGCAGCTGCCAACTCCCGGCTCGTGGGTTGGAGCTGGACTGCAGCCACCCGCTTCCCTCCCCTGGTGCTGGGCTCTCCCCGGCTGGTCAGCAGAGGCAGGGGTCCCTAGAGAGGAGGGAGGGAGGTGCTGGCCAGCCAGGAGAGAGCCGGTTGGCCCGGGACCATGGGAGAGTGGGTGCTGCCCAGGTGAGGGCCAGCGGGTGTGCCCCGTCTAGGTCCCAAGTGAGGCAGGACACCCTGGGGGCGAGGGACCCGGACTGGAGCCAGTCCGTGGGGAGCGCTGCGCTGGGGCCAGTTCAGGCTGAGCAGGGCCGGGGGCTGCTCCCCATACATTCAGCGGAGCTGAGCAGAGGGACTCGCATCTGCCCGGGGCCGGGCTTGTGTCCAACCCGCAGCATCAGCGCTGGGAGAGAGAGCCCGGCCCGGTTCCTCAGGGGCCCATCTGGGCTGGCTTGGAGCTGGGGGAGGTTCCAGATGTTTATGGGCATCCAGCCCCTTTCCAAAAAAACCCAAAATGTTTTAAAATTTTTAAAAAACCTTTTTGGCTCAAGGACCAAAAATACATTTTTTTTTTACAAACCTGAAGGGCCACCAATCTATTTAAGGGGGGGAAAAATATTTAATTATAATGAAAACTTAATCTGAATTTTAATTAATTAATTGTAATTAGTCTGGTGGCCTTTCAGGCTTGTAAAAATACAGTTGGGAACCATTGGTATAGGACATAACTCCTTTGAGTGGTTCAGTCCACCACTAGTGGTTTGTCAGCCAAATCCTCAGACAATTTTCTTTTGGGACATTGTTGTATATTTTAAGAATAGGAACTTTCCATGTAAAGTATTTTGTGTTTATACTATCATTTAAATAATCTTGCCAGTGTGCTACCGTATTTATGGTAATCTGCTTTGAGGCCCTGTATACTCTGGGGATTGGTAATGTCATTTGAAACTGTCAGTTTGCCCCCACATGACATGATGACAGACTGTGATTAGAATCCCTGCTGGAGAAGTACTGAAGCTGCACAATGCACCAGTGTGTTTCTTTTTTTTAAAAATGCCCACCTGGATTGGTGCTAGAACCGCGCTAACTGCAGTTAGGTTTGTGATTAGCTGTCAAACGGTCAGATAACAGGACTAAATTGATGTTCATAACTTTAAAACTTTTTCTCCATGATGCAGAGCTATTTCCACCTAAGTTATTCTTTACCAATGGGGCTGTTTTCTCCTCAAAACAATCTGGAAAAAGCATACATTTTGATTGTGCATGTTTTGTTCATTAAATTTGGTTCACATGTCCGTATTTCCTAATATATTTATACAGTGCCCTGAGGGTAGAGTGTTTCGTTCACAGCATGTGTAGAGATAGAAGCATCAGGTTAACCTGTAGTCTGAGTCAGGCATGTTAACATGAATGATTCTGCCAATAAAATATTAAACCCTCAAGGCACTTTCTAAATGACTATGTAACAGAAGTTATATACACCAGAAGAAGTCTTTAAATACTAACAACTCTTAATCCTGAATTTATTTGCTGCAAGTAGCTCCTTGATGGTTTTCTGTGGCTGAACTTTGAAAGTTTTACCTGAAGCAAATGATGACAGAGTTATGGACAGTATTTTTTTCTCTTATAGGTCTGTTTTGAGTGTGGTGCATTTAACCCCCAGTGGGTGAGTGTGACATATGGAATCTGGATCTGTCTGGAGTGCTCAGGAAAACACAGAGGCTTGGGCGTTCATCTCAGGTCAGTCTTGGAAATAGACACAGACTAAAGGAGTTACAATTTTCTCTTCAGGAAGGAAAAAAAGAAATGGAAGTCACTGCAGGGGTCAGTTGTTCACTTGATATCCTGTTTTAAATTGTATATTTCTGTAGGCAAATGAACTGTAGTGATACCCAGGGTAATTTTAGACTTGAACTAGGATATTTATAACACTACTGTAAAGCATGTATATAGTGCTAGAAATGTACACGATACACTGCAAAACATGGACTAAGGGTGGTTTATTATAGATTCCTGTCAAGTACACAATATGACTTACATTCTTCTAAAATGAACCAATGAACGAACGACCTCTTCCCCTTCTGACACGCACGCGCATACGTATGTGCGTACACGGTCCCGGGGTCTACACTCTAACACAGGGAGGGAAAGGAGAGATCAGGAATGAGAACGTTAACAGAAGGGGAACAATTAGAAGTGGTTTCTAAAGGTTGGTGTATAGGGGGGTTGAAAGCATTCCATGAATTAGAAGTGGAAACTATTCTAACTGCCACATAAAAGAAGGTATGAAGCACAAAAGACAAAGGGGGATGTGGGTAAGGTTAGGACCAGGAGAGAATAGGAGGAAAGGAGAAGAGCTATAAATGGAGCAAGGTTCTGTAGAGCCTTCGTGAAGAGGAGATCTCATTGACTCTGAAGTATTGATAATAGGGGCCATGTGTGTGTGAGAGAGAGAGGCAGCAGCAGTAATTTATGTCCCGAAGCAAAGCTGAAGGCCATTAATCCCAGTCATAAACACCCTTGCATGGAGTCATTTTAGGTACTGCAGACTTGTCGGGTACTGTCGGTGAAGTGATTTTATAGGGCATTCAAAATTGGATGGGAAATCCACATATTGTTTCATTTGCCCAGACTGTTTGTCTCCTTAAGGAAGTCACTGTTCCATTATTTTCCCCCAACAGGAAAACTCATAAGGCTTTTCTGCGATTATGCTCTTCCTCCCTGCAGGGTAGGCAGCAATCTTAGTAAAAATGTGACAGTGAACAGTGGCGTTGCAAGAGGCTAACTTGGTGTACCTGGCGATGAGGTGTTTTAATTATGTTTTATGGTGTCCTCTTACAACGTGATTATAATAATAAATACAAAGCCAGGTGTTTCCTCTCTAATTCTGATTTCCAGCTTCGTGCGCTCAGTCACTATGGACAAATGGAAGGACATTGAGCTGGAGAAGATGAAGGCTGGTGGTAACCGCATATTTCGGGAGTTTCTGGAGTCCCAGGAGGATTATGATCCCTGCTGGTCAATGCAGGAGAAATACAACAGCAAAGCTGCAGCTCTCTTTAGAGACAAGGTGAATGTTGATGCATAATAGCTTGCACATATTTAGTGCCTCCAATTAAAAATCTCAAAGCACTTGACAAATACTTATCAAACTCTGCAGCATCCTTGTGAAAACCTGTTGCAGTTCCTGCGAGAGGATAAGATGCAGACTTGCAGGCCCATAATCTGCAGGGAACTTGTCCTCTAAAAGTTTTCGTTAATGTCGTTGGTGTTTCTTTGGCCATGCTTGGCAGATTCTCAAGGGTGTAATTTGGCGTAGCTTAGTTGAGGTTAGTGGAGTTATGCCAGTTGACATCAGCTGAGCCTCAGCCTTTTATTGCAGAAGACTGTTTTACACAAAAGGGCTAAATTTAATTGCCAGCACTTCTTTTTTGGCAGATGCAAAATGGCAGATTAATCTGCCAAGAATAAGTGGGACCATAACCAGCAGCAAAATCCATTTCTGCACTGGAAATGTCATTCCAAAAGGAGGCTTTCTGCAATTTCCCAAAATAAAATCCCTCCAAATTGAAATTTGGGCCTAGAAATTGCAGGGACCTGAACACGCTGGGTTGTGCGTTTATGCTGGTCTGTAGGACTAAGGTGAGAAGCTGTGAAACTGGTTTGCTAACAGAGGTGTAGTTGGGGCTACGTATGAATTGCTGGGTCTGGGACATTGCCGATAGAAGAGGGAATGTCTTTAATGGCCTAACTTTGCCTAGTTCCGTATACTGTAGTCCTTAGATCTTTCCTATTTGGTGGATAGGGGAGTTGTGGTGCACAGATCTCTAGCAGGACAGGGCAGGGGAGAAGAGGGGTAGGTTGGGCTAATATGAATGCTATGTTTGGAGGGAAAATTCAGGCAAAATGTAAGAAGATCTCAGAATGGCCAATGGTCTCTGGTTTGGCTGATTCTGCAGCTGCTGTCATTGGCTGGTTGGTTCCTCTTTGCAGTTTTTCCCCAAGACCACCTGAGGGGGCGTCACCACCTGGGTCCTAGTGCCCCCGGTATGGAGGAGGTTCCCCTTGTACTGTTCTCGGTCCGGGAGTGCTGAGGAGAGAAGCAGTCTCAGCTAAACACCATTTTACCTGCTCCCGTAGTGCAGCAGTTCCTGGTTTTCCTGCTTCTGAAGCTATTGCAGTGGGCTGTTGGCACGCCACTGCGGGTTATTGCTACATTTCCATTGTACGTGGAAATTACAAACTTACGTTGTTCTGAACACTCCCTCCCTTCCCTTTAGGTGGCTACTTTAGCTGAGGGCAAGGAATGGTCTCTTGAAACTTCTTCTGCCAGAAACTGGACTCCACCTCAGCCCAAGATTGCAGCATCTTCCGCTCATCGGTATGTATTCTAGTTATCCAATTTCATACAGTTTGATCTCGCTATCAGCCATGACAGTTGAATGTCAGCTGTTCTTATTCTGCTGACAGACAATTTATCTCCACCGGCAACACTCTGTGTTAGCCTTGAGAAGCTCAAGATAGCAGAACTTTGATTTCCATAATCAGGCAAATATTTTTTACCTTCCTGTTTCCTTGGAAGCTGTGTCGGAGAAAATAGGTAACAAGAACATTTTAAATTTGGGAACAATTATCTGCCTCAGATTTGTTTTCCTTGATATTTACTACTTTACTCCTATAGCCATGTCTGGCCATAGCGCAGCAGCTAGCTTCATTGAAGCTGGGGATAGGATGTGATACATCCCCCTTCTCCTCCCCCATTTCCAGTCCTCGCCCCTGAATCCTTTTCATGTCTTTTAGCTTAGAATTTGGGCAAGCTTCGGGCATGTTGGGCAACAGCAGTGGTATCTAAACTTTCTTCAGTGTGGACCACATCTTAATGCAGATTGTTTTTACCTTTGAACTCGCTACAGTCCCCCCTGCTTGTTCTTGAATAATTTCTCAATCAGCGACTTCAGTAATTCCTTACATTTGAAATAGGAAAGCCTTTAGTGCATTGCAGCTCTCTGGAATACAGTACATTTTTTGCCAGTTTTAGCTTCCCTTCTATTCTGTTCTTTCTCTCCCCTTTCTTTCCTGAATACATTTCATTGTGGCAGCATGAGCCATCTGCCCTCAGTCATGGTTGCACAGTTGGTCCTGTCCTCCACCTCACCCTTAATATTCCTCTTCCTTTCGTGGCTGTTAGCTGTGTTCTAGCTGGTGGCTGAAGGTACCCCTTATTTCTCTTACTCCTATGCAGTTAGATCCTGGTAGAGGCAGGGAGGTTACAGCCCAGTCTTTGCTTTCAGGTGCTTCCGGTTCTTTCTTGTTGATAAAGAACCAGGATTACCTGTACAAGAAACTAGAAACAAGGAGAACCAACACGTGACTGGCGCCTTCTCCAGTAACCACCAAATCCTAACAGTATAAAGACCACTGTTTGTGGACTTGTCTACAGCTTTCTTGCTCTGTGAGAGAAATGATGCTTGACTATTCTCCCTTGACGGATGTAAAATTCTCAGTATGTTGGCCACCAATTCCTGTGCTGAGCAAAGTCGTTTGTTTGTTTTTGCTTCATGTACTTTAACTTCCTAAAAACACTTCATTTTATTAGTTCTGCTGGACAATCCCAGAGTGCAGCTGGCTCTTCCGACAAAGCCTTTGAAGATTGGCTAAACGATGATATCAGCTCCTATCAAGGGTAAAGTTATTTGAGTTGCAAGTAATGTTTATTAAATTAGACACGTCTGTATCAACGTTTTGTGTCATGGTCCTTGAGAATGCCCTGCACCAGGGCCTTGTGATCTTTTCTGTCACTTTACATATGGCTCTGTTGATCCACTGGGTCATACCAGGCTACGGTCACATCCTCGCTGGCTGTACAGCAAGAGATGATACGTGACTAGGGATTAGAGCTAAAAACGTTAAAACAGCCTCTTTCTTTCCTATCTATCAAAGAAAGGTTTGATGGGCAGTGAAGCTGAGGCTCAATTGCTAATGGCTTTGTCACCGTGATGCTCTGTGAAGGTTCAATAGCCTGGAGTACAGTATGTGTAGCTCAAGTATTTAATAATGCTAGCGCTAGTTTCCTCAGTTTTTACTGCATCAAGACAGCACAGCTCTGAAGTAACTCACGGCTCTATTATACCACAGGAGGAGATTTACCGAGATGATAAAATCTGCAAGGGGGCCCTCTTGTCTGCAGCATCACTCACTTTCCATAATTGTGTGGTGGTGGTCTAACATGTTAGAAATAAGGGTGTGAGGGAGTTTTTCACACAGTTTACCCACACTGCTGCTACAAATGTTATTGGTTCTTTACTTCCAGGTGTACAAAAATGTTTAAAAACAAAGAAAAATTCAGCTGTATCTTATCCCTTCTATGCTCAATTTGATAGTTTTAACGGAATGCATAACACTAATTACAGTTGTTTTCTGGTGGTGTGTGATGTAGTGGCCAAGAGAATCGCTATGTAGGATTTGGGAACACAGTCAACCCTCCGAAAAAGGATGACGACTTCCTCAATAATGCCATGTCTTCGCTATATTCAGTAAGGAGATTTTTTTTTTCCTCTGAGTTTCAGTATGTTCCTCTATCTTTAGCCTAGATTATGGGAATACAAATAGATGAGAGAGAAAATTGATAGCCGTAACTGGGAAATATGCAATACACATGCATCTGAGGAACATTGCTTACTTCTATTATTGACACTTGTTTTCTCAAAGTAATCTGATCGAAAGTCCTGCTTCCTAAAATGCTAGTCAAAAAGACAGGAGAGGAGAGGCCTAACAGGATTCTAGACATGAAATTCTTAATACTGAAAGAATTGATCTCTCTGTTACTTGTACTTACACATTCCTTGCCAATAGTCATCTATTTACCAGGGCCAAAGACTGGCCTAATGATGGGCAGTAGTAGCATAAATAGTTGGTGATACCTGATAGAAGGAAAATATGGGGAGATTTGGATTTTTCTTATTCCCTGTCCCCATGGCCAGCCTAAGAAGGTTGGCGGCCCTAGGCAAATTTATTCTTGCAGCCGCTTCAATGCGTTCCCAAGGGGGCCACCAAGCCCTCCGGGCCCCTTCCCTGCCAGCTTCCCTATCCTTTCTCATCCCCCCAACCCTCTTCCCCACTCCTCTTAACCCCCCGCCCGCCAGCTCCTCGACCCCGTGCACCTTGTCCGATCCTCTGGGCTCCCCTGGTCCCCTTCCTCGACTGCCCCGGCCCCTTCCCTGATCCTCCCTTGGGTTTGGGCCCAGTCCCTGACCCTCCCAGACCCCTTCCCCGACCCTCTCGCCCCCCCACCTGCCAGCTCCACAACCCTGTGCCCCTTCTCTGATCCTCTGTCCCCCTTCCAGTTGCTCTTCCTTGTTTCTTTATAATGTGAATAAAGAAGGCCAGCAAAGTATGCCAAGGCTTTTATCTGTCTTTTTTTTACATTAGAAATTCAAGTCTTGTTTTCCTGCTTTTCTTGGAAGACTCTGCATAATTGGGTAACTAATAGAATTGTCTCACAAGTTAAGGAACAGCAAGCTGAACAATTGAGAGAGATGAAAGTTTTAGTGAGAATGTTTAAAACTGCCCTTAGTCACTCCATATTAAATAACTGAGAAAATCTTTGTTACAGATTCCACCCTATAACATTAATTAAGAGCTAAGATAACTAATGATCAGGTTTACTGCATCTTGATGGAGATCTCCAATTAAAAAAACAAAACAGACAGAATAGGGCTTTACATTCCTGATATTTATAAAGGCCAGAAAAAATAAAAGGCAACTCTAAAAAGTTGTTTCAGGTTTTCATATAAACAAGAAAAAAAATCAGGAATGGATCTGCATCTGCTGCTAACGAGCCCTGTAAGTCTTTATTTGTTTGGATGCACTGGCTCTTGGCTCCCTTTTCGGCTTCTTCCAGGTTTATACCCATGTTTCCCGTCCCCTTGCCCCCAGATATTATCTCACAAGCTAGCCCTGACATGTCCTGTACTCATGTGGGCTGGACCAACATTTTGCCTTCTCTTGCTATCATTGTATTTGGAAAGAAGCAAGAGCTTTGTAAAGTTGTTCTGTTGGACTAATCTGTGTGGTTCGGGATTGTTCGTGTTCAGGTAATCATAATTAGGATCCATGATATTGGAATGCACAAGAGGACAAGGGAGATTCACTGTAGTATTTTTTTACACTTCAGTGGAACTTTGCTACAAGCAAATCTCTCTCAATGAGTGGTCATCTCTTCTGGCGACAGGACAGGATGTGCCACAGAATAAATTGACTTTGTTTCACTATTACACGTGTTAAATTAAGTGCAGTCTCTTCCTCTGTTTTTTTTTTTAAGGGCTGGAGCAGTTTTACATCCGGAGCAAGCAAGTTTGCCTCAGCAGCTAAAGAGGGTGTAAGTAAACAGGAAGCTGTTTGTCTTATTTTTGCAATGCCAAAAGGGTTCTGTGAGCTTGATTTGGCCTCTTGACAGGGATTTATCTTGAAATAAATAATAAATGCTCCATGTGTAGCTGAACCCTTGACATCTATTTCCTCCTCCTTCCTATATGAAATATATATACACAGTCACACAAAGTGTGGCTCTTCCTTCAAAAAACTGATGCTGCATGGAGAATTTTTCAAAATGGAAATGTTTATGTACAAAGTAAAAGCAAAGCTGCGCATGGTCGCTGGTGAAAGCTTCCTTATGCAGATTTATATGCACAGTACATAAGGAGCTGTTCAGTGTTTTTAGTTCAGTTTCTAAAACCTACACTTATAGTAAAAATGACTTTTGAGAACATTATGGAGGCAGAATCATGTTCATAAGTATATTTGTTTCATTCCTTTTCCCTCTTAAGCTTTAGCCTAGCTTTTTCCAGTTCTTCGCAATCTATTCTTTTGAATAGACTATAAAAAGCTATTTTCTACTCTGATTTTTTTGTTTTGCAGTGATAGGAGTTTGTATTTTTTTCTTTCAGAATTACAGTGAGGAGTATCATACTTTATATATATTGTATTGTAGTATTTCATTCTGAAATTAAAGCAGATACAATGAAGTAGAACAAGGAAGAGTTTTTGGAGTTTGAGGACTGACAGGCCAGTAGGTGAGAGCTAAAAATAACTTAAGGCATTTGCTCTGTTCTTGGGAGTCCCTGCCTCCTTTGGTGTGCATAATTTTTGCTAATGGGGATGATTAAATCATGAACTGATACTTTTGACCTTGCACTCAACAGCTTGAATCAAAGGGTAGGGGACCTCGTTGCCCCTCACCATATCAAATACCAGCCATGTGACCACCACATTAGAAACACATTCCAGCGTTGTCTCCCCCTGCTCACCCCTACCAAGACCGAAGGACCTAAATTGGCCTCATTCTCTCCCCATCATCTCCTGAATTCTCCATCTTCCAGTAGAGTTTCTCAGCTTTCAGCCATACTAAGTTGGCCACAGAAAGGAAAATAAATGTTGGAAGGCCTCTAGAATCCAGCTACCAAAGCGGTGTACACCCGAACTCCCAGACACCCCGTAACAGTATTCAATGTAATTTACCATCCAGTGCCAACAACTTTTGACAAACCACCCATCCTGTTTCCACTAACAATCCATAACACCTCAACTAGTGCCTGTCTCATCTGCTATCGACCTCTCAGTCCAATGACTGTGTGAGAATTTCATATTTTGGACATTGGTCCTACTTCCTGTATTTTACATGTATGGTTTTTTGGGTATGCATAAAGAACGAGGCGATTTTGTAAATAATTGGAGCACTGCAGGTAGAGATGAAGACAAGAATAATGAACATTTATTTACCGCTGTTGGTTTAAAGAATTTTGTTTTCTGGAGCAAGGATGTGGATCAGTTCTCAGTGAAGCCAAGTTAATGCTTTCTGCAGAAACTTCACACCGAGCTCTGTATTGTTGGTTGGTTGGTGTTCAGGTTTTTTAGTTCAGTAGATTTACTCTGAGTTTTAAAGTCAGACTAATTTACTTAGAAAACACACCAGGGAAAGATGGTGATGAGATCGGTAGATTTCTTACTTGTGCGATGGAGATTCTGGCAAAACTAAGCTGCAGCTTTTCCCTTGTCCTCATGCGGCCTTTTGGCAAATAGTTTTTTATTTCTATGTTGCAGAGTGTAAAGAGAATGGATATAAATACAAAAGTATAGACTTACAATTAGAGCTAATCAGTATTTAAAGTTAAAAAAAAAATATGGGGGGAGAAACTTTTTTGTGACAGTTATTTTAAAAAATCTCAGATTTTGTTCATTTCTATTTACAATTGATAACATTTATAAAGGGATGGAAAGAGTGGACTCTTCTAAGAAACAGGGTGTGAAATCCTGGTGGCCATTTAAGTCAGTAGCCAAACTCCCATTGATTTCAGCTAGGACCAGGATTTTACTTGCCGTGTCTGTTGTCTAGGGAGGAAAAAAATCAGGTTGTTCTAAACAAATGTTTTTTCCCCTCCATTTTACAGGCTACCAAATTTGGATCTCAAGCAAGTCAAAAGGTGATGAAAATAAGTAGCTCTGTGTTATTTACAGTAATCAGGTTTTATTAGGAATCCCTACCAATTCTCTTTATATCAGTAGTACAAGATGTAATATAAAGCAGTACATCTTGCACTAGTAGAATGAAGAGAATTGGTACAAGATGTCCTACTTCGATCTAGTCATTATGAAACCATAGTGTGTATCCTCAGTGCTGCATATTTGCATCTATATTATTATACTCCAGAATCTTGTCCAAAAAACTACATATTAGTTTCTTTTCCCATAGGGACTATTGTATTTTTACAGAATACATAAATAATGGGTGTACTTCTTTGCTATTGAAATTAAACAGTTTAATGAATTAATGGTTTCATGGTTTACAATACTGTTGTGATTATGTTTTTGAGAAACGTAAGGATGGTTTCTCCTTCAAACGTATGCTTCTAATATTGTTTGTGATCTGTAAGTAGGTGTTTTAAGAGAATGCATGTATTTATTCAGTTGCATGAACTGAAATTAACAGCGCATTGGAAAATATTGTTGAATTAAGATGCTTATGTGTAAGCTGGCAGTAAATATTTTCTTTTTATATTAGGATTAAAGTTGGGACAGTCCAACTTGAATTGCTTACAGTTGTGATATAAACATGGGCTGCTTTTTGTAGAATAGCTTTGAAAATCCCAAGATGGAAAGCAAAAAATCTGGTTTTATTCCCTGAATTACGCCAGGAATATGATTATTTAAATGCCAGAATTAAAATGTTAGGTTTTGGGTGGGTAGGGGATTATATATGGCTAACGTGCAGTACAGGAAAGAGTCTTGTCCTTGAGCTGAGGTGCATGTGTGCACAGCATTTGCCTGAGGTCCATGGGATATCGTTCAGAACAGGATTGGGAAATGAATGGGAAGGCTTGGTGGTCAATGGGGAGTTATAGACGGCATATCTCACATTACAGGCTAAAATTGTGTGTGGAAGGATTAACAAAGAAATTGTCATTCAGTAGGACTTGAACTTAAGTCCTAGCTAGAAGCCAAATGCCACTTATCGTGTGGCATGAATGAGAAAAGTTTAATGTTGTGCAGATCTTCCTCTGCCACCGTGTCTAGCAGAAACGATGATCCTCCCATTTTACAACCTATTCTTTATATGCCGTTGCATTGAGTGTGGGTATGCATCTGTGTATGGAGAAGTAAATTGGTTGTCTTCAGCTCCTGAGCCACATTAATGGCAGCTTAAATTTGCTAATGAAAAGCTTGTCCTGTTGTTTTCTAGCAGACATTTAAAATCTGCTTGACTCTGACATGTGACTGCCATCTATTTTGTAATTAAGTTTGGCCGCTGGACATTGAACAGACTTCTGCACATTATTTCTCGTCAGTAGTGACTGGAATTGGAAAAGGATCGTGCTACTTAACTTGCCTGAAAAATACTTCAAACTTTTTGCTAAAAGCTGCTTCTTTTACCTTCCTTGCTCTTTCTCTTGTGCTCTCTGGGTAAAGTTTTGGGGCTACAAGCAGCAGCCGGAGCCGGTAAAGCCCTCACATATATTCAAGTGCATGGGCGCTTCGTCACTGTTCGTGCTGAATATGTGCGTTTGCTCTTGAGCTGTCTTTTTATGTCTTCTTTTTTAAGTCAGTCATTTTTTAAATTGTTGTGTGCATCATTCTGTAAAGTCTCCTCCAGCCTATTTAAAATAGGTTAAATTAGTTTTGTTTTGCTTTGTTGTTTTTTAAAAAAGAATCACTTCTGCCCTCTGGTGTGGTAGAGAGCATTCTGTACTGCGAGTTTTGCTGCTTTCAAACATGAATGGTATCTGGTTCTCCTTTTGCATGCAGAATTCAGGAATGATGTATATGCAGAATAGCTTTCGAGTGCCATATGAAGCCAGAATTTAGTAAGAAATGCCCCACAGAAGGAGTATTGAGTTTCTGTACTGGATCACACCATAGGTTTATCAAGTATGATATCCTGTCTTTCCCAGTGGCCAGTATCCAGTGCATCGAAAGAAGACACAATCCTCTCTCACCCAGTGCCCCCTTTCAGTATTCACCTGCAAAACAGTGCAATCCTGTTACTGTACAAAGGAATCGTCCCTGAGATCTTCAGGGATCCATTGCTCCCTTCAGCATCACATTCGATGCTCTTTGATCACTAAGCCTAGTTAGATGTACCTTTTTCTGACAATGAATTGGCCAATGTCCAATTGGTATAAAATATGCAGATTCTAACTCGGGGGGGGGGGTGTGTTTGTGTTTTGGGTTTTTGTAAATATTTGGTTTTTATAAAGAGAAGAAATGGTAGCCTCTTCACACATAAGCACCTCCTCATGAACTAATCAGGGTAGCGTGGGTCACCAATGGGGAAAATAAATGTTGGTTAAAGATTGTTTTATTATGGGCAGTGAGAAAAAGAATAAATTAAAAAGTTATGGAAAAAATCCAAGTCACTGTCCTTTCAATATTGTCCTGCCAAACTTATTTGTGACTGCCTCATTCCTATAGCATGGATTTGAATTGCTGTAAACCTCCTCTCTGAAGTATAGCCACCCCATGCATCTATTCTAGCTATAATTACTGTTCTCCTCCTAGAATATCTGCACGTCTCGGCAGAGGGAGAACCTTAAGCCATAAAATAGCTTAATCAGACTTTCACATGGGTATGGCCCTTGTGTGTTGTCTAGAAACAGGGAATTGGTTATTAATAGATGACATTGCCCACATCACAGGAAGGGAGTATTTCATTGTGAAAGAATTAATATTCTTTTTTCCTGATGAGGAGGCCTGTTTCAGCTGGCAATCCCATTAACAAGAACATGTAAGGGTACAGTCGCTCAAAGTTATCCAAAATAGTTGCTAAAGTTTATTGCTTAGCAAGATGCCTGTTCTCTGAGCTGTTGTTGTTTTAAAGGTAGAGCCAACTCAAGGACAGACTTTTCTTGAGCTGTGGGAACTTTCAGCAGTCTTATTCCCTTTTATGTGTTTTCTTTTTCGTGTAGCACTTTATCTGTAGCATTGCATTATGTGTGCTTTTAGCTCACTGTTGCTTGTATGAGGCAAAGCTTAAAGCTTTTCTGTCCTATGTTCTATGAAATTCCTGAAGGCTAGTTTCTCAGCAGTGAATGTTGCCTGTGTTTTATGAATGAAAATATAACTGACTTTGCTTCTGTTTTGCTTTTAAATAGGCATCAGAGTTAGGTCAGACTTTAAATGAAAATGTTCTCAAACCTGCACAGGAAAAGGTAACTTTGGAAATGAGTAAATTACTGACCGAGTATATTTGTATTACCTATAAAGTCATTTTATTTCTTCCTGACACAAGTCGTTAATTTATTGCCAGCATGCCCAGTTTTTATATATATTCTGGCACTATAGCAGAGGGAAAACCCCAAATAATTCAGTATTAATAAGAAATGTTCAACTGGCCCCTTTTTGGAGGCTTCATGTCCAGATCAATCCTGAGAGACAATCATTTTCTCTTGCTTTGTTTTCTTTCCCCATGAGATGCCCTGATACAGTCATCTTCCTTCATGTGATGGAAGAGTGACTGGGATTCTATTTAGAGCCCCTCATGGCTCCTCTTAATTGGCTAGTGAGGTCAGTGATTAACAAATGTTTTGATTAGTAATATTACTGGTGAGTGCTTCCTTTCAAATCAGCATTCGGGGGGCATATCAATGCATCCATAGCTATATAGGTTTAATATAATCTGAGCCGCAATGTGTTCTTGATTTTTTTTTTTTTTATTTTTTTTTTAAGATCCTTGCCATAATCAGCTAATTTTAAGGATTACCTGGATTCATAAAACAAAATATATTCTACCTTTAGCCTATTTAGTCACTTCTGAAATTATTGCTATATTGTTTTCTGGAATTTAGAATATAGTTTTAAGAGATCAAAAGCAGAAGGAAAAGACAGTCTCCTCCCATGTATAGTTATTTACATTTTACCTGTAGTTACATGGATGAATGCTATGGATGCTTTCCAGATAATGCCTGGTCAGCATCTGGCAAAAGGAAAACTAAGCAGCCATTCTGAGTCAGTGGTGCTGGCTAATTTTACCTATTTCAATCATAGATCTCCACACTGTCAAATATTGACTTCCCTGTTAATATGTAACATGATTTTTATATCTTTTTCCCATGGGATGTGCCTTTAATTTATCCTGTAAATCTACAGATTTTGGGTCAGTCTCAAAATTTGTATAAATTGGTCTTCCTGTATGAGAATGTGATGATCTATTTACTTTAAAATCTTTTCCTAAACATACTGCTTTTTATTGTTGTGATAAAATGCATTAATTTTTGTTTCCTGCTGGAACATAGTGCCAACACTGTGGAATATAGATTCCAGTCTAATTTGAAAAAAAAAAAAAAAAAATGAAGCTCATCACCCAAGTAAATCATTCCTCTTTTACCACACACTCATTAAGGTGTCTGTCTTTATGTAGACTGTCTGAGATCAGAGAAAAGTTTTAATAATATGAGTTTTCTACTATCTAATGTTATCCAGATTCTTTTCCAGAATGGAATCATTTTCCAGAAATTAATTTCTTATCATGATTTTTTGCTTTCTTAGAGATGGTAAATTCTGTACAGATGCAGATAGGACACTTTGTAATACAAAGTTTATTGCAGCCAATACATTTTCTTAGGATGGTTTTCATGTAGCTGACGTTCATGCTTTGGAAGACAGCTTTAGTGAGGGATGTTGCACTCTAGCTAACATACATAACGATACCCTGCCCTTAGGCAGGGTTCTGTTAGTTTATTCTGACTAAAATTATTTTCCTGAGTTAGATAATTGACAGCAGCCAGTGATGGCTTGGCTCAGGTGTAACTGTATTAAATCACTTGTACACTTTTTGTATTGGGATGATGGTTTTACCCCAGCTGAGAAACTATAAATCCCAGTGTGCTCCACGTGAGCAGTAGGCCAGGATAAATAGGGTTTCATAGGATTTCTAGTAGATTTGTGTAAATGGTGAAAACATGTCATCTTGGAACCCATTCTTATAGTCGCCTTGTTTAAAGTTTCTCCAGAATACCCTTTTATGTAGTAAACATATTCTTTATAAATGGCCATGCAGTAAGTTTTATCTGTGTGGGGTGGGAGTTTTTTGTTTTGCTTTTAAATAAAGGTGCCGATCCAACGCCCAAATAAGTCAATGAAAGGAGTGCCACTAACTTTTAAAGAGCTGTGGATTAGCCAGTTAGTAGCAGCAGATTTCATATTTTATTTTCTTAAATCTCATTGTCTATTGAGTCAACTGTAGCTCGTTGTTACTTTTGGTCTCTAGCTGTTATCACCACAAGTTGTCGTCTTTTAAGCTGTAGACATCATTTTGTTTCATGACTAACTGCAGACATTTTGATTCATCTAGGTAAAAGAGGGAAAAATGTTTGATGAGTTCTCCACGGGGGTATCTCATTTGGCTACCAAGGTACAGACGGGGCCTGCCTACCCATTAGGAGGCCATATAATAAGCTAGTCTCCATATTCTTTCATGCGCACAGGTCACAAACACAAGCGAGAAGTATCTTGTAAAAAAAAAAAAAAATCCATAAGATGTTTTAATTTCTGCTTTTCTTTTGTACTGAGTACAGATAATTTGGGAATGGGATATTTTAAAGACAAGATTGCTTATGGCATTGTCATTATAATTAAACAGCTTGAGACACCAACAAATTGTCAGTGTGAATAGCTATAGGGACATTAATTTGATCTTATTAGCATCAGAATAATGCGTCCAGAGACAGTGAAATGTAGACTTGTATTAGAATCAGTGACCCAAATGTTGGATAGTAAATACGTGCTAAAGAATCTGGAGACAGCTTAGATAAAATGTGTACGCTTATTAATGTGTATACCTTTTTCCCATTTTGCTGCCATTGATTGATAATGTGGTAAGTGCTCTCTATTACTGCTAGTTTCAGATACTTGCAAAATTTGTTAAGACTCTGATTCGGTAATTTGCACGGCATTACTGAGTGCTGTTGATGTCCTGGTTTTCATGGGCGGTTATAGTCAGTATTGGAAGTCATCATGCCAGGAGTTTTTGTAGGGGTTGGGAATAAGAAAATCCTTCAGTAAAAAAGTAAATTATCAATATCTTGTCCAATTTGCTGAAAGCCTGACTCCTTGCCCCATTGCACATAGAGAGCCACCTGGTGTATTTGGATTGCCGAATAACGCTCCTTATTGATGCCATTTTATGGGCCGTGCTTATGAAATCAGCATACCAGAAGGAAAATGTGTTTTGGAATTCCTAATGGCAGCATTAAGGAATCTCCTTTTGGTCTGTCCAAATGAGCATTAAAATAAAATTGATTTTGGAAACGGTTGGTGAAACCAGTTTAGTATATTTACACTGTGTCTGTGTGACTGGAGCCAGACCCTGCAGCAGATCTAGAACTTAAACGTTGTTTTCTTGGCTTAACTCTGTATGTACACCAGGACAATTGAATCTGGTTTCCAGTTTAAAGAATGGAAATTTGATTAATCACATTCAAAACTACTTAATTGCAGAACTGTGTTTGGATGCTCTATTCGGTTTAAAACTTGCTTAGCACGGGCACAAACCTTATTAAACAATATGAAATTCTGCAAGGGTATAAAGGTTTTAGACAGGGCTTCATAAGCTTAGAATATCAAGCTAGGTCAGGTCCAGCGTTTTCTTGCTTGTGAAGATCTGTATGCCACATTGGCTATGGGCCCAGTTTCCTATACCTGGTTTTTTTAATGTATGTTATTAAATTTCCATCAAGCCTCTGACTTTTATTCTTGCTGATTTACAAACTATACAGTGCTGCAGATTGGAGAGTGTATGGCTAGTTCTCCAACTAATGAGCAGAAACGACTACATGTGCATGCAAGTCTGGTGTTTCCCCACTTTCCTGGGGGCATACTGTTTGTGCACAAAAGTGGGCATGCTGTGCTAGAGTCTGAAAAGCAGGGTCCGAGTCTGTATCGGCTGGCACTCTGTGCTGCCATTCACACTAGTGCAAAGTGGATGGAAAATATTTTGAGTTGGTTTTGTTTTGCATTTGCACAATGACATCACAAAATTCAGAGCAATGGAGAATCAGACCCTTCTTGCTCGAAGAAATCTTAACATTTTTATCAGAAAAGAGTAAGTCAGAATCTGTCACTACCAAATGTCAGGTGTAAAAAGTAAGCCCTGGTCACCTATCAAATGTTTTTGTTCATTTCAAGCTTGTTAAGCACTGTCTAGTCAGTGTTTTAATTTACAACAGTCTTTAAAAGCATAACAAAAACTTAATAACCTAAACATAAAATGACTTGCCACGATAATGAGAAAAGACATCCTATTTTATTTGCCATACTGGCCTCTTGTGTGGGTAAGTTGAATGTTGTGAAGCTGCTTTAAATACCTGTCTTCACATGAACCGGGGTGAATTGTGGATTTTGGTAGCAGTCTTTATTAGAACAAATGTGTGAGCTCATTCCAAAAATGTGGTAATTCATTAAGTGTGAAATAACCTTGTACTTTCTTTCCAGGTTCAGGGGGCTGGCAGTAAGGGATGGCGGGATGTCACCACTTTCTTTTCCAGCAAATCAGATGATCTTTCTGAAAGGTACCATCTTTTAGTTTTTGTTTTTCTTCTCTAAAGTATGTGGATTCATAATGTATATCCGAGATATACCCTATATTTTCCCTATAAGATAAGAGAAGCAGGGAAGACTTTTCCTCATAAATACTAGTGTCTTTAATTTTAGTAGGAAGAACATTTTTCCTTCATCAAAACTTTCAAAAGTAGTAAATACATAGTATAGAGGCACCCGAATATCATTTAATATAATAAATAGGTAACACGGGGCACACATACTATTTAATTTGTTAGTTGGCCATTGGCCCTGGGTATTGCACCGAGACCAAAATAGCTCTGAATACTTTTAATTCATACCAATTCACATGGCATACATCATCTTTTACTTTGTCAAAGGGCTAGCTAAAACCCACTAAATCTGGACATTAAAGCCTAAGGCGGACTATGTTCTAATATATGCATTCGGTTTGTTCTGCCTTGCTCGCCTTTTCTTCATTATTTTGAGCAGAGGATTTGGGCATTATCATTTCCTCTATTCTTGTTGGTTAACATCACAGCTATAAAATTAAATGCAGGAATTCAGTTTTTCTGCAGAAATACTTCAGTTCTATGGTGATGACAGATGAGCTTAGTAGGAACTGGAGGTGAAGGTTTATGCTTAAACAGTTGTTAATTCAGTCATGTGAGTGGTACAAAAAGCTGATATTTTCCTCCTCCTATGTTCTTTTTGCTTTAAAGACCACCTGAGAGAGATGGCTGTCAGAACAGTGGAGGAGAGGGCTACCAGAACAATGCTGTAGATCAAAGCTTCTGGGAAACCTTTGGGAACTCAGACCCACCCAAGGCTCATCAATCCCCAAGCAGTGACAGCTGGACCTATGTGGAAAATTCCACAGAGAAGAAGAGCTCTGATAGCTGGGACGTTTGGGGTTCGGGGACGGTCTCCAACAATAAGAACAGTAACAGCGACAGCTGGGAAAACTGGGAGACCAACTGGGAAAATGCAGGAGGGGAGAGCAAGCCCAAAAAACCCTCCAAGAAGATGACAAAAGTGTCTTCAGCAGCTGATGATGGGTGGGATAACCAGAACTGGTAAGACTCTGGAACCCTGCAATGCACGGCGAAGGAAGGAGTCCGTGGTGGCTGATGAAAGATGTTCTACACCCAACTGGATTAACATGGTTGTCCTTATTGACCTGTTACCTTGTGCTTGCCCTTCATTCTCTTTTCTTCTGTTCCCGTTTAGAAAAACAACTAGTGTCTGATTTTCATCGTTACCACATGAAGATATGGCCGTCCCATTGTAAAGGATAGTAATAGGTGTATTCTCCTCACCATGCTGTTATCGGAGCTGGGTATGCTGACTTCTTAAAATGACGGTTCAGAGGAAAAAATCAGTGCAAGCATGTTTTCATGGCACACTATTGCATGTGTAGTTTCATTGGCTTGCCCCTCCAATATTCCTAACTTCTAATGAAGTTCTCGAGAACATCTGGGGTGAGTGATGCTGGTAAAGGAGGGAGATATATCTTCAACAGATAGTCAGCAATTGAATGAGTGAACTGCAGTTGAATAAGTACCAATTTAAACGCCTCTCTGTATTGCTGGGACTGCATTAAATCTGGCAGTTCAAAATGGCCATTGCGACCATTGAAGCTGTGTTTTTAAACTTTGCAAGGTTTGAGAACTTTTTAAAACCTTTTTTTCTTACAGAGAGAATTCCTGGATGATTTGGGGGGGGGGGGAAAACAACAAAAACTAGAGCTAGATAATAATTAGTATGTAATTCATCATTTTGTCAGCCTTGCTATATAGAATATTCTTGCCCTTTGTTTTAGAGACGTACACAGTACAGATTTTCTGCAGCTGTCTCATGCAGAGTTGAAAGGTGGTCATCTTTTAGCTTTTTTCCTCCAGATTCTTAATTTCACCTGCTATCTTTTTGTTGAAAACTTTCTCCTCTTCTTGAGGTTTTAACAAGCTCTGTTGACCAAAATAGAAATGATTTTTTGGCAAAGTCTAGCAACAGTAAGACAATTTGTCAAATAGAAACAATTTTATAATTGTTTAAGCCATCTTTTCCTGCACTTTTTCTACACTACTTTTGTTTTAAAAATAAAAAATTCAGATCGGCTCTTTTGGAACGGAACAGACTACAATACTAGTCAGGTCTCAACTTTGATTTTTTTTTAAGCTGTTTTTCATGTTACATTAGCCACTAATCTTTGAATATGGAAAACTAAAATAGAGGAATTCAGATCTGTTTCCTTTAACAAAGGTGTCTTAAGTGTCTGTCTGCTATGGGTGGAATGTAGCTCTTTTTTATTGTTACTGTGATGTAATGTTGTAAATACACAATACGACTGAATATTGCAGATAGAAATCACTTGAAAACCTCAGATCATGGTGCCATTGGATAATACTTCAGATACCGGTGTGGAACTGTGTATTGTGGACACTATTTGTGAACTTTTTGAGAGTATGTCTAAAGAATATCTTTGTATTGATGAGCTGATCAACTGATCGCTGAAGTTGATGACTTGAGAACTTTTTCCTCTCAGCTATTACTCTGTTTCTGTCACTGACCAAGGAGAAAGATTCACCTTTAACCAGTGGATGTTGACTATAAGTTAACTGACTTGAGCAGCCAGGAAAAAAAAATCACGAATTATCCAAAAAGTATTAATGGATTTCTTGGTTTATAGTCTAAATAGAAACATTTGTGTTTATATTGTGGAGAAATTTTGATCTTGCGGGCTTGTTTACTGTGTTTCCATCACTATAGTCTTTCTAATTATGAAGTGAATATTTTTCTGGTCTTTTTTATCCCTTCTCTCCCCCATCCTTTATCTCAATGGCTTTCTCTTTATTTAATGCCCTTTTAGTAATCGCTTGGTGATGTGTTGAGACCCAGATTGAGGCGAGGCCTGTTTTTCCCACTAAGGTATCCCAGATGCCGACTGACCTCTTTTAAAATGGTAGCAGCACAATGAGATGACAGGCTGAGGTTTCTTGTGGTAGTGGCTTCATTTTCCAGAACGTTTTTGCCAGAGTCCCTACAAGTGATTTGATTCGAATTTCTGCTCTTCGTTGTCATGGCTTGACTGCATGTTAAACTTGTAACAATTCTTGTACTTTTGATGCATCTACTTTTACTTGTTCTTCCTTTTACTTGTCTGCTGCCCATTTGGAAACTCTAACGCATGTATTTTGAAGGCCATGCTGTGTAACGTGTACCTGAAGCAGTATCGCCCAGTCCTTGACTAGCAACTATCTTTTGTAAGTGTGGGGTAATAGTGACAGCGAAATGCTCCTGAATGGCTGGGTTGCCTGAGTTCTACATTGTCCCTCTAAAGTGATGCAAAACAGACTCAGCGTCCTGCATAAAATTTTATTACTGTCTTTTTTTCACCAGTCTCCTGAAATAGCTTTCTGTAATGGGTTGAGCGATCTGTTTAAAACTAATTTGATGTGCATATACCATCGTCCCTATTCTCGCCACTTGTGTCGTTTGCCTGATGGGGAACTATTTACATCGCACTTGCAGCGATGAGTGGCTCGACCTAGTGTTTAGATCTACACTTGAGCGTAGTTAAAACCAGTGCCCTGACAGTGGTGTTTCCCAGGCCAGGAGAAAGAGACAAAACCGTTTTCTGTTGTGGGACATCCTAACATACCCACATCCTTCCAGAGAGGTATTATAGGGTTATTTAAGAGTAGCATTGGTGGGAAATGTAGATGGAACAGTAAAATTAGGGCTTTCTTTCAATACGTTCATTTTAGGACTGCTGAATCAACAATGAATTTTTTTGCTCATCTGAGTCCAAATGGTCTAGCATTTCTTTGCGAGGAAGGTGAAAGTAGGGCATTTCCTGTGGCCAGTTTTTGTTCTCCGTAGTGTTAGTTTATTGGCTGCTAGTGGCTAGGAACTCAGAGCTGTTAGAAAGCTGTTCAGGCAGGGAAGGATGGTGTCATAGCACAGTTATTGGAGGAAATGTTTTCCTGTCCTAAAAAGCACCCTCACAGTTGCATTCATTAGAGGTACCGTACCAGTAACTGAATGGCGGTGCCTCAGCTACATAGGTGTGGCCCAGCACTGAGTTCGAGACGTATTCTCAGGGTATGCGAGTCTGTAGACCCATGATCGTGTGCTGTACCTGTTTTGTGGATTAACAGGACTTCAGTTTTCAGGAGGGCAATTAAAGAAATGGTGATGGGAGAAGTCTTCTAGTGATTACCGCATCGCCCAAGTTAACCTTCCCAGTGTTTCAGGATCTTTCATTTAAACTGATGGATCTCATCAGTGGCAGATGACACCACATAGCTCCTGGGGCCTTCAAACTCAGTGCTGTTTGCAAAGGAGCAAAACATGTTTAGTTTTTGGGCAGAAACTGGAGATTCTGTTTCCAGCACTTAGGATTTTTAAATGTTGTGTTCTTTTTGTCTTGAAGCTTGTCACTAATTACTAACTTTCCTTGGCCAGCTCTCCTTAATTCTTGATATGAAGGATGCTGCTGCTGAGTTTTTTTCCGCTCCAGACATTGTAACATTCCACGGGATAGATAATGTATTGATCAATATATTAATCTGTGCAATAATTTAATGTGTGAGTGAAACCTCCTTTGTTGTCTGATCCAGGAAACAAGACTTAAAGATGCAGTGTCCCTTTGTGAGGTCAAAAGAGCAATCAACAAAAGTTTTTCAGTATTCTGGGGCCTTTGTAAGTGATCGGATTTTAAAATCCTTGCGCAAGGATGGGTTCGGCAATCAAGAGCTGAAATAGAAGTAAATAAGTGGAGTCTGATGCCCATTGCTAAATGATGGATTGGAATGGTTTGGAATGACATCTTTTGAGCCAGCAGAAATTTGGTAAATAGAGGGTCCTGTATCTTTAACTTTCCTAATGTGTTATGTGAAGTTCCCAGGAATGGCAATTTCAGTGAACAATATTCCTTGTTCTGTAGAGTGGTACTGGACTAGAACTGCAGTGTCCTCTTTTAAAAGAGCATTTCAATAAAGCAAAGAGAAATAGAAAAAAATGGCGTCAATCTTCTGAACGGGACTACACTTCATTTTAAAACGCTAGGGAAAAACCACCCTCTCTGAATAGGCCTCTTCTTTGTCTTTGATATGGTAAAACCTGAATTAAATCACCTCTTAAGGGATATGCAAAAAGGGATATGAGGTGGCATAAGAACGAAGACCAGTTCTGGACTCGTAATATCTTCGTTGAACAACAGGTCACTTGCTTTTCTAGAGCTTAATCCTGGCGGAGCTCTTCATGATGCTTCATCTTTGTGTGGTCTCCTACTGACTTTGATTTAATCACACTGCAAACCTTGTGTGCATTGAAGTAACAGCTGGAGGTCAAAATCAAGGATCAGGACCTATTTGTGTTGGGCACTCTGCTAATCTGGTTCCTGGGCTCGTACGCCAGGATAGCGACAAAATGCACTCATGCCATGTCTCTTTATGACCGCTAGAGGGGGGTGTTCCACTACGGGCGGTAATTTTAACAAACCCAGTCTACAGGGGGTTTGAAGACACACTTGTAGCCTTCTGTGTCTTCTCACCACACCCTTGGTCTTCTCTACATCCAACTTAGTTTTACATTAACATTAAGCTTGAAAGCTGCGATGTTCTTTTGTTCTTATTTCTCTAGCAGAGACCACGAGCACCTGTGTCTGTTGGGTTTTTTTGCACTTCTTTCACTCTGGCTGAGATACTGGATGAAGCCAGTTTTAAGTGCTGGATTTAGTCTCATTCCATCTGGTAGAGTTAACTCTCATCTCATGGAACTGCTCCTCAGCCTTTGGACTAACACAAGCTCCTTTCCTGTGATGGGCAAGTAGTTGGGGGTCAAGAAGAGAGGAGGGTGGATGCGTCCCAGGGCTTGTATTGTTTCTTAATAATATCATGCTTGATAGAGTGGCATTCATCAGAGCTCTGTTTGTCTGTCACAGCAATTGCTCACAAAGAAAATGTTTTTAAAAGGTCTGGCTAGGATCGCATAGAACACAGTGGAAAGAGCCATTCCTGGCAAGCTAAGAAGGGTAATTATAGCATAAATTGGTGTGTTCTCACTGCCCTGTGAAAGAGTGGGGGATGAGTGACATGCAGGGGATATTCCTGCCTCCTCTGCTAGTGAAACCTTCCCTCCCCTGGGACACAGGTCCAGAATCAGCTACTGCCCAATTCTGATACATTCCAGTTATTGAGAGGCAGCATAAACTAATGGGTAGGGAATGGACAGGGAATCAAGAGACTTGAATTGTTTTCTTGACTCAGCTGTTTACCAGCTGAGAAACCTTGGGCAGCTTACTTCATCTCTCTGGGTCACTTTCCCCAGCCACCTTTTGTTTTGCCTATTCAGTTCGTCAGCTTTTCCTAGCAGGGGCTGGCTCAGGCTCTGTGCTTTTACAGTTCCCCTGATCTTGGCTGGGGCTTCCAGGCCCATCTGTAATGCAAATACCAGAAAAGACTCAAGGAGGAGCCTGTGGTTTTCTCCCCATCCTTCTATTTATGCCTGTGCAGCATGTTTAACTCAGGGGAATCTTCCCCTTTTCCTTTGGAGAGACAGCCTAGATAATCTGAGCCCTCCGTGCTGCGGGGAGATTGTGTTTTTCCGAGGAAAGCTGGGAGGAACTTCCCAAGGGTTATTAGATGTTCTGTGGGAACTGTCATTGTCCTTGTCTTTCTCAAGAGGGAAGCAGGAGTGCAGTGTGCTGTGGAGATAGCATGCTAATCCTTGTGGGCGAGGGACCTTTCATGCTTCTTCACCCACTGATCTCTCTAGCATCTGTCCCCCGTGTGCCCAGTGTCAAGCCAAGTCACTTTCATAAACACCAAACTCACCCTCCAGTTTTACACACTTAAAGATGAGACTTTCTTTCTAAGGGCTACAGAGTCTTGTGGCACTTTTAAAGACTAACAGATTTATTAATCGCATGAGCTTTCGTGGGAGAAAATCCCACTTCGTCAGACGCTTTGAAGATAGGAAAGTTAACTTTCCTATCTTCAAAGCGTC
>ML685788.1:4840656-4915404 GCA_007922175.1 Pelusios castaneus | reverse complement strand
GACGCTTTGAAGATAGGAAAGTTAACTTTCCTATCTTCAAAGCGTCTGACGAAGTGGGATTTTCTCCCACGAAAGCTCATGCGATTAATAAATCTGTTAGTCTTTAAAAGTGCCACAAGACTCTGTTGTCTTTCTACAATAGACTAACACGGCTACCCCTTTGGAATTTTCTAAGGGCTGACTTTATTATCCCTTGAGTTCTGACCTTTCGCAGGGAGAGCGTCCTGCAGGCTGAGTCTTCCATGCTCTGGACCTATGTGTGGGAAACATAAAAATATGCATTCTCTTATGGAGTACCCCTTTGTTTTTTAAAGGGGCAGTTCCCCTTTCCTACCAAACAAATATTAAAACATTGCTAGTATATTCATAAGTCTGCAATGTATAACCATTGCTACAGGAGCCTTTATTCCAAGGTCCGCAGACAGGCAACTATGGGTGTTTAAAAAATAAAATGTAACCATGTTATGCTGAATAATTCTACACTGCCTTTATCATTCACACCTTTTTCTGTTTCTGCTGGAGCAGCAGTAGCTGAATGCAATGTGTGTCCTTTGCATAGCTCACGAAGTGTAATTTAAGAGATTAGAGCGTGGAGCAAAGTGGTATTGAAAGCCACTGAGAGGGGCTGCAAATAATTCTGATATTGACATGGCAGGGGTAGGAGCACCTCCCGTCACTCTGGAATATCTCCAGAGGCAACCAGATCCATTTAGACTGACTACAGCCTTTATT
The DNA here is from genome assembly GCA_007922175.1 of Pelusios castaneus. NCBI lineage: Eukaryota > Metazoa > Chordata > Testudines > Pelomedusidae > Pelusios > Pelusios castaneus. The sequence continues at coordinate 4,914,672 of ML685788.1, read as the reverse complement.
CGGATTTTTTTTTTTTAAACCCAGAGGCTGTTGGAAAGAGAGGCTTGGAAAACACACACACCCTCCAAGAATGGTGAGGAAAAAGGGGAAGGAATAAGATATCCCTTCTATATGGTTTTTCTTATACAAGTTTGCTGATTTCCAGCATTGCAAACTCTCATGATTCTTAGCATGGGTCTCGTATTTACTTTTCTTCAAACTCCAGCTTCTGGAGTCATGTGATGAGAGAATCTCAGTTTTCATTTTAAAAAGAAGTAAATTTCTAGTTCTACAGGTTCTGGAGAAAATCTTGAAAATGTGCCCCCTAAAGTCTCAAAACACAAATGGCAAATAGATTTGGGGAGTCATTCTTATGATTTTGTGGAATTTGATTCATTTAAATAACCATGGTTGACAATCCTCAATTTCCATTGAAAAAAGCATTATACAGTGAATTAGCTTCCTCTGGTTCTACCTGTACTGCACTATTGACCTCAGTGGGGTCCAATATCGATGGTATATTTTGGCGTGAAAGGGAGCATGGTCAATCGAGGATACGAGAGGTCTAGTCTTAGATTTATAACTAGCTAATGAGAAGCTCTTGAACAGCGTGCTCATTTTCTCCCTAGCCTTGGATACGTTTTCTGTCCTGTCTCATTATAGGCTTCCAAGACAGAAACAAAGAGTGGACCAGATTCTCTGGAACATTAGAGCATCTTTGGAACACTTCCCTCGTTGAAAGCTGGCCTAGCTGGTCCAAGGATTGCTCCTCTGGGTAAGGGGAGCTACTGTGTTCTTAGGCAGGGTGGCGCACAAAGCCAGCTTTGCAGTCCTGCTGCTGAGGATTTCAGCCTCTGATGGTTCCTAACCTCCATCTTTTGTTCGTTATCCTGCAGTTGCAGGGCAGGGAGCTGAACTGAATATTCTGCTTTATACCCTCTCCTTCCCCCTGGTTCCAGACCAGGTTAAACATAGACCATAGCCAAGTCTACACTCAGTTCAGTCTTTCCAGCTTGCTTGAGCAGGTCAGTGACGACCCGGTCTATAGATTGGGAAGTCGACCTGGGAAAGAGTAGCGCTGAATCGAAGGGAGAGCATTTTCTTCCAACTCAGAGCAGTGGACCTGCTGTGGTAAGTGGATGTGAGGCAGTCGAGGGGAGTTACGCACGTTACTTTATGTAGTTTACGTATCTCCAGTCAACTGCCGCCAAAAACTGCAACACGTATAGATCAGGCCTATGAGACAATCAATTACCACCAGGAACTGTAATTAATTGAAAGAACGGTTGCTCCCGCCAAAGGGGGGCAGAATCTCTCACACACTTGCTGGAAATACAGCCCCGAAAATCAGGTATTCTACTGTGCTGACGTTGGCTGTAAACGCAGTGTTTTCTGATTTTAATAAATACCAGTGGAAAAATGACAGACCCAAGGTGAGGTAACCTCTTTTATTGGGCCAATTCCGATTGGTGAAAGAAGAAGCTCCGCCTCCAACAACAGTGGGGAAATAAATAATTACCAGGTGATTACGAGGGGGCAAGCAAGGGCCCTTGCATGTACTCGTTAGGACCATGGAAATAATTTAATACCAAGATGCAGCCGCCGCCTTTTGCCCGCAGGCCCTGAGCTGCAATGTGGAGAACAAAGTTTGGACAAATAAGAATCCAAACGTTGTGGTCACTGACAAGGATGACTTTGACAGCCCTGCAGCATGCGCTGCGTTATTTCTGAAGTGCAGTCACAGGAATTAAATACATAGCAAATCTTCTTCCTGTTTGATGACTCGGGCATTTGTCATCTATAAACCAACTCATCCAATTGCCTTGGCTGCCCCTCATCCCCCTTTAGAAGGAAAACAGTGGGTGCTAGAGGCTTCTGCTTCATGTAATAACCGAATAACGAGCTGGAAAATAAGACATCCAGCTTTACCCATGGACGCCTCTGTCTCTTCTGTATTTCTAATGAGCTGATTTGGTTACTAATCCTCTGAAATGGAAAAACTCAAGATACCCCAGATCCTCTGGAGAGGAAACCTAGATGATATGTCTCAGAGGTGGAATATGCACATTTATTATAGCCTAAGAGGGGAAATTAATCCTTATAGAATACATTTCCTCTGTGGACCTAATTGATACCTAATGAAACTTTACAACAGCTGTGTGTGTGGGGGGGGGGGCCAGCATGTATAGGAAAGGTGTATATCTAAGGCTCATGTCACCCACTCCTGAAATGCAGCCAGCTGTGGGGTGGAGTTTAACAGATGCTTAGCAGTACCCTTCAACAGTGTGTAACACTTCCCAGGGTGGGCTAAAGATGATGATGGCTTCCTGGGTGTAAAAAGACTGTAATTGTGTGTCTTTAGGCACATCCGGTCATGGTGCTAACACCCTTATTTTTATTAAAAAGGCAACGGGCTCTCAGGAGCGATATTTTGCAGGCCAGGTGAAAATGTAACTGCATAAGACACTGGGCTGACAGCTGCTGTGATTGCGTGGTCAGATTGCGTATTTGTGTGTCCAGATCATGCAGCCTGCAGGCAACTGGCCCTCGGTGATCAACAGCGCGAGGAGCTCAGCTTTATCCTTCATCAGAACCAGATCCCTTCCCAAAAGATAGTGACTCTTACCAGGGTCAGCCTCAGAGGGGGATGGGTTAGGAGACCTGCGGTGTATGTAACAGCGTCTCCACCAGGCAGGTTAGGGTGAGCTTCCCAGGCACCAGAGCACCCCTGGGTGGAGCTTCTGCACAGGGGTTCCCCCTTCAGTCCCTGCAGGAACTGCAGGGTTCGGGACTGAATGGTGAAGAGCGTCAGCAATTCATCTTGCATGGTTTTTATGTGACTAACCAAGAACATTAGTTTAGAATCGGGTCCCCAACCTTTTTACCCCACACTTCCCATCTCTGTCTGCACCCATCTCACCCCCGCGCTGGTTGGGGTCGAGGGCTGCAGCCAGAAGTGGAGCTGTGATTGGGGGTGGGTCTGTGGCGGACCAACGGACTAGGGGCTGAGCCAGAGTTTTGGGGCCAAGGCCACATCCGGGCGCTGTGAGCAGGCTGAGGCTGTGAAGACCTCTGGGTTAGATGCATATGGTATTTTTTACAAGGCTACTTAGGCAAGCCATAAACCTTTCCTATTGTACAATTTGTTTTAAATAGGTTGGCAAGTGCTGCAGTACCTTAAACACCAAAACCTCCTCTCCCCATCTCTTCCGTCTAGAATCTGGTTTTCTGTAGGAAGTTCAAAATGTGCTTGGTTAAATCTCAGCAATGGTACGATAATGTATAAACCGCTGGTATAAACTTGGGGGTGTGTGAATAATTCCCCTAAGAGGAAAGCAAGGGGCATCTGATTGCCTATCTACACTACCACAGTAAGAGGATTTCAGGCTGGCTCATAGCTCTGTTGCCAACCAGAGCTAACCAGGGCAAGGGTGTAACCTGGTTACAGGGTGATGGGGAACCTCTCAGCCTAGGGTGAACAAGCGCCTGATGGGGTTATAATTGTTGGGGTGGGCACAGAGCCTCAGGCCATCCTTGTGAGTGACACAATTCAGAACCAGAAAACCAGGGAAGGATGGAGAGTCAATTAGCTGTTGGTCAAAATAAAACCTGCAGCCAACCATGGGACCAATGATCTGGCACCGGAGGGTACAGAGGGCCCAGATCTTCAAAGGTGTTTAGTCACAAGCTTCCACTGAAGTCAATGGCAGTTAGGCTCTCATGTGCCTTGAGGATCTGGACCTAGACGATCCAATAGGACCTTTCCTTTCTACCGTCTTGGGTTTTATGAATGGTCTCATCATGCCGGATCATCCATCCCTGCTGGCTATCCCACTCCTGAAGGTTCCATACTTTGCTTGGTCTGTCATCAAGAAGTCAATTCAACCAATTACTCTTGGGTTGTTATTTATTAGTAAATCAATATCTTGTGTTTATGAATGGTTGAGAAGTTCTTTCTGGCTCATCTCAATAATAGCCCCCATAGAAAGCTATCAAAGACAGCATACACCAGCAAGCACGTCCCAGGGGTGAATGGAATGGAACGACTTCGTCTGGCCTAAACTAAGAAGCTTTCACCCAACTCAGTTCTTGAAGTGAGCACTGAGGTCACCATCTATTTTGATAAGTGACGAGACCTCACCTAAGATACCAAGAGTTGCTCCGTTGTTCATATTTTCTCCCTCCCTCCTGGTCACGTTCTTCTAGAATTAGAACCTAATCATGATTTTGGGATCTGGCTCTCCCTAGCGCATGAAAGAGGGATGGACTTGGTGTTGTGGTCCAGAACCATCTTACAAATCTGATGGGTCTGAACTGCAAACTTCAGCAGCAGAACAGCACAAGGAGTGAGGTTGACTTTAATGACCTGCTTCAGACAGATGGCTGGATTTTTCCATCAAAGAAGAACACTCATTCGTCAGTGTCACAGAGCTGGTGCTCTGGTGGGCATGTTAGTTATCCAGTTCCTGTATAGTGAACTGCTGTCTAAGATGATCTAATTAAACCTGGCATCTGGTTTATTACTGCTCCAGCTTTATTAGGCTTCTAATTGAAGCAAAAATTCTCCCTAGTTGACATGGTTCATTCCCCATCCTATTTGCCCCTCATTTTCTTTTGCAAGATTTTTTTCCCTTTTATCAGTCTCCTGATTTTGCTTGTCTCTGCCAGCCAATATATTTCCCTGATGATTGATTTGAAAGGAATATAATTGCATGGACAGCCAGGGTGTGGGCTGGTGTGCTTTGTCGGCTCCTGATATGCCACCACATGTGTTGCAAGCTGTAAATGTTGAGAACCACTGGTCTAGACACACTTGGGGGCCTGTCTTACACTCCAGGACTCACCAGCTCACCCCCAGGCTGAATCCAGCCCCTTCCTTCCCCACCAGCTCTCTGCAACACACTTGCCTTACTTGAACTAGGTTGAAGCTAGCTAGTCCAGCCCCAGAGCAGCGAAGTCCTGTTATTCTGTGTTTCAGTGCAAACCCAGAAGCCTGGCTACTCGCTCGCCGGCTAGCCCTTGCTGCCGTGGCTTGGTTGTTTCAGGGACAGAGCTAGAATAAAGCTAATTTGGACATGTCTATATGAGCTGCTGTCGCACCTTGTGACTTCGGTATAGGCATATCCGGAGACTCTTTGGCCTTGTTTCCACTAGGAAAAAAGGGGTGTTCTTACCTCATGTGAGCTCATGCGTGGTAACTAGCAGGAGGTAAAATGGGAAGCTGTCGAACCTTTGCCATGAGTGAGCCGGTCGTGATAAACCACAGACTGCCCCCGTGGTCTTTAGCTCCACCTGAGAGCGATGAAAACTACACCGTGCCTTCTCTTTGGCAGGATTGTGCCTTGCGTCTGTTACAAGGTGAGAACAGCCTTCTGTCCAAGTCGAGGTGCCCCCTTTCAGGCAGCTCTTTCCCAGTCCTGTCTGCACCGTGTGCCTGCGTCTGTAAATTCATAGCTCCTGGCTCTGCCCCACTGAACCTTTGGAGAGCAGCTTCGGCATTTCATGTGTGGGTCAACTGATTTCATCCCCTGCCAGAGGGCAAATGAAAATGCCGGCCTGGCATCTGGAGTTATTAGAGTTCACGTTCCTTCTTCATCATCAGGCTGGGGCCTAGAGCTGCTGACGTATGTGTGCTGGGCAAAAAGGACCCAGCGTGTGGTGCCAAGTCCCTGAGACCTGAGGGTTTGTTCTGGCTGGGGAAGTCTGTTGGGTCAGAGGCCAATGCACTTGCATTAGGGGCTCCTGGGCAACTTCTCTAGGGACTGCAGGTCTCTGGGGCTTTCAGGAGAAGCTTCTGGAAGCCTGCAGGTAAATGACCACCCCACTTCTCTGCTCTAGCAGTGGGGAGGACCCAGGGGACACCTATCAACCAGAAGGTGTTAGCTGCTGGCCACTAACCCCAAACTGTGAATGACCCTTGGGCAGGACCTCTGATTTTGCTCAGCTTGCCCCAACTCCTTAATGAGCAGTTTCGCCCCACTTCCAAGGGAGGGACAGGCTCACAGCCTACTACACAGCGCACCTTCCTCCCCAGCCTTCGAGCTGTTTATTAGAGCAGCTGCAGGCCAAGAGCAGTGTCCTTGCGAGGGGTCTGAGCCTCTTGCTTTCTTCCCAAGGCAATGCTGAGAGAAACCAAAGGAAGGCTCAGATTGCAGCAGGCTCCTCCTCCAAAGGAGAAGGCAAACGTCAGGTTAGCTACCTGCACCTACCTGTGACACAGCCAGGACGGAGCATAGTCAAGAGGGGATGGGGGGAATCATTCTTTAGAAAGAGCCCCCCAAACGCTCCTGAATCACCTACCTCCCATCTTCTCCCAGAGACGCTGCAAACAGCTTCTCCCAAGTGCCTCCTTGCTGCCAAGGAGCCGTGGAACTGGGCAGTGCTAATCAGTTGATTCTGGCAGTCGCACATACTGTAAACAGAAGGCAGGAAAGTCAACGGGACGTCAGCTGTAGCTGTCAAAGAGCTCCCTGAATGGCCCTGTGGAGCTGGGAAGGCAGCTGTTGGCACACGCGGGCTTGCATGCCAACCGCCACTGTGCTGGGAGTCCCTCTGATGCGTGCCTGAGCCAGGATGGAGAGTCTTAGCAACAGCCTGAAGAAGAAAGCAACCGAGAGACATCACAGGGCCGAAGTGATGATAGCCGGAGAGCAGCTGAGGTACTGGGGAGCTCAGATCTGAGGCTTTGGCTGAGCCTGTCACCCTCGGCTGAACTCTGGCGGCTGGCCTGATCTGCCTGACTGGGTGCAAATGACTGATTGTGATAATAAATCGGGAGGGGAGGGCAAAGTTTGTAGTGGGGGAGGTTGGGAGGGAAAAGAGAAACAAGGCTAGAAGGAAGCAAAAATAAGTGACTAAATGAGCCATTGCTGGCTGTGTGGGTACAACCACTTAGTGTGTTGTCTTCCATCTCCCCTCGCTCTTGTGGATTCAAAACTCTATCTCTGTGCCCTGCTTTTCTCTTTCTGGCGACAAAAATCTGTCTCTTCCAAGGGATTTCCAGAGCTCGCCTTTGTTTAAAAATCAGCTGCTTTTTAGTACCCCCACCCCCTGGATTTTAGTGGGGGATGTTACTGTCCTTGCCTCACAAACTTCTGAAGTTAAGGGAAAAATGTTCCCCACTAAATACAAAGGCCAGTTCCTGGACATGGGCAGACTTCAGCTGCCTTTTCGTTGCTCAGTGGGTTGCTACGTCCTTAACCTTGGAGTCTGCACTGCGACATTGAGCTGCTAATACAAGGTCTCTCTGGTCTTCCATACATGTTTCTAGCTGATCCTGTTAGCTGCTGCATCTCCGAGCTGGCCAAAAGAGAGTTAGCTAAGCAGGTTTGGAGGAAGGCGCTTTTGAAAATTTTACCCTATGTCCCATTTTCAAAAACTATGAGGTGGCTAAGTGCCCAAGTTGCTTGTGATAATTTGGCGTAGATACCACCCTGCAAAGAGTAACTACGCTGGTGAGAGCCTACGTGGGACCTCCTGCTTGTAGCTGCACAGCAGAAAATCCCTCAGGTTTACAGGGCAGAGGGTGGCAGAACCCCCTTATTGGTCTGTGTGGTCCCCAAAATGTCACCAAAGGCTCACAGGTTGCTTTAATCACTGTGTTTACGTGGCCCAGTTTTTGGACACCGCATTCAGTCACATGCAGGGTTATTTATTTTTATATCTTCTTACATGTACATGATAAAACCCTTTAGAAATGAGCCAGCTCTTTCCTTCCTTGCCTGCCTGCAAATGAGTGTGTGTGGGGGGAGAAATTGCTTTATAGGCAGCTGGTTTTTTGTTTTTATTGGAAAAAATCCCTGCTCATTTCTCTCCCTCCAGGAACATAGGCTGTTTATTAAGCTACTTGATTTGTATTTGAACAGAGAACTTACTGTTCTCAAGCAACATCCAGAATTCAAGTCAGCAGCTAATCGTAGGAGTCTGCTAGTTGGGGCAGGAAGGAAAGATGCAGCAGGAACCTACTCCAGAGAGTCCTTGGAGTGTCAGCCTCCATCTGTTGTTTGACTGCCCCTTCCCTCCCCCAGGCAAGCTTGCTGCCTCTGCAATATTTTGGGTCCACGTCTTGGCTGAACCCAGGTCTGCGCTAGGGGGAAGCAAAGAGACAGCTGGACTTTTTCCTGAATTGCATCATTTTAGTTGCTAACCTCAAGAAATGTAAAGTATAAAAAATGGTCCATCCCCTGGGCAGTGCAGGATTTTTCTCTATAGTACCACTTCTAATATTTTGCCCAGCTTTGTTGTAAACCTCCCAAGTAATGGGATATTGAAAACAACCATCATGTCATGTGCCACTTGAGGGTCAAACGGTAGCCTCAGATATTCAGGAATGGCATAAAACCATCATCTTGGGCATCAGACCTACCATCTTACCTGTGCAGGTGGTAGGGTGCACATGCATGAATCTACTTGTAATTTGCCACGGAAATTCAGTTTGCTGACATTTGGGTCCTCTAAAGGGATGTGGACGGTAGGGGACCAGGAATGTACTGCACCTTGTGACCAACCTCCCATGCATAGCGCTCCTATTCTATTCGGCTCAGTGGTCCGTCATATCTCTCTAGCTCTTATCAGCAAGGAAGAAAGCTTGAGCCAAATGTGTTCCCCTGTGACAGCTGGTATTAACAAGCCACTCATCTTGTGCCGCTCTTTGCCCAGTAAGATAGCTCTTCATTGGCAGCCAGACTGCGCTCTGTTAACGTGCCTTTAGAATAGAAAGGATCCCAAGAGCTTTGCTGACGTGCATGGGTCCCATGGAGCTCCTGAAACCTCAGCGGCTTTTTTTTAGGATGTGCTCCTTGCCACATGAGTTCATCTGGAACAGGATTTGTCCAGGTTGGCTTGCTGTGTATGAGGAGAGCTTGATTGATGGTGGCTGTTTCCGTGAGGGAAACTTGGAGAGCATGCGGGATGGAATATGTGTAAAAATAAAGCTACCCAGTGCTGGTTTGAGAGTGCAAAGAGCTGAGGGAGCTGAGAAAGATTCGTTCGCGCTAGACGACGTCTTCGCCGGCCGTTTGGGATGCAAACCTGGCATTGGGAAAGAGAAGGTGAGTCCTGCCCCCAGCTGGGGAGCAATAAAAACTAGGCTTCATTGCACCTTTGACCCACTCTTTGGAGCATGCTTGAGCTTCTTGTTGCCTGGATAACAGCAGATGGATTTAAACCAATTCACCTGCTCTGGCCTTTCAGCTTTACTCTGCCCTATTGTGTCTCTGAACAAATGGGACTGGCTGCAGGTAACAGGATTCCAGATCATGCTCAGTCTTTGTATCAGGGGGAAGGGTAGATGCTGCAGGGGTTGTACAGAATCGGAGGGAGGGGTGCAGTTAATAGTCTTTCTACTGCAATCTTGTCTTTGGGGTGATCTTCCAGAGCATTGAGAACCCCGCGTGGCTGGTTGCTTCCCTGCTCGGTGCAGCATGTCAGAAAAGATGGGGGTGGGGGAAGAGAGAGAAAAAGTGCGTGTTACTGATGGGTGAAGAGTCCTCAGTCTTGGGGGGGGGGGGGTGGAAAGAGAGGCTCTGCTGTCAGTCAGCCAACTCCCCCACTGTTCTCCTCGTTCCCCCACTGTGTCAGCAGCTCGTCTGGAACGGTCCAGTTGAGACAAGACACCAGCAAATTCAGAGTGCCCAGTATTGAGGAATGTGAATCTGGCTTAGTAGTTTGCACCTAGGGGCCACCAATGAGTTCAAAATGTGGCATGCGTGTAGTTTTCTTTAGTTGCAAGAAGTAGTTCATCCTTCCAGCACTGTCAGGCAGGTGACTGTAGGTGGGGAAACTGAGGCAGAGAAGTGGAGTGACTCACCTGAGGCCATCGCAGAGGGAATTAGGCCAGAATTCTGTAGTGTGAACTCCCGCTGAAGCCCAGCTACCCCGCCATAAGTGGTGGAAGGGCCAACTGTCCTTTTAAGAATGAGCTGGGTTCTGACCTGCTGGAAACCTTGCTCACTAATTCACCAGTCCTATTCTGTTCTTATAGCTACCCCCCCTCCTCCTTACCCTGAGTTCAGCTCCGCTAGTCTTTGCTCTATTTTCAGGGCTGCTTGGCATCTGACAAGCTCACAATCGCTCTCAGTTTGGGTTGGCCATTGAGATGAGCCTGTTCATGTCAAAATAGCTTTCCCAGCCAGCAACAGCTGCCCGAGATAATAAACAAATCCTATCAGGGCACCTGTCTCTTTCTGGTGCTCTGAAATCCTGTTATCCCGTGTGTTGTGAACCCAGGCAGGAAAAGCAAAGAGGCCTTCAGACTTGCAGAAGGAGGCTGTCAGGGTGGAATGATCCCTGATTCAATGTAGTATTTCCTTATAGGAGGGATTAGACCTGATCCATGTGGAATGCTGTCCTTGGAAGTGGCTGGTGTTCCTGCCAGAAGATGCGGTTGTTGTTTCTGGTGGTATGCCATGGGATTTCTACAGAAGGCATGAGTGAGGTGCAGCTATATAGCGAGGGCAGGATATCTCCCTTGGAAACCGGACAGCAAAGGGCATGTCTTGGCTCTGCACAAGGATGACTGGCTGGCGTAGGGAAGGAGTTTTATAGCTTTCAGATTTCCCAGCCTAAGAAGCATCTTTGATGGGAGCTTGAAGGTTCACATAATGGCTTTTCCAGTCCTCATGCCTTTTCCCCTGAATCTTGCTGTAGGTGGCTACAGCAGAGTCCTTGGTCTCTACCTTCCGTCTTAACATCTCCACAGCACTGGTTTTGATTTTTAAGCCTTGACTCTGCAGCTGTGTTTATACGTAACACGGGCAGTGCAGATTTTCCTTTGTTTAAGGAACGGTCAAGTCGGCTGTATTGCTGTACTAAACACTGGATCTAAATTCTTCGTTTATGTAGGGCTTGACGTTTTAAACACGCACGGTGGAGTGTAATGCTTACTACTGAGAGCCAATGGACTCCTTGCATTCAACGCCACGCACCCCCTGTCCCCCACCTTCCAATGTGTTCCTGGTTCCTAGTTAGTGGTTCTTAGTGATCGCCTTCTTCCTAAGTGAAGTCCTGTTCCTGATCAGTAATTCAGCAGCACATTCTGCAAAGCTGTGTTTATTTTACATCCCTTGACTCAATTCTCAGTCTCTTTGTGTATGTGCATGCAAATTCCATTAACTTACTATACATGGTGTTTGTGTATATGTGTGTGTGTGTATATATATAATATATATATATATATATGAGAGCAAAATTCAGCTTTTGGGTGCTCTATAGGAGAGACCAATTAATCATTTCCAATGGATTGCAACAAATAGCTTGTCTACATGTGGAGTTATTCTGGAATAGCTGTGGTGCTTTAAATTCCCACTCCACGTTAATCCAAATATATTTTCCATCCGGTAGCAGTGGATATTCTTCATGATCATGTGAACCAGCCCATTTCTGGGACTATTACACACTTGGGTTTGATTAAACACTTGTGGACTACTATGATGTTCGTGGATTTGTTTCTTGGTAAAAGAAGAGATCACAAAATGAAAATTCATTCTCACGAAGAACAAAACCGTGATTCAACTTGTCACACAGACTGGCCAGGATTTTAAAAAGTGAATAATGATTTATCTGGGTGCCGAACTTGTCACGTTTAAACAAAGTCCTGGGCGTTTCCAAATATAAGGCCCCTTCAAGGTGTCTATTTGGGCATGTCAACATGGAAGCACCAAAATCACGAGTCATTATTGAAAATTCCAGCCCTTTAGGGGGCCAGGGGAGTTCTTCATCACTTGAAAGCTTTAAATCCTACTTGGATGTCTTTTTCTAGAAGATAAACTGTAATTCTACAAAAATGTATTAAGCTTATGGGAATCACTGAATGATAATTCTCTGTTCTGTGCTATGCTGGAGGTCAGACTAGATGCTCATTCATGAGGGTTCTTTCCAGTCTTTAAAATCAAAATAGTGGGTTTTTCTTCCTAAACAAAAGTTTGACTGGAAAGCAAGCTTGATCTTGCCTGGATTTCTCCTTGAAACTCAGCTCTCAGTCTCCCATGCCTAAATTTAAAAAAGAAGGGAGGGGGGAAAACTTGATGCCACTTGAACAGAGCTAACCTGGCTGGTACAATTATGTAATCCTCTCCCCTCCCTTCAAGAATGTACTCTGAGTACAGCACAATTGATTTTTGTTGATTTCCTGCTTGCTTTATGGCCCAAAGCTTCCTCTCCAGAAGCAGGTTTTCATATGTGCTGCCATGCTTACCCTCCCCTTCTGCTGAGCATTTGGGAGTACTGGACTGGAAAGGCAGGAGTAGAAAGAAAGATTACTTTGTGAAATAATCTTGTCCCTCTTTTTTGGGGCTCCTCTTCAGCATTTAATTGCTGTGGGAGTGTGAACTAGAGCTAACTACCCTTAGGGGTTTTACTAAGCATTTCTATGATTCTATGATTGGGTATTGTTCAGTCAATCAAAACCTTTGAGCCCTTACATTCATTAAAAGGGGTGAAAAATTAAGAGCCTGGAAAGAAAAACAGCACCAAAGGAAAGCTAGATTTAAGTAGAGGATCCTCTCTCATCAGGAGAGGATAATTGAGCGGACTGAGCCCCAAATCTAGGAGAGTGGATGATCTGTTCTGTGTTTTAACAATTACATAGTTTAGTGAGCTCTTCCCTGCTAAACAAAACGCAAATGGCAGTGAATAAACCTGCAGAACACTTGAGGGTTCCCCCCTCCCTCTTTAAGTGCCGTGGATTTGCCTTTGAACACAATCACAAGGCATGAATAATGGTGTTCTTCTAGTGACCTTGATAAAGAAACGTCACAATTGCCCAACCAGCCCATCCAAAACAAATGTGCATGAAGGCAGCACAGGCAGTAATGCCAAAAAGGAAAACGTTTCACAACCGTTGACTCTTGTGTTCTACTTGTCAGTTTCTCCTTGTATTATTCTGGGGGCTTTTGTTTGGTTGTTATGGTGGTTTTTTCTTTTTGGCAGAACACAAACGGTTTTTGGCATGAAGAAGAAAAGGTCTAAATGTCGTAATACACACCCTTCAGTAGCAATCTTTGTCTGGAAGCAAATGTCAACAAATCAGGATTTTTTAGATTTACCTTTCTCAAGATAACATCCACATCAAATGACTTGTGATGTCTTTCCAGACAAAAAGAGCAAAATGTCTGCAATGTCTCCTTTTAGACAAAGAAAACAACCAAAGTCATGTGCGCATGACAGCATGTCGTATGTCTTCTATTGCATGCTGCAATAATTCTTTGAGAAGCATGAAGGACTTGTTAGAATTTTAAAGGTATGGCACACTGAAAACCATAGGTTTTCACAGCTATATACAGTACAACAAAGTCAGTGTCTTGATAATTACACATGGGAGATGGGTCTGGCTCTCAATGTTCAAACTCAGTACTGAATTCCCGTAAAGTTTGGAAGTGTTCACATCTGGGGGTTTAATTAAAGCTGGCCGAAGTTTTTGAGCCAAATAACTTTGTCAAAAATGGTTTTAAAATTGAGACATTAATTGTTCAACATTTCTAATCTAAATTCAATGTCTGTACAATGGGGTGACCTCCGCTTCTTATGAGTGTCCTCTTCTAGTTGGGTGTGTCTGTAGTAGTCTTTCAGGTTCTGGTGACACCTGTTGGGGTTCCTCAAGTGGTTCTTCAGTGACTCAGCCCTCAAGTCAAGTCACATGCTGTCTATGTGAAATGGAACAATGCCTTAGGTCTATAGCTTCTCACTACCCCTGTGGTGCTGTCTCCCACTAGCTCTCCCTTGGCTTAATCTTTAAGTAGTCCCAGTCTTAGTAGAGGGCCGTGTCCCCAGGTCTTCCTCCCTAGAGTCACTGACTTCCTGCAGCCCTTCCTTTACCCTAACATACATGGCACAGTCCCCACATTTGAGTTTCTGCCATACCTTCTCCCGCTAACTATGAACCAAATTATTGAATGCAGGTGCCTAAAGAGCCTTACAACTCTTGTGAACATAACCAGCATGGATGCACAAGTCCCACGCTGGTGTCTGCATATGCCACACTGGCTCCAGCAAGTTGAATGATTGTGCAGGCACAGCAATACTCATGGGTGGTCAGTTGCTAGGTAGACACATGTCCATTAATATGCAAACTGCCAAGGTGGCAGACAGATCTCCATTCTCATTCTTCTCTGGCAATCTTAACTTCTATACTCCATTATTAAGCCTCCTTTGTCCAGCAATTCATGAGCAGCAGACTTTTGAGGGTCTATTGCTACCTTGTTCCAGAGGGATAGCCGTGTTAGTCAGTATATACCAAAAACAATGAAAGTCCTGTGGTACCCTAGGGTGTGTCTACACTGGCAACTTAGGTTGACTTAAGGACGCTTAAGTTGACCTACACAAAGCCGCGTCCACATTGGGCTTTTATTAAGTCGATTTAAGCGCTTCCTTAAGTCGACTTAACACCAGCTCTGAAGGTCGATTTTAAACCTTAAGTCAACTTCTTAAGTAGACTTAAAGCCAGTGTGGATGGGGAATAGCGCTAAATCGACCTTATTAAGTCGACTTAAAGCCAGTGTGGATGGCTATGTCTACTGTTAAGTCGACTTAACAAGGTCTACTTAAGTCAACTTAAAGTGTAGCCACTCTGTTAAGTCGACTTAAAGTCGACTTAACAGAGTCGACTTAACTTTACAAGTGCAGACATAGCCCTAAAGACTACCAAATTTCTTCAGGTATAAGCTTTCATCAGCTGCATCTGACAAAGTGGGTTACAGCCCACGAAAGCTTATGCCCAAAGAAATTTGTTAGTCTTTAAGGTGCCACAAGACTTCCATTGTTATTGCTCCCTTAATCCTTTAACGTAAATTCCGTAGGGATCTGTCATTCCAGGGCATGGTGTGTAGTGGTGCAGGAATTGTTTGCATACTGCATAATGCTTTGTCTAACAAATGTATCTTGTATAGGAAATAATCCATGGGACACCCATTAGAATATATTTAAAATCCTATTGTGAGCAGGGGAAAACCCCACCTGATGACATTAAGCTAAGAAATGCTCCAGGATTAATGTCCTTCATAGTGTTCTGGGCCTGGGCAAGAGTGTCTTATAATGAATGTTCTGAACCAATAAACATCTCGGTGTTGAACAGAAGATATGAAACCTCTCCTGTCCGGGTAAGATTCCCGTACTGTGCCTTTCCAGTGTTAATACTTTGGAAACAGTAATGACTGAGACAGAACGCTTGCCAAGTTTGATACCTTTTCATTTTGACATTCTCAGCTGGTTTTGGCTCGAAGACAAGACCTATTTGATTTGTGTCTTTGTTCAGCTCTGAAGGTCATTACACAATTTAAAGCGTTAATCATGTATAACCCTTACGCACGCAAATCTTTCTACTGAAGGAACAAACTAATTGTGATGTTGAGGTTTTGTAGGATTGGACCCCTGGAGTTTTATATATCCCAGTTGTATCCTTCCTCCCACCCCCGACTATCTAAACAGAATATGGTTGGACAATATCAGTTCTAAAAGATATCATTTTTTAAAAAAAATATTTTTTTAGACCAGACTGTTGAGAGAAATATCTCATACAGAATCTAATTTTCTTGTATTGTTATCCCATGTGTATTAGACATTCATTCCAGACAGGA
Organism: Pelusios castaneus; assembly: GCA_007922175.1. Taxonomy (NCBI): domain Eukaryota; kingdom Metazoa; phylum Chordata; order Testudines; family Pelomedusidae; genus Pelusios; species Pelusios castaneus. The sequence continues at coordinate 4,899,124 of ML685788.1, read as the reverse complement.
CACACTGGTAAATGTATGCTGTTTAAGTTCGTGTAGGAATTCGTAACTGCATGAAGTGCGTATGCATTGTATTAGTCCTTATCAAATAGCAAAATCAAGTGTTACTTACTGATGTTCCCGGCGTGACGTGTTATTGCTCTTTGATCCTAAGTGCTAAATATTATAAGTGACTTCTTGGACTTATGTTCATGGTGATGATGAGAAGAGCTAACCACGGGCTGGGGGAGGCATGAGTGAGTTTTCTTCTTGCTTTTCTTCATAGACCTCAGTCAGTGGCTGTGTATTTTCTAAATAATGTAAAAAGAACTTCCTGAATACTGTTCAGGACTAAGACTAGGGTAGATGATAGTAAAATTTAACAATGTGGTATGTGTGTGTTGGGGGGGGGGGGAAGTTATCTCCCTAAGTTCTGGAGCAGTAACAGTTTATCACCAATGAAATAACTCACCTGAGTTTTAAGACATAAGAAAAGAGCATTTGCTAATATCTCTTCTTACTTATGAGCATATTTGTTTACTGTGCATTAGTAGGGAGAGATCACCTGATTTCAGGCTAAATAAGAACTAGTTCAAACCAAATCCAGGGCCAGTGGATTTCTGAGGGTTACAACTTTCACTTTACTTTGCGCTCTATGTTCTGGACAGGATGAGCAAAGACACCAGAAAACACACAAGACTGAAACCCTGAGAACAAACTAACAATCTTGCAGTGAAAGAGGTTCAGACTCTTGCCTAAATGACTGTCATCTCTGGGCCTAGAGCGGCACATCCATCACTGGCATGCAGTCTACGATGTCTTCAACATTACATGCTCACGTTTCATCGCGGTCTCTCACTCTCTAGGCTTCGCCTTCATGATGGGAAGCTCATCAAGGACAGGCGTCACCACCTCCGAACGTACCCCAACTGCTTTGTTGCAAAGGAGCTTACAGACTGGCTGATTGACCACAAAGAAGCACCAGACCGAGAGACGGGTATCCGCTTAATGCAGAAGCTAATGGACCATTACATCATCCATCATGGTTTGTAAGCTCTAGGTACCCTTTACTTACCCAAGATAGAAAATTCAGTGTCTGGATTAGTAGATTGCCAGTTTGTCCCCACTTATCGTACCGAGTTATCTGTTTAGTTTTCACTTCTGCAATCCTTCCTCGTGTCGGTAGTTCTGCTGAAGCCAATGGGAGGACCCCCTGGAGTAGGGATTTGCAGAACTAGACTCCTATTTAATTGTACTACTTTTCAGGTTGTGCTGCATGACAGCTGCTCTAGAAGAGAGACTATGGCTGTACATGAATGAAATAACCTTCTGAGGAGTGTCTTGAGGGAAAGGGTGCAGCTGGTTATAGCTCAGGGTACTTACTTGCTAGTAGTGAGAAAAGTGGCTGTCTCACATTTAACTACTAGAGATCCGCCTGGGCCAAAATCCCTCATTAGACCACCCCCACTTCCCTGAAACTTGAGGATATTTGGAAGTAGTTCCCAAGATGCTGATGCTCCTGCTTTGGTGCTCTGCTGGGAAATAGATCCTCTGGATTAAAAACAACTTGCTGTTTAACACACAATAAATCCCCCCCCCCATGTTTTTCTCAAGAAACTAAATCCCCTTCTCTGCAATAAAATCTCCTTAGGGTCAATAACAAACTGCACCCTATTTCCCAAAATAAAAACTATGGCTCCACTGGCGAAGTGATGTCTGTGTGTGCTCCTGTTGCAGGGGTACCGACCAGCCCTGTCCCCAACCCCACCTGTCAGTGGTACATCAAAATATCCGCTCCATTCTGAGTGGAGAAGAGAATAGTCAACATGGTTTGTGAGGGGAGAAGAGGGGACAAAAAAGATCACTTTATTTTTAAGCTTTGAAGTGGAGAATAATAGACAGCTAGATCTTTACCTCCTTGGATCACAAAAAGGCCAGATGGGCCCATTAAATCCTCTAGCATAACACAGAAGTTCACCCATTGATTCATGCATCATACTCAATCACTGTTGATTGAACTGGGGCATGTCATCTAGACCGGCAGTCATGGCTGAAATAATCCATGTGTGGAGAATCAACCACATCAATGAGGCCGAAAGCCAACCCTCCATTCTACGCACCCTTGTAACTGGATGTGAAATATGGATTCACATTTTTGCAGATATTTGCTGGGATTTTTATAATGGGCCAAACCAAGCCAAACCCCCAAACCCATAGGGCGCTTGAGAGAATGGAAATAGCCGCTCTAATTGACCCTCCGAATGAACTTGTTGAGTGATGTCCTCGCTCTGTGATACGCTTAACAAAGATGAAATCTGCATCTGAGAATAAATAGTCAGGAGAGGAGCAAGGGTGACTTGTGCTGAATGAGCCTGAACATTTAGCTTTCAGCCAACTGTCTGGCAGAAAATGTTTCTGGCATGTTTCCCCTTCAAAAGCTACACAAGGCTGGCTTGTGTCTGTCCCGTGTAGCCTGATGCTGACTGAAACTAAAATCAACACAAGCTCCTAAGGTTCCTTGTCGTCTTCCCGCGGTCTCGGGAGTCTCCAAGCAAAGCTTTGGCCTGTGGTGAGGGGAGCTCCAGGGCGTAGCAGGACTGTCTCTGGGGCAGGGAGTACATGAAGCAATGCATAGCCCGATTCTCTAAGCATTCTGCCTCCCTAGTCTGGTTGTAGGCCACAAGGAGGGAAAGCAGATTTTTAAAAGAGCTGTATGTATCCAGTGTGTTTTCCAAAGAATTCAGGGTTTGCTCTTAATCATTTTCTTGTCTTGCTGGGGAGGTTAAGATTCATTTGGCCAGAACATTGCCCCAACCCTTCGTCCTCAAATCTTCACTTCACACTCAGCCTCTTCTGTGGCCTGTAGGAATTGGGACGACTCTTGCCAGCTTGTGATTGCTCACCTTTTTTGGTTCTTGGCAGAAGCAGATGGCCCCAAATTTCTCCCTCTGTATTAGGTTGCTTGCAGCATATATCTGGGCTGACAGCAGTAGGAAGCACTAGAAGGTATGTGAGGGCTTATTCATGGGACACTATTTGTTTGTTCCGCCCACCCCACCCAGAGGTGAACATCCACTCTCTGAACCAGGCATGCTGCTTTCTCTTGCAGACCTGCAGGATTTTAACCACAAACCTTCATTTTTGGGGGGCAGGATTGTAAAATGAACATGCAAATTTGTTCTTGGCTGAAAAATGCCAACAAATGGGTCTTTAAGACGAGGGATGGTCTAAAACCTTTTTTTCCCTCACAGAAAGTTTTAGATGGAGTGCCAAAAAACATGCCCCATTTGTTCTCCTCAAAATTTTTTGTCTTCAGCTAAAATCTTTCAGTTAAAGAAACAACCTGTGGAAAGCAAACAGTTTTTGTGTGTGGAAAATCTTGTAGGCAAAAACTCAATTTCCCCTCCAAATGATCAAAATAGAGCATGTCTGACCTACTTGAGGGTGCAGTATGCTGTGTGGGGCATAGTTAATGTCTCTGGAAAAATGTACCTGTCCCATGATCCTGGCCAGCTCTGCCACAGAAGTCGCTTCATGTCAGTGATGATGTTACTATAGCTAACTCTTTAGGGTGGAAGGGCGAGTGGCAACGTCAGATTATTTACAGAAATGACATTCCAGGGTGAATTGAAGTAGCTGTTGCTAGTAACACGCAGTCACTTGCAAAGCTGTTGTGTTAGATATTGACAGACCAATGCCTGGGGCAGGCCCCATATTAACTTCATCTTTCAGACGTGTTAAGAAGCGTTTCTCACCCTATGACATCTGGGGTGCTTGTGCAGGTCCAAATGGGGGAGGATAAAAGAGAAGGTGGAAATCCAGTTCAGATGTTAAGATCCGGATTTTCAAGAAGTGTTCTACTTCCATCGCTTCTTGATATTAACGGGGGAAGGGAGATGGGACAATACATCATTATTCTTAGTGGGGGCGAGGAAGAATCTGCCCATTTTAGTTAAGTTCGTAAACAGGAGCTGAGCTCCCCTGAAAACCTGCACCTAAATCCTTGACAACAGGAGATGAGGTAACCCTGGAGTGTTCGTTTCGGCTCTCCTTATCAGAGCGGAGGAGGCGAAAGGCAGGTGCAGGTTTTGTTGCCTCTTTTGTGTTGGAGTCTAGAAACAACCCCCTTGACCACTACAATGCAAACAGTCTATCTGCTGCCTGGCGAGAGATTAATGCCTTATACATTAAGCGGCCATGAATAAAAATACACTCTGTTGCTGCACTTTATCACAGCAGCATAAAGTAGCAGCGATTAGTTCAGGGTTAACCATTAACACTTAAATCTGATTGTTTTCCATCTTTCCAGCTATTTTTTTTCCACAGCCAGGTGTTTCAAAGAAACCCACTATTTAATTAAAGCTTGATTGTCCAATGTTCCAAAAGAAGTTTTTGATTGGGTCCTCCTCTCATGTTTTCACTAATGGTCTGTTAATGCATGGATTGACTTTTTCATTTCCCGATTTGTGATCGTTTCTTTTTCTTAATCCTCTAGGAACAGGGCTGGCTGCTCTCCACCATGTGGGAGACTTGCCATGTACTTGGCTAGCTAAAAATCTTTCTCCCTCCCCAAGTCCCAACACTCACAAGAAGGGCAGAAATATTACCATGAAATTGCCTGGGACATTGCTTAATTGTGAGATATGGTCTGACTTGTACTGTAACACATATTGGACACAGAATTGAAAATCCAGTATTATCCACTGGGCCTGCAAAAGTACATCCTCTTTCCATGCACTCAAGCTTGTAAGGTGCTGAGTCTCTTAACTTCCATTAATCCCTCTTTCTTCTTTCGATGAAATTGATCATAATACCATGGGAACCACTAACTCTGCTAATCAACAAATTGGCAACCCTTCCCCCTCACTCCCCGCCTTTATTTCTAAAACAGCTGGGTGCTTAGACCAGCTGTCCTTCCTGCCTGATACATCTTGTGTTTGGAAAAAAACCCAAACAGTCTAGTGGCACATTTTAAGACTAACAAATTTATTTATCACATGAGCTTTCATGGGAGAAAATCCCACTTTGTCAGATGCTTGGTCTCCATCTTCAAGCATCTGACAAAGTGGGATTTTCTCCCATGAAATATATATTTGGGAGAAAGCTTTTCGATATAAACACTGCACCCCAACAAAAAAATCCTCCAAACTTTTTACCTGCTCTGCTTACCACCTAGTGGAAGCTTGCCATAGATTTGAAAATGTTTTCCCTAAATAGGTATTAACCCCATTTTACAAGTAGGGGAAACTGAGGCAGAGAGGTGCTGTGACTTACTCAAGTTCAAACAGTAAGTCAGGGGAGACTCAGTTCTTCCAGGTCCTAGAACAGTGGCCTGTCTCTGTGACCATAGTGTGTCTCAATGGTCCTCCTGTGCACTTATAGTAACTGGGAATGTACAAAAAAGGAACAGACAAATACCCAAGGTATGTATGCAAGTGAGTGCTTGTCCCTTAAATTAGGTGGCTCTAATTGCACATTATAGATCTAGCCCCTAGCGTCAGACCCGATAGATTGCCGTGAATGAATCAGGGGGGTGAGGTGGGGCCTGCAAATTGATTGTGTGGGGAAAATCTCTCATTGTTGCATTTAGATTTCAGAGCATCTCCAATAGGGAAAGAGGAATATAAATATTCTAATGCAATTTAACATGTTTTTGGTAACAATCTCTCTCCTCCCACACCTCTCCAAGGTTGCCTAAATGTGGCAATGGTTTTCTAACCAAACAGACCATGGGAGAGTTGCATTTCTTTTTTAACCTTATAGGGGATAGGCGGACTGCAACATTTAGAGTTAAAAAGGAAAAAAAAAATTCTTCCTGTTCTATTCAGTCCTCTAATGGCAACTCCAAATGTCATTATTCGGGATCTGATTCAAGCCTGACTCCTGTTCCATCAAGCAAAGTTCTTTGTGTGTGACTGAGTGCCACCAATGTGCATGGTGTTTGATGTTTGAATGCCCATCTGCCCTCGTGCCTGTAGGATTGGTTTCTACACAGCTCGCTGTGGTAACCGTCAAACTGGAGGGCTGGAAACTGGGCCCCAGTGCATTGTCTGTAACTCTTAAATGGCTTTTGTGCTCCAGCTGGCATTCCAAGCTCAGCTCTCGTGTCTGCATTATGATGGCCGGTATTGAAGTCTGCAGTCCTGATGCTGTCTGCTTTGATTTTTCGTTCCAGTGTGTGATGAACACTCAGACTACAAGGACGCCAAGTTGCTGTACCGGTTCCGCAAGGACGACGGGACTTTCCCTCTCGACAAGGATGTGAAGGTGTTCATGAGGGGGCAGAGCCTTTATGAGACGTACGTGAGTCCTTCCCTGCGAGCTCTGTTGCTGTGTAGTCTGCTGGCTATCCTTCATAGCTGCAGTTCCCTAGCCGGCAATCTGAACAGTTGCCAATATTTCTCCTGAGCCATCGCATCAACTCGTAACTCCGCGCTGTCTCCTCACGGCCTTTCTCACTGTTCAGAGATTGCTGGGAGCTGGCACGCAGGGTCAAAGCCCTTTCATGCTCTAGGGGGAAGTTCGCTTTAAGATCCAGATCTGAACTTCTTGATTTGGATCCTTTGCAAGTGAACTCAGGATTCCAGCCTATGGGTTAAGCTGCTGGCGCAGGATTTGGCAAGGGCTGGGTGCCAGATCCTAATTTGACACAGACACCTCGTGTGACCTGGGCAAGTCATATAAGACTCTCTGCATCGTTTGCCCCAATAGAGAGAAGAGCCTGACCCTGCCTCACAGAGGGGCGTGAGAATAAATACATTAAGGATTGTGAGAGGCTGTGGGGGTGGGTGACCTAGATAAGTAGCTCAGATTCCATAGAAAGCTTCCTTCCATTCCGTCACAAGAAGTGGATTCTCTGAGAGATAGGGATGATTGTGAGGCCAAAATAGGGTCTCTGTGTGGAGACATCTCTAATTACTCCTCAGGGTCAAAAACTACCTTCTACTCTGGGGCTGACTAGGGAAATTGGCTGGAGAATCTGGATCTCGGCATTCCAGGATGCGTCTCAGTGAGACTGGAAGGCAGTGCTCAAGTCGCTGATCAGCCCTGATGGTCTTTTTGGTGCTGTCTGGACCCGTGGTTGGACTTTAATCTGTCAGAAACTGGCAGATTAAGCCTATGCTTCTATTGTGCTTTTGCCAAACAAAATAGCATAAGGCCTGGTCTACACTGGAGAACAAAGTGGAAAAATCCACCCCTGAGTGGTGTAGTTAAATCAACTTCATCCTGTCCACCTGGCTACCACCTCTCAGGGAGGTGTTTCGCCTGTGCTGATGGGGGCATCCCTCCTCTTGGTGTAGTTCGTGTCTACACTGAAGTCTACCTGTGTCAGAACAAGCCCTGAGAAACACATTCCAAGGTATCTGGCTGTTTGCATGTGTGGGGTTAGTGCACCCTCTTGTGGCCTTGTCATTTTTAAACTTTCTGAATTCAGGAAGCCATGCGTTCAGCTGCATTTAAGATGCATCCTGTGCAGCAGTTTACATTTTCAGTGGGTTACGGGAATGTTTCATTGTTTTTTGACTCACACGCTCAGCCTTGCTTTGAGTTGCGCTTGAATTGGCTGTGCTGAACCACCCCCCTTTTTTTTTTTGGCCTGGATTTGATTCAAATCTCTGCAAAAGGCACCTGTTCCGCATGGTTTCACCTGAAACAAGCGGAACTCCCACGCTATCCTTCTAACTTGGCTTTCAGTTGTGTTACAGTTACTTGCCCAGGTCATTACATCTAATCTTTTCAGAATGAGCTGGTGTTTCACAGCATGCATTAAACTATCGAGTGACTCACCTATCTCCTGGACTGTGTTTTGAACAAGGCCTAGAATTTAGATCAGGTAGGTTAAACATCTCGCTTGAAAAGCCTTTTTCTTACCGTATTTGTCCTAAGTAATGTGGCTTTGGCCATTTCGCTTGGGAGTCCAGTAGCTCTAGCTATGAGAAGACGGCGCTATTGTTTAAATAAAAGGATGGTTTTAAACTGATATTGTTAAACCAGGACAATAGGCTGTGTAGCTACTTATTTCATCTTTGTTTAAACTGATTCCTAGAGAGTTCCTACACGAGAGTTTGCACTGGCTTAATTCAGTTTAAAATTGCACCTTTAATTAAACCAGATCAGATTTCTTGTTCAAACCAAGTATTTTTCTTGGAAGCTTACCCTGCTGTTCAGCCTACCATGTTCCTTTTTGATATTGTCCACCTGTGCTTTGCTTTTCCAACCTAAGGAGTTCCACTTTCATGCAGTTCACATCTTCAAAATTCTTAGGCATTTATTACAGCTTTGTCACTGTAGCCAAACGCTTCATTGGTCCTTCCTTAGAAGGCAGCTCTTCTAGTTCCCTAGCCTTATAAACCATCACTCAATGAGGCATGAGTATTATTTATGGTGGAGTTGGATGTGAGAGGTCGGAGAAACTCCTGTTTACCTCTTATGTCTCCATGCTTGCTGGGAGCCCTCCTTTCCCTGAGAGCTTCTCTTTTCCCCACCCATCCTGCATGACTGTCTGCCTTAAACCTTGGTCAAATCCATGAAACATCCTAGACAACCTTCATGGTTCTAATTGGCTTTGATGTTATCATGAGACTGATCATCTGGGTCCTCTACATACAGCATTACAACATGGGAACAATGTTGTTCCAAGAACTGTCTAGAGCTAATATCTCGAGAGGGGAAAAATGTGACACTCAGAGTTACGTAATCAAGAAGATGGCTCATACTGTGGTATAGCCTCTTGTGCTGGGTCCTCCTGCCGTTTGTTTTCTCTCTGCTCATTACAGGTCGGACAAGCCATGCTTCAGCTGGTTTTCGTTCCTGCCAAGCTGCTCATGTAGTTATAGGGTTATAGAAAAGTCATTCTTCTGGGTCCACCCCGCTTCTTACCCCTTGCTATCTCTTCTCTGTGCCAGGCTGACCAATGTAGAAGACTCGATCTTGAAGGCAAGAGAGGAGAATTCTGTGAAGTACCAGAGGACATTCCTGGGCTGTGAAATGATTGACTGGCTCATCCAGGAAGGGGAGACGGCAAACAGAAAGGAATCTGTGGAGCTGGGCCGAGTATTGCTGGAACATGGGATCATTCAGCATGGTTAGCCAAAATTCCCGCGGATGGGGAAGGAAGTTGAAGGCTGGGGCTAGCTATAATTGCTGTGCTGGGAACAAACCCCCATTTATACCCAGTAACAAGTGCTGGTTGTATGCCGAGTGCTAGTTTCTACTCGGCGATAGCAATGCGTCCATTGAGTTCTATATTTGGGATATGGGCCTCTGGGACCTGGGCGGATTGGTGTCACCCTCGAATGTTTGAGATGGAATCTGAGTCACTTTTTGGCATCTCTTCAAAGCATCATTCCCAAAACCACAGAACATCTGGATTTTGAGGCACTCAAAACCTGCCCGTGCACATGCTCTGTGTCTGAGAGAGCGAGATAATGTCAGAGCTGAAATTAACCGCCAACACCATAAAAGAGGCAGTTGAGGCAGAGGGGCTCATTTGGTGTCTGGCCTGTTTCTAATGCAATGTGTTTCTGAGGGCTGGGCTGCATGGCACAGTGTAGAAGCAAGGGTGTCCTGTGCCCAGGGGCCAAACCCACATTTGTGCTCCCTCAGGCACCCCATGCCACCCCACACCTTGCAGCCCCCCCACCCCCTGAAGCCTGCTCCCCCCCATTGCTACCACACTGGCAAGGTGTGAATCTACAGCACATCAGCTGGCGTAGACAAGGTCTGGGAATTTGCTGGTACAGAGAAACAATGGCTCTGTGACACATGCTCTCTCCATTCATCTGGGCAATGGTGTCACCTCTTTCACTGCTAATCAGTTAAGCAGACCCTTCTAGCTGCTCTGGGAGTGTAGACAGGACACTGGTAGACTAGGACCACTTCTCGCCCTCCCTCTTCCTCCTCAAACACACAAATCTCATTCCTGTTGCTGAGCCCAGACCTCATTGGTAATAAATTCCACTTCATTCCTATACCACAAATAAACCCACTGCTCGTTTAAAATAACCCTAGCCATTCTGGACTGTGGGATTGTCACGGGAATGTTTTTTACTCCATATGATCGACATTACTTTGCTGTGCTCCTGCAATGCAAGGCACCATGGGAGATGTAGTTCCACACTCTCCCACCAATCTGTTAGCGAGGCAGGATGAGCTTCCGTGCCAGGTTGGTAAAGGAACATTCCATGGTAACGGAACAGCTTTTTCCCCCTCCCTCAGCAGGCTCCTGTGATACTGAAAATGGGGATAAGAACACACCCTGTCTTGAATATCCCAACCACTTAAAAAAAACCCTGAATCAGGCTCCCCCAAATCCTGAGACTTTAAAAATAATAAATGTTGGTCTCCTTCTATTGTCTTTGCATTTGGTTTTAGCCTTTATTAGGTTATGTTTTCAAGCTTTTCTCTGCACCCATGAGGGCTAGAAACTCACACCCCTCCCCCGTGAAAGCGGAGAGTCTCACACCATCACATGACTCCAGGAGCTGGGGCTTTAAGAAATAAAACAGCAAATATTGTGGGACTCACTAGCACACATAACAGGTGTCCTCTAGAGCTGGTGTTGAATGATGATGATGTAGCGCCTCTTTGCTCCAAGAACCCCCCTGGGCGGCTGTACCCTTTTCCATTCTCTTCACAGTCTGCAGCAGACACCACTTCTTTGACAGTAACCTGCTCTACCAGTTTTGGATCAACTTCCGCCGAAGGCGGCGGCTCACGGAGCTGCTCAATGAGAACTCGCCCCGGGCTTTGTCGGAGAGCCCTGACAGCCCCTTCTGCCTCCGCAAGCTCAACCCAGAGCAAGGAAATTCCAGCTTCCTCTCGGGTAACCAGGGATGCTATCGGGGGCGAAGGGGGAAGCTGGAGGGGGTGCTCCTTAGGGTTTCCTTATGCTAAGATTGTGTAAAGGATCGGAAGCATCAGTGAAGGTTCTGAACACCCGTCCAAAGGGACCGGTGTCTGGTAATGTCCTCGGATTTGTGTCAGCCAGCACTCATTGCTTTGCTCCCCATAGTCTCCCCGACCCCCATCAGCCCTCGGAAAATAACCCATGCCTCTCTGCTTCTTGGTTTCCCCTTCCTAATGGAGCAGCTAAAGGCTCCTTGGGTAGGCCTGAGTGATCACTTGCTCCCAGGCACTCGCAGAGTTTAACTCTAGAATAACCCCCAGGTCGCCTGTCGCCCTCGTGTAGTGCAGGCCACTGGACACCCCCTCAAGGGGAGCTGCTCTTAAAATGCCTCTGAGCCAGGCAGTCCCTGTGTGTGCCCCTTTGATTGAAAGGCTCCACCAACTCTTCTGTCTGTAGAGGAAGATCCCACCTGCTTCCAGTTCAGCTTTTAGAGAAAAGAGAAATCTGAGCACTTACGGTTTGCGGTTGACCTCAGCTGTGCTGAAGTGCAGCGCTCAAGTGAGAAGCTAAAAAATGGGGGGACGGGGGGGGGGAAGATGAGAAGCAGAAAAATGGGATCTAAATCCTGGCGCCGAGAGGCCTGGTTAGTATGAAAGCTCCTGCTGCTGCTTCTGCCAACATCCTTCAGGGATTGGTTCTTGGCTTCGCACATTTTAATGAATGACTTGAAAGGATTCAGGAAATCATTGCTGAAAGGCTTGCAGGTGACACACACAGGAGGGAGCTCTTAATTACGCAGAGCAGGTGACGGATTCAGAGCGTCCTTGAACCTGATTAACTGGGTTCAAGCAAACAATAGGCTCTAGCACATGGAGCCATGTGTATATCTAGGAATGTAGGCTGTGGCTGCAGGATGAGGGACTCCAGCCTGGGAAGCAGCAGCTCTGAAAAAGATTTGGGTTCATGGTGGTGGATAATGAGCTGAACACGAGGTCCAGGATGTGGCCACAACAGCTAATGGGATCCCGAGATGTAGAAATAAGGGAATCTCAAGGATGAGTAGAGGGGTTATTTCACCTCTGCACCCATCACTGGTGTGACAGCTACTGAAGTACTCTTCTGTGCTCACAATTCAAGAAGGTTGTTGACAAATTATAGAGGGTCCTGAAAAGAGCCCCACGAATCATTAAAGGATTAGAAAACATGCTTACTGTGATAGACTCAAGGAGTGCAGTCTGTTTAGCTTGAAGAGGCACCAAGGGAGGACGAACACAATCCATAAGTCTCAACGTGGAGAACACTTATTTAATCATGGGCTCTCCAATCTAGCCGAGAAAGGTATAACATGATGCAAGGGATGGAAGTTCAAGCTAGACAAATTGAGACTGGAAATAAGACAGAATTTTTAATGGTGGGAGTAACTAACTACTGAGGGTCGGTGGCTTCTCCATCACTGATGATTTTTAAATCAAGACTGGGTATTTTTCTGAGGTATCTGCTCTGGGGATTATTGTGGGGAAGTTCTATGGCCTGGGTTATTTAAAAAAAGGTCAGAGGAGATGATCACGGCGGTCCCTTCAGGCCTTGGAAACTAGGCGTTCTCGCACTCAGAGCCATTGCTAGGCAAAGACTCATGATGAGAGATAATCTGAAGGTTTAGTGTTTGGGTCTAGGTGCTTTCCTACACGGTTCAGTCCTCCTTAGTCTCCTGGATATTGGTAATTTGGACTGAATATCTTGGATCAGGGTATGTGGGAATATGTGCATTATGGTGAAGAACGGAATGGGAGGAGAATCACTTATCCCACTGTCAAGCCTGGATTGAAAAAGCAGGCCAAGACTGTAGGGTCAGTTATTATCCAAGCCAATCTGCTCACCCCTAGCAAAGATCCAGGAGTAATTTGTATCTGTGCCTTTCAGTCCAACCCACCAAAGAGATCAAAATAGTCTCAGCCGTTCGGAGGAGCAGCGTCACCTCTCTTGCCGGAAGTTCCAGCCCCTATTTCACGGCTACACCCAGTCTGGGATTCCTGCCAGCTGTCAAATGCAACCCCAAATCAGGTCAGGTCTCGCATTTCAGTGCCACGTAGCTAATGCTCCAGGGGCTGAAGAGATTACATTAGATTTGAGACTAGCAATTTAGAAAGACTAGTTTCAAAGGGCCTAAAAGGCAGAATTGGATGAACAGGGCGAAGGGAGCTCATCTGTCGTACGGGAGTTCAATGCCTGTGCTAGGGCAGGGGACAGATGGCAGTGTGATGTCAGGTTGGAAAAGGGATGGGCACCAGAAAGGCCTTAGCTGGGCCCCTCCGTAGTTATAACTGAAGCTGTTTTCCTGTGACATTTTTATACATCACCTCTCATTGCTAAGAAACATTTTTTTCCTGAAATGCTGTATGCCTCCTCACCTCTCAGGGCAGACATTTTCTGGTTTTAAAACAAAATGTTTTCGATCGGGAAGGTATTGAAGTTATGGTCTTCTGAGCATTTTTATTTGTACACAACCTTTAAAAAAGTTTTCTAAGGTGAGGTGTCTCCTTTTTTTTTTTTTTTTTTTGAAGGGGTCTGTTACTCCTTCAAAACAGCATGCCTAGACCCTGCAAATTTTTAGTGGATTATTTTGGCCTTTCGAAGGAGAAGGACCTTTTGATGTGTATCTGAGCACAATGCAACATGTTTACTTCCCACCAATTTTTCTTTTTGAAGAAGAAAACGGGTTTTTTTTTGTTTTATCAAAATGCTTCAAGTTCTCTTTGAATAGCAGCATCTTCAATTCCATTTTCAAAAACTGAAAACTTTTTTTTTCTTGTAAAAAAGCTCTTTTTGTTTTAGGGTGTAAGGGAAAATGCAGCGGAAAACTTTGGTTTTTGGGAGGGTTTTTTTAGCCTGGCAGCTCTGACATTTGTAAAGAAGAGAGGTAGATGAGGAAGAAATCTGAATGTGTCTCAGACCTGCTCTGGTTTTTGTAGAACGCTTTTGCACAGAAAAGCCTGGGATGGTTCCTCTAGCCATTCTCCAGGCTGACACTTCCCAGTTTTCCTTGTTATGCATGATATTGTATTTAACCTTTGCACGCTTGAATCTAATCAGAACTGTCACCTTTGGCTCTAGTGCTAAAGAGGCCCGTCACCAATGATGAGCTCCTGTCCCCTGGGGCTCCATACATCAAGAAAACGCTAACTGTAAGTGACCAGTCGCAAGAGTGTTACATTGGCAGTTATGCTAAACCCTTTTGGCCGCTCTGCTGGCTCTCTATTTGCTGTCATTTTTCACTCCTGTGTGTTTAAACTTTGACTGAATCTCACAACATCTCCACTTTTTTTCTTTGTTAGACTGACGTGAGGCTCCTGCTGTCTGGGGATATCCTTGTGTTTTCAATGGGCAGTTGCTATCTCCAGGTGACTGCTACTTGCTGAAGTTTTATATAAATGTCAAGGGGAGGAAAAGAAAAAAAAAATCTCTTTTTCAAGCAGAAAACTCTATTGCATTTCATCCAGGCTTGTACAACTTCAGCCACACTTGCCCAGGACAGTAGGGCATCCATTTCCCTTTCCTGGCACCCATAGATGACTTTTCCATGGCACTCTGTGTGCACCTGGTTCCTAGGACTCAGTTACAGGAAGCTGAAGGTTTGTTAAAGTGTTCTGTGCTTTCAGAAGAGAGAGTCAGAGTAGGAAACCATCCTGAACAGTGGGAGTGTTCATGGGCCAAGCTCCTGTTTCTCATGGTGGGGATCCAACCCAGATTTTTGTAACTACACAGAAAAGACTCCAGGATGCCTTTGGAAACCAATTGTTGTGTTCTTCTTGTGGGAATTTAGATACTTCAACCAAGGGGTCTCAGGGCTCTGGGATGCCCCACCACTGTGCCCTCCCCTCGGTCTGGGGCCTGGCCCCCCACCATGGCGGCCTGTGGGTGGGCCAGCACTGGAGGGATCCTGGGGCCAGAGGCTGCTCTCCACGCTGGCCCCAGCCCCAGTCTAGCTGATCTGCTCCTGAGGGCAGTGGGGCTGGCTGGCACGTAGTGCGGCCTCCAGTGTGCCATCCCCAGAGCAGAGCAAACACACACTGGCTCGTCCTGCCCCAGGGGTGGACCAGCCAGCCCAGGGTGGGGCAGGAGCATGGATCCTGACCTCTGGCCCAAGGGCCCCACTCTCCCAGCACTCAACCCCGTGCCGGTGCTATGGGGGCTCAGCGGGATGGCGGGAGGGGCGGACTATGCAGGGACCATAGGGGCTGGAACCTGGGGACTCCCTTCAGGCCAAGGCCTGGGGCTTCAGCCCCTATAGCCCCTGTCTTAATCCAGCTCTGACTTCAACAGATCAAGGCTTCCTTGTGCCAGGCATTGTATGCACATATAGTGAAACAATCCATGCCTTGAAGATCTTTTTTTCTCCTCTGAATGATCATTTGCATACATCTCCCTTCTTTGCTCCCTTGCACAGGAAATGAATGGGATGCATCTCCAATCCATGAATCAGATCCTTCAGTCCAGCTCCAAGACACTGAAGGATCACTTTATACAGGGGGAATCTTCAGGTAGCCAGTTAAACCTGTTTTATAGCCCACTTGCCCCACGAGGATGGCACAAGGGGATGTAGAAGAGCTATGGATCAAGCCCAGAGTGAGCTCTTGCTATAAAACTATTGGGTGCCAATCCTCTCCTCCCCCCAAACTTCCTCTTTTGGCCTCTTCCTGAGTGCCGTGTTTACGGACATGCCATCCATTCTCCTCAATACCAACCTTGCCGTGCCCTGCCCTTTAGCTCTGTCAGGCTGAGCATTTCAGCTCCTGCTTTGGTCCTTTTGCACAGCTCTCTTCCTCTCCTTAACCATGCTTCTGCTACTAATCTGTTTTGTTACCTTTGAGAGTCCTTTTTGTCTCAGTAGACTAAATGCAGGTCGGTTTCCTGTTAGAAAGGAAATCAGCAAGATAGAGCCTGGGTATATTCTTAGTGTAACTTGTTTTATTTACAATATGTACACCTGTCCTTGAACAGAGGTGGTCACAAATGGCATGCAGGCTGTAATAAGCCGCATGGATGTTGGAGGGTGGAACACCAGTTGAAGAGTCTGAGGAGGCAAGAGGAAGCCAGCCCATGTGCATGTGGTTGGAATGCTAACTGCAGTATCCCTCTAAAGAGTTCTCTTAGCAAAGAGCCAGTATCGGTCTAGGACCTGGAGTGCTCTCTAGCATGGTGTACATTAAACCCAAGATGAAAATGCTTTCATGGAGAGAGAAGGAGAATAACTCATTAGCCCGGAGATTAAGGCACCCACCTGGGAAGCAGCAGATGTGGATTTAGATCCCAACTCGGAATCAGGCAGAGTAATTTAAGTCATCTACTGCCTAACACTGAGTGCCTTAATCACCAGGTTCAAGCAATATTCTCTGTCTTTGGCTCAGTGAATATTTAAGTAATTCTACACAGTGGAACAGCTTCAAGAGAAGGGAATGAGACCAACCTAGCATAGACTAGCCTGTGGCCTCGTGGGTCAGGGGGCTCACTTGGGAAGGAGAATATTGAGTTCAAGACCTGCTCCAGAGCAGGCATGCAAACCTGGGTCTCCTACCTCCTGATCACATGCCCTCTGCACTGGGCTAAAGATTATAAAGGGAGATGTTTTCTGATGCTGGCCTGCCTTTGCTGATATCTCTAGAGTGGGCCCCACATTTTCTCGCTGTAGAATATGTGGAGCATTCATTAGTGGAAGTGCTAATGGGGCCAGGCTAAAAACTGCACTTCAATTCAGCAGAACTCTTTTGCAAGGTCATCAACATGAGGGCAATAAAATCTTTGTGTTGCCCATCTGTTCTGCTCGTAGATTGTGGGGGATGCTGTGGGCTGGGGGTTTGTGGTCCGTGGAGGGAGACCTTGCCATATCCAGGCGGTGGACCCAGGAGGACCCGCTGCTGCAGCAGGCATGAAGGTATGTACAATCTGGATCTTCCTGGTGTAGCACGTGATCTCACTTGTATGCTGATCAAATGTGTTGGGCCAGAGTTATCCCTGCAGTGGGATGAATCTGGCCTTCTGTGTTTCTGGGTCAACATGGATATTGTTTCCATTTTCTTGATGGAAAAATTTAAATTTTCAATTTTGTCAAAAAAAAAATCTTTCCTGTGGGACTTTGATTTTTGTGGAGACCTTTTCCCCTCAGTAAAACAAAACAAAAACATATAAAAACTCTTTCCAGTGGAAAATTCCCAGTCAGCTCTAAAGGTTAATTATATTACATATAAATATGTAAAACCTGGAAAGAGCTGCTCTGAAACCCCAAGTATTAAAGCTCCTGGGGTATAATAAATGTGTTCTGTCTCAATAAAAATAAAGTTCCTGGGTGGAATATTTTTTTTTCTTTGCATGTGAAAGCTGCAGAACAGCTCTGCACTGATAAATCGTTGCCTTTGGGGCCAGGGAGAAAAATTTGCTTTCATTCAGCTTGTAATCGCTCCGCTGATTCCAGGAGAGTGCAATGAGCTGAGCTTCTGAAAACCATTTTAGGCCAACAAGCCAAAAAGAAAAATGAGCCTTGTGCTCTGGCTGAAGATCAGTTTTTTAGGAGTAAAAGAAGGAGGAAATTCCTCCCTCCCCTGTGCCATCCACCAGGCAAGGAGTAATTTTTGTACAACTCTTGTTTATCTTTCAAGTCATTTACTGGGATATTTGAAGTATAAGATTCTTCAGGGACAGAAACAGTTAGACTTGCTCATACACTTCTGGCAGGTTTGGAAGGGAAAAAGGGCGGGTGAATTTGTTCCATTTGCTCAAGAGCTTATTTCATCTGACTATTTCCTCCAATCTCATTAGTTAAAAAAATTACTGAACATTAAAATCAAGCCTCCCTGCCAGCTTTTAGAAGTACATGACCTGCTCAGACAGGGGTCTTTGTATTCACCATTTGCTCCCAATATAAATTCTTTTGGTAACCATTAAAAGTCTAATTCCAAAGGGGTAGCTGTGTTAGTCTATTGTAGAAAGACAACAGAGTGCTGACGAAATGGGATTTTCTCCCACAAAAACTCATGCGATAAATAAATCTGTTAGTCTTTAAAAGTGCCACAGGACTCTGTTGTCATTAAAAGTCTAGTCACTCTTACTGCAACTGATAAAGAGTATAAAATACTTTCTGGTTATAAATTTAATTTATAATATAAATTTATAAATTGAATTACTAAATAAATGTGTTAGTCTTTAAAAGTGCCACTGGACTTCTTGTTTGTTTTGCTGAACTAGACTAACATGGCCCCCCCTTTGGAACTTTCTGGTTACAGAATGTGGTGAGAGTTACGTGCATGGACAAAGTCGAACTCTTCTGAGCAGATGCTTTGTAGCTGCTGAGCAGTCATGTTGCTGTATAACATTCCTTCCTCTCCTTTTCAGGTGTGTCAGTTTGTTTTCTCTGTGAATGGAATGTATGTTCTGCATTTGGACTATCCAACCATCAGCAGCCTCATCATGACGGGACCACGAACGCTTGTGCTGGAGGTCATGGAAGCCACTGAATAAGCAAAGAGTCCTCTTTCCATCCCTGTTTCAAGAGGCAGGATACTTCAGCCACTAAAGGATGGAATTACAAAGGATCAATTACAGGATTCTGCTAAAACTAGGGGAAGGACTAAACCTGGTCTCTCCCTCAAAAAATGTAGCCTGGCATTTCAACTTGCCTTAAGTAATTGGAATCTGATGGGCCATATCTCTTGAGCTCCGACAGGACTGAGGTATTTGTGGCTCAGGGCCTACCTGAGAGAGCTGAGCACCCACAAGTCCTTTTAGAATCAATGGGGGTCCTCAGCACCACTTAGGGTTGGGTCCTTACTGCATGTGATCCTTTCACCTACAAGGATCTGAGGTCAAGATGCAAGTCAAGTAAGAACTGAACTGAGTTGGTTTGACCATCAGGTGTTGAGTGATGAGAGCCTTGATGGGTTTTTTAAATTTTTTTTTTAAAACCTATCGTTCTGTGTGATGACCATGAACAGAATATCTGAGCTCACTAGCCTGGCACAAAGAGTTGACTGAAACACCTGAAAGCTCTGTGCATTCTGGATGATGCAGTACATGGAGACCACATCAAGAAATAAAGGAAAGAATCCCATAGTGAGTTACCTTTCTTTATAAACAGGAATGAGACATCCTTTCCAGATGCAAACTGGCTTACTCAAGAGGGAATAATTTATTTTTGAAGCCTCTAATGTCTCTTTAAACTATATTTTTAAACTACTGTACCTGAAAGTGTCTTTTAAAAAAAAATAAAATCTGTCGACATGCTGATTTGTGAGTGTTTTAAAATGAGTTCTTCTTCCACCATTTTCTTCAATGCACAAGACTCCTCCCTCTCATGGTGCAATGTCTGGTAAAACTGATATTTCTCTAGCCTTGGTCCCAATCCTGCTGCTTTTGAAGTTCAGGGCAGAATTCCTATTGACATCCACAGGATCAAGATCACGTACTAATTCACTTGCCATGAAGTACAAATGAAAATGCTCTTCAGTGATTTAATGAGTGCACTGTATTCTATGGGGCTTCGACAGTGACGATTCCTGTTAACTCCCATTAACAATTTCTGAGTAAATCTATTTTTCTGGGAAATACCTATCAAATATATTTTGTTTCTTTGAGACATAATGTTGTAAACACAACACATATCTTTATTTTTGTGTGATCTCCCACTTCTCTGTAGTTGTGTTGTCTTGAGTAATGACATTCCTGCAAAAGTCCTTGACAAGGACTGGAAATCATGGTCTTCGGATCTTAAAGAATGAATCTCTACTCCCCTATATGTACAGGTTTAGTATGAGTTCAAACTGGTGTTTTTCTAGCTTTTTAGTTACTTTTATACTTTCTTGTTCTCACAAACATGATTACTCTGCAGTTTCTTACACACACACTTTTCTATTTATGCCATTACCTGTTATCAGAACAGACTCTTAAAATCCACAGCAGGCGTTTCTGTCTCGCCTATGTATGCTTTCACTCCTAACACGTGTGAGCTAATTCATTATTAGAGGTGGCTGGGAAATGGAATTTTTGTCATGAGGAGTGAGGGAGGGAACATTTCTTGGAAACTTTTCATTGTGTAATTGGACGAAAAAGCTAAAAGCTCATTTTTTTTTTCCTTTCTGGAGCTGAAATTATACAATATTTTATTTTGGAGACACTGAAAGATTCCTGCTGCCGAAACGTTGCTGCAGCTCTGAAATGAAGTATGTCTGGCCCGTTTGTTAGGCAACTGGGAATCCAAAACCCCTGGCCATCTGTCATGTTAGTAGTCCAGTAAACTGGAACGATAGCCACCCATAGAGCCTCGGATCTCACTTAATTTGGTGCCTAAATGGAAGCTGACCTTCTGAAAACCTTAGCCTGACTGTAGATGCTGAGGACTTCTGAAAATCTATCCCCAAGTGTGCATCATAAATGGACATGAGTGTAGAAATGGCTGCTGTATTGATTTACTGCTGTCCCTTGCATTGTCAAGACAGCTATTCATTCCCTACTGTTTGGTGAGGTGGCAGAGGGATTTGTTGTGGTACTGCTCAGCAAATCATGATAATATTGTACAGCAAGGCATTGTATCAAAGGATACACAGAGGTCCTTGCAGGCACTAGAGAGAAACTGGGCAATCTTTCAATCCATTTATCAAGATGTTGGCAGTTCCCATTTCCAACCAGGTGAAATAAGCCACGTGCAAAGAAAGCTGATAGGTTTCGATAGCGTCTTGAGAGAGAAACTATTTTAAACTCCAGTTTGACTTGTTGCACTTGCTTGTTCTGGAAGAGTTGGATGCATACATTTTGTATGTTGACTCTAAGGCTTCCTCCAAACTGTAGGGTTCTGTCTATATGTAGGAGAGCCAGTAAAGGTCTATATAGTGATCTTAAGGCAAGTAGAGAGCGATACTAACGTCTCTTTAAAGGCTATGTCTACACTTACAAAGTTAAGTCGACTTTGTTAAGTCAACTTAACAAGGTCGATTTTAAGTTGACAAAGTAAACCTTGAGAAGTCAACGTAACAAATTAGTTACACGTTAAGTCGACTTTGTTAAGTCAACTTAACGAGGTCGACTTTAAGTTGACTTAAAGTAAACCTTGTTAAGTCGATATAACAAATTGGCTACACTTTAAGTCGACTTTGTTAAGTCGACTTAAGAGCAGAGATAGTCATTATATTGGCTTTAAGTCGACTTAATAAAGTCGACTTAGCGTTAATCACTGTCTACACTGGCCTTAAGTCGACTTAAGGAGTCGACTTAAGGCTTAAGTCGATCTAAAAGGAGGTGCTATTAAGTTGACTTAAGCTTTTTTTCCCCTTAAGTCGACTTAAGGAAATGCTTAAGTCAACTTACGAAAAGCCCAGTGTGGACGCGACTTTGTTTAGGTCGACTTAAGCGTCCTTAAATTGACCTAATTTGCAAGTGTAGATGCACCCTTTGTGTTCAGCTCCAGATCCAGGGGCCAAAAACTAAGAATGAAGTTTATATCTGTATGATTTTTTTTTTCAGCAGTCAGGTGGGGATGGAGCACAGTGATTCAGTTTCTGCATACTTTTAGTTTTAGCATAAACATTAGTAACTACAGGTGTTTTTGGATTATTACAGTGAAGGAACTATGAATCACACACTTTGATTTTCTTTGGAGGAGGTCAAAGTGGTTCGTTTCAGTTTTTGTTCTAAACCATATTACATTATAATTTATATACTATTATGAATAAAACACTTTAAAGTAATTTAAAATATTTCTGAAATTAAACTTTTCAGAAATTTCACTTTGTGGAAAAATTTTCCTTTTCATTCTGAAACCGGATGGAAGGGAATTCCAAAACGTTGGCATTTCCCATGCAATAGAAGTTCCAAGTTTTCACTAGTGCTCATTGTGACACAGCTGGATAGTACTGCTGTT
The DNA here is from genome assembly GCA_007922175.1 of Pelusios castaneus. Classification (NCBI taxonomy): domain Eukaryota; kingdom Metazoa; phylum Chordata; order Testudines; family Pelomedusidae; genus Pelusios; species Pelusios castaneus. The sequence continues at coordinate 4,877,399 of ML685788.1, read as the reverse complement.
GATTTATGGGTGGCTGACGTTCCAGGTTACTCAACTAACATTCCAGGTTACTGGCTCTATGGGTGGCTAATGTTCCAGGTTACTGGACTACTCCCACGACAGATGGGCAGGATTTTTGGATTCACTAGTTCCCTAGCAAACTGACCAGACATTCTTCATTTCAGAAGGCTATTTTGAAATCTAGTCTAAAGTGATAATTAATGATAACAGCACATCACTGTCACCTGATGTATTCTGGGCAGTGGGGCCAAAATCTGGATTTTTCATTTAATCACTGTAGTGCTGCTGGTGGGAGAAGAGGATGATTTCAGATTAATCTCCATTTGCAAATCTGACTTTATAGCTTTGGTGATGGGTCAGAAACAAAAGCAGACAGCATTTCACTAGTGTTACCATTTTCATAGGATTTTGGCCCAGAACAGTGGAAAACTTGTGAGCGCTGCCAATTTTGTGAAACTTCCACAATTTGGGGCCAAAATTACACCCAGCAGTTGGTAAGACTTTAGCAGCATCAAAGTCGGCTCCCATGATTCAGGATCCAGTCTTGCAAAACACACAAGTGCACTTAACTTCACTCAAGGACATGCAGGACAGGGTTTCAGCCATTAACCCAACCACTGAAATCTCAGGCAAACTTAATGAGATGTGAACATGATCCGCTTGAGCCATCTTGAATTCTCAGTGAGGAAAATGCAATGCTCTCCTTGTGGCACTCCAAGAAATTCATAATCTTCTCCTCCTTGCTGGATGGTAAGTGAACTCTCCAAGTAAGACTAACAAATCAAGCATGGTTTGCAGAAAAATAAAACCATCTGTTTTACAAACCAGGTTTGCTTACCCATATGCAGCAGCCCAAGGCTGAAGTGTTGTTCTGTGCTTGATGGGTAAAGAGGGTGGGGAGAAATCAACTGTGCATACTCTCGAGTCTCTCTGTCTTTTTCTGTCAGCAGTTGTGAAGTCTGCTCTAGAAATCTTTCAAGCATTCTGAGAGGCAGACAGAGTGTTGGCTTCCTTTGTCAGAGATCAAGAATGTAGCGGGATTCTTCGCACCTCCCCAGCCAACTTCAGGGAAAATTAATATTGAAAGGCAAAGGTTTGTGACAGATCCTTGCTGATTTCAAAGTTGTTTGGATTTCTCTGTGCTAGGCTACATGGGGCTGGGTTGTTTTGTAGTGTGTGCTTTTTTGCCTTTTCTCTTTCTTTTGACAGAATAAAGAACTGTATAGACCTGGAAACTTTGTGAAACTCTCAGCTAGTGCATTGAGTGAGCCAAAGTTTGATGGTTTTGTATAGTTCTCAATTACATAGTGACGGCAGGTCTTGAAAGCATACAATGTTCGTCTCTTTAAGGTAAAATAACTTTTAGACTCGCGTTATCCTGTGATGCAGTGTAAATTCCTCTGGAACTCACAGGAATGTCTTTCTTATAGTCTCTTGATGCTCTGTGGACAGTGATTCCTTCCAAGAGTAGTGGACATCAGAAAAGGAATCCAGTTATGGTCTATAGTGACTTTTGCGGCACGCAACCTGGGCGAATTTCTTATGAGGAGTACAGTAGTTGAAAGAGTTTCTTAGCTTCCAGCTGAAAGTTTGATGATAATTCTGGTTGTTTGGATTTTTCTTCCCCCATAAATGTTTGTGTTAGGCTCACTATCAGTTTGGTGCAGGCATATATCTATGGTTTGGGGAATTTCCAGGCTGTGAGGGAACTAGTACCTTAGTTTTCCTTTGAGGATTTTCTCTCCTCATCCTTCTGTAGCTTCCAAGTTCCTTAGAAGACTTTTTTCAGCATCTTTACATTCTCTTCAGTTTATCTGTTGAACATAATGAAGGTAAATAGAGGAGCAAAAACAAAGGTGATAAATGTCTTGCAAGGCATGTGAAAAAATATGGGTTTAGAGGAGAGATGATTCTTTGCACTCCTTATCCAGTGCAACATGCAGCCCTGACTCCATGATCAAAAATGTGGCAAGTGCCAAAAGATTTGGTTTCAATCACCTGAGATTTTTCATCAAAAAATATATTTTTTTAAATTCCTAACCAGCTTTCACCACCCTTTCATAGGTGCTTTTTTTGTGTCAAGTTTGATTTTGCAAAAGTTCCAGCCCCAAGACAGTAAATCCCTCCATCACGCTGTGAAGGTATCTCTTCCTGGGACCGAGAGCCAGTGACTGTCTTTGGAAGGTGTTTGGGAAGCTCAGAACTAAGTGAACGTACCAGCTCCAGGTGTGGCAATCTCTGAAGGGAAATTCTCTCTGCTACCTGGCATCTTCTTTCAGGAGTACCCTTGAGTTTTTCCCAGGCAGCCTCTTGTGAGTAGAAAATCCTCTCTCAATGAGGCCATAACACTCTGTACCTTCTGCAGAGCTGCTGGAAAGCATGTTAATTTTGAAAAAAAAAACCCAACCAAAAAATAAAAACAAAAACCAACCCCTCACTTGTTTGTTGAAAACTAAATTTCTGAAAAACTTACATTGCAAACTTGGAAAATGTCATCCAGCACTAACCTTCGAATCCTACCTCCCCATGCACTGGAGACTGATGAGGAATTCCAAATTGACAATGGCTAGGGGAGAAAGTTGCTAATGTAAGTGAATTAAATAGTTTTAAAAGAAATATCTAGTGATCTGGAAGCCAGCTGAGCCGGACAATGCAAATGCATGCTCCTGCTGTTAGCTTCATCCCTTCCTATTGTTTATGTCCGCTTGTTACATCTGGTTTCAATTAGACTCTCGATGGTTTTGGGACAGGGATTCTTTACTGATGCGCTTGTACAGCACCTTGCACTCTGAGCCTGACTGGAGCCTTTGAGTGCTACTCCGACGCTGTAACAATTATAATATTCAGACCCACTTTGAAAGGTGGCAAGTTCCCGCACCCAGGAAACCCTAAAGCCTGGAAATTAGGTATCTCATGCGCCATGTACTGTTCCTGAATTCCTTCCCTGAGCAAGTGATGGGAGAAAGGAATTCACATGCCGGAGGCTCCATGCTGTCAGAAGAGATGATGTCATATTGGTCCTGACACCACACCAAAGCATGGCTGAATGGTTACATCATTGAGGACAGAAATATACAGGAGGCAACATGCTGTTGAGTGGTTACCCCTAGGGAAGAGGAGATCACACACTTGGTTCATAAGCAGTGTTCTCGGTTCTACTGCTGTAGCTTCAGAGGCAGGAAGCACGTTCATATTTTGAATCCCTATCCCAAATTCCAGGGCTGTCTGGCTCCAGGGTGTTGGCTCAGAACATTATAAGGAGGGGACCAGTCAGAAAATTCAGATTTGGATCCATATTGCACATCATCCCCCCAAAGGGTTTGGATCTGGGGATTTTGCTCAGACCTTTCACTTTTGGTGATCCGGTTTGGGGTTCAGATTGACAGCTGTTTGCCCAACACAGGACACCACCATCAAAGTGAATTAAGCACTTGCTTTCATGGTTGGCAGGCCTAAATTTGTCATCTCCTCTCCTCTTTTAATTCAAACGCATACCTCTGTTTTAGCCAGATGCATGTAATACCTTGGGAGAGAAATGGACTGGTAGCCTAGAAGAAGGCCAGAGTTCACAGCTCCCTGGTGAGCTGGTGTTAAAAAAAAAAGTATTTTTTGGTTTTTTGTGGAAGAATTGAGACGGAAACTGGAAGAAAAAAAATCATTTTCACTTAAATGTCTTGTAGGTTTTTTTGTCAACTTTTAATTGGCAAAACTGAAAACAAAAAATTGTTCTTTGCCTAATGCCCAGCAAAATAATGAGGGGAAATTGGAAATTTTGTCAAAAAGCTTTTTTGTGTTGGTGGCTTTTATTTTCTTTTACAAAACAAGCGTCAGTGCAAAGCTTACCCGGTTCTACTGGCTAGTTCAGGGCTGAAGAGGGGCCGGATAAGGTACTGGAAGGGTCCCTGTAGCGTCCCGTGGGGTATGCGCTGCAGCTCAGAGCTGGCTCACAGAGGCCAGTGCTGAAGGCTGAGTGCAAACCTCTGTGTGAGCACGGGATCTGGTTTTATGAAGATCTAGTGGCTTCCATTCCTTTGCAGCTGGCTAGCAGAGCTGCAGTGGATATTTCAGCCTCTCCTTAACAGGGTCATTGGGGCAGCCCACGAATCAAAGAAGTTGTTTTTGTAAAGGACCTACAAAAATGACCATGGGTTTTACTTTACTATGCCTCAGGAATAAAGCTGTGGGTTTAAAATCTTTAATGGGGGACCAGCTTTGGATTTTATCCCCCCGAGACCTATAACATTTTGAAGGTCCTGTCCTGCAAGGTGCTGAGTACCCTTAGCTCCCATTGAACAAGGAGAGCAACAGATCAGGGCCTTAGATTGTGCAAATATATGGCCTAAAGCACTGTGGCTGTATTGCACATCTCCCTTCCTCTGTGTTGCCCAGGGAACCTGACAAGCCTACGATCTCTTGCTGCCTTCCCGACGCAGCTGTGCATCACGATGTCGTCTTTCGACCTACGGAGATCTTTGGTGAGAGGGAGGAAGCAAATTGCTTTGAAAACCAAACCAACGTCTTGTGGGGGAAGGAGAGAGAAATCACAAGCAAGTTCTTGCTGGTGCTGCGGGGAGAAAGTGACACATAAAGAGAGGCTTGTTCTCAGGCCTTCATTGTTCTCACAGCAGAAGCAGCGGGGATGAGATTTCCTGGCACTTCAGGAAGGCAGAGGGAGGCCCGCAGTGACAGGATTGAAACCGAGAGCAACCCCAGGGAGGGGGCTCTTTGCTGCACTTCTGTCATCCATCTTGCGAAGCAGAAGGCATTGCTGATAGAGGGCTGATTGCAGTGTATAGGAAGTGGGTACCAATCTCTATAAACTAGCGTGATTCTTCCCATCACTGCAGCCAGCCTCTTCCCGACTACTGGCAAAACAGGGGCCGAGTGAATGTACCCCTGGTGAGTGGGAGCAAACATTGTGTGGGCAGGTGTGCAGGTTCCCCACAATGTTCCGCGGCAGCAGGTGAATTCAGGCTCTGTGGAAATTAAAGGCTGCTTTTAGAGCAACTTCTGGCTTTTTGAATTGCTGTTTCTCTGAGCCCCCAAAGCATGAGAATTGCTCAGTGGAAGATTCAGGCAGCACCGGATCCGAGACCTTGAGGCTGTGGAGGAGGCGTCTCTGAACTCAGACCAAGGATCTGGGGGTGCGTCTACACTGGCAAGTTAGGTCGACTTAAGGACGCTTAAGTCGACCTAAAGAACGCCGTGTCCACACTGAGCTTTTATTAAATCGACTTAAGCACTTCCTTCAGTCAATTTAATAACAGCTCAAGTCGACTTAATAACTTCCCCTCTCTACGTCGACTTAAGGCCTGAAACTGGTGATGCTGAATGGGTTCATTGCACACAGCATCAGTGCAAACTTCATCCCATTGCCTGGCAGAGAGTCCTCATTCCCGTCCTGGAGTGAACACCGCTCAGCATGAGGGGACCATTTACTCTTCTGCCTGTTTACCGACAAGGGCGCCAAATTAGGCAACTGCACGAGTGTTTTTTGTTTTTTTTTAATGTGGCTAGACATAAAGTGCCTTTTCCTCTCCATATAGGACCCACGGACATCATGCTGATTTGTAGTTCCTTCTTGTTGGCCTGCATAACCTTGGGAAGTCATGTCATGGGACACGTACATGGTCAAGGTAAGCAGGGGCTCCCTGGTCACTTTTAAAACAGGCATCAGATACGGTAATCTAGGGAGTAGCTCTCACCTGAGCTAAGATAACAAATCTAGTTGGCTCAAGGCCCCATACTCAGCTTCATGTTCCTCAGTTTGTCTGTAACCAAATAACTGTTGAACATGGCACTTGATCAAAGTGTGTGTGTGTGTGTGGTGGGGAGAGGTCAATCTGAGGTTCCATTTTGACTCTTTATACAAAGAGACCCAAGTGATGGAATTTGGAACTCAGATCCAATCCAGTTCAGGCCGTTTCTGTTTTGGATACCTGGACGTACTGACCCAGAATTCCAAAACTTAACCCTAGAGAGTCACAATTTGAATTAGAGGCCTCAAATTTGAAAGGTGGACCCAGGGATGTGAGGAACTGAAAGGGAATGTTCTTCCCCTGTGCACACTGGAGTACATATGCTTATCTGAATCCCTGAAGGATTTTAGCTTCATTTTAAGAACAGGACTAAAACTGGCATAAGCAATCAGCAGCCCAGATGCTGACCGTGTCCAAATTACCTTTGCAGTTTGCAAGGTTTCCTCCTCAGTGCAGAGTCCTGTTATCTTCGTGCCAGCTAAATTGTTCTTTGCAGTAACATCCATAAGTGAGTGTCTGATGGCTAACGCTCTGAGAGGTTTCCCACAAACAAAGGTCAGCGTTTAGTGGGGAAAAAAAGTCAAGGTGGCTTGCCGTGTGGCATCTCACATCAGTCTGTGCGGAGAAGAGAAAGAGAGACACATCTGTTCCTAAATGATACTTCTTTAAGATCCTTAAGTAAACGCTCAACAAAGGCTCCCACACACAGATTTGTTGTAATTTTGCCTCTTAGCCCTGGCACCTCTGGCTACACCGTCACAGCACCTCCTGCCTTCCCGGGATGGGCACTAAATGGCTAACGGTCCACACTGCCCGAGTGCCAGGTAGATTCAGGTGACACGCCCAGTTGTCCTGCTTTATAGAACAGGCCATGAGACAGCTTCATGGTCGTCGTCTTTATTTTGGTCAAATGCCCCTGTCATCTTCTCCGACAGACTCTGTTAATATTGACACTCCTGGATGTCAGCGAGAAACATTTAGGGAGGCTGGCGTGCAAGGCAATGAGAATGATGCACTAGTAGCACTTATCCGTGAGTGTGAGAAATAAACCATTTGAAAGAGCTGCTAAGCCTATGGGATTCTGTGCCGACATTCCCTGCCCCACTTCAAGCTATATTTTCTGGTTTTCCTTCTTTCTTTGTGTCACACCAATAGCAGGATAGTGTTAGCCAGATCACTCCTACCCTAGCATTGGTCAGGTCCCCTCTACCCCCATTGATAGGGCACTTTCCATAAGAGCCGGTGAATTAACATTTGCCATTGAGTGCCTAGTGTTATCTTCATTCAAAGTTCTGGTCCCTGCATAAACGCCAGAGTAAATAAGTTGCATGTAGGGAAATGATGCAGGTTATGTCTACATGGCAGCTGAGAGCGAGCTTCCCAGCTCAGGTTGATATTATGTTATTAGGACTCAAGTTAGCATGCTAGAAATAGCGTTGGACCAGCGGCTCATGGTAAAAAAAAAAGTGGGTAAATAAACTCTTGGTCTTCTAGCCCAGGCAGCAGCAGGATGGGTGCTAAGTCGTGGAGAGATGCCCTTAGTTTGAACTGGGTTTAAGTTAGAATAACATCGGGTGGGTGAAAACTGGAAATGCCATGAAAATGCATTTGTGGTACTCAGCTCATGTACAGCAGCCAGCATCTGCTCCTCACAGGAGAGTAGGGATGAGTAAATGTTGTATCCCCCCAATGGGGCCTTTACCTGTAACTACACTATGGGTGCGGGTGTTGCAAATTGGGCTGTGATAGGCTGCCAAGCCCTGGGATGGGGGGCTGTTCAAGTGTGCTAGATATCCCCAGCTGCAGCTCTGGTTGCAAAGTGCTGTTTTTAGCATGCTAGGTCAAGCCCTGTTATCATGTGTCTGGCTACCCGGGCTGGGAGGCTGGCCCCTAGCTGCAGCGTAGACATATACCTACCAGTGCTGGTGCCAGCCCAATGGGCGGGCCTAAGCAGAAATATTCCCCCCCCCAAATACATACTAATAGTCCTAAGCCATTGCTTAGTCTGCTTATGTCTGGCACCAGCTCTGATAAGAAATCACCTTCTAGCGATGGAGATGGCAGTGGAATTAGACCTCAGTAGATCCATCGTCACCACCCCACCCTGCAGCCTGTTCTCCAATCCCTTATCCACAAGCCTTTTGGAGACTGCTGTGAACTGTGCTCTGTGACATGCAGGAACTATGGAGGTCTCCTTTGTAGCCCCTTCGCACCTTGCCCCGTTCAGCGGCAGGTTCATGCTGGTTCTCCTCTGCTCAGAATGTTCGGTGTAAGCGGTGGGTACTTGGGTTTTTTGGAAGGTGACCGTATGTCTGGATTTGGAAGGACCTATGTCCGTGCTGTGTACCCTTCAGACCTGAGATCATCCAGGCCTCCATTCAGAGCCAGGCCGTAACTCCAAGTCAATTGGAGACCAAGGTTATAATATTGAAGAGGGCCTGTACAACCCCAAACAGACCGAGAGTGGGGCTTTCAGCAAGCTGGAACTCATTTGCATGCAGAATATAACAGGCCTTTAGAGAGGCTCATCCCTCTACATTCATCTGCCAGCATTCTTGCCTTTTTAACTTTGGGGATCCTAGAGTTAAGGCTGAAAAGCTGGACAACGAGTCCAGCAGAAGACAGCTCTCTGTTTCATCACCCTATGAATCCAGCATTGTTCCCTTCTCTCTTCTCATTTCTGCTCAGACTTGACTATAGGTCTGGTCCTTCCCAATACACTCTCTTCCACATCTTAGAAGATGTGGTTGGGGAGGGGCAGGAGGAAAGACCTTTTTCATTTCCTCTGTTTTGTTTATGCGTGGGCGGCATGTGAATCTGAGCCTTGTTTTCCTGAAATAGCTGCCTGCTTTCCGAGACGTTTTCAGGAAGTCTGTGGACCAAAAGGTTAAGGTGCAGATGTTTGGCAGAAACAAGGAGGCCCTCATTGCCTAGTCCATTGCTAGCTGGTTCTTCTTTGTGTCATGTTGGGACTACCTGGTAACTGAAGGCATTTAAATGGGAGACTTAGTCATTCAGGATAGTGTCATGCAATGGTCAGTTCTGAATATTGATCCCCAGTGTTTCTCAGTTTGCTATCATTAAACATGAAATAGGGAAGGGGGAAAGGTTTCCTAAATGTTTTCCTAAGGAATAGTCAAACTCTTGAACTTTGGTCTGTCCAGGCTATATTTTCCTGCTCAAGAAAATTGTTCATTGTTGACTTTTGTATTTTAGGGCCTACATTTTCAGTGGGTCTTTTTATCTGCATTTGTGAAACGTGCAAAGACATGTTTTATGTATTTGCAAAATGGTTAATGGTCCTTGCACATGCTGATTCTGTGTGCAGTTCAGTAATTTGTTCATTTACTTACCAGATTTGCATATGCAAAATACTGCTTTTTAAACTCTGCACATGCAACTGCATTCCTAATTTTTTGCATTCAGTTACCACAATCGCATGGTCAGCTCTGGTAATCATGCATGCAAACAATCATAACTGACTGTTTGCATTTGTTGTTACCAGTTTGTATCTGCAATTGTGGCGATTGCAAATGAAGCAAGCAATCATGTGCATGTATTTGGGTGCACATTTTTGAAAATGCAGTTGGAAGACACGTGCCCAGGCTCTGATTCCTGGCCTCTAACCTCTGGCTTTAACCCTGAGCACTGATTTCTGGCTACCTGACCCTTTTTTAACTGCTAGATTTGACTCCCGCTCCAGCCACCAGACACGACTGCTCAAGTCCCCATCATAGGAGAGTGGGTGTGTGCCCAGCATACTGTGTCTGCTTCTTTCTCCCTGCCTTCTGTTCTTTTTTCTTCTGCATTTCTTTGTTGTTGGCTGCCTCCCTGCAGCAGCAGAATGTTCTGGGATTGGTGCAGCTGGTGCCTTGAGCATTCTAGTCCTGTCAGGAGCTGTTACTTACCATGGATCAGGTTTTGTATTTTTCTTTTTACAATGTTTGGCCTTGGAATTGCCTGGGGAAGCTCTGTAGAACTGTGGAATGCAGAATCTCTGGGATTGTTGTATTCCTTGGCAGCCCACATCATGTGTTATCTTTTGCTTTGTGGAAGTGATCCTGAGGATGTGTTCCTAATTCCGAGATGTTTGGTGGTACGGTCTGGGTATGCCTGCACCTTTAGCAGCCTGAGGAGACACACACCAGACGCTCGGTGGTAGTCCCTCCCATCACCGCGGCTGTGATGTATTTTTTGCGTGCTAGTTTGATCAGAGCTAGCGGGAGTATGTCTCTTGAAGCTGGGAATGACACTCCTGCTGCGGGCTTGCAGGCTGACTCATACAAAAGCCTTTGGAACCTGGAATTGTTCGACTCTCTGTTGCTTTTACAATTTAGCAGGTACTGAGATGGCCACATTACCACCCTTGCCCTCCTTTTCCCTTGAGCTGCTCTGCTTATCGGTAACAGCAAATGGAGGGTATCTTGCGCAGTCAATTGCAAAACCCTTGGCGGCAGGGCTGGATTTCCAATTAGGCACATGCTTAGGGACACTGTCATTCTGCGGGTCCCTACACAGTGGCAGATTAGCTCATGGACCAATGGGGCCAGTGATGACACTCTTGCTCGTCCTCCTCCTCCTCTCTCCTGAGCCCTGCCACCCCACTTCTCCTATTCTCCCTGAGGCCCTGTCCGTGGTCAGGCTGGAAGCTAGAGGCTGGAGCTGGCCACCCCAGCCCCTTTCTGTCTGCTGTCCAGCATTGACAAACACAGTCAGCTCTAGGCAGCGTGGGGGCTGAAGATACTGTGCCTGGGGGTGTATAAGGTGTAAATTTGGCCCTGCATGGCTGGTTATAATCCATTCCTGAAAAGCATGATCAGTCTGAGCTATGACAAACAGAGTCTCAGATAAATGAGAGGGCCAAAAACTACCCACGTGGAATCTGTTCCCCAAAATCCCAGAGACTAAAGGGGTCCATCTGACAAGGTCGCATCTACGTTTGGACTCTGCACTACTTGCCACTGGTCCCTGGGTATCGACACGAAAGATGTTTTCTGCTTTTCCTCCAGGGCCAAGCCGGTTGAAATTGACTGTCCTGTCAGAAGACAGGCTACAGATGAAATGGAAAGAAGCTGAAGGGAACATCAGCGGCTACAAGGTTCAAGTGAAGCCAATGGCAGGTCTGTCCTGCTAGGATCTGGATTTGACTCCGCAGAGGATACCGGTTGCAGGAGCTGGCTGAGCCCAACTTTTAGCCAGAGAACATCTAGGGGCAGAGGGGATGTGGGTTGGGCTGTCAGCGCTAATGATGAATTTACTGCCTTCCTGTGATTCTGAGTGTGGTGAGGCCACTGCCGATTTCAGAGATGGCCACCCATTAGTGATGATAGATCCTTCCTGCGTCTTTCACAACCTCCTCCTGAGCTCACTGCAACAGCAGCATCTCTGGCTGGGATTTTCAAAGCAATCGAAAGGAACCCAGCATCCAAATTCCAGCTGAGGAGAGTTAAGCTCCTAATTCCCTTAGGCACCATTGGGAATCTCATAATTTAAATGTACTGCTTTTTCACTGAGGTCTTCCAAGCTCTGTGAGGTACCTGTGTTTTATCTTGTGTTTCCAGGAGGGGGCACTTCTGGCCAACTTTCTGTCTGTATTGATAACGGTGCATTTCATCGGGGATGGCGTACGCATTATCTGCACACAGTCTCTCGGCTTGGCCATGCGGTCCGATTTTCTGGAATGCTTTGTGTTTCCAGAAAATCCTGTCAAAGCAGTGGGAGAGCAGCTCTTTACCAGAACCCTGCATGCTAACTCCTGTTCCTGATGTCTTGAATCAGCTTGTGTATATAAGTAGAGTCCCTAAGTGACTGGCAAGATTTAGTGTCCTGTGCCAGGAGATCCCCAGAATCCCTTGAGATAACCCCATGAGTATACATTACTTACTGATTTTGTCAGGCCTTGGATGGGGAGGTGGCCACTTTGAAACCTCCTTGTATGCTGACAGTGCCGTGCATGATGCCTTTCATTATTGTATTCTGATTTGCAGGGCACCTCTCTCTGCAGTCCTAAAGACTTTACAGGGATTGAATCCACTAAAATAATGATAAAATCTCACACAAGGACACTCGCAGCTAAAATTCAGACTATAAACCCCCTTCCCCCAACAGAAAAATCCACCTAATCCTGCTGCCTCCTGACCTAAAGCCTGAGGGGAAGGGGAAGAGGGACAGGATGAGCTCTAGAATTCCCAGGCTTTAGAAAACCAAGCTGGGGAGTGGATTCCAGAGCTGAGGACCCTCCACGGGCAACATCTACTGCTCTTGATTTTAATTGAGCACTTCTGCTGAGCACAGTGGGATGGTGCTGGCTTTAGTACTGGCTATGGCTGTGTCACTGAAGCGGCAGAGAAGCGAAGCTATCAGCAAAGAATGCAAGCGTGCACACCTGGTGTTGGGTGTGCTTTCACCTATCCTGCTTCTAGCTCTGCACACATCTCTGTTTGCTCAGCTGGAGTTGAATTTCTCTCACTTCCCCCTCTCCAGTTACAACCAGGGCTACACTGAGGACTGTCAGAATTCCAGTCATCCAGGGAATTCCCTTCTCACAGACCATGGCTATAGCTTTCCCTCAGACTCGCACTGAAAGGCAGGTTCTGGCCCTTAAAGAGGACATCAGTTCAGAAGCTTAGGGGTCAGAAACCTGTCAGTCACAGTAATTTTTGGTGCATGGACTTGTCAGCTCAGTCACGGACTAGCAGTCCGGGGAGCATTTGTCTCTTTCTCACAATGGCTCCCTTCCTCTTGGTTTTGTGACTACATCTTCCACTCAGTCAGCCTCCTCAGAGATGTCTCATTACCACTGAAACTTGTGTGGGGTTGTGTCAGACCTCGGATACTTCTTTCTTCCTTGAATTCCCATGAGATCTTTCCAGGGGCGTCAGACCTTTCGTGTGCTATGAGGCAGAGAGGAGGCGCTGTCATCATCATAGATGGTAGACGAGACCTTATTTCAGGGCCACCATGACCTCTCTTTGAAATCATTTGACCGTGGCTTGGAAGAGTTCATCTGTAGATCCTGTCACCCTGTTCTGCTCTTTCTTGCCATGCTGGTTCAGTAAGGGCAAGCCCACAGAAGGGGGGGGCAGCTCCCCACATGCAATGATTCTCCTTCCCCAGCTCAAATCCCATGTGACAGTAGCTGGCTGAGGCAATATTCCTCTAGGAGGTTCCAGCTTAGGGCCACTATGGTGGTGGGAGGGAGTTCTACAGGATAGCGTTGCTTTAAGTCACAAATTCCTGCAGCAAGAGGAAGAATGATTCGGCCTGTGAACAATCCCCGGGGAAATGCCTCCTCAGCTAACGAAGCCCTTCGTAATGTCCCCGCTCAGCTCCCTATCTTGGACTGACAGTTTGTGGTGACCTCCATCTTCGGTCACCTGTGAAGCTGCTCTGTGCAACCAGCGTGTCTACAAGCCAGCCCCAAACAACTGAGTGCTCCTGGAGCAATAGCGCTTCAGGCGGCTGCTGCTGAACCTCTGACAGTCACAGAGGTGCCTCTGACTGTTCGGTTTCTCGGTGCTCTGTGGCTTCCCCTTGCAACTCAAGTTTTCTGTCTCTCCTACTGGTTAGGCACTGACAGAGCTCAGAAGATCCACGTTCCATTCTTTCTTTTGCCACAGGCTCCTTGTGTGACCGTGGCCAAGGCTTAACTTTTCAAAAGTGACCTCTAGTCACTGTAGCCTGAAAATTGGGCACTCAAAATTAGAAGTCACTTTTGAACATTTGAGTCTTAAACTCATTTGGCCTCATTCCTGTCGATAAAATGGAGACAATAGCACTGACTAACCTGACAGGGGTGCCGTGAGTACATATAGACTAAAGAGTCAGCGACCCTCATTCACTGAAGGAAAGGCGACTGTGTACGTACCCTTGATAGATGGATGCTGCATGGCCTTCATCCGTGGTTCCCAGCCTGTGACCTGCAGGCTCAAAATGGCCCACAGAGGCTTTCAAAGTGGCCTGTCATTCCCCTCTTGTGGGCTGCAGAAGGGAGACGCAACGTAAGGACGCAGGCAGAGCATTTCTACGCAGCTAAAAGATTGGTGCAGGCTTCTTGCTGGACCCCAAGGAATAGGAGATCAGCACGCCTTTCTCCTGGCTGTAGCAGGGAGCAAAGCGCTCTGCTTGGGTCCCTAGGTGCTGGGGTCCCTGCTGCAGCCAGAGGGGGAGCACTCATCTTCCATCCCCCTGGCTTCAGAAGGGAGCCCCTGCCTAAGGACCGAAGCTCCTGCTTGCTGTATGAATCCCATTTTCAAAGGGGTCTGTTTTGTGTCTCCGCCCCCGTCCTAGGTGATTCGGAGCAGGAGGTCATGCTGAAAACCAAAACGCCTAAAGCAACAGTGGGGGGGCTGAGCCCCACCAAAGAGTACACCTTGCACATCTATGTTCTCAGTGGCCCCCAAGAAGCCCTGTTTGCCAAGAGGAAATTTATGAGTAAGTATGGTGTGTGACATTTGCATCCCTGTGGGCATGGCTCACGGTGCCCTGGGAAGGGGGGTCCTCAGAATGTGGGGGTCCTTTTGTATGTGACTTGGAGCTTTGTGAACGTGCCTGTTTTATCTTTAATGGGGCAAGGAAGTTGCAGCTACACGTTTCCGCGTGGATTGCACAAGCCCCCCTGGAACACTGGCTAGCTATTTGCAGGGCTTGCTCACATGGAAGCATATAAATGCTGCAGTTTCCCTGGCTAGTGTTAGCACCTGTGTATATGTGTCTCCCCAAGCTGCAGCCATGCTCTGCGACAGCAGCGTTGACATGCCCTGAGTGGCTCTGGCTACACAATGTAGACGTGGCCTTGGGAAGTGTCATTTGCTGGCACCTGTGGCCGGAGTTGTGGTGGAGAGTGCAGAGAAAGCCTGGGAGCTGCAGTCCGGGGAGGCCAGTCCCAGTGACACCCAGTTTATGGTGACTCCATTTGCTTCTTCATCCTTTCCTCTTGCAGTTCAGGAGCTGAAAAACACCTCGGAGGCTAGAAATACTCGAAGGAACACTGCGACCTCTTCCGGGAAGAGCATCACCCCTTTAAGAAATACAGCAACCAAGAGCATCCCAGTGGCCAAGCCAACTTCATTGGTCCCAACACAGACAGGTATGTGCAGGGTCAAGATACTGACAGCCGAGGAAAGGCAGAGGCTGGTGAGATGGTGTTTGGAGCAAGGAACACAGATATATTGTAAGCTGTCCGCAGCACAGACCATCTTACAGTTCTGTGTTTGTATAACACCTGGCGCAACATGGCTCTGGTCTGTGGCTGGAGCTTTGAGGTGTTAGCACAGTCCAAGTAATAAGGGTTAATCTGGTCATCGGAAGGAAATATTTCTCAGCAGTGGTCCAAGAGGATGCGTTTCAGTTCTGGGTCGGGAATAGGACTCCTCATCTGAGACTCCAAAGTGTCTTGTGGACATGTAAGAATGAGATCTCTCCTAGCTTCTCCTCTGGGGTCTCCCTCTGAGAAATGCAGATCCCTGTTTTTCCTGAGCCTTTCCTTCATTTAAAGATCACTCTGACAATGGGCCAAATTCAGCCCTAGAGTAAATCTGACCTCAGCTACACTGTAGTTGGTGTACTGCATGTGCGTCCCCTCCAGCTAGATGAAGCTTGTCTGCGCACACCTGGGGCTCACAGGAATTCAGGTCCCAGCGATGCATTCAAATCTGGTAACTGAGGGTGCGTCTACACTGGCAAATTAGGTCAACTTAAAGGAGGCTTAAGTTGACCTAAACAAAGCTGTGTCCACACTGGGCTTTTCTTAAGTCCACTTAAGCACTTCCTTAAGTCGATTTAAGGAAAGCTTAAGTCGACTTAATAACACCTCATTTTAGGTTGACTTAAGCCTTAAATCGACTCCTTAAATTGACTTAAAGCCAGTGTGCACAGGGATTAGCACCTAAGTCGACCTTATTAAGTCGACTTAAAGCGTTAAGTCGACTTAATAAAGTCTACAAGGGGCTATGTCTACGCTACAAAAGTTAAGTCGACTTAACTTTTCTAGTGTAGACATAGCCTGAGCGACCAGTGCATTAAAACAAATCCATGGCTGTTGGCTAGAGAATCAATGAATCATAGAATAGAACTGGAAGGGACCATGAGAGGTCTTCGAGTCCAGTCCCCTGCACTCATGGCAGGACCAAGTATTCTCTTAAACCATCCCTGACAGATGCTTGTCTGACCTGCTCTTAAAAATTTCCAATGATGGAGATTCCACAACCTGCCTATGCAACTTATTCCAGCGGTTAATCACCCTGACCGTTAGGAATTTTTTCCTAATGTCCAACCTAAACCTCCCTTGCTGTAATTTAAGCCCATCGCTTCTTGTCCTATTGTCGGCGGTTAAAGAGAATAATTTTTTTCCCTTCTCCCCGTAACAACCTTCTAGGTACTTGATAACTGTTATCATGTCTCCTCTGCCTCCTCTTTTTCAGACTGCACAAGCCCAGCTCTCTCAACCTTCCCTCATAAGTCAAGTGTTCTAAACCTTTAATCATTTGTGTTGCTCTTCTCTTTTTCCAATTTGTCCCCATCTTTCCTGAAATGAGGCGCCCAGAACTGGACACAATACTCCAGTTGAGGCCTAATCAGAGCAGAGCAGAGCAGAGCAGAAGAATTACTTTTCATGTTTAAAGAGTACAGTCCTAAGGCATAGCATTTCCATATAAAAGTTTGTGATCTACAGCAGAGACTGAATTTAAGTCTCTTGGTTCCACCCCATTAGCAGGAGAAGTGTTGCTCTAGTCTGTGAGCAGTCACTGGGGGTCTGACACTGTCAGACATACTTGTAGAGGTCTGTCGTTCCACTCAGTGGAAGTCAGTGGGGAGATACTGGCTAAATGTGCGCATGTTCATCTTATTTCACTGAACGGGGTGTGTGTGATGTGTTGGGGATAATGGGCTGTTTTTTCTTTGTGGAGAGCAGCCAAAGACAGGCCAGAAAAGAAACGACAGAAGGCAGCGATAACCAAGGGCTCAAGTGAAACCCTCCGAAGTAAACCGAAAACTGAGTTAAGTGTGACAGAAACACCCACAACTCTAAAAACAACTGAGCGCAGCCCTACGAAATCTGAGCAAGGAGATCTAGGCAAAGAAAAACACGCAAAAGAAACTTTAAAGAGAGGTGAGTGGTATTTCTGGCACAGTGTCCCCCCCTTGTAAAGGCTCTTGAGATAGTTATTTGGCTTAAAAGTGCTTACCATCCCGCTTAAAGGAGGGGAAATGGCCTGTGAACAATCCAGACAAAGAGAGAAGGGTATTCCCAGTAGACTAAGATATGTTTATGCCATATCCAAGAAGTCTTCCTTCCCTCCCACCATCTGCACTATAGCTGTTTGGATACAAACACTCTAGCTCATACCTGTTCATGAATTTCATCAAGAGTGAAGGCTTATGTGTGGAGGCCTTATTTGAAGAACTGCCGAATATTGATGCAAAAAACAACGAGAGTCCTGTGGCACCTTATAGACTAACAGATTTTCTTCGGCATAAGCTTTCGTGGACTATAACCCACTTCGTCAGATGCAACCTGATGCATCTGACAAAGTGGGTTATAGTCCACAAAAATCTTATGCCGAAGAAAATCTCTTAGTCTATAAGGTGCCACAGGACTCTCGCTGGTTTTTGCTGTACTACAGACTAACACGGCGACCCCTCTGAATATTGATGGAAATGCTCTCAACTCTGCAAAGTGTCACACGTCTGAGTGCAAATAGTTCCTTATCCAAAAATTCCTACTGGAAAGTGCTTTGGCTCATTAACCAATATTCTCTGTTCATTATTCTCTGGTGTAGAAGTGTGAGTCATCCACTCAAGAAGTAAAAGCAATACCGTGCAACTTCGCTGACTGGTCACGCACTGCAAATAATGAATCGTTAATAGTTAAACTGAACAGGTTGAAAGATTTCTCCTCTGTATTACTCAGCAGGTCTATCTGTCTCTTTTAAACTGGGAAGGAAGGATTCTCCAGTGGTTAGGGCACTAGCAAAGGACTTGGAGAACCTGGGTTATATTCTCTGCTCTTCCTCTTCCTGAATGATCTCAGACAAGTTTAGTCTCTCCATAAAATGGGGCAGATACCCTTGTGATGTGGAACAGTGCTGTTGTGAGGATTCACGCACTAAAGATTGTGAGGCATTCAGATACTACAGAGATAGGGGCCATATAAATACCTTAAAATAGGTAATTGTTCCTCTGCTTGCAGCCTTCTAGCAGAAACTTGGGCATAAGCAATATCCTCACAGATACCGGGATCCGATTGTAAAGGATTTTCAAATGGGAGGAAAGGAGAAGGAATGGCTCATTTCACAAGGAGCACCAATAACACGTTCCGTAGTGGGCTCCACTTTCCTTTCATCCTGCCTCCTGAGGCCTTCTCTTCACTAGGACAAAAGGTGTGTTCTTAACTTGAGGTCAAACCCTCGTGAACAGAGGGCTGCTTGTTTTCCTACGAGTTAGCAGGCCCGTTGAAGGCTCTTCTTAGACTTTTAATATGACCTTCCAATTTGGGTGAAACGTACAGAGCCTTCTCTTCACAAGGGTTTCACTTGGGTGAAGAACACACTTTTTGTCCTAGTGAAGACACAGCCTAAAGTGTTGCTCCCTCAGGCCTGCCCTACACTGATGGCGGATTTCAGCAGCGGTCGACAGGAGATACACAAGCCACGTACAATAACCTGCCTATCTCCCATTGACTTCCTAACATCTACTTCTCGCCATGTCTCCACTGCTCTGCACCGATGGGAAATGCCCTCCCATCAACACAGCACTATGCTTCTTGTCAGGGTGGCTTAACAGAGTCGATTTCCGGGTTTGACTGAGAGAGTCTTCACTGCCGCTCAGTCGACTCTGCAAAATTAATCCTGAACTGCATTGTAGACACACCCTCAGTCTTATCGATGGAGGATGACAACTGGGGTGGCCAGATCTGGGTGTGTGGTGGGAGAAACCAACCTGGTGGATCACTGATGGAAATCGAATTGCCGTGCATGCCTGGGTCTGGTTCCCAGAGAACCACAGAATCCATGGCTGCCGGGTGGTAGTTCTGTGAGTTGCGGCAGGAATGTATTTTGCTGCTGCGCAGCCTGTTTTCTCTTGCCTGATATCATCAGGTGCTCACCCCCCAAAAGTAAAACCTCCATCTGAAAAAATCAGGGGAAAGGTGCAGCTCATCAGCAACGTGCCTTATCTTATCCCTCAAGAGCTGCAGGCTTGGGCTGGAGAGGGTGGGGTACAGATGTATGGTGTCAACAGTTTAGGAAGACATTAGATTTAATATATAAAGAAAGCATCTGAATAATTGTAGCCTGTAGGGGATCTCATCCTGGAATGGAACTAAATAAACACCTGAGGTTCCACAAGACTTAGTGACATATAAAAGAGAAGAGATGATTGTAATTGGGCTGACAGCTTGCAGAGAACAGTGCTTAGTCAGGGCACATTTCCTAAAAGGTTTAGCTTCTTGACCCCAGCAACATTCCTCTGCACGCCTGTATACCTGTGTGCTGATGCTGTAAGCAAACGTGTACTCACACCAAGTGGCCAGGCAAAGGTGCCTTGTTGATCTCTCTCCTTGAAAGCAAGAAAATTGGTTCTAATTCTGCCCTTTGCAAATTGGTCCATCTCAGTATGCCCCACCCGTGAGATGGAGAGAACGCTTGTAACGCTCTTGGTGATCAAAGCGTTTCAGAGGCACAAATGATTGTGTCTCTCAAGAGTTGTATCGGCTTGGTTGATTACTTAATGGCAAAAACAAACCCAGCTCAGGGGGAGAGTGCAGGATTCTAATCTGCCTTGCAGAATCATCTAAATTCTCTGACGTTGCACACACTTGATTCTTGCCATTAAGCCAAGGAGATGTCCTTTGATTCAGTGCTGGGGATCTCTTGTCACCACTCCTGCATCCTCCAGCGAATCTCCATCGCTCTGTCTCCTAGGTCCTCAGTTTCAATGTAACACATCTACTGTGACTGATATCATCCTGCTGGTGGATGGATCTTGGAGTATTGGACGCAACAACTTCAGGCTCATCAGGGAGTTCCTAAGCTCCTTGGTTTCACCTTTCAATATTGCCCAGGATAAGATAAGGATAGGTAAGAAAAAGTCTTGTCTCCTCACCTCCAAATGCAGACTCAGTATAAAACCCAGCACATCTCCTGTCTTGGGCATTTGCAGGGATATTCTCATTGGCCCTTCTGTGGTCGTAAATGACCGGCTCATCTTGGCTCTGTTTTTCCCAAAGCTGAACAAATGCATTTTTAAGCAGCGGTGCAAGAAGGATAATAAATGCAGCCTTGCGAGTGCCATGTCAGTGGTGAAGTCCTTGGGGGATAAAGGAGGCATCACAGTTCACTCAGCTCTCTCTGGTTCCTGTGTCCCTCTGTGTAGCCATAGGGTGTGCATTTTACACGTTGCTCTCAGCCAGCCTCTTTCACATGGCTGCGCTGTGAGGAGAAGAAGTTGAGCATGCCTCACTCCAGCTGATGGGCTCTGCTCACTCAAGTCTCCAGTTGCACACATCCAAAATTGAGGGGTTTTGGAATAAAACGTGGGCCAGTGTAGCTGAAGTGGGGAAGGAGAAGCCTGTATGAAGTGGGAGGTGAAAGAAAAGAGCAGAAGGGAGCTGTGGGATGGAATAGGAGCCCTAATTGTAGCTAGGATTGTCCCTGAGTTTTCATCCTGTGAAATAACTGTAGGAGTACTCAGCTCTTGCATAATGCTTCAGATCTCAAAGCACACTGCAGAGGAGGTAAGTACCATTACCCCCTTTTAGAGGGAGAGAAATGGAGACAGACACAGGTGGCTTGCACACAAAAGGCCAGTGGTGGACCTAGAAACCATTCCCAGACCTGCATCCCCCTGTCTGGAGCTCCATCCAGTAGATGACGTTGCCCGTCTGTGATAATCCCCCCCCGAAAGCAGCTTTCATGTTGCTGCTTACTCCCTGGATTGTATTCTGTTGATTGCCCTTGTCTTCCCCAGGTTTGTCCCAGTATAGCAGTGATCCGCGGACGGAGTGGAACCTGAACACATATGTCACCCGGGAGGAGGTGCTAGAGGCGGTGAGGAGCCTGCGATATAAGGGTGGTAACACGTTCACAGGTAAACCAGCTTTATCTTCAGCTCCCTCTCTCTGTCCCTGGATCTGTTGCTTGTGGTAGCCGTCTGTGATCGTTAGCCATCCTCCTCACGAGAAAGATTAATATTCTGGCTGAATGTGCCTCAGTTGGAGACAGGACTAAGGCGGCCTCAGGCAGAAGAATGCAGTGGAGTTGCTGTACAGGGTACAGGTATCTTTGACCTAAAATATTAGTAATGAAGGAGAAGGGGCCTTGGCTTCTCTTTCACATGCAAGCACACGGACACCCACCCCCACAGGCTGTGCTAACAGCAATGCCCCAGCGAAAGGAAAAGCATGGCTGATCCTCCTTTGACTGGGTCGCGACAGTAAATAATAACTGAACATGGACGTTCAAAGACCGGGCTGATGCCACCAGCAGAGCAGGTGCAGGCACTGTCCTGGGAAAACTTGAAAACTGGCTGAGCTCCCTCCTTAGCAGCTCCAGCCCCAATGTGTGACCTCATCTGTCTTCCCCTGGGAGACTGTACCTGTCCGCTCTATTGCACTCCCAGCCTCTGCGGGTCAGGCAGATGAAGTCCAGAGATAATTTGGGCATTTGGACTCCATGTACAGGATCTGCCTTAAGAGCAGGATGAAGAATGAATGTCACAAATGGAAAATCATCCTCCTACTGTAAAGATTACAAACATTCTGGTTGATTCTGGCTATATCGTGGATTCTTTGGGGTAATCTATATATTCTACCAGAAATGCATTGTGTGATTCAAACATCATGTCACCAGTTTTATCCCTTTCTGCTAGCTTTTCTCTCTGCCTCTGTCTTTTTAGGCCCCAATTCAGCAGAGCACGGCAGCACTTGAAACAGTGAGAGTTACATGCATGCTTAAGTGCTTTTGCTGAATTGGGGTTGAATATTATATGATCTTCCAAGCAGGAACTTTGCCTTTGTTTATATTTGGAAAACACCTAGTGCATTGTTGGGTTTCCCTAGCTATTATTTTATATTCACGATCAGGTAAGAAGTTCATAAGTGACTCAGTAAAGTTCACCGTGTTTCAGTTCTGGATTGTTTATGTTGCAGGTACATTTGGGGCCTGATTTTTGTCAAATGTCTGTGTGGAATGTCAAGCCTCGTTTCCCTGTGCAACTACTTTGATTGCATGCACAAATGGAATAAGTGTGCATACAAATTTGGCGCACAGTTTTGCACATGCATTTTAAAAAAAATAGACCCTTGAAGGGACACTGCCGAGGTTCATCTGCCCACAGTTTGATTTACCTTTCTTCTCTTATCTGTTTGCAAAACCTCCACAATTCTTCACATGCATGTGGAGTTAGACTTGAAACTGAGACTTCAGAGCTCCTTTGAAACAAAGCAACCAACATCACGCAGCTCAGAGCAACCCCACAGTAGCAAAGCAGCATGTAGGTTTGCAATGAAGTAAGAAAAAATTTGAAATGACAGAAATGTCAGTTCTAAAGCCCCAAAGCTTTATTATAAAGCAAGCCTCTGTGACCTTGCTTAAAAGACCTTTTTACAACAATATCTTTAAGATTGTGATGCAGGAGATCAAACCTCCATATAAAACTGTGTTTATATCGCCTCATGCAGAACTAGTACGTCCAATTTTGAACAAGGAGCTGAGAAGCGTGTTTGTACTCGCCAAGGCATGTGTATCTCTGCAACCTTGTTTTCAGATATCTAACCCCATGTTTCCTTCTTCCCAAGGCCTTGCTTTGTCTCACGTCCTAGAGCAAAATCTGAAACCTGAAGCTGGTGCCAGGTCAGATGCAGTCAAGCTGGTGATCCTCTTGACTGATGGAAAATCACAGGATGATGCCAACCTGTCTGCCCAGACCATGAAAAATATGGGCATAGAGATATTTGCCATTGGTAAGACGATAGCTATTGATAATGGACAGGGGGGGTAGGTAGGCCTAACTCTGCTTCCTTTGAAATCGATGGTAAAACTCCCTGGGACTTTAATGAGCCATTTTAAGCCAACACTGGGGGCTTTGGAAAATCTTACCCATAAACTTTGGCCTTTCGGCTGGATTTCACCTTACCATCAGCAAGTGAACAATTAAAGCAACATTCAGAAACAGCTGACAGAATTTCAAGGGTGGCCAGTGGTGAGATGTTGCATTTTTTTAAAACTTATTTTAATGAAAGTTTTCTCACCACTGAAATCGCTGACAAGATCAGATTTCAGACAGGTTCATAACAGGAGACTGATGATGACTAAATGGTTTACCTCGAAATGGAATTTTAAAAGTTTATTAGAGCTGTACATGAAGTGGTTTTCCCTGTCCTGCAAAAAAATGTTCCCACTCTGAATAGGGACAAAAAAGTCCCTCTCAAATGTTCCTGAATTGAAAATCCCAGAAGAATTTTGAGTTCATTTTTAATTATTTAAAACAAGCTTAAATTTTGAAGCAAAATTGTTGCAAAGTGGAAAATCAGAATTTTTCTTTTTGAGAACATCAAAACAAAATGTTTCAACAATTTCAAACCTTTTTTTTACCATTTCCCCTGAATTTTTTTGAGTTGAAAATTTGCTGGACTGATCCTGTCCCATGTAAAGTTTGGGTGTCACTGAATTCACCATTTCCAAAGAAAACTATTTGGCTAAAAATTTCCCAACCTATTGTATCTGGCAGTCTCTGCCTCCAATTGCACTCGCCTGCTTAGCATTCTGTATTTGACACTCATTTGCACTGTGCCATCTGGCAGCAATAAGGAGGCATAAAATGACAGAGAGACGCTGTTAATTATAACTGAATTTGTCTAATAAAGGTTAATGCAGGAGGAATAAAAATTAAACAATATAATATTACCTGAAAACTAGAAGTGGTGATTTATGACAACAGAATTCATTGCATGGTGCGATATGGCTATATTTTTTGCAATGTATTTTACTTAATATCCTGAATGAAGACCCTGAATATAATAGATTCTACAGCCTAATATTTTAAAAGCTGTGCATTTAAATGTGTTGCCTGCTTTGAGGCTTCTGGGTTCCTTCCTCTTGTTGTCTTGCTAGAAATGTTTTCGATGTTTGTGGCGTTTGACTCTAGACTGTCGGAACTTGAGTTATAGCCTCCAAAGAGCAAAGAGATTTAAACCATTATTAGAGAGGTGTTGGGCCCCTGAAGCCAGGAAAGGAAGGTTAGTTCAGTCGTTAGGAGATTGGCCTAGAACTTGGGTTTAATTCCTGGCTTCACCCATCCTGCAACACTCAATCTGTGTCTTAGTGCTCTAGAAGTAGAAACCCTGCCTCTCCAGGGTGTTGTGAGGATGAAAACATTAAATGCCGATATTGTGGTGTTCAGAGCCAAACAGAGAGAGGCTGAGTGCAGGTTACTCTTCTTCAGGACTGGTCTTGAGAGGTTCTGCTGCCCCAGGTAAGATTAGATTCTAATCTCCTGTGGTGTCTGGGATGAAAAGCTTTGTGTCTCTTTTTCTCTTGGCGCCTCGGTGATTCAGCTGTGCCGGGCCCTACACTTCCAATTCAGCAACTCGACTGCACAAGGGAAAGTCAAGTTTTAGAACACAGAACCTCTCCAGTCTCTGTATGGTGTCACGAGCGCTTTCTAAAGATTAAACTCAAGATTAGTTTAGCCCCGTAGATCTGTACTGTCAGATCAGTTTCAGCTTCCTGGCTAAATTCTTCACTCCAGCGAGAGGGGAAAACACATCCGTGAGACATTTTTGCTGGGGTGATGCTGAGACGCTACATTCTCCTTTATTTCCTGCCAAAAGGCAAATGTTCCAGTGAATCACAGAGCTCAGCTTCAATGAACAAAGGCTGGAAAGGAAGGAAGACATTCAGGGCATTCAGTCCCTCTCCCGAGACAAGCTACTCATTCTTATATCTCATCTGCTGTGTGCATGGGGTATGTGCAGGAAGATGCTCTGTATTCTAGGGAAGGAATGGTGTCTAGTGATGGCAGTCTGAGACCACAGTGATGGGCCCAGAGCAAAAACCCAAGTAGAATACAATAGCGGTCAATGCAAGGGATGAGGAGTTATTTATTTCAAGGATGGATTTCCAGCTCTGCTACTGACTCATCATAGGAAGGTTGTGTCCTTTCTGTGTCATAATACAACAATCTATCAGATGAAGATATCAATCCTCTGCCCCCCCGCCCTCCCCAAAGAAGTCTTCAGAGTTAACATTACTCAGTTACTCTGAGACTGCCAATGAAGGCTACTCATAGGAGCACAGATGATCGATATTACGATGTGAATGTGTATGATGGGCTGAAAAAGGGTTACTTCTTGACATTAACTCTTTCCTCCATGACATTGTTTCCTCAATCTCTGTATTACCCAGCCATTGTCCTACATGCCCACTGGGTTTAATTTGCCACTGAAAGGGCCCATAAGTCACCAGTGACTGGACAAGAAAGAGAACCCCTGTTGAGTGAAGCAAAGAAAGAATAGCTGTGAACAATAGTAAGTACTTCCTTTAACCTTCAAGAACAGTATAGTAAGACGTTGTGGAAGTGGATTCCAGTTAAAGATGGGTCCATGCCATGAAGGTCAAAGCTGGATTTTTCCCAAGGTCTAGGGATACTTTAATCCAATGGTTTTTGTTTGGATCCATTTCTAATCCCAAATAAAGCTATGAAAGACAAGGGTATTAGTTAAAATACAGCATGTCTTTTGGTGGTGGTTACTTTTTGAATGTTACACAAAGAAAATCTTGAAGGGCAAACTCTTTGCAGAGGATTGCCTGAGAATGGCAAGCTCCGCAGCTGATGTACATGGGGTAGCAGCATTGGCCTCCTTGAAATTGCACCAAATCACGCCAGGACCCCAGTCTGTCTCTAACGTGCACAGGTAAGGCAAGGCATTTCTACAGGCATACAGTACCAAGTCTGATTTCTCCACTGTTCTGCACTTCTAGGCATTTATATCTGTGGAAAGTGAGTGCAAAGAAGTAAAACACTGTCCAGATAGGGACCTGCTTTGCACATGAGCAAGTGAGTACACAAGATGCAGAGCACTGGAGAATCAGACCCTATGCAAAGAGATGATATTTAGAGCTAGATTTGTAGAGAGAACAACAAGGATTTCTGGTGGCGCTTTCTGTTCCAGTGAACAGCAGGTTCTCTGTGGGGAGAGCTGGCACTTTGTAAATATCAAAGTGTTATTTATTCATTCATTAATCTCCACATATGCTCTGATGTTGTCTTCTACTGGAATATTCAGCCTCTGTGGTAGCCAGGCCTCCCGCAATGGGATAGAGGGAAATCTTAGGAGGATTCACAAGTGTTGCTCCGGACCACAGAAGACCCCCAGACGTGCTTTTGAAAAGCCAGTTTATGCAGATAGCCACAGGCAAGCCTCCAGGGCACTGAGAATAACACCACACCCCAGAGCAGGCTAGGAGGCCTTTCTGTCAAAAAACTGCAGTTGTGCTCGGTCCAGAACAAGGGCATTACATAGAGGGAAGACATTTTTCTTATCCTGTATCTTGTTCGTTTCCAGGGGAGTTTTCTCAACTGTTTGGCATCTGCTTTCTCTTTTTTAGGGGTGAAAAATGCAGATGAGGCTGAGCTGAGACAGGTGGCATCCGAGCCTTTGGAGCTCACTGTGTACAACGTGCTGGATTTCCCGCTGCTTAGCTCACTGGTCAGTAGGCTCACCCGGGTCTTGTGCGCCAGGATCAAAGAGAAGTACAAGAGTGAAAATACAGGAGGTAAAGCCTGAAATCCCTGTTCAGTCCTGCCTGCTACCACGGCTTCCACTCTCCCTCTTACAGTCCATGCCAAATTCCTCTTCCTCCCTTGTCAGTATGATCTCCTTCTTATGTCCTCCCCCTGGCTCCTCATCTGCTGCCCCATCATTTATTGGCATATTGTCACAACCTTCAGAATTTTGTCTACCTCTACCCTGTCTTACATATTCTCTCTTCCAGCAGGTTCCTCTGTTCTGCCAGTGTTCTTTGACTTGTCCACCTGTCTTCTGACCCCTCATACGGTCACCTTCTTCCACATTACCCCCTATGCATGGCACGCCCCCCACTCGGTTCATTTGCAAGGTCCCTTCCCTCTCTGTGCTGAACTCCCTTTTGAAGACCCACTTCTGCCATTTTGTCTATAATGAGATGAGTTTCTGTATGTATCAATTTGTGGTGTTCCCCTTCCCCTACTTCTGTCTGTAGGCTGTGAGCAGCGTGGGGCAAAGACTTTCTGGAAGGAAGGGAGTGGTTTGGAAAGTATGTAATGGGTGGTACTGTACACAAATAATAATAGGGAAACCACTGGTGTAGGGAGGGAGGGGACTTGCCTATCCAATTTATCCATCTCAATGTACATGAACAACCAATGTCTTCTCAGCCTTGGTCTTTCCCAAACTCTCCCTATGTGGCTTTTATTGGGTACACCACTGAGATGCCAAAGCAGAATAATTATTTGAGTCCTTTACACTTTTTTTGGGTGGGAAGAGATTATCATACCTGAGTCTTTCTTCACCTGTAATTCGAGCCATGTATCTCCCAAATAACTATAATCATGTTTTTTCCAGCTACAGAGAAGCTAGAACGTGACTGAATGACTGTTTTCACCAGTTCCACCATCAAACATTGGGCTGGTGTCCAACACCAATACTATATATGTGTGTCTTTTGTTTTTCCACCTCCATTTCTAACCTCTGCTTATTTTTTCACAGATTTTCCTAAAATGAAATAGGAGCATTCAACTTTCAAATGTACCTTTATTCCAGTGGGTTTGGAATTTGGCAAAAGAAAGAGATTCCTCCCTATTAGTCTGTATCTAGTTTGATGTAATTAGACCAATTTTTGTCAGGCATGCATTCGAGAAAATGGGCTGTTCAAAAAAACCAAAAACTGGTTGACTTTGAGTAAGTTTTTGGAACTGGGAAAAGCTGGGCCATCTGTTGAACCAATCACAGTGATTCACAGTCAAGTGTAAAATATATTCCCAACAAAATACACAGTTTGTTCTTGTGAGATTTTTATATTTTTCCTTGGGCCAACTTTTAAATGTTTATTTCATGGTAGGCTGGAACACTCTTTGTATTGTTTAAGGAAGAAGGCTATAACTGGATTAGCACGTCGTATCTTTTTATGAAAGTGCCTTTGGCTTTGGCTTGTTAAGATAATATGAGAAGATAAGTTTTTCAAACTCCTAGATGGTCCTGGGAAAGCTGTCTCAGTCAACACTAGTCCCCATCTGAGTCCCACCAACCTGATTATATCAGAGGTGACCTCCAGAAGCATGCACCTTACCTGGAATCCTCCGCTGAGACCACCAAAGAAATATAGGATTGTGTATTACCCATCCCAGGGTGGAATCCCCAAAGAGGTAAGAGGTCATGTGTTTGGTTGTGTATGGGGGCTAGAAACTAGGGTAGACTTGCATTAGACTTGAGTAGATTTTTCAGAGTCCCAAAGAGCAGTTAGTCACCCAATTCTCCTGAGAAGTCAGTGGGAGTTGGGCACTTTCTGTACACTTGTTTACTCTGATGTGTGGGTCAATCTTATCAGCATGTTACATAGAAATGACAAGAACTTCACTTTTTGGTTGTGTTCATGCTGATTTTCTCTCTTCAGGTCTCTTCTCTTCCTCATATCACACTCATCACATCATTTGTAGAGTGTCTATTTTGACTGTAAGCTCTTTGAGGCAGGGACCTTCCCTTCATTCTTATCTGTAAACTATCCTGTGTAGTGTTGGAATCATAGAAATAATAATTAGTCCAGGTACCCAGGCTGAAACTCTTAGAGCCTTGCTATTGATAGTTCTTCTTCAGTTGCAATTGTATAACTTCATTGACTTGACTGGGGTTGGACAGATGGTGGCCCAGTGAGTATATACCTCCACCCATTTCACCCAGAGCCTTCCATTTGGGCAGACAGCCTTGGTTTGTGATTTTCTGCATGGCAACCACACACTTGGGCATGTTTCTACTGTTGCTATAACTTGCAGTGGTTGCAAAATACTCTAGGGAAGTAGATTCTTAGCTTCTCACTTGCCGTCCCCACTCCTCCATCAGTATTTGCTTAAAGTCTTCTTCTCTGGCATGCAGCCCATTTGCACCTTGTTAGAGTTTATTTCCCTGGGCTACAA
Source organism: Pelusios castaneus (assembly GCA_007922175.1). Classification (NCBI taxonomy): domain Eukaryota; kingdom Metazoa; phylum Chordata; order Testudines; family Pelomedusidae; genus Pelusios; species Pelusios castaneus. The sequence continues at coordinate 4,848,474 of ML685788.1, read as the reverse complement.
AAGAGCTGGTGCCACTACCCTAAATAAAAGAGTGGGGGAGTGATGTCTCCAGCAGAGAGCATTCTGGGACCTCACAGTGAGCATGAGCCAGTAACTCATAGTAGAGCCTGTGGATCAGAAAAGCAAACTAAAATTTTTCATTTATTAAAGGCCTCTTATTCTGTTATTTGGGGCAGGCAGGAAGGCCTCTTGACTCCAGAGTGACACTAGCTAGTATGAAGTTACAAGAGCTTTCAGCCTTCATGTTCAAGGCCCAGCATGGTAGAGTTGCATGAGATGGTGCTAGTTTGTTTAATTGCTTGCTTTGCTACAAACAATTGATACCACAACTTCCCACTGCCTTTCTCTGTGTTTTCAGGTCGTTTTGGATGGAACTGCCTCATCCACCCAGCTTGTCAATTTGACTTCACATACAGAATACCTGGTTTCGGTCTTTCCTATTTATGAAAATGCCGTTGGCGATGGACTGAGGGGCATCACCTCAACGTGTAGGTCGTGAGTAGAGAGCTCTGCAGATGTACAATCGCATCCTGTCTGAACACTGCTGCTGAAGTCCTCTTTCTCTCCTATCAATCAAATCTCATTTGCAGCCTCCTCTGACTCATTTGCCAGATTCCTTTTTTCAAGCTCTTTGCAACTCCAATCTAGCCCTCATTGTGTCCCTCTCTGCTTTGTACAACTTCTCTCTTCCCAGGCTTCAAGCACCTTTCACCCCCCTTCGTAAGTCCCAGCTTTTTCTGTCTTGATCTCACTGCCTCAGCACTTGCCTCAACTCCTGAGAGGTTGTCCCATCTATAGAGTGTGTCTAGAGAATCTCTCTAAGCAGGCTATGGGTATACTTGATGCTGTGTGTGGGAGAGCAAATCTTCATGCTTCAGGCAAATCCCCCTTTGATTTCTGTAGGTATTGTTGCATGACTAAGAGGTAAATAAGGACTTCTGGAGATAATGTTTGACCATAAACAGAATTAACTTCCTTTTTGAGGAGAAAATTCACTATTTAGTGTTCCAGCAGGAAACCAAAATGTTACTCGGATATACTGGACTCAGCATTGATGGTTTTCTTATTTTTGTAGTTAAACCATCTACATTTATTCCATTCTCATCCATTCTTGGGTTATGTTCCTGGTTTGAACTGTGGTTCACAGTTTGTGCAGTGTCCACAGTCTGTCCTGGTTTGAATGCTAAACCGCTAATGGAACGACATCCCATCCCAGGAGATTTATGGCATCAGGTGCCAGAAACCGTGGTATGCGTGTTCAGGTACCTTCTTATACACTCTTTCCTTCTGAATTATTTTCAGCTTGTGCACCATGGCTGCTCTCCTTTTAAAAGGTTGAGTCTTTGTTGTTCCCCTGTAGTGCAATGATTGACAGAGGGACATTTTGCACTAGGATTTTTCCCTGAACACCCCCCGAAGGGGGAAGAAAGAGCCAATTTAAAAATAGATACTGAAAAGGCATTCAGGCAGCTAAACACGGAGGCTGACCAGGCCTGATTGGTGTGAGCCTGGGGAAAGAACTCTGTGTCGGCTGCTGAAACTTGCAAAGGCAGATAGAAGCCTCACGAGGTAGATATTTTACAGAGACCGCTATTAAGGAGCAGGCTGTGCCTTTAGGTTGCCCTGCTGTGACGATATACATTTCCAGAAAGGCTATTGATCCTGTTGCTTCTGACTTTTACCCTCTATTCCAAATGATTGTTTATTTGTATTGTGATAGTGTCAGGAGACCCAGTCAGAAACTGTGTGTCTGTGTGTACGTTTGTCCCAAAGATCTTACAAGCTAAGTGTAAAGCAAGAGACAACAGGTAAATACAGAGACTCAGGGGAGCACAAGGGAACAATGAAATAAGACTGGTTACTGTGATGATAGATAGTGATCTCAGACCCTTGTCAAGTTTGTCCAAAGGTTCCCGAGTTCTGGTACCTCCTCTGCACATTCTCCTATTTATTATCGCTGAACAATATCTTTCTTAAAGGAAACTTTGGCGTTAAAAGACCACGTCACAAGGAACGATTGTGTCTGGAAGTGATCTCTTTCTTTGTTCCACATGTAAAAGGTATTCCCTGCCCACAGGCCTTCTGACCAGAGTCTGATGTTTCTCTGTTACAGATGCATTGAGTACACAGCTCCCAAAATACTTTTACCCCAGATGTTTTGCTCTAATGTACAGTTTTGATTTGATATCCTTCAATCTTTGGGTGGGGAGGAGGACCTAACTCTAGAAATGATCAACTTCCTTGTGAATCTTTTCGTTCTGTTTTTGCTTCACGTGAGTAGCTTTGTCACCACCCCATTCCCTGCGAGTGTCTGATGTGAGCCACAACAGTGTAAGACTGAACTGGCAGCCGGCAAGTGGAGCTACTCAATACCTGGTGCTCTGTTCTGCAGCCCCCAATGGAGCGGAGGATGATACCAAAGAGGTATAGCCGAAAACAGTTACCACTCTTCCTTTTGACAGGAAGATATCGTCAAAGATACGGGGCCCAACTTAAATTCCAGGTCTATGTGAGGAGTATTTAATGGTTTTTCATTTAAATCACCTCTACGTCAAAGTAGATCTGAATCAATGTGGGCTTAGGGAAGGTTCCAATCTGGGTGCAGACTTCCTGTCTACCTTCTATTGTTATAAAGAGCTGAGTGTAAACTACAGGTCTAAATTTGGAATTCAGTTAAGTTTGGATCTGGATGCCGCGAGCCTATATTTAGCAATAACATTCTGTGGCTCTTGTGTAGCACTTTTCACCAGCAGATCTCAAAGTGGCTTACAAAGGAGATCCATTTTACACACCACAGAAACTGAGGCACAAAGAGGGGAAGTGACTCTGACAAAGGTCACTCAACAGGCCAGTGGCAGACTGGGGGATTGAACGAGGGTCTCCTGAGTCCCATTCTGGTGCCCTATCCACTTGGTATGCAAAAACGAAAGAAAAGGCTTGGGTCTCAAAATGTAGACTGTACATTCGGCAAGTCAGTTTTTATTTACTTACAACTCATCCTTAGGTCTTTGTCTAAACCCTACATAATACCTGTACAGTAGAAATAAGGAGAAAAGGAGCACTCAGATCTAATCTAGTAGGCATTTTTAATGAACTACCTCAAACATCTACACAGCGAGGAGTGAGGAGCCTGACATATTGTCAGAAAGGTCTGTGTCTTCCTTTCTTGGTGTTGAAAAGAAGCATGAGTCGGTTAACTCTGTGCTGGGAGCCAAGCATTCCAAGACTCTGGCATTTAGTCTCTGGGTGGCCTTGGGCAAGTTGTGTAAGTGCTTTGCCTTGATTTCCCCACCTAGTAAGATGGGAATAATACTTGCTACTTTTTCTTTTTAAAAATGTGCCTGGGCAGTTCCATATTTATCTCACCTGTCTCATGCAGAAATTAAAGCACTAAAGCTCCCACAAAAAGTTCATGAACACTGTGTCCAGTCACTGTGTCCCACCCCATCAAATTACATAGTCTTGCCATTAAAAATTCCTAGAATGTGTCTCAGATTACAAGGCGGGTATTGGGTTTCTGCAAAAAAAGTGGGTTGTAGGCAGCATATTAAATGGGTGCAGTTCTGTGCTGGAGGCAGTAGGTGGTGGCAACCCTGCTGTAATGAGCAAGCATACAAATGGGAAGGAAGGTCAAGGGAAAGTTCGGTTTTTTTCCTTCTGCAGACTTAGTTCTTCAAGCCTCTCTCAGGAAATGGGGCCTCTCATTCTTTGCATAGACCTGAATTCATAACCATTCTGCACATCCCAGCCGTCTCGAATGCAAAGCATTTTGCATCACAGATATCAAATGGTGAAATCGTGAGAGTTTCCTCTCTGCTGCTGTTTGTGGCATCCCTATTACTTCAGTCACTGTTCCCCAGTGGGCAGGTACCCTGTCTGGGCCTTCACAGGTTGAGAACTTTGCCTTCTCTTGCCAAATCTTAGGGATGGTGTGTTCAATTAACCAGCTGGGTCCTGTGAGAATCAATCTCTTCCCCTAATGTTCTGACGTTTTTCTGTGCCTAATATCTGTGAATGAAAGAAATGCTTATCTGTCTGTTCAGATACCTTCTTCATTCTCAGTAGGAATCAGATTATTATTGTTTATTTACTGCAATGTGTATTGTCTCTGGATGTGACCTGGGCTACAAGGTTCTAGTCAGAACTAACTAAAAAAAATTCCATCTATTGTTGTTGTTTTTTTTAAATGGAAAATGTCTTTTTTGTTTTTTTAAAAAAGTCACTAAAAGTTTCAATTTTTGCCTAAAATATTTTAGGCTTTTGTCAATTTTCAGTAAAATGAGTCTTTTTTCAGCTTTTTGAGGAGAAAACCCAACTAACCTCAATTCAAATGAAAATAAACTTTGTATTTTCAATTCAGTATTTCTCAGGAAAATTTAATTATTGCTTTCCCTACTGTAGTCTACCATCCCTACCCTATGCCAGCTGAACAGGCAGTCAGTTCTGTTTAGCAGAATTGTACACCCAGAAGCAAGAGCAGGGTTTATTGAACAGGGAGAGATGATAATGTATACTCCGTCTGGGCAGCAAATGGATTTTCCAATCCACAAGAGTCTGTGAGATTTCAAAAATGTTTTTCACCCCAAATCAGGAAAAAAAGTCAAAATCTCAAATTTTCACCAACCGACAGACTGAAAAAATAACCCAGTTTGTCTCAATCATTGAATCATGGGGTTAGAAGGGAACTCAAGGAGCATCTAGTCTAGCCCCAAGCCAAGATCCAGGATTTGTTGTGCCTAAACCATCTGAGACAGATGGCTACCCAGCTTGCTCTTGAAAACCAATCAAAATGTTTTCTTTTGATTTGGACCCTTTTCTCTTTGATAACCAGTTTTAAAGTCTAAATTAAGTGAATTTTGAAATAAAAAATCATTTTGAACTGAGAAACTGAAACTTTTTTGTTTAGTGAATATCAGGAGAGGATGTCTCCTCCTCCTCCCCTCCCTACCCCCAGGTTGGAAAATTAATCAAAACTGACCTTGTCTTGTGAACTGTTTTGGTTTAACAAAGTGGCATTTTTGGGTGGGAAAAATGTTCTGGTGGGAAAATTCCCAACCAGCTCTAGAGTCTGCATGCACTGTGTTTGATTTCTGTTGGACTGGGCAGCTGAGAAGCATTGACTGCAAAGACACTAGCTATGTGGCTGGTGAGGAGTGTTATAGCTAAGGTTCCAGAGGGGGAGCCATGTTAGTCTAGTTGAGCAAAACAAAGAAGGAGTCCTGGGCCACTTTTACAGACGAACAAATTTGTTTATCGCATGAGCTTTCATGGGAGAAAATCCCACTTATGTCTTACAGCTGGAGGTGTCATTCCTAACTGAAGGAGACATACTCACCCAAACTTCCATTGAGCTAGCGTGCTAGAAATAATAATGTAGCCATGGTAGCATGGACTGCGGTGAGTCAATCTAAGTTCTAATCCGCCTGCACTCTGTGAATTTGGACTTCAAGCAGCTGTCCTGCATCTGTGCAGCCATGGCTATGTTCCGTTTGTAGTGAGCTAGCTTGATGAGGGCGGGCCTATTTGTATTCTCAAGATGGGAAGCTTGAATTATAGATGTACCCAAAGAGACAGACAGACTGTGGCCTTCCCCTCCTGTCTTTGTGGTCCTGCTCCTCTCTTGGTTTGATTGAGGGTGGTGCGGGCAACCAATCACGGCAGAGCTTCGTCACAGAATACTTCTTGGAGCATCATTCTTTACCCTGTGGTAGGTGAAAGTGGACCAGCCTGAGGTTCTGCTGGATGGGCTGTCTCCCAGCACAGAGTACTCCATAGCGGTGTATGCAATGGATGGGGAAGAGGCAAGCGATCCAGCCAGCATCCAGGAAACCACCCGTAAGTTTTGCTTCCTTCTCTTACTCAGCTGACCCTTCCATAGGATCATACACGGTTGGAAGAGTGGTGCACGATTGACAAGAGACACTTATTAACTGAGATGCTCCATGTATTTTTCACGTAGCTTGTAAACAGACCTGCTCTTCCTTGGCTAATTCAAAATGTAGGTGGTTCCCGCAGGGTACCTCTAGTTGTAGGGTGATAAGCTTTCTCACAGACAACTCTAGTCTGGCTTGTAGGGCTGCGAAAGCGAGTGGTTCTGTCCAGGCAAAACGTGACTGAATCTCTCTGAAATTCAGAATGGAGGGGTCAGATCTGGATCCAGCAGCTCCAAATTTGGGGTGTTTGGGATTAAAGTTGCATATCTGCACCTGTGGTTTTATTCATCTAGGTTCTCATACTGCACCTATCATCCCATGGTTGTGACCCGTTTGAGGAGGAGAGGGATGAGGGACAACATGAGGATCAGGTTCTAGATTGGAAGTTCGTGAAAGTTTTGAGCTCTTTGTATCTTGGGGAGCCTGTGGGTTGGTTTGACCCGTTCTCTACCCTTAAACAAGGTATTACCCCAGGCCGTCACAGATCTGTATAACATGGAGTAAGAAATTTCCTCCCCACATTGGAAAAGTCCAATGGTTAAGATGAGGTAGCAGCAGGAGGCTACCAGCAGCTTTCCAATTATAGACTTAAACATCGTCACCATGTCCTTTCGCTAATTATTGTTGCAGTGGCATTGAGCCCTCCCAGACACCTGAATTTCTCCGAGATCAGCCATGGGTCTGTCAAGGTCAGCTGGGAAGTGGCTTCGCATGCTGTGAGAGCTCACCGGGTGACCTATCTCTCCAGCAGAGGGAGCAACGCCAGGGAGGCAAGTCTTTGCTTAGGGATGCGGGAATGTGCCTAAACCAGGACAGCCCTGTTGGAGTGTGACTGCAATGTCCGCTCCAGTGACTTAGCTGTGGTGTTACTCCTGAGATACACTGGTGTAATTGAGAGCAGTACGGAGACCTCATGACTTGATTAATCAGTTGGTTTAGACCCCTGGATTGTCAGACGATAAGATAACAGGGAAACACAACAGCACTCTGGTTACGGCAGGGTTCTCTAGCTTTTTAGCACTATAGATACAGGCACTTCCGTGGAGCCCTCTGTATTTTCTCACATGGTCCAAACCATTCACATGGAGTCACACATCCATTGTGTGTCTCTAATTAAGCCCCCACCATCTCTACATTTGCATAAGAAGCACCATCCCAGTGTGCTACCAAGAACCCTGCTCCCTTCTGTCAGAGGCTGCTCACATGCCTGCAGCATTTAACAATGACCATGCCTTGAAACAAGTGGGTTTTCTGTGCAATTCTCCCGAATTCTGGGTCCCTCTGTGCCCTTGCTCTGTGCTGCTGTGCTACACCTGACATTTCTGCTTAATTGCAGGTCGAAGTTCCCAGCAGTGCATCATCCACTGTGCTGAGACCTCTGTCCTCTCTCACCCAATACTTCGTTAGTGTCCGCTCTGTTTATAACGAAGGCGACTCCTTTCCGCTTACAGGCAACGTTACCACATGTAAGTAGGGTAGAGGCAGAGTGTGCAGGTCAAGAGGTGTATGGTTCCAGGTCCATCGTAAAGTTAGGTGCATAGCTGCCAGCTAGTTCAGATCTGGATCCAGGCGCCAAAGTTTAGGGATGTTGGCACCTAGGCTTTTCTGGTTCAGACAAAGCTTAGAACACAGAGCAAAGGAAGGCTAAAATTGTTGAGTTCTTCCTGGTTTCTACCCAAAGACAAATCTCCCATCAGTATCTCTCTCTGTTCGTGTTAGGACAGGTTTTTTTCCACCAGACTTGGCCAAAGTTTCGTCCAGTGTGACTGAAAGTTTCATTTAGCAGGGGGTTTGACCTCATGAGGTCCCTTCCATCCCTATTATTCTATGATTGTGTGAATGGTCTAGTGGGGTTGGACTAGATGACCTCATGAGATCCCTTCCA
>ML685788.1:4738113-4840646 GCA_007922175.1 Pelusios castaneus | reverse complement strand
AATGGTCTAGTGGGGTTGGACTAGATGACCTCATGAGATCCCTTCCAGCCCTAAGATTCTCTGATTCTATGAACCTGGTTCTTCCTGGGATTCAGACCCCTCACTGAATAGAATGCATTAGTCGGATCCTTCTAAATAGGGCATGTTATTGCTTCTCACTCTCACGATGTCTGCAGCCGTTTTGCTAGGAGAGCTTAACGAGGCAACAGAAATTTCCAAAGACTTGAAAAGAACTTTTGTAGCCATTGGACATGGTGCTGTAACCACCTGAAATGATGCTTAGATTTGAGAGGGCAGTGGTCCCCGACTGTCGATCATAATCGACTCCTGAATGGCAGTTGTCATTGAAACCTATGAGTGGTGCGCCATCTGCTGGCGAAAGGTTGGAGACCACTGGTCTAGGGTTTGCATCTGTGTAGCTGGGAACACAACATGTCCCTGTGCCTGAGGGGCACATTTACTGTGGAACCAGAATTGTAATTTCCAGCTGAGGTAGACATGTTAGTTTTGAATGAGCTAGCATGCTAAAAACAGACGTGTAGCCATGGCTGCACAGGTGGCAGGAGGAGCTAGTCACCTGAACTAAGTACCTAGGTTCCTGGGCAGGATTGTGCCCTGGGTAGCTAGCTATCGCAATCCTTACACTGCTGTGGATACGTGTCTATTTTTAGCATTAGCTGGATCAGAGGGAGCACCCGTATATCTCTCCAAGCTAGAAATTACACCGCCTGCTCCAGTGCAGATGTACCTCTCTGTCACACAGGCCAGGAGCGTAAACGGTGACAGCTGCATTGGTGAGCCTAATCGGTCTCTCATGGAGAACTTGTGAGAGATGCTGGCTGACAGCTTTTAAACAAGATTGGAGAACGATTGTTTGTGTTTCTGTCACTCTTGAGGGTTATGCAATCAGCAGAAACTATTCGTTTTCCACCAGCAGAGGCAAGCCAGCACTTCATGCTGTTTTGTTACAATGGGCCAACCCTTTAAAAGTCTCCCATTGTCAGTAACCGGCCCGGTGTTTCTTTGTGGTGGCCGCTCACTTGCTCGCTTAGCTGAGCCCACCCACCTTGGGGTCTTTCCCTCAATCACTTTTCCTCCCATCTAAATTTCATTTTGTCCTTCCTTAAATTGTTGGCCTCCTTCTTCCAGCAGTTTCTACCTGTTGCCAATCCCAGTTCTCAAATCATCTGTAGCTGGTGTCGCCAGTTTTTGTTGCACATGTGAGAGCTTGGAACCGTCGTGCTATTCTGCTATTCCTTCCCACAAGTGAATGTGTTTCTCCCTGTTTCCCAGTCACCAGACTGGGACATGAAATTGAAAAAGGCACTGGAAGGTATTTCTAGAGAAAAGTTGAAATGCAGAATAATTCTGACAAGTTTATGCAGAAAACATACTTAATTCTTATTATACAGGGCCAATGGGTCACAGCTAGATCTGGGTAAATAATTTGCAATAATTGTTATTCAGTAAATTCCTCCTGCTTTCACATTTGTGAATCATCCACAAACAGACTGTGAAATTCTCACCTACAGTCAGGAATTGAAATTATTCATGGGTTTCACAGGAAATAATTGTTGTTCTGCAAAGCGAAGATGTTTGGAACATGCACTGTTGCTTAAGTAAAGTGGTACACACTCCGATTCCTGATTGGACATCTTGTGTAACTAACCAAGAATGGTGTAAATTTCGAGCTGCATATTCAAGTGTAAAATCCTAAAGCCCCAATTCTGCCATGAGGTAGGCGGATGGGTCCACCCACATTGAGGATCATTGACGGAGAGGGCAAAAGGGTACTATGAGATTTCTAGCCCCACAGGATTTCCAGGGTGTGTTGGAGGTCTCCTGAGATTTGGATCCAGGCTAAGCACCCTGTGCTCAGGGCCACTTCCTGATTGCCAGTTTCCAGCACTCAGTGCCCACACCCCTTATCTAGGTTATTGCAAGCTACGCTAGTAATTGCTTTGGGGCTGGTAAGAAATTTTCCCTCGTATCACCAGTGTGGCTGAGACCGGCTATTTTGGTTTATTTTATTGTCTCACTGTGAAACCTAGGGCTTAGGTTTCAGGTAAGTAGAGGGCTGGGGTTCTCCCCTCCCACACCTCCAAAGGGCACAGTTTGGACCAATGACAGTGTCATTGATTTCTTGCAAATTCTGGCAGGTGCTCAGTGCAGGAACTTGCTGAGTTAGGCTTCAGATCCAAAGAGATAGCATGGATGGTATCCTGAGGGTATCTTTTTGTGAGATAGGGACATTGTCTAACCCCCTCACGACAAATGCAAAACATGACATGGGACACTACCTTGGAGGCCACCCCACCGATGCACTGCAGAGCAAGAGTGGTTGGTAGTCGAGGCTCTCTCTTGCTTCAGTCCCTCAAAGAGGAAGGATGCTAGTCTGTGGGTGGAGGTGTCCAGAGAACCTCCTAGCGTGGTGACTGCCTCTCCGCATCCCGGGGTGGGGACTCCCCAGAAATTGGCAAAGAATCCAGGTTTGTAAAGTGACTGCACTGGGCTGTCACCCAACAGGAACCTTGGAAGTAATTTGCCTAATGAACTGGCAGGCTGGTTAAAATCCTGATCACGTGTCCTGGCTGCCTCCCCTGCAGAGAAGGCACCAAAGCGAGTGAATTATAAATTCAAACCCTGGTGGGTATCAATCTGTTCAGGCTTAAAATGAGCAAGAGCTAGAAAATTCACAGAGAACAAAGCTAGTGGGGAGGTAAAAGCCATTAGGGGAAAACTCAATTGAAATTTGCAGGAGTTTGTGTGTTTCCAGGTGTATTGTTTATAGGAATAGATGGGTCTGCAGATTCTCTTGTCTCCTGGTGCAAGCCACTGTGGGGAGTCCTGTGAACTCTTAGGAGCTCTAAACTTTAAACAAATTTATCCAAAATTATAAAACTAATGAAGACACCAGAAAAGAATCACTTGAATCTCCAGGATTTTAGCACATGACATAATACTAACCTCTTTGTCCTTCAAAGCCATTCCCAGCATCTTCCCGCTCCCTGCGCCAGCACAGTACACGTCCTCTCACAAATACAATAATCATCTGTAATTACCATTTACAAATATTTCATCCCTGTCCCTCACAAGGGGCTGCTCATCATTTGGGTCTGAAGAAAGGAAAGCTTGGCTGGTGAGAGGCAGCTGCTGGTTGAGACTCTGCTCCCTCCCTGACCATCTGGCCTGCGCACCCCACTCCTGAAGCTTGTTTCCTTTGTGTCTTTCAGTAAAGGTTCCATCACCAAGCGGCCTGAAGGTGACTGAGCTCTCTGGAAACAATGTCCAGTTGCAATGGGAAGGAGCCCCTGCCTCTGATGTGGTTGTTTATCAGGTTAAATGGAATGCACTTGGAGAAGGGAAGTCGCAGGAGGTACGGTACAATACGGGCCTGGGGAGCACAAGGTGGTGCCCTGTATTTACAGGATCTTTAAGACCTCCCTTGGGAAGATTCCTCCAGACCTTCAAGGGGTCACACTCTGCTACAAGAGTAGGCCACTGGGTTTCAGTGCCTCCTAGGCTTGGGCTCTGGCTCTTCTGTTTCTCACTGTGACTGCCACCCTGTTCAGACTTTCTCCCTTCAGGAGTCGGTGCACTTCAGCAGGTATCAGCAGTGACTCCGTGAGCCCACTCAGAACACAGTAGGGTTTGTTCATCAACTGCAATGTAGCACCGAGAAAGTCTCTCCTTAGGTGAGCATGAATAAGGCGAAGTTAAGACGTAGTTCATACTGGGTAGAGCCAGGGTAAAGTCACGCTGCTCTAGGAACTGTCTTCGCTTCCTTTCCCTCTTGCTTTATCTTAGTCCCCAGGTACGAGACATGTCTCTGTGAGCCCAATTCTCCATCTGCTGCAAAGCCATGCTGAGTTCCCATGTTCAGCTTGCTAGGAGCCTCCCATTGATAAGTTTCTATTGTTGGCTCTCTGGGGTTCTCATTGTCTCTGGAGGGTCTTCTACTGATACAGTTGGTTCCAGCTAGTTCTTAATTTCTGGGAGGATGTGAATAGGTCGATATGTGAGAAAAGCCCCATGTTTCCTGCTTTGCTCGAGGGCCGCATTTTAACCTTTCTACACCCACTGGGCAGTAACAGCAGGGTGACAGGAACAGAGTCAGACATAGTTCAGGAAAATATTACAGACCGTTCCCCCTTCCATCACAGAGGGTGTTGTGCCTGTTTTAAGGCCTGCTGGGTGTGTATATATCACACGTCCTGCCAATTGCTACATCTTTACTAGCGTGTGGTCTATAGAACATAGTCCATAGACACAGGAAACTGCAGCCTGTTGAATTACTGTCCTAAGGTTTGGTATTAAAGTGATTATTAACTGTGATCAGCATGTCCTGACTCCGTGGGCATCTACAGAGCACTAACAAGGGCCAAATTTTGCCACAGATCATTTACACTTATGAAAGTCTAGTCCTGTGCCAGCATACAGGTACCCCTCTTTTCCCCTGTCATAAAATGAGGTACCAGATACTCAGCTGTTGAGACTTACCATTGACTTCAATGAGTTGAAGAGTGTGTGTGTGTGAGAGAGAGACCTCCATCCATAAACAAAATGACTTTCTCTTCTTTCCTCACCACCAGCTTCTTAAAACTCAGTAGATCGTGAGCTCCTATTCTGCAATGTTCATTTAAATAAAAATAGGGGTTGGAGAAGATACGGGGTACAGTTTTGATGACCCCTAATTTCTCATATGTGGCCACACACCTTTTCACACAAGGTGACAGAAGTAGTATTAGAAAGCTGGTAAGCGGGGCCAGGGGACATTTGGGAGAACTTCTACCTAACCATCTCTTCTGTTCACCGGTCAGCCACTTAACTGTGGCTGGGCTTTTTGCACAAGCATCAGAAACAAGAGTCTTGATGAGAGTCCCTCTGGTTGGACCATCATTTCTTTATGACTGTGCAAACACTGGGTTTCCTTGTGCGGAGAGAATTCCGATAATTTTATCTTAGGCAATCAGTCCTTTGTAGGAAGAGAGACGTGTTAGAGAATGGGTGCCTTTTGTTATGAAAGGACTTGCTCCTTGAAGCAGTTAGTTATAGCTGCCTGGGAACTCCACTTACTTACATTCATCTCTCCTCCACTCTACAGCTGTCGGTGGCTGGGAACTTGGCTGCTACAAGCTTGCCAGGATTGAAAAAGAACACGGAATACCAGATATCGATCTGGGCGTATTATAAGGATGGAGCGCGAAGTGACACTGTCTCTATTCTGCACAGAACCAGTAAGTAATAAATGTGCAGTCTCTAGGGTTTCAGGGAAGGAAGTCTCCAGAATTAGTCACAAACTAATAACTCCATTTTAAACAGCCCCAGGCAGAACATGCCAGGCCTAAATGTCTAAAAGTGACTTGCGAGGCGAAGTGTCTTTTATTGGAACAACTAAGTGACTGGTGATTTTGGGTGACCGACCTAAGGTACTTTATAGGGTGTTTAGCACCTGCCCTCTGAAAGCCCGTCCTCTGTTAAGGTGTTTCAGGTGGGTTATACGGAAATGGAGGCAACCAATATCAGTATTTATTCTGGGGAATTAAGGGCCCAGTGCATGTTTCTTTGGGTAGAATTTTTTTTTGCGGGGGTGGGGATGTGGATTCATATGAAAGACCAATAACGTCAGTTATAGGTGAGTGCTCCTCCCTCCCCCATGCAAAGCTGTGAGATGGCACCTGAATCCTGCCCTGGTGTAATTTTTACTTAGGCACGCTAGGGGTGAAGTCCTGGCTCCATTTAAGTCAATAACAAAAATACGTTTTCCTTCAGTGGAGGTGGGTTTGCCCCCTCGATCTTTTTTGGTACGCTGGTTACTTGTGCATCTCTGATGCCTCTTGGTGAACTGATGGATGGCTAAAATGATCCACATTTAAGAAGTGTTTTGAGCAGTGAAGAAATGCATTATAACTTGTAAAACACTCTTCTTATTAGACATGGCTGTAGACAAACTAACTCACCGAGCGGCTATTCCCTGGTGATGAGGGCTCTGTCTTTTAAAGCCTCATGAAAAGGATCATCACAACCTATGGCATCTGTCTCAACATATACATCCTTATACATCTGCCCTACACATCCGTAGTTCTGTCCTTCAGCTGGGTGTGCTCTGTGCCACGTGAGGCACTGTATTTTCCAGGAAAGTATTACTGCATATAAAGCTGATATTTGTTTAACTTCAGTGAACTCTATTGGGAGGGTCCCTAATGCTGCAGACAGTGTTCTGCTTGGCTGATGCCTTCTAGATTTTGCAGTCTGCTCAAGAAAGCAGCTGGTGTATGTTGTAAGCCAATAGTTTTTGACACTCTTGAAATGTAGTTTCCTTTTTCCCGTAAGAGAGTATAACGTACATTGGAGCAGATTGCACGGACTTTCTGTAGCCTGTTTAATTCACTATCTGTCTAGATGTTGCCTAATGAATGTTACTTGTTTATACAATGCTGTCTATTAAGGAAGATGGGGAATCATTTGGGGAACTAATTGCTGAGTCACTCTTCATCAGGGTCACTTACAAAAATGAGAGCAAGCCCTACAGTTGAACTCTGAATCTGGTGCAGACAGAATGAGGCTAAAAAGTGGCCTCCCTAAAGGTCTTCTTATAATACCCCTCCCCCCCCGGTTAATGACTTTGCGGCTAGTGAATGGCACACAAGTCCTTTTAATATCTCTGATCTGCTCCTTCTCCTCTTAGTTCCCAACAGTCGTTGCAGAGAAAACTCGTTCTGTTGGGTTTTGCATTTTCTGAGTTGGCAAAGCTCCGAGTAAATGGCTGTCTTGGAATCCTCAACCCTGGTTTTATTAATAATGAGTAATAATGCATCCTTGTGGAAAGCTACCTGTGGTGAGCTTTAAAGTGCTGTGGAGCACAAAGGTAAATTGATGCAACAGACTCACTGCATCAGACCATGGTACAGGACTGAGGAATAACTGGAGCTATTTAGTGCCTTCAGTAAACAGGTAAATTTCAAGGTGTGAATTCCACAACGTCAAACCTGAGCAGTGATCTCAGACCAGGGCCACGTCACACAGCCCACTGCACATTGCACTTGTTGGTGCGCTAGTTGGCATACTTAGAAGAGAGCCAACAATAGAATTGACCCTAAAATATTTATTTCCCATTCTTTGGGAATAGAAGTTTCCCATTCTTTGCTTGAGCTGGAATAAATCTGAGCCACATTGGTAGGACAATGAAGGTGAAGTTTTCACTGCTGCTGCCCATGACATATCTTTTCTGTGAGTAAACAGGGGACTTCATGTGTCGTGGACATCAGTCTTTCACCACCACTTAGATCACGAAAAGGGCCAGATGCTCAGCAGGCTAGATATGTAGTTGCACAGCCTGAATGCATGTTTAATTTATGTGAACAGTTATCCCGTTTGTAGGTCTTTTGGGACTTACCAGAGTCTTTAATATCTGTGTTTTATATCTAATCTTCCTAGTTGCTCCCTTTCAAGGATTTTTAAGACCATGGCCATCCTCCTGTCCAAGAAGGATGGGGTGGGACTTTCTTTAATGCCCACTGAGACTTCTTTCAGAAACCTGGTTGAGTAAAAAGGAATCTCTATCCCCTTCCTTGGAGGAAATATTCCTCCTCCACCAAGCGACATTTGTTTTGAAGGACAAAATTCTGCACTGTGAACACTCTAAGTCTTTGCATTTTAATTCTTGTGTTTTGAAACTGCAACCATGTGTGGTGATGCTGGGTGCGCGTGAGATGATACTTCAGCTGCACACTCGACCTGGCATTGCTGTGCACCACGGTGAGTCTGAGAGTCTTAGGAAGAAGTTGTGATGTGACATCAAAAGGAATACCTGCGCACCAACGCAGGACCCTGGCACAGCGACCTGTGGTTTTCCTAGTCCCAAGAGTGAAATTCCTGGCCTGGGTGTAGAACATGCATTGGTTCGTCAGCCTCTGGAGCAAAGGTCCACCGCGGCAAAGTCGTGAACAGAGAGGTCCCTAAACTTGAGCAATCTGATGCATCGTTTAGTAAATAAAACTATAATGGCGAGGAGCTGAAATGCTGGGGAGAATCCAGAATGCTCAGCAGGCCGGGCCAGAAAAACTCAGCTGCACATTGTGTATAATAAGGATGAGTAAGGCTCCACAGGGACATTTGAAATGGGCAGCAGCACAGCTTAGCAAAGAGCTCTGCCGCTTTGCTTTTCTTCGAGACGTGTAGGTTATACCAATTAGACCGAGGAGGCAGAAGGCCGAAAACTCTCCTGTAAAAGAAGAATGGAAAAGGTTTAAGGGGACAGTACATGGGATGGCACCTTCTGTGTTAGAGATGCTCACTTCCTCCTGGGCAGCCTAAAAACTTGACCTTTCCCCTGTCGGTCAGATCCATGCTGTCAGTTTCTGCAGGACCGTGGGAGCTTTAAAGTCATTCCTACTTGGAGTTTTCAGCTAACTTCCTCTGTTTGGCCTGCTTGGGTGATCTTAACATAAGAGGGAAACAGTGAATTGGGGGCACATGCTAACTGAATGCAATGGTCAGTCACGGCAGCAGACACATGAGAGATGCTGAGTGCTACAGACCATGGTTTTACCTAATGGTCAGGGTGAGAGACTGGCCTAGTGCTGGGTGCAGAGATGATGGATCCTTGTGACCGGAGCCTGAAGCAGGAGGCAAGTTACCAAGTCCCAGGAATAAACTGGAGCCAAGAGCTGGGAATCAGGAACATAGGGTCAGACCCAGAATATCAGCCAGAGCAGAGGCAGGTGTCAGGAGCAGAAACCAGAAGCCAGTGGAAGGAAGGAAACCAGGAACAAGGAGCAAGAGGCTGACCAGAAACCCAGCAGCTGGACTCAGGCAGTCAGCTCCCCTCCATCATTCCAACACAAATACACTTCAGTCTCGCCTCATTTGTGTTACCTTGAGATGACGTGCCATAGGGCCCTCCAGGCTCAGTCAATAGCTTTTGATTTGGTTTCCATGAAACACAACTCATACGAGCCAGGAAAAGGGGGATAGCATCAATCAAAATGCAAAGTGAGCCAGGAGGCTTCATTCAAAGCATATTCTGAAGCTACCAGGCCTTGTTGGGTGGGCAGATAAAACCTGAGAAAAGAGATCTCATATCCTGGATTCAGCCATATCCTTTGGATGTCTTAGTTTCTCTCGTCTGACTTTGCATCTTTCTTTTCCTCCTTAGACTTTTCCTTCTTCATGCCAGCCTGGTTTTCAAGACCAGACTAATTTTGGGGTAGGGCAAAAGATGACACGCTCCTTTGTTGGGTGACTCCATATTTCTCTCTCAAGCCCTGTGACATGTTTGAACCATACACCTAGAGGAGATGGCCCATCCTTTCCCTGCAGCTGGCTTCTTCAGCCATTGCCATAGGGGATGTCTACATTGCACTAAAAACCCTGCAGCACCAAGTCTCAGTCTGGGTCAATTGATGTGGCCTCACAGGACTCGAGGCGGTGGGGCTGAAAATTGCAATATCAGCCTTTTGGCATCTCCCACCATGTGGGAGAGTCGGAGTCCAGGCTCCAACCTGAGCCCAAATGTTTCTGCTGCATTTTTCAGCCCTACAGTTCTAGGCTTGCAAGGTTGGGTCAGTTGACCCAGGCCAGCCATAGCTGTGTCGCAGCCTGCAGGTCTTTCATTGCAGTGTGCGCTTACCCTGAAGGACTGGGCATTAACTCTTGACTCCTTGGTCGCTCGGATTATCTCAACGCACAGCACTAATAGCCCCACATCGGAGCAGTGTAGCTCTCTACTCAACTCTTTGTTCCTCATATAAGTTATGCAGCAGCGCATCTGAATAGAGAAGCACCACAAAATTGCTCACCATAGCTCAGTCAAATAAGATTCTTTGTTGACACTAATTCAGCCCATCACCCTTGATGTTAGCATCATGCTCTGAGGGTGTGTTGTCCTCGTTACCTGTGAAATCAGGGAACCACATACTTCACACTGAGCCAGGCCATGAGGAGGGAACTGATGTCCTGGTACGTTGGCTCCTTGTCTTTAACTGTTATAGGTGTTGCATTTTGATTGGGATAGACAACTGGACTCAACACCCAAACTTTGTATGAAACTACTTCAGAAGACACATAAGTAGGGCGAGCGGACAGTCCCGATATTTGGGGCTTTGTTTTATGTAGGCTTCTATTACCTCCCACCCCTTGTCCTGATTTTTCATACTTGCTATCTGGTCACCCTGCACACAAGTCTGCGGGTGATACGATGCGAGTGAGTGTCGTGCTCTGCCTGGCTACTAATGCTTTAGTAAGAAAATTGCATTTACTGGAAAATATCAACTTACCAAAGACGTTGGAGGGTCCGAGCCATTCCTGACCACTACAAACCCTTTTCACAATGTACTTTCTTTGTATCTTGGATCAGAGATACACACCACCTTGGGTATGCATGGGTTACACGTTATTTTTTTTCTTTATGCTTCTAGGTCTCCCTTCTCATCTCCAGAGTTTTTCTTCCAGCTCCCACGACTCTCTCGTCTCAGTGTTTGTCTTCTCTTTGTACTTCTACGTCCTCTCCTTGAAGGTCTTGCTCTCTCTCATTTCCTGGCCCTGAGGTAACCCTCTCTGTCTCTGCTCTGAGCTCTCACTATCTGGTTGCACTTACAAATGAGCCAGACAGGAAGTGTCCTTGGCCTTGATTATATCAGCCTTTCATCTAGGTCACCTTTGTTCCCTGCTGCAGCTTCCCAGAGCCCACCCACCAACCTTGTTGTAGACTCAGAGACCCCCAATAGCCTGCAGGTCCACTGGAGACCTCCTGCCAGCCACATAAAATACTACAGAGTAACCTACATCCCTGAATCTGATGACAGCGCGCAGCGAACAGTAAGTCCCCAGCTGCTCTTGGAAATGCCCGGCACTTTGACTAAAGACACATGGGGCCAATGTCATCCCTGATGTATCTCTGTTGAAGTTGGGGGAGGAGGGCTGTTACCTGAAAGAATAAATTTGATCAACTGAGTACAAGATCCTTCACCTGATTCCCAGAGATCTCTTCCTTAGAGTGGCAGTGCATTCGAGACAGGAAGGGGACGTTCAGTTGTGAATTCAAACCAAGGCCCTCTAAGTTCTTCCATGGATTTCTGTATAAAATACCAGGAGAATTAATTGCAATCAAAGCCCGTCTGACTATAGCCACCTCTCTTATCCCCTCCATCATCCTAAACCAGACTACTGAATTTCCAGTAGGTGAAGGATTAAAGGCAAATCCCCTCCTCTGACCTAAAGTGATTAAACATTAACCTCTAGTACTCAAATTCTCTGACTAGACCGATCTAGACTGCAGTACCATAAGGAGGTTTTAGATTCATCTGGGCAGAGAATGTTCCCAGGTTAATACAGAACTTACTGTGCCAGCAACTAGAGACGCCTGGCCTGATGTCTCATCTTCCTCCAGTCTGTAGCTTCAATAGGAAACCAAACGAGGACACTACGCCGATGGAACTCCCCCATGTTTCCATTTAATTTAGGCAACATTGACCTGAGACAGTAGGCCTGTCCAGTTCGGTTAGCTATTAGGAAAATGCTAACAGGACATTTTCCAGAATAAATAGGTGGTTTCTAACTTCCATTGAAAATTCTAAATCCCCATTATACCTTTGAAAATCTTCCTTGATGGCCCTGTCCTAACAGTAGCAGGAATCTCAGGGGTGGGGTGTGTGTGTGTGTGTGTGTGTGTGTGTGTGTGTGTGTGTGTGTGTGTTTGTTTCTCAGGCAATTCCAAAATAAAATTCCAAATTCCCAGGCAATCAAAAATCATTTTGGGTTAAACGAAATATTTTCTTGAGACAAAAAAATTTCATTTTGATTTCATTCCTTTTTAAACCTTTAATTTTTTTTAAAAGAGAGAATGAAAGGAAATGTTGAAATTGAAAATGATTTCAAACCATAAAGTTGAAATGTTTCATTTAAGGACTGTTGAAAAGAAACTTTTTTTTAAAAAAAATGGTATTCATCCTTCCACCCCCGCCATTCACCCCCAAACAGTTGGGAGAAACCGAAACAAATTTAACATATATTTCAATGTTGTTGAATCTGCAATTTTTGCAAAAGAGTTTTGGCTGAAAAATGTTGCCCAACTCTAGTAGAGAATGGGAGTGTGGTCATAGGCTCTTAGATTAAACTGCTTTACGGTTTCCCTGTATTGCCACTTGTATCAGCACGCTTGGAGAATCCTGCTTGAGCATAACAGTCTCTCTCATCTATGCTGTAGATAATGGTTTCTGCTAAGACCAGCGGCGTAACCCTGCAGTCCCTGCTTCCCGGTACAGCATACAAAGTGATGGTTTCTGCCATCCATGATACAGGAGAGAGCGATGCTGTATACACTACTGGCCGGACTGGTAGGCAGACCAATGGCACTTACCTTTTATGCATTGTCTTTTATCCAGAAATTTCCCAGCAATTTATAAAAGTCTGGTGCTCTCATTAGACTGGGGCTCGGAAAGAATAAGTGGGAAAAGTAATGTAAAATTAAAGTGTCAGAGACCGACTTTGGCCAAATTAAAATGTGTGGAACTCAACAGATTCCTTTCACGCTGGAAGTATATGAAAACTTTGATTTGCTTGTGAGAGATGCACAATATACAGACAGGGCCAGATTTTCAAACGGTTGGCTGCTCTTTTGCAGGTGTAATTTGCACATGCAGTTGAACTCTGGGTATAAATCTGAGTAACACAAATACAAAAATATAATGAGCTCTCAGTCTGTGTTTACTTGCACTTCTACCTATCGGATTCGCATTCAGATATACAAACTCAGCCTCAAAAATGAGGATGCGACATTTTCAGGGTACAAATTGTGCCAATTCCTCAGTCTTTTTGCAAATATCCAGCCGTGTATAGAAGAGAGATTGGACCATAGGCCCCCACAGGGAACAGTGGGACCAAGCAATGGGTCAAACACGGTGCCCATCCTATATTGTGCCCAAGATATTTCTTGCAGTCAGAAAGGAGCATACCGGATTCCTAATGACCATGAACAATAGTGAGCCAAATATCTCAGTCCCAGAATCAGGACTTACAAATGCATTTATTTTTACAGCTTCTGCCTTGGCTAAACTGCCCCCCACACAAGAGTTTGTTCCCTTCAAAACAGAGGGTAAGTCACTCATGATAAAGCGGAAATTTACAAGCATCCTTTTGCAGGGGCAATTTGAGACGGTGGGGCCCAGTTCTTCAAGTAGGACTGGGTGTAAGGCATTTCTCACACCTGGAAGATGATAGTGGGGACGTGTATTTTTCCAGCATGAGTATAATGTAAGCTCAACAGGTGCAGAGGGATTGAAAGCAAAAATCTGGCAGTATTTTTAGCATTGATATTTACATGTACTTGGCAAAACTGGAGCAGTGAGAATTATGCATATATTTCAGAAACAGTTTAAATCAAAGTCCCATTTAAAATGATTTTTTTTTGCCTTAATAAGCATATGTAACTACAGTCTCAAGCAACTTGCTACAATGTAGCTTAGTGGCAATTATTGAACATGGGGGATTTAAAAAAGCCGGTAGGAAGCAAATTATAAAATACAGTTATTGTGGAAATCGTGTGTATAACTCTCCTTTTGAAATGATAGTAAGCAGAGTTTCAGGGTTATCCGCGAAAGCCTATATGGAGGGAAAAAAGCAGATGAGCTGAGAAAATTATAGTTTGCTTCAAACAACAAATATAGCAGCCCAAATTTTTGAGTGGCATATTGAAAAAATCTACAGGTTCATTGATTTGCATGCTCGAACCATTGTGGAAATATCCTGTGGAACTTAAAATAGAAAATAACCATCTTAAAAGGCTTATGAACCATCGTATGCAATTCGAAAGAAAACTGTATCCCTGCTGTAGTGTCCAATAAGGTAGTGAAAAAGTCAATACAACAGTAATTAAATCCAATAGGTTTTCTTAAGTAATTTCTGCAATGAGAGTGCTCCGTGTAATAATATTATGCATGCTGTAGGTACTGCTATTGCAAACTCTGAGAGTGTAGATGTGTAACCTAGTTATTAAGAGAGTTAACTTATACTGGGGTCATGGCATGTTCACCATACACCATAATGCTTAATTCAGTAATTGCTGTGGGAAGAGCAAATCAGGAACCAACACAATGGCTTCCCTGAGGAACATCTAAGTACATGCTTGAAAGGCAAGGGCCAGGCTCTTGGCTTCAAAGCTCCTGTCTCCAGCACTCAATACGTTTTGTTTTGCCAGAGCTGTAGTTGCTAGATCAAAGGGCTATACCCAGTTAAAAGGTGTCCTGAATCCCGCAAAGGGGGAGTGAGTCACCACAAGCTACCCAGGGAGAGTCAGTGAGATAACAGATGGAGGGGCTGCAGAAGATTTTATAAAGCATTAATCCTATGAGGGTCCCTGTGGAGAAAATGGCTAGATACCTGGTCGGCAGGCAGAGCAGTCTGTTTTGTTGTTCTGAAATCTGGCTTCTCTGTAACACTTTTGTTCTAAATAAACTATACTTTGCTTTAAGGATTTCCAAGGGGGTAGCTGTGTTAGTCTAGTTCAGCAAAACAAAGATCCCTATCTTCCAGTGTCTGACGAAGTGGGATTTTCACCCACGAATGTGTTAGCCTTTATAAGTGCCACCAGACTTCTTGTTTGCTTTGCTCTAAGGAGGTGATTTGGTCACTGATGGACACTGTCTCTTCCCCAGGGAGAACAGAATTGCCAAGTCTAGAGGTTGGTCAGACGCCCTGCTGAGGTGATAGAGGTGATGCCCCAAGACCTAGAAGTGTTCTGAAACCAGGAGGGGCTCACCCAGCAACTGACCATTTCAATAGCCTCCTATCCCATTTCTTTAGCCCCCATTACTGGTTCAAATCCCCATTCTAGAGAACTCGCCCCGAAAGAAAAACTTGCATTTATGGGCATCCAAACCAGTGTACCTCGACACAGAGATTAAGGGCAAACATCACCCTTTGGCTTTAGTGTCTGATTTTCATAGTCCCAGAGCTATCAAACTCACAGCCTTCAGGTCAGTTTCACACCCAGGAGGGCCATGGCACCAGCAGCCATCCTTTGGCTCATATTTGGTGGGTGAGCTAGATCAGTCAACTGAACTTTGCAGATGCATGTTTATTTGCCAAGGGAAATGGAGAGCAGATGCCCAGTCCCCCTACCTTTTACATCTTTTATAGAAGTCAAGTACTGAAAATCAAATCCCTGCTTTTCTGGTGAGCTGTGAAATGCCATATGATGTAGTAATAGCAACAGCATGTTTATAATGGAAGCTTAATGTAATTTGCTGCTAAGCCGCATTGAACTGGTGACCTAAAAAGCCATTTATGAAATAGTCCAACCTCTCAAGTGTGCTTGATTTTCAGGGACGTCTCTGACTTTCAAATGTTTTCGTTGTCCCAGATCCATCTGGCATCCATGGCTAAACAGCAGCAAATAATTGGAAGTAACATTTGTACTCTCTTTTTGAATACACTGCCATACCCACTCCGTATAACTTGGACCAAAGAGCTTAATTATTTGTCCCTAATTTGTACGAGTAGCATCCATATATTTCACTCTCACTGCCTGAGAGATGATGGAAGATTGAGCAAAGGGTTTACTGAAAAGGTGAATAGCAAAGGTTTGCTAATATATTTTTTGAAAGATTAAGCTTCAAAATTGAATAACAAGGAATAAAAGTAAAAGAATTTAAAGAAGCCCAGATTTTCAGAATTACATGGACATGCATGCCTTTTTTGTACAATTCCTATAATTGCATATGCAGTCATGTCAATTGCATATGCACGTTTTGTGTGTAAATGCATGCACAGCTTTTGTGCCACGGGGTTGTGTATGCTAGCTTCTGAGAATCTTGGCCTTACCACTTAAAAATAGTCTTGAGAGTCATGTTTTGCAAACCTTGATGCCATGTTCAAAAATGGATGTGCAGTTGCATTCCTTTATTTTCCAGTCCAGTTAGTACAGTTGTTTATGCTACTTCCATGTGTATTACATGTTTAAATGTCCAGGCTACAGTTAACCAGAAATATTGAAGGAAAAAGCCCATTATGACTATGTTTAAGACTATGGTAGTAGAAGACTGAGTCAAAGCAAATTTTTGATAAAGGGGCCTGATAATAATGGACAATCACTCAAAGGGTTGAGTGATGAGTGAATCATTGAAAACTTCCAAACTTCCATGTTTGCATGTGCAGATTGGTTAAGTGCATCTGCAGCTTCTTGTCATAGGCCCAAGTTTGCATAGAGTACAAGTTAGCAACCAGTGTACCCTCAAACCTTTGAAAATATGGCCCAAACGTATACGGTTGGTTGGATCACCCATACGTGTAATGATCATTGCTACCATGAGGCTGGGCACTGGCCTCAAGAAATTGACCACGTGTTAGGATATGGTAATATATGCACCAAGATATGTGCACAGGTCACTCACTCGGTCTCTGTGTGCTGCAGAGCAGAGCCATATCTATTCTGCTCCTGTAACACACTGCCAACTTGGCTTCCATTGAGTCTCATCATATTTCCCCTATTTTTTTCCTTCTTCTGCAGCCTGCCCCGTTCTCAGCTCCACTGAAGGCGCTCTGCAAGGTACCTTACTAGTTCTTACTCCCAGGTGTGCTCTGTCATGAATGTGGAAACACCAGCTGATCCTGACTCATCTTCACGCTGCGTCACTATTTTGACAGTTTGAATGGCACGCTCATTAAAGCCATCTTCCCCACTCTCAGGGTGCGGTGGCTAAGGCTGATGCAGAAAACTTGGGAAAGCTCTACAAATGCATCATTTCCCTTCCTTTCCCTCACCACTTTGGGCAACAAATTCATTGTCCTGTTGTGCTGAGTATCCTACTTCACCCATTCCAGCTAATCTATGGCATCTGTCTAGTTGGAAGGGCAGCAACCAATTCCTTCAGGGCATGTGGTCTGTTGTGTTGAAATCCTGACACTATAGTTTAACTGGGCTGTTTTTAGCTTTCCTACTGCATGCACGAGGTGCTCCTTTAAGAGTAAAATCCTTAGGACATGGCCTGGAAAACCCTCCCTTTGTTTTTTCCCTTTCATGCCTTATTATCTCTCTCGCTTCCTCTCCTACAATGCTTCCTTCCATCATTAGGCGTTTGCTGCAGCTAGACTTGTCCCAGTTGTTCCATCGTCCATCTCTGACCACCATTCTTTGGGAACAGCTAGTGGTTAAGTCTGGGCACTCAGGAAGTTAGGCATCCGACTTCCATTGCATTGCAAGGGGATTTGTGTGCTTAATGAACTTAGGCTCAGTAAGTATACCCAACCTAAGAGTTTTCCTCTTTCCCTACCACCAAGGTCACCCCTGCAGCTTGTAAAGGATGCAGACGTGGCCAGGACTGGTATATATTTAACTAGGGGAACTCTACTTCCCATTTATCCTCTTTATACCCTGTAGGACCTATTATATATATTTTGCTGCCTAGGAAGTGACTTTTTCTGTCTAAATGGTAGCGCCAGTCTCCACTCCCCATCTTCACAGAGAGATCTAGTGCTCAGGGCTCCAGCCTGAGATTCGGAAGACCCAGGTTCACCTCCTGGTCCTGCCTCCAGCTCCTTTGGTGAGTCACTTACAGTCTATCTACATTTGAGCTGGGAGGTGTGATCTCCCAGCTTCCATAAAACAAAGGAGGAGTCCTGTGGCACCTTAAAGACTAACCAAGGTATTAGAGCAGAAGCGTTTGTGGACTAGAATCCACTTTGTCAGATGCATGAAGTGGAAATGCAGTTTGTTTGGCACATATACACAGACAAAGAACAGTGAGTCACATTATTATGTTGAGGACCGCTGTTAAGAGGTACATTCACACAGCAGATGAAACCCATTCCCAGCACTTGATGAGAAGGTGAGGATGTCTACAGAGGGAAAATTACTTTTTATAGTGACCTAGCTACTCCCATATACCCACGTGAGCACCTCAAACCAGCAGCGTGTCTGCAGCTGCATGGGCCACAGTTCAGGCTAACTGCCTGAGTACGTACCCTGGAGTCAGGCTGATTGTGCTTGGAGGGGACATGGGGGTGTAGCTTGAGCGGCCGTCCATGTTGCTGTGGACATACCGCAGTTTTTAAGTGATTGCTTGAGCAGAGCTAGTGTGGATACCTCTACGTGAGCTGGAAATCACACTCCCAGCTCAAAGGCAGATGGACCCTTAGTCTTTCTGTCCTTGAGTTTCCCATCTGTAAAATGGGGGTAATGCTAATAGGACTTCTCCATCTCTCAGGGGGTTTTATGAGGATATTCACATTACAGACTGTGAGGTGCTCAGATCCTAAGGGAAGGGGGCCGGTAAGTATCCAAGAGCCACAGACTGTCCTGTGTGACCTCTCTCACCACATTCCTGCAAGACTACTCAGTCTGTGTATGTTGAGACCAAAATAATCAAGCCGTAAAACCCAAGCAAACTTCTCTTTGCCTGGAGTAACTATCTTGCCTCACCCAGGTGATGCATCAGCAGAGCTAGCTCAGAGCCTTAGCGGTTGCACTGCTGGATTAAAAATATGGTTGTAACAGTAATTTGAATTTCATTTTTAAACATTATTCTATGTGACATACATTGAATGGAGGTGGTAATATGCCAATCACAGGGTCCTGAAATCAGAGAGAAATAGGTCTGAAGCAAATATGTCAGATTAATCTGAGGAGCATTCTAAACACGGGGACTGCATTTTAACAACTCAGTAGCACAAATGCAAAATAGCCATCAGACTCAAGATACAACCAGCAGTAAGTGGTGGTGAGGTGGAAGAGTACAGATTGAAAGGGAAATGATGTGATGAACTTGTCTGCCTTTCTATTTAAAGCCAACTGGTTATTTCCCCTCACTCTCCCCGCTGTAAGTTCCGATAAAGTCAACGAAAGCCAACTGCAAGGTCTGCTTGTATTAAAATTTGAAATGAGAAAGTGACTCAGAGAGCTTTAATGGTGAGCTGGGAAAGAGAGATGAAGCTGGAGATGAGATGTCAAAGATGTCAGAGGAAAAATCTTTGTAGACCGCATAAGGCAGGTCACCTCTGGGCAATACTTGAAAAATGAAGAGAGAAATGGAAATACTTGTATGTTGAAATACTTTACCAACTTTTGTGGATCTCACACATGAGAGAATAATCCTCTCTTTTTTCCCCTTTCTAAGCAATTACTGGAACTGAATCCATTTCTTTTGTGACGACCATTTGCATCAAGTTGAAAAGACAGAACTTATTATAACTTGTGGGGTTTTTTCAGAGTAAATTTTTTTTTAATTCATTTTTCACTTTGTAGATTTTTTTAAAAAGTGTAACTCTCTGATTTATTAGGCATTTCTCTAGTGGCTAAGGGTTTTACAAACTGGAACAAATACATTTCAGGAACAAATAACCCAATTCTATTTTTAAGGTTCCTAAGTGGTGGCATTATATTTACCTACCACATCATTCTGGAAAACTCAAGGATGTTAAAGCAAAGACACAACTAGTTAATGACCTCATACATCTCACACTGCTCACACAGTGAAAAAACGTTATTTTTCTCAAATGAGGGAAAAAAATGATGGTCAAACAACCTTAACTCTGCTCCATAATACATATTATTCATCATCATTTATCTCGAAATAAATCTTCTGATTGCATGGCCAGCACCGAATCTGCTAAGCAATAATATCTTCCAGCTAATCCACTGAACCTCTCTGGGCTTTTAATTCTCTCTGCTGAAAAAAAATGTGACTAACAATAATTCTTTGCATCTGGATAGCTAACTTTCATCGATGGATCTCAAAGAACATCACAGAGGCTATTCCTTTCTGGCGGCCAACCTAACCAACACAGATCAGAAGCATTTTGTGTGGTCTACTGAGTAGACAAAGACTGACCACCTCAGGAATTAGATTCTGTCCTCACAAACTTTCATTGTAACTTTTAGCAAATTATTTAGGACCAAAATTGCAAAAGCGCTCAGCCTGTTTCTCCAAATGGGGAGAATTTACAATAGTTCCCAGAAGGAGCTGTTGAGTTCTGGGCACTTTGGAAAATCTAGCCAGTGTGTATTTCTTTCCTTTGTTATCTGCATCTGGAAAACAGAGCTGTGAATATTTCTCATAGGCCAAAGCAGCAGTTTGATGAGAAACAGAGGATTCAAGTAAAAAAAAAACTGACATGGTTTGGAGAGTGTTCTGACCAGGATAAAAGATTTAGATCACGCTGATTATTAGTTATACCTACTAACCTTCCCCCTTACTGAAATGCACTTGCACTTGGAGATAACAAAGAGCAATCATTACTCAGGCAGATCCCTCACAAACATTTTTTTAAGTTCTGTCTCTAAGTGTTTCATTCCTTGCCCCCCTCTGTCTGCACCAGGATTTGATATGATGGAGGCTTTTGGACTGGTGGAAAAAGAATATGCTTCCATAAAAGGAGTGGCAATGGAACCGTACGTGTTCAGTGGGACCCGTACTTACACCCTCTTCAGAGATATTCAGCTATCCCGGAGAACAAGGTAATTTGGCAAGAATGTCAGCATTGATTCGAACAAGAGTTTATGTTGCATAAGTATCGGCACTGGTCCGCACAATGAAGGATATTGACTGGTGGGCGTGTAGAGAGCGTCCTAGCGAACACACAACGGGCAGTTTTCATGAATGCTAAACCTGCTATAGTGAAACTGAAAAGAACGCCAAAGATATCCCCCACTCCCCTTGAGAGGAATATATTGCATGCAGATCCACAAATCAACCCCTGAATTGCCTCAAGATGGATCCCATAGGAACTTCGTTGAATACCGTGGGTTAATTGGGGGATTGAGTGTTTGCAAGGCCAAATTCAGACTTAGGGTGCCTACTGGGATCTTCCCCTGTTTTAGCTACATGCCCTCCCCCTCAGTATCACTGCTGTCCAAAATCAGTACTGGAAGACAGTATGTGACGGCAACAGAGTCCTATTGAATTGTCCTGTGTTGATGACGCATTTAATTCTTTCCATGACCACTCCTACAGTCACATGTGCTCAGAAGATCCAACTTTGAGGCAACATCTTTGCAGGAAACACAGTTGGGAATGGACCTTTTAACTTCTTTAACCCTTTCCCCAATGTTCCCGGTTTGCGGTCAGACAATTCTAAAATAAGAACTCATGGCTGCTTTGGGCAGCTTGATATTTGATTGACCAGAAGGATTAACCAGTGATTTTGGAATGTGACTTTGCTTTGCTCCCACTTACTTGGGCTTCTTCTCAAAGTCCCATGCATTGAAATGGGCCAGCTTTCAGCCCAGGCAGCCTCCATAACCCAGTAATATTCTGGACTATAAATCAGGGCAGATTTGACTCTTAATAGTCAGTTTTGTTTTATGTTTAAGCCTAATTACTACAGCACTGGGATCATTTTAATCTTATTTAAAGAAGCAAAGCTTCTTACAGTAAACAGAGTGGGGGGGAGTCAGAAAGCTTTAAGTGTTTAGAAAAGCATAGACAAATCCATTTGCTCGACCAATAGAAGCGTCAGATACACAGATATGCCCTTCCAAGGACGTTATATCATTTAAAATGAAACTTGATGTTGTGTTTGAATCAGTCCTGAAAAGAGGGCTGAAGAGTTGCGTATCTACTCATGCACATGTGGCCCATGCAGATTACAAATGTATTGGAGACATGGCTAATTTTACTTTCTTCATTAAGTTTCGTTCTATGGCTCTTGAGTCACATTTGTGGGCAGTAAATGCTTTATAACAAGTTTGGAACAGAAGTCTAGTAGAGGAAATTGGACCCTTATCAGGATTGGATTTGTCAGAAGTCCTTTTATGGATTTCATTTTTGAGTCACATATTTCGCAACTGGGTGACTGATGTGATCTTAGTAGGGCTCATGTGTCTGTCTTTGCAAGGGACTTCTAAGTACCTCTGTGAAGGTTTGAATATTTTCCCCTAGTTTTCTACTCTATCCATCACAGCCATCATTCATCCTTCTTGACAAGGCTGTCTGGGTAGAACACTTTCAGAGCCTATCAAAGTAGCTCCATAATCTACCAGAAGGGTCTTTTTTGAACGATGTGAGACTCCATTCACTCCCTCCTCATTATTTCCTGACCCAACACAGGGAGTGACAGATTGACAATGCCATCGGTACTTGTATCTTCCTTGTGACAAAGCCACAGCGATGCCCTGCATGTGCAAAATTCTGCATGTGTTTTTAAAACCCAAGAGGAACGTACAAAATATGGACCAAATTTTCTATGGGAGTAATTCCGTCACTGGAGTTATATCAGCAGAGAATCTGGTACTGTATTGGTTCCCACGAATGAGCCTCACTCAGGCCAGAAATAGCTGTCTGTAGCTCAGAACTATTCTTGTTTCCAGGAAGGTAGAACATTAGCCCCCTGGCATTCATTATTATTAGTCACTGAGTCGTCTTCTGCTTGTTTCATTCCAGTGAAGTGCTTCTCTCTGGGATTCCATCTGTGCACACCATCAGCATCCTCCTCCGACTCCTTCCAGAGACTCCCAAAGAGCCTTTTGCTGTGTGGCAGATAACCAATGAGGACTTCCAGCCACTCCTTGGGGTTATACTTGACTGTAAGGTTTCTTGTAGTATAGATCAGATTCAGGTATTTGAAAGACTAACAGACCCAACCTCTATATTCAGTTGGACAGTTTTATTATTGAAACTTGCCAGTGTACAGCACGAACCTTACAGAAGCTATCAAAATAACACATGCAAATGTTTTTATGTATAAATAAAGACCAATGTAAAAACTCTAATTTTCTTTATTCCATTTTGCAATGTATACTTTGCTTTGACCACTATTTTCCATTTTGTGGTTTTATAGCTTTTTAGAAATCTTAAGTATTTCAGTATGTTTGTCTATATATATTTTCAACATGCTGTAGGTGGAATCAAATTCTCTTTTTAATTCTAAGTTATTTGTTCTATTTTCCCCTGTAGCCAGTAAGAAATCCTTGATCTATTTCAATCATGACTACAAGGCTGATTTACAGGAAGTCACCTTTGACCAACAGGAAGTGAAGAAGATATTCTATGGGAGCTTTCATAAGGTCCTTATCAAGGGAGGGAATAATTTAGCATTATCTCACAAGGGCAGGCTGAAAAAAATTAGTCAGTATATAATATTTGTACTAAAGAATGATTATAAGAAAAAAAAATTAAAGTCATTTAGAAATTGGTCAACCAAGTTTGTACTGATTTGCAATTGCAAGGAATTTAGAGTCATCCCATATGGAAAATAAGTATTTTCCAGGTAGTGAGTATTTCTTCAAATGCATTACATATTAGATATATTTAAAAATCCATGTGAATATAAAAATACTATATATATCCACACATTACAAACTTGGCTAATTTTTCTTATTTAAAATTTAATATTTGGTGGAAACAGTAAATGGTACAGTCATGAAATATATGTAATCTATGTTGAATCATGTTCTTCCTTTTTAAGTATGACATTTTTGCCAGTTCTGTACAGTATAAATACTTTATATATTTGTCATATATGTGCTTTAGCGAATATATAACCACCGTGTGAATAATATGTATTTTTCTCCATAAGGGATGCATTAGAAGAGATACCAGTGTAGCTCATTTGGTTCACTTGCCTTGATTTTAATGTTGCCCCTGACATCTCCCTCTCAACCGATCTGTTCACTGCAGTGTATGCTTGTCCATTTATGATGCAGTGTGGTAGTCCAAGTGGTGCCCAGGTTAAGAGAAAAACACCGGGCTTGTACTTATGTGATTGCGTTATCCGTTTTTCCCTGGATATATAATTGAAATGTCACCTCTGGTACTGGCCATGCAAAGATTTAAGCTTGTGAATAGCTCCGTTTGAAGGCACGGAGACTACTCATGGCCTTTAAAGTTAAAAGCATGGCAGTGTCTATGCAGAATCGAGGGCTCAGTGAAAAAGAATTCAGGGGCTTTGTCTAATTGTGACCCACACCATAAAACACCAGTTGGTTCAGCAGAAGAAAATGTCTGCTCAGGAGAGGCAAAGGACAGGAATAGCTGATTGTACTATGGACAGAGGTTGAGGAGCATAGGCCTTACAGTAAGTGTTTCGAGGGGAAATGGGGTAAGTTGCGAAAGGGCTGGCGGGAGGTTACAGGTGCGGATGTAGATGCATTCGCACACTAGCGGAAGGGGAGCTAGCCCAATGGCTGGCTGCTCTGTCCCCAGCTCTATCAGGGGTCATCAGTTTCTCTTTCGTATCCGTCACTTTCTTCCTCATGTAACTGCAATATCTAAAAAGAGAAATGTAGGAAACAGGAAGGTACCAAAATAAGGCAACAGAGCACACAACAGATGTACCGTTTGTCAGACGGGCGAAGCTCACTCAGAAAAAGGGGAGTTACCATGGAGCACATACTAAGGCAGTGTAGCCTAATGGATAGGGGACTCATGAGGCCTGCATCCAAGTCCCAGGTCCACCACTGTCTTGCTGGGGGACCTAAGGCATGCCTCTTTCCTTCCTTTGCCTCAGTGTCCCCAACTGTAAAAATATGGATAATGACACTGACCTCCATTGTAAAGTGTTTTGAGGTCTAAAGATGAACAGCGCTAGATTAGAACTAGGCAGTGGTGTTATTTCTTGCCACCATGCCAGAAGGGATTCACATTTTAAACTCAAAGATGGAGGCACCTGGCAGGTTTGGCAGAGGCTGCTGGAAATGAGGGTGGTTTTTTGCCTTTTGATTTTGGGACAACAAAATTCCAAAGCCGTGGAAAAAGCATGGTTTTTTGTGGATATCCCTCACACGTGATACGTAAAACACTTTTACAGAGCAGTCCTAAACTGAAGAGAATGGGAAGGGTTTCGCACAAGATTTATAGAAGAGAAGTAACTTGGTGTTCTGAAAGCAGGAGAGGGGAATGGTTCACGATGGATGGATCCCTACGTTAGGCTGAGAAGTCAGAGAGTTGGAGAGGGATGCTGCCACAGGGAGTCTTAAAATGCTGGAGGGCAATGATGACCTGGATTTGGAGACCAGGAGAAATAAGTGAAAGTGCTAGAGAGCTGGAGCACTCTAGTTTCTACCCTGTAATGAAAGCGTGTTCTTTTTTCTAGTGCACTCCCCACAGCCTGTAGCGAGGCAGCGGGCTGTCTGTAGAGGACTGCCTCAGCCAGAATAGGTAGTGTTTTATTCCTAAAGTCCTCTTTCCGGAAGAGTGTCTTCCCTCCTAGAATCTTCCCCAGTGATTTTACCTAAACACAATCCAAGCCTTGGACATTCTCATTGGAGGCACAATGTATTCAAGAGGGAATAAAGCAGAGAGTCTGCGTAACATGGCTTGGGCCCGGCCCAGCAAGATCTAAGCCAGATGGATGCAATTCAGATAATTATGGCAAAGCAGAAGTGTCACGTTCACAAAGAATTCATCATCTTAGGTCTGCTGTTCCTTTCTCCGCAGACCCTCTCCGTTGGCAGTTTGTCAATGGCATCCCTCTGCTTTGCAGATGACTTCCATCTGACCTGACTCCCTGCAAGGTTCTGCTTTTTCAAGTTCCCTTCATGTGCCTGGCTTATTAACAGCTTAGAGGTCCCTCACAGAGTGATCCCCTGTGCAGAGACACAGGGGGGTGAAGGGGACGGGACAAGACAATATTATTCTGTCTTTTATTTTTCCCAGAGTCACTCAGCCATGCAGCTGCTGCCTTGGAGACACTGTGCACCTTCCAAAACTTGAAAAGCTCCTTTGAAGATGTCTCTTTGCAGTTCTTCCCCAGCCCGCCTCATTACTCTTACAGGCATCTCTTTCTGGCCTTTGTTCTACTGTCGGAATATTAGTGAGCTTGGCTGGAGGGGTCAGCATAAATACAGCTTGGTCTTCTTTAACGTAAAGAGGCAGGACTCATGTTTTGCCTTTTAGTCCTCTCTTCTGGGCTTAAATTTCCCTCTAGTTTTTCATCCAACCCTGCTCAACACAGAGGTTTGGGGATTTATTTATTTTTTTGACAATAATTGCTAGGTCTAAAAGACTTAGTGCTGCAAATTCCCAGGTCTGTTTCTTTGGGGTTCACAAAGAATCTGCACCAGGAAAGAGAGCACAGAGAAGGACTGAAAAGCAAGCCCCACATCCAAACATCCCTGATCTATGAGTACATTCTTTCTAGCTCCACAGCTGAGTCCTCTTCCAATTGTGGAGTCAACCAAAGCAGCAGACCTAACTAGTGTATAGATCTAATTTAGGTTCTTGTATGGCCACCATCGCCATAGTATCTGAGTGTTTCTCCATCTTGAAAGGATTTTTTCCTTAGGGTGGTGCCATTATCCCCATTTTACATATGGGAAACTGAGGCACAGAGAAACTAAGTGATGTGCCCATGGTCTCTCAGGTTGTCTGTGGCAGAGCTGGGAATTGAAAGCAGGTCATGCAAGTTCTAGCCTGGACCATTCTGCCTCCCAGAACTCTGGCTTATGTCCTAGACTGAGATTTTTAACTTCAACATTGGTTCGTTCCTAATTGTGAGTAGAGACAGGCAGTACATTTTGAACCTTTACTGACCTTTTCAAGTGGCTAAAGCTTCGTAGCCTTTGGTTATGTGCCTTTTAGCCCCCTGACAAAGACCCCAATGGCAGGTATAATCATTCAAAAGGGTCACGTCTGTCATGTTTTGGTCATGATGAAGGCACAGATTTCAGTCTTACTGAAAACTACAGTGAAGTAGGTTTGCAAAAACATCTTCTATGGTGCTTTAAAGCAGGGACAAATGCAATTGCAAGTCACATTCATCGATCAGTATACTCTGCACTGCATGTTACCTTAGACGTCCTTGGTGCATTTTCACTTCTGGTTTGGTTTTGTGTTAAATATGTGAGAAAAAAACACTTTTCTTCACTACATCTTCTCTGTGTTTTCTCTTAATAACCACTTTCCAAACAGAATAATAACTCTGTGACCCAGCAGAGCACAAGAAGTTTATAAAAGAAAAGCCCTACATTTTCAGAGCCTTTTCATAACCTAGCTCAGGGATTGCTAATGGGATATTCTCTTACCACTTAAATGCTTCAAATCTGGGTCAGGTTGCTGATGACAGAATTGACTAGGAGGGAAAACAATAATTTCCTGCATCTATCTATTTGTCTGTCAGTCTGTCTGTCTTTTTTTTATTTGACACTCAAAAACTTTAGAAAAGGTTTAGCTTGTTCAACTGAAAATTAGGGAACTTTTTTTTTGGTGAAAATGTCATCAAAATTGTCCCGATTTTAAAAAAATTTACAAGTTAGAACCCACCAACCAATTTAGTATCCCACCACTAAACCTGAGCAAATAATGGATTGTTTTGGTTTGGGAATGAAGCAGAAGAAAATGGGGGGGAAACTGTGGTTTGGTTCCAATTGATACTGATTTTTTTTTGTTTGGTTTGTCAAACAAAACAATTTGGGGGGGCTTTTCATTTTGTTGAGTAGTTTTGGGGGGTGTTTTTCACTTTTTTGTGTTCTAAATTAGCTATATTTCAAAATCAAACACCATTTCATTTCAAAATGTCAAAACAAAATGGTTCAGATTTACCAATTTTTTTCTGGCTTACACTATTTGCTGAATTTGACCCGACGTCACAAATAGTTTGGGTGTCTTAAATACATTTTTGGGCAAAATATTTGCTAATTTTTTTTTGCTCTATTGTAGTTAACTGTCTCAGTTGATAACCTGAGGATTAACCTAATTATGGAGGCTGGTCTATTTAACCTCATAACTCCAGGAGTCTTTCAGGAGAGGGTTTACACCCAACAGTGGAGCTTTGGGGGTACAGGCACAGTCTGATTAACTACATCTCAGTTTACTTAAACTCTTGGTTAACCTAAGATCATGAATGCCTTTCAGCCATTCAAATTGTAGAAGAACTGTGCTCCAATCCTCAGTCATATCCTGCGCCCCTTTCCTCCAGCAGAAGAGCTGGTCCGGGTGCTGTGACGAGGCTAACAGTCATTTGCACCAAAGCTTTCGGCGCATGAAGTGGGCATTGGGGGGGTTTTTGTTTGTTTGTTTTCTGGGTGTTTTTTGGGGTTTTGACTGAAACTTTTTACTGAAGCTCATAGCACTCTGCACCTTCTTTACTGACCTTCTTATGGACTGAGGGCTTCAGCACACCAGAATTGCTGGCTTGCCCAGGGCCAGCTGGGGGAGAAGGCTAGGTATCTGAAGAAGAACTTGATTCTTGCACATCTCCTACACCCTGAAGGAGTGATGTTACAGTACTAAGGAGCTGGCTGTCCCTGCAAAAGCTGGCCCACAGTTCATAGTCAGGGGAGCTGCAAATAGGAGGTCCTGAATGCAGACTTCATTGCTGGCTGGACCAGACTCCCCTCCTTCCCCACCTGAAACTAATGGTGTTGGTGTCCCCTAGGACAAGGTTTTAATGTCTGTAGACAAATTCTGTAGGGATTTTGCCCAGTATCTTCTGTAATGCACAAAGAAGATGTCTTTGAT
This sequence comes from Pelusios castaneus, assembly GCA_007922175.1. Lineage (NCBI taxonomy): Eukaryota > Metazoa > Chordata > Testudines > Pelomedusidae > Pelusios > Pelusios castaneus. Next base: position 4,812,258 of record ML685788.1, on the reverse strand, counting down.
TGTACAATTGGCTATGAACTATGCCAGGTATGTAATTTAAAAGAATCCTCTCTCCAACAGGAGAGGCCCAATGCATCTATTTTTCATTTGTTATCCAGGTGCATGTTGCTGTGAGCCATTTCAGGATCAAACTCTACTTGGATTGTAAGAAAATAGCAGAGAAACCAATCAATGCGATGGGAACCGTCTCCACTGCTGGCTTCATCATGCTAGGAAAGCTGACAAGAACCAGAGGATCCAGGAGTGGGTCAGCAGCAGTAAGTCCAGGGTGTATTGGTTTCAATTAGGAGTCTTGGGTCTAAATTCAAGGCTGGATGGGACGTAAATCAGAATGGGGTACTGTCCCCTCATCGTTCGTGGGCTGAGCTCCTCACAGCACCGCTGAGAAGTGGGAAAGTGGTACATACCTAGTTAATTTTTGAAATTGGATGAACATTTTTCATGCATTGTTTTGTGCTCTCTCCTATCTTTGGAAGTTAGTGACAAGATGTAGCAGCACGTGTGTGACACATAGCTGATTTCAGCTCGCACCCTGATCTGTGGGTGAGCTACTTACATTACACTTTAACACTACATATAGTCTCCGAACCTGAGGAAATACAGACACTCCTCTAATTGGCTGAAAAAGGCAGGAGCGCTGCTAGCTTGCTTCTAAAAGAGAAGGCTTTATCCATCCAGTCCCATAGACTGGAGCAGCCAAATAATAGTGGTCTTGGAGCAAGGAGTTCAGATGTGTTTCATGTGGTCTGAGATTCTCAAAACTGCACTGTCCCTGGGTGACCGTCCTGGAATCATTGGGAAAAATAATACTCAGACACCATCAATTACAATTAAAAAAAATTCTCAGTGCCAGATTAGCTGCAAACAAACCCCCACTTTTGCCCTGTGGATAAAAAGGAAAAAAAAAAAAAAGCCCTAGGTTTTGCGCCATGCCCTGAAGATCAAGAGACACTCGGGCTTATTGGCTCATGGGAAAAGCAAGCACCAGAGACAACCCCCCCGAATCTGATTCCGCATTGCCTTACACCTCAGGTTGCCATTTCCACCAGTGCACAGTAAGGGTAAAAACACTCCCCTCATGGAGATTTATGTCCCGTGGTCCAGATCCTCAAAGGTATTTAGGCACCTGTCTCCCACTGGTTTCCTGGGATGGCTGTGTGAATGAGGGTGCAGGGCAAAGATGAATTAGGTGCCTGTTCCACGGCACCCTGACCCACAGATCTAGGAATAGCAAATGAGAACAGATCAGCTGATTGCAATTTTCCACACCCAAAGGCAGCATTGCACACGCAATGTGCATTACATGTAACCGCTGCTAATGCCAGGAAGTAGTGGACTCATGCAATGTATTGTGAGAAAATGACACCTAAGGAATGAACTGTACGATACGGGAACAGATTCATAAAGCGGGATTCAAGCAGTTCTTGATTTATTTGCCAAAGAAATACAGTGGTGGTATAGACTGACAGCAATCCCATCAGACCTCTGCCTTAGAGGAAAATATCCTTTCTCCCTCCCCAGTTTTTCCTTTTAGCAGCTTAGCTAGCTGGATCCAGTAATTGAAGAGCTACTAATGACCTTCTCTACTCCCATCATGCTTCAAGCCAAATGAGGCTTCATGTCTCCTGCAGCTCTGCGATCCCTGAGAAGACAGAGTGCCTCATTATTTCTTATCATCACACTTTATTTAAGACGTCTAAGTGCCATTTGATCTATGGGCTCATTTTATATGCATATATTGCTCCTCACATTCCTCCAGCTGCACTTCTTACTCACTCATCATTAAATGCAAGGGGAAGAGGGCAGACTGGAGTCAGTAAAAATGTGATGTTTAAAAAAGGGGGGTTTAAACATCTCTCCCCGTTTTTTTTCCCTTGTGCTGCATTCGCTAATCAAAATGGGAAGGTATGGCAGGGTAGGGACAGGAGGAGGAGGAGGACAGGGGATTTATTTAGAGGGGGATGATGCATCTCCCAGGAATATCTGCTTCTTTTCTTCCTCTACCACATTCTTTGAGTGGCAGCAAAGCGAAGTTGTCTTTTTTACATTCTGGCTCATGTTGAAGCCAATTACCCAGGGCCTCCAGAGCAGCTACTGCTGAGCTCTGCATAAGTCAGAAAGTGAGGTTTTGCTAACATGGATCTGCTTATAGAGTTCACTTCAAGGCTCTGAAGTGGAGGCCTGAGACTTGTCATCCAATCCAATGACCAGCCTCCCCTTCTAAATCCTGCATCCATTGCTTGGTGCCTGCAGGCTGTACAATTGCCTCTGAATGAATGCGTCTGTATGGGAGGGGGGGAGCACACGATTGGTCTCTTTCATAAGACTGTTTTTACATTGGATTGTAGCCAGAACTGGCCCAGAACTTACACAACTCCTTGTCTGGCCATTGTGGCGTGCAAGAGCATGAGATATTGTTCCCATTAGTGTCCAAACAAGATGTGGCATAAGCTATTATGGGGAACATACAATAACTTGTGCAGAAGCCTGGATCAAGGCTGTACTTTGAGACACCTGGAGGTGCTAGCCTTAAAAAAACACCAAAACAAACAAACAAACAAAAATCCTCAGTGCAGTCCAATCCCTTCTTTTCCTCTACCTGAATTTTCGTTAGGTAGTCTTCCTTCTTCAGCAGGGGGTAGAGGAATAATTATGCATGGCCACGTAAATGGCAGGTTGCACAAGCACCTCGTCTGTTACATTTGTAACCCACCTTGTGACTGCTCTCATTGTGTTTGCTCCACAGTTCCAGCTGCAGTCTTTACGGATCGTATGTAGTGGCTTGTGGGCAGAGGAAGACAGATGCTGTGATCTCCCTTCAATGGTAAGGCAGGAGTGAGTTCTGGGCTCATTGTGATGAGATGGGGGTGTCAGGAGCCGGGACATACACAGGAATGGCATTTTGAATAGAATTTTCATAGCCTCAGGAGGAGAACTTTTATTTTTTCCTGAGAAACTGATAAAATTAGCTATCACCAAGAGGGAAGATCGTGATGCATCATGGGAAATGTAGTCTGGCTCAGTACTAGAGCAGTATGGTAACATTTTCAGCAGTGCTTAAGTCCCATGCTCAAAAGGGACTTACAAGGCTAAGGACCATTAACGTTCAATGAGACTTAGGTGCATAAGTGCCTGAGTTGTGAAAATGGTACTTCACTTTTGAAAGCGTTTCCCGTAATCCATTTCACTTTTGCTGCATGGCCATTAAAACCAGCTTATGTGTTCTCTCTCTCTCTCTTTCTTTCTTTCTTTAGAGAAATGAAGAGACCTGTCCTACCTTGACCCCTTCCTGCACCTGCACTTCAGGCATCCCAGGCCTACCAGGTCCTCCAGGGCCCCCTGTAAGTTTGTCTTTTCACATTTGTTCCTGGAAATGTTTCTAGAACCATGTATTATCTGGCACTCTCATGGCACATCACAGCCATGTGCAAAGGAGAGTGTCCCTGCCATGAGTTCACAGTTTAGGCAGACGCTGGACAGAGGGAGAAAAGGGCAGCATTAAAAAGAAATGTGTAAGCAGTGAGATATGCTGCAGATCATGCAGCTTTGTTTATCATCTCTTCTGAGCTCTAATAACTGATTAAAGGATGTGGTAGCTCTTCTCTGCTCAACCCAGATCCAGTGACTTTTACTTGCCATGCTGAGTTTCTCTTCTCTAGGTTCTGAACAGCAAGTAAATGCTAGAGTTGGCTGCCCAGATTTCCATCCTGAACTTTCCAGTTAATATCAGAGATGGGAGGAAGCCAAAACATATTGATCCAGATATCAAATGCCAACAAAGCAAAGAGTGCAGGGAGCTGGCGTTGTGATCTAAACCCATCTCTGCATATGGATTTGTATTTTCATAATGCTGAATAATATAACAACTGCAGATGTTTGTGGCTCCTGCCGCAGCCATCTCAATCTGGGCTGGCCGTTGCTTTTGTATTTCTCTCCGACTACCAAAAAGAAAAGAGTTATCTGGTAAGGCAACAGTGACAGCTGGGCGTAGAGAGAACATTACTGGACTAATCTTCTTATGAGAGAGGGGCTGGATTCCCTTTTCATTTGCCTATATAGATCTGTTGGATAGGAAGCTCTGAAACCCTGTATGAAGACTTGAAATGCAAAAGGCAGGGTGTGGAAATCTTGGCTTAAATAAGGATTTAACACAGAAAAGAGGGAGTCTTGTATGTGTGTCTTCAGTGAAACCTCCAACCAGTCTCTGCGATGCACAAACCCACTCAAGGAAGAGTGCATCTTGACTCTAGCTCTCAGTCGCTCTGGTTGTTCCTAGCCGAGAATACAGTTATGACACATCTGCTTCGTGAAGTATAAAATCCTGACAGATTTGTGACTGGGACAAAACGCTTCCTAACATGTCTCAAGTTTTTGCAGATGAGAATAGTGAGCAAAGAGGTCTCATGCACATCTGCTCTTCCCTCGTGAGCAGGGATAGACCCCTTTTGGGTATCCCGTAAATAACCTCTAGCAAAGCTCCTAGTCACACTTGCGTAATCCAAATCCATTGCTGTTTAGATTGAAGAACAGAAACCGTCAGATTAAAACGTCAATAGTTCATACTGCACCTGTGCATGCTAGAAAATTAGTTTCCTCTTTGATCCAGTGGTTATGCGGATGCGCAGATAAGCCAGGTCTCGCTGGATGCAATGCCCTTCCCCCCTGCGAGCAAGTTCAATTGGAGATTATGTAAAATAAAATGTGTACTCCTGAGTATGTACAAGTGCAAGCTTGTTCCAGCCACATCTTCCTGCAAGTGGCTGGAATAGAGATTAATCAGCATCAGTCCAGGAGAAATGTGTGTAATCTCATTACACTACTGGCATGCTTCCTTTGCATTTCTGCATTCCCATTTGGTACTTCTCCTTTTTATGGAATATGCTAAAATACGGGAGGCAGGAGGGTCTGATTCTGATCTCTCTTACACCATTTACCCCATAGGGATGTAACTTTTACCTGCTTGTTACTGTTCAGCCCACTCAAAATCATTTGCGGCAGCCTACACTTTTACATATGAGAGAAAGGCCATCGTGCAGGGAGCATGAGAGGAGCTTTTCGCATCCACTCCCAGCCAAGGGGAGAGCTTTCACAACTGCAGGCCCCGCGTGGGCTGAGCTGAGTGCGATCTAGAGATGAGGCTGAACTAAAATGCTGGATATGAGCCCTTGCAAAATTCAGTGAAATCCTAATTCAGATCTGCCTCCAGCGCTAGTCTTCACCACTTGGGGACCATCATTAAACAGGAACTCTTTGCTTTGTGTTAATATTGCCCTTTGTAGAGTCAACCAGGCGGCTATGCAATGAAACAGATGGAGCAGAGAGTTGCCTCCTGTGGGAAACATAGGATGAAACGCAAAATCACATCTAGTCAAACCCCACGGCCCCTGATGCCATCTTCATCACCCCTTTGTTACATTTCCAAAGCCAAGCAACTCAGGCTTTCTTCCATGCTTCCTCTGTGGAAGAAACTCCCAGTAAGCATCCATAAAAGGGGTGGGTGTGTGTGTGTGTGTGTGTGTGTGTGTGTGTGTGTGTGAGAGAGAGAGAGAGAGAGAGAGAGAGAGGGGCCTGGCCTGACATGAGTGATTGACACATGGAAGGAGGCCTCGTTACTTGAAAGGTAGAATTGGGAGATAAATTGAGCATTAGGCTAAAAAGACAGACTGTCTGGCCCAGCTCAGGTAAGTGGGAGAACACTCAGGGAACAATCTAGTGTAAACGAGGTAATCATGAACAAGCAAGGTAGGAATGCACCGCGATTAGTTCTTGGAAAATAACCAAGCCACGCCAACAATGTGTGTGCAATGTTATACATGCGACGAGGTGGTAATGCAAAGAAAAGGAGAGGATTGCTGGGTAACTTTGGAGCTGTAATGTACTCTGCATCCATCTCCCCTGCCTCTGAGTTTGATCAGCTCAGTGTAGCACTAAAGATACCTGAGTCCCAGAGTCGCTGAATTCTTGGGAAACTGAATGAAAAGAGGTCTTAGAAGGGATTCCGAAATGCTACTGCAGCACACACACTTTTTCATGTTAATAATGAAATATTAACTTCTTAATGTTAATATCAAGATAGTCTTGTGCTTTGTCCCACTTCGGCAGGGTAGTCCTGGCAGAAGAGGACCACAAGGGGAACAGGGTGAGCCAGGGCCAAAGGTGAGTAAAGGACAATGCCAGGGCTTGGTTTTTCTTTCAGGCAGCTATAAATGTCTATACAGACAAGAGTGAGCGAATTCAACTCCACTAGCCCAGTGGCCTTGCATTTGCTTACTCAGGTGGGAATTCATCCCTAGCAAATGATTGCGGATTGAGCCTTCTGACTCCTATGGGCAGGGGTCCATAGATTTTCGAAACAGAACAATGAAAATCTGTGTAATTGAAAAGAGGAATAAATGATTATTGAAGAACTAAGTGGATGCTCAGGGCTAGATTAAGACATTATCCCTGCTCCAAAATTCTCCAGACACCTGCCTGTTGATTAATGAGATGTATCCACTAAGTGTCTTTCTAGAAAAGCAACCTGACTCCATCCAAAAATGTTCATTGCAGTTTTGTGCGTCTCTTGCTGTCTCTGCCATTCATGGCCAATGTGATCTGGTTCCTTGGCATTTTTATGACAGATGTGAAGTACAGTGAGAGCCCTGGAAACTGGATATGTCTCTTATGCAAAAGAGCCGAGACAAGCACAAAACAAAACACTGGATCAGAACATGCTGGAATTTGGCAGACAGGAAAGGCATTGAAATCCATATCCAGAGTGTTTGCAAATTGGAGTCATTGCTATGTGTTACCCACTAAAGCATGATTCAGAGAATTGAGTAGAGGAGCAAGGAAAAAAAAAACCCACAGGTCCCTTTTTCAAACAAACAGCACAGATGCCAGCACCATTCAGAGAGTTGGTCAGAAAAAGACAGCCGAAAACTGTCCATTTGTTCAGTGAGTCTTTGTACAATCCCCACCTCCACCCCTCAATTTTTCACCAGTTCCAAAACGCAGAATGATTGATATGCTGCAGAGCAGAGCTACACCTGCTTTCCTGCAACCCAGTGGGACTTTTGCTGTTGACTACACTGGAAGCTGGATCAAAACCTAGCCCTGCAAAGGCACGAGCTAGACAGCTGAAGATATTGGGCATATTCAGCCATTCCCTCTTCCTTCTGCATCCAGTAATGGCTTTGTCCTAACAGATTGTATCCGTGCATGTGGATGTTGCCTGTTGTGCCTCCCCCCATTCGGTTTCATTTCTTTTGACTGGCTTTAGGGTGAGCCAGGTCCTCCTGGACAAGTCGGACCAGAGGGCCCGGGTGGACAGGAAGGGGCACCCGGCTCCCAAGGAATCGCTCTGCAGGGTCCAGTGGTATGTGATCTCTCCCATTGCTTTTTTCCAGCTCCCGCTCTTTGTGTTCAGGGTACATCTGTATGCGGGGGTCTGGTTTCGATTGCTACAGGGATGTGGTATGTGATAAAAACACAGGCGCCCTATCACTACCAGCTGCCCTGTTGCTGCTCGAGGCATGGCTGGTTTGTCTAATGTTGATAAGGCCCTCAACTGAATCGCTGTGGTTTGAAAACTGGTCACAGGGACAGCTGATCCCTAGTGTAGCCCTTGAAGAGTCCAGCAGAATATTAACTTTTCAGCAGTCAGTTGGCACGGTTAGTGGAGCAACGGGGTGAAGGTCTACCTACGCCACGCACGTGTTTATACCCGCAGGCTCCTAGCAGCATGCGAATGCCAGAACCAGTACTCGGGAATGGAGGGGTACAAGGATCCCGATGGGCACAAATCTCTTCGAAGGGAAGGGAAGGGGTTACTGGCATTTTGGCCTGGCTGAACCATCCATTAGTGATGAGTGGCCATGGAACATTAGATTGCTGCCAACTTACGGGATAGAACGGAATACAGGTGGCTTTTGTTATATCTTGATTGCAGGGGCCACCAGGAATTAAAGGGGAGAAAGGCGACACTGGAAGTCCAGGCATGCAGGTAATATCAACACCATCGCTCCTTTGGCTCAAAGATCTACCCCGTTCCCTGCTGAACATTGGAAGCAGGATTTGAAATCCAAGGAGTTAGCTTTCATTACTGCCATCCCTACTTCGACACCACATCTCCGCCACGCAGGAATCCTGCGGTAATACTTTACGTTGACATGGTGCGCTCAGAGCCAAGCCTGCATGGGCGCTTGGGAAACATTTAACAATTCAGCCTCTCACCAAACTTGCAGCCCCGCAAGCATTATTGTGCTTGTTTCCCAGAGGAATAAACCAGGCCATGGACATTCAGTAAAGCGATGCCGTAACTAGGAGTAGAAGCCAGCAGCCCTACTTCTCTACCGCTTCCTAAATATCTCCAGTGCAGAAGAGGCAGGAAAGCTAGTTGGGCCTGAAAAATGCTTTGGGACTCCCTACTATGGAAAGTTCTGTTTAAATATAAGACATTGGGGGAGGAGAGAGAAGAGGAGTCTGACCTTGGTGGTGAATGAGGGAGAATTCAGCTCATGTCCCTGAAAACAGAGTAAATTGCAAATAGAATTTCATTGATGTTTTTAGTGCGCTGTTTCCTTTTTGTTCAGCTGTGCTTGCTTGTCCTCGGTGGTGGTCACCTCTATTTCCACCCTTAAAAATAAGATCTGGGAGGTAATTGCTGGCTGCCAGACTTACCCAGCAATTCTGTTTTACAGGGCATTCCTGGTGCCCAGGGAACTCCAGGCAGAGATGGCATTCAGGGGGCAAAGGTAAAACACCCAGACCCAGAGTTTCTAACGTAGGCACCTAGCCATCTAGATGTGGCCTGATTTGCAAGAGATGCTGAGAACCTGCAGGTCCTGATGTGCTGAGGGAAACTGAGGTTGCTCAGCACCTCTGAAAACTGGTCCATTTTAGGTGCGTAAATAAGGACTTGGGCACTTAACTTTTAGTCACTCAAGTCTGAAACCTTTGTCCATATTGGTTCCGTACCACTTCCTGTAAAGTGCATGTCAGAGTGTACAGGAGGCGGGGAGGAATTGGCTTGAGAGGTGGAGGAGAGATTTGCTCTCCGGTTACTTCCCACATGACCCTTTACCTGACAAAGAGCTCTGGGGTCCTATTCTCATAGCATCTTGGAGTAAGCATAGATATTCTGCTATCGACTGGCGGCATCCTCAGTTTTTTCTACTCTCCACTCTGCGGTTGTTCTCGGGGCAAGCCTATGGCAGTAGGAATGGGTGAATTGCCTCAAATTTGGCCAGAAAATTCTTCAGCTAAATTTCTGTAACTGGGCAGTTGCCAATGTGCTTGGCGGATTTTATGTTCAGTTTTAAGCCCTGGCTAAACAGACTTTGGGGTAAGGCACCACAACACCACCCCCTCAGCTCTCACCAGTGCTGCGTGGACCCTCTTGTTAACACACTGTTGGGTTTGCAGGGGGTGAGAGGACTGGAAGGCACAGCGGGGCCTCCGGGGCCACCAGGACCCAGGGTAAGAGCTTGCGCTAAATGTCAGTATAAAGCTTATCATCAGCAAGATCTCACTTCCTGCTGACTTTTACAACGGGTCATCACAGGGCTAGAACCTGGGACTCTCAGCACCGACCTCTACCACTTCAGTTTAAGGAGTAACTCCATCAGCTAGTAGCAGTAGTAGACTTATCTAGTGGAGCAGTCTCTAGAGGGACATGCACTTTGCCAGAGGTCCCATGGGCGATCATTCCTCTTTCTTAGATGGTGGATGATTTGAAGGCATTTTACAGGAATGCTAGACTGAAGTTACCAGCTAGAGCTGGGCTTGATGCTTGACAAGATCTCCTCATTCAGTGTAGTGGGATACGAAGCTCCAATACCTAGCTTTAGTTTTCCCAAGGATGGCCCTGGAGTCTATCTATGAGTTTAGATGGCTCCACTCATGTTAGTGTTGAGTACTTCATGACACTATTAGCAGAGGTGAACTATTCTATCCCCAACTTACAGATAAAGACTGAGACATAGAAAGGCTCACCGAGCCACTTCCCAAGTGCAGGCACTACCCGGCAGGCCTGGGAATTGAACCCCAGTTCACTGAGTCCCAACCTGAGCCACCCAAACAGTCTTTGAGCAGTAAGGATCACCTATCCACTATGATCCATTTCTTCTTCTCATTTCCCCATGGTCTGCCCCAAATAGCAGTCAGTCATTATGGACTGGAATCCAGTGAGTGAAAAATTACATACCTCAAGCAAATAACTGATTCTTCCTTCCTATCTGATTCTGGCAAGTCCAGAAACACCTGAGGAGCAGAGGGATATGTCCAGAGCATGGAGGGGGTTTTGTTTGTTTTACTTTAAACACTTCTTCATTATTGATGCAGTTACACATTGGAGGGAAACAGAACTCTTAATAAAAAAAAAGGCATTAGATGGCCAACGAAAGGATGTGCTGGGGGCTAAGAGTGAAATAATCTGAATAGAGAATGAAAGAGCTAAAAACCAAAGGTTGAAAACCACACTGCATGTCATGAGCACAATTCACATCTGTTCTCGTGACAATAATTGAGACAGTAATAGGAAATGATGTGAACGTGACTCATGCATGCTCGACTCAACGCTGTGTTCGTGATTGGATGGTGCGCTGACACAAACCTTAAGGGAACAATGCCCTTACCAGAGCCCTCTAAAATAATTCTGCTAGTGGCTTCGGCGTCATAGGGAGATGTCAGCCTCAAGTAGCAGAAAAAGAAAGTGTGCAATGGCCTGGCCTGCTCTGCAGTTGCATCTCACAATTTAATCTCTGCAGGGTTTCCAAGGAATAACAGGTTCCCGAGGCAGCAGCGGTGAACGAGGACCTCCAGGTGATGTTGGCCCCACAGTAAGTTTGGGGTTTTTTCTCACCTTCATGTTGTGGCATTCTAGGGAGGCCGATGTGGACACGGATCCTGAAGAAGTCCTAAAATAGAAATGAGATGCAGCTGCAAAGTTCAGCACTGTTTCTGAACTTCCTCAAAGTTTAAATGTGTGTGGATCTGAGGGCTTTTGTTCAGATCCCTCTCTTCTGTTGGAAGAGTCTCTGGCTAGTCATCAAAGATCTGGCTGGCAAAGGCACTGGAGTATACTCAGGGCTAGCTGTTCATGGCACTCATTGCCCTCGGTAGGACTCTGAGCTAAATAAAATCCAGGAATCAAAAATGTCCAGTGTAAGATCCTGGGCCAGAGGAAGAAAGCAGTAGAGATGGGCCTGAACCAAACCTACAGAACCAAACTTTTTGGCTGAGCCTTAGCTCAGATCTGAACTTTTCAGTTGTCACCTTAGTGCAGATAAAGAATGCTTAAAAATAACCCTCCATTATTATATGAATTTGAAACACATTTGGTTTTCTGTTGTGGGGTAGTGGCCATCAGAGTAGGTGGACCGTACATTACCTTACAAGTACACAAAAAATGGAAGCTGAATTTCAGATAACTAGACACACTCCAGACCATTAGACAGGAGCAAGTCATTTTGATTAACAGGCACAGAAGAGACCAAATCCACTTACCTGGAGGAGATCTCTTCAGTTTGCATGTTGCTCCTCTGTGATTGGCAGAGATGGACCATATGACTCCTTACACCAGCACATTCTTGGTGGTGAAGTGGACATGTGCGGGGATCTCTTCTCCCACTGAGGCACAGAGGATTCACACTGATGCGGAAGGAAGTCAACAGTGTAAATTATCTGAGAGTCTGTTGGAGACAATAGCTATCTGAATTTAGGACTGGAACTCCCTCTTAACTTCCCCCATCATGCCTGGATATTGCAGATGACTTCACAGAACAGAGAGCTACCTAGAGTAAATGCTGCAATGTCTGGGAACAATAGGAATCAATAACATTGGTGTTTCAGCAACAACGTACTTAGCTTCAAAGATGGTAGCCGTTAGGTCAGTTTCCAGTTTATCTACTTCTCTGCACCCACGATACTTACTGCTTCACAGAATTGTGGCCGAACAAAGTGACGTTTGTACATAATTCTGTGATATACAACTATATGCCAAATAAAGGGGCTCTGCCTGTGCAAACTAGTATCTTTTATACAACTGCTTGCACATTTGTGGGGTTCTGTACAAGCAAATGGCTGAGACTCCAGTTTTGGAAGGAGCACCTAAAAAGGTCCACAGAAAAGGTAGACCTTAATTTAGAATTGACCTGAAAATGTTTTTGTGTGTTGTGCACACCACCAGCTGGTTTCTTGAGAATCACAACAGCAAACTAGCATAATAGTGCTGGCTTTTAGTAAAGTTAGTAAATTGTCAAGGTTGGATATTAGGAAAAACTTTCTCACTAGGAGGGTGGTGAAGCATTGGAATGGGTTACCTAGAGAGGTGGTGGAATCTCCGTCTTTGGAGATATTTAAGGCCCCGTTAGACAATACCCTGGCTGGGATGATTTAGTGGGAATGGTCCTGCTTTTCGCAGGGGGTTGGACTAGATGACCTCATGCGGTCCCTTCCAACCCTATGATTCTATGATTTTTCACCTCTCAGATTCAGAAGTGTTTATTTTTGCTTTATCTTCTCAACAGGGTCTACCTGGCCCAAAGGGGGAAAGAGGCGAGAAAGTGAGTTTTTGTTTTTTGTTTTTTTTCCTTCTTGGAGTTCTTTGTAGCATGCAATATACTGAGCAGGTGCAGCCCTGAAAGGATTGAACAGCTGTCCAAGTGACAATGACTTGATTAAGCCACTTTAGTGCTGAACTACCACATTTACCTGTTGCTTCTTAGCTTTCCAGTTACCTGAACGATTGTCCCCTGGGAATCTGACCTCATTTTGCGACAGTCTGAGTCTCCCAAACCCCCCGGGAAAAAAACCTCCACCAACAACTGGATTCCCATTAAGGATTTTTCTATTAAAATATATTGTATAATAATTCGGATGAACTCCATAAAATGTTGTGGGTCAGATCCCCAGCTACAGTAAATAGCTGCGGCTTCACTGGAATGGGAGGATTTACAGCAGCTGAGGATCTGCTCTATTGAGGGGGGGTTTTCCTAAGGCAGCTCTGCCTAAATTTTTCGATCGTGCCTGAGTTCCATTTTCAAGGGTCCCTTAGCCCCAGGCCTTCAAGGGTATTTGGGCACTTGCCTTCCCTTGCTTTCAATGGGAGTTAGGCATTTTTGAGGATTTGGACATTAGGGGCTTACGTCCCATTGATTTAGCTGGCTTTGACCCCTTTTTTACTTGTCCTGACTCCTGTGAGGTAGCCAGCAGGAGCCAGAGAATCCACACAGCTCTTATAGTCAGCCAGCCAGTAAATTACACATGAGAACTGGCAAAACTCAAGCCTGTAGGTGGTGCAAATAGGAAACATGTCACAATGATTGAAGTCAGTGGAAGTTTTTCCACTGCTTTCAGTGGGCTTTGGATCATCCCATAGAAGCCTCAGGTCTGGACTTCTCTGTCTGGGGGTTCCCTTTTCAGCTGTCTTTGGGTACAGCTATGCTGCATAGAAAAAACACATGGCGCCATGTCCGTTGACTTGGGTTTACACTACAGGACTGAACATAGCAGTGTAGGTTTTCCTGCTCAGACTGGAACCTGGGGTCCAAGACCTTCCCCTGTCCCTGCATGTCGGAGCCTGGACTCTAATCCGAGGGGGGATGCCTACACTGATAATTTCAGCCCAAGCCCCCCGTCAATTGACCCCAGCCTTGAGACCTGGTACTGCAGATACTTTGCAATGTAGACATACTTAGCCATTGGGTACAAGACTTTTCTAGTTGAAGCTGGTACCTTATTGTTCATTTGTCACCTCCTTTTTTCACCAGCTCTTCTTCCATTGAGCTGTTTTGTGATGTGATTGCTGTTTTTTTCTGGGCCTTGTGCCCAGATTTTATTTAACTGTGTAAGATTGCACAGGGATCACAGAAGTACCAGTCACTGATAAATATTTCATAAAGAGGTTTTGGAAGGGTTCCATTTTCATACAGCTATGAATTTTCATGGGTAGTATCAATGCTTATTTCCAAGTAGCTTAAATCCTGCTTCGCAAAACCTTGAAGAAAAAACTCAAAGCAATTGTTCTTTATTCAGCATGTAATGACTGTAGGAGTCAAGATTCATTCATCAAAGACTCAGAAATAAAAGGCATAAAATTGTAATATTTAGTCATATTATTGGAAGCATCTCTGACCAGTGACATATGCTAGATATATTATCATCCTTCAAGCTATATAAATACATATACAAATTCATTCCAATTGTGATGAATTCATTTATCAGTGATGGAACTTTAATCAATTTATAGGTGCAGGGCAAGCCAAAATTGCTATTTACCAATTTAGATTAGATTGCTTCAAAGCCCATTGATAAATAAATATAGACCTCTCATGGTGATGAATATTGTGGTAGCTCAAGCTTTTGGTGCCATCAGAAAACCTGCATTCTATTCACTTAATTTCAAAAATATTTAATTATTTTTCATTTTACTTCAGGGTGAACCACAGTCCCTGGCCACAATTTACCAGCTGGTTAGTCAGGCTTGTGAGCAGCTGATTCAGAGTGAGTAGCACGTTTCTTTGGGCAATAGAGTTTAAGGCTATGTCTACACTTGGCCAAATAAGTCGACTTTGCTAAATTGACTTAACATGTCTACACTCAAAAATTAAGTGGACTTAAAAGGCACCTGCCAAATCAACTTAGAGCATCCACTCTTAAGTCGACTTAATTTGTAAGTGTAGACGCACCCTATGTTACTGGTAATTTAATGAAGAACCTAATCCAAAATCCATTGGCCGGAGGCCTTCCCTTGACTTCAGTGTTTTAGATCAGGCCCAAAGAGTCTGATCCTGTGAGGTGCTGAGTGTTAAAGTGAGGAATCTCCTCTCGGGCTGACCCACAAACTGAACATTTCCCCCACATTATATTAGCACAAATACCTGTGAAATATATCTTCTAAGGGGAGAGAAAGGCTTGGATTAAAACTTGATTCTTTTAGACAGAGGTGGCCTTTGGCTATTGGGAGACCTAGGCAAAGGCCCATTCGCAGGACTCTCTCTAAGCCAGTAGGAGCCCCCTGTAAGCCCCTCTGCTCCCCACTCCAGCCCCAGCTTGCTGACACCCCGGTACCCTCCCCGCCCCCAGTCCAAGCTTGCCGACACCACCCTCCCGTGGCCCCAGCTCTCCCCTATGCCCCAGCTCCTTGCTGCTGCCCCCCCTCCCTCAGCCCCAGCTTCTTTGCTGCCAGCCCCAGGAGCCAGTTCCTCTTCCTGCTGCCAATCAAAGCGAACATGGCTTTTGGGGAAGGGGGAAAGGAGGCAATGGGGCCCCTTACTGCTCAAGGCCCCACGTGTGCACTTGCTTTGCCTACCCCAAAAGCCAGCTCTGCCTTTAGAATACATTACTGCCATTTTCCTTGATCTGACCCCCCAGTTTCTACAGCAGAGAAAAACAAGGCTTTTATTGTGCATGTGATTTGTCTAACTTGGAAAAATAATACAGCCTGGTCCAAGTGCCTTTTGCTCATCTAAGCATCTCCTCTGGAGTGGAGATGAAGCAGTTTATTTTCTGACTTGCCTTCTCAGCTCACGTGTTGAAATTTGACACATTCATCCACGAGCATACAAGGAAGCCTGTTCCTGTGTGGGAGGATACATTGACACAGGGAAGACCTGGACCACCTGGTCTTCCAGGTACTTCTGGGACAAGAGGAGAAAGAGGAGAAGGTGGCATCCCTGGACAGCCAGGCAAAGATGGGTATCCTGGGGAAAGAGGTACTGACTAAAATATTCTTCAGCAGGGCTGCACCATGGCCTTATTTCTGAAAGTAATAGCACCTAATGAAGGGTGGCTTCTGCACCTAAAATGAATCCTTGGTCTAGGTAAACCTCCCATCGGGGCCCTGACAACTGGGCTCAGGTCCACTTTCAAATTTATTCAGCATGCTTTAGGGATTGTCACTAGCCCCAAAGATCCCTGTTAGAGTCTTCTCCTCCCTGCTTGGAAGTTACTGGATCAGAGGGGTTGATTTCAGTCTCTGTCTAAGATATGCAGCTTGTTTCAGGACCAACTCCCTATTTGTGGTTGGAAGACACTGAGTCATTCTCCCCATTAATATTACAAACAAGTGGCATGTCTGTTCAGTATTGCCATGCATGAGTGCCTTTCCTGTGTCTGAATATCTGTACAATAGATGTTCAAGGACTTAGTCCTCTATTTCTGAGTCAGTCATATCACGCTGGCATTGCATCTGTTTAGCAAAGTGGGTCCCTAACAGCCATTCTCTAACTGCATCACCCAGTAGCCCTCATCTCTTGCCATCCTCTCACCTCCTCAGCTCTGCCAGTGACTCTTCTCCACCTCTTTTCAAACTCTGCCTCTGTTCAGATGAAAAGACATTTAGGACAAGCAGCTATTTTTGCAAACGCAAAGGACCGCTCCCTCCACTGAATGTTCTGTTGCGGTTTGAGTCCTAGACCTCTTGGGTGATTGCTGCTGCTCTCTCAGAAGCATGTGTTCCCCTCAAAGAGTGCCCACTTCAGAGGCAGGTCCCATGTTGATGCAAGCATGTGATGGTAGGAGATGCAAAGTCAGCTGTTAATATGAGGAAATAACGTGTGTGAATTTTTGTAAAATATTTGTTGAAGGGTCTTTAGCTTTAAAAGGGCTACAAGTCTCCTTGTTTGATTAACTGAACCATTTAGTCAGTTCTGACCTGAAAATGTAAAGCATATCAAAAGGACAATTAAGTGGAGAGGGGCTGTCACAGACCCCAAATATTTCCAGCGGATCACGTGAGGAGACAGATCCCCTAGACAAAGAACCTTCAGTGTAGGGCTGGTCAAAAGCTCTTGGCCAAAACTTCTGTCCAAAAAAAAAGCAGTTTCCTCAAGAGAAATGAAAAAGAGCTATTTCCTTAAGAGAAATGTCTTGAGGAGGCTGGAAAGGTGACGTAGATGAGGTAATATCTTCTGCTGGATCAGCTTGTATTGGTGAGACACACACTTTCAAGCTATCCTGAATTCTTCTGTGGAAGCACATCAGTTCTGACTGTTTCACCGGGAACGTGAGACTGACCCATTGTTTAGGGGTCAGGATCTTTAACCGATGCACGGGAGACCCAGGCTAGAGTCAGAGCAGGGTTGTGCTCCGAGTCTAGCATGTTCCTGGCCAGTGTCTTAGCCACCAGGCTGGTGATGCTATGGGAACTTTTGTGAGGTCTCAGTTTCATGCCTCATTAGAATGAAAACAAGTTCCCAAACTTCAAACGGTTTCAGACTGGAGTGGCTGTTTTGCCAGACCCTCCCTGAGAAGTTGCAGCCCAGCCATCCCATCAGTCATATGCAGCTGGACCCGTTGCCCAGAGAGTCCTGCAGTTGGGTGCTGGCCCTGGGAGGTGGGAAGAGATGGGCTGGAGAGGAAGAGCTACCAAGTCGGCTCAGAAAGATTAGCTGATTCACAGCAGAGCAACGCAGATCATGCAGACCTTGTGGAGAAAGTCACTTTACAGCTTCACTAAACCCTTCACTGATGAATGCTGTTTAACAGCAACCTAACATTGCATGCATGCATTGCACTGAAAGACCAGTTATAAATAATATGAAAAGATCACTCAATGTATATGATTTTGATAAATAACCCTGAAACAAATTCATCACATACAAGCATGGTCACATTTAGGGAACAATGCCCACGCTGCCCAAAAGATAGACATACAGGGCTGCACAGGAAAGATTATGTGTGGTGCTAAAGACCATAACCTCTTAAAAGACCAGCACCTAAGAGCCACCTTATTGTGTGACTGGAGCAGAGGGTATTAATTCAGGGAAAGTTGTGACGCTCTGGTAAGTGACATCTCTCTTATCCTCAAACAGGGGGACCAGGACCCAAGGGAGAGAAAGGTATGGCTGGAGCCAGCAAGGAAGGAGTGCAGGGTACAAGAGGACCAGCAGGTACAGTGAATACAATCTTTTTTTTGTTTCAGTCGTGAGGTTGACTCTTTATCTGGGCTCCCAAGGAGTTTGAGCAAACACGTTGTGCATGGGTTGCAACAGCCTCCTACCAAGTTCAAAGCAACACTCAGACTCACTGGGCAAATTAGCCTGAACCAGTCCCTGGTGGGGTTGCCAGCATCTTCATCTGAAGCATCTGGTACCGGCTACTATCAGATCTAGAAAAACTAAACTCTATGGACCATGGGGTCTGCTTCAGTATGGCAGTTCTTCTATTCCTAACACTCAGTGGACATATTTGCCAAAGAGCCTCTCTTCGGGAAACATCTGCCAGGGCAAAGGCACAAATTCCCACCCACTCCATACTTATTAGGTGACTGTACCTTTAAATTACACAATTTATCTAGACTATTCGTGTTGCCTACAATGTTGCAGAGTTTTGTGCACCCAGGGCCAGATGCTACAGTGGTATAAGATAGCTGTGGATGTGTCTCTTAGAGTGGAAGGCCCTTTGAAAATTGGCCCTACTTTGTTGGAACCTAAAACCTCTCTCAATTCTGCCATCACTAAGAACATGATCTGTGTTGGGTGAAGTCAATGAGATTATTGCTGACTTCAGTGAGAGCAGGCTCCAGAAGAGGAGCATTGCAGAAAGTATTTTTTCCCATAGATTTAAGATTTTGTTATTGACATGGGAAAACATAAAACCAATGATTCTTGCCAGGATCCTGGGTTGGTAATTCTCTTTGGGGGAGACCTTGGGGAAATTCCCTAATCCTGATCTCCTTCCCATCAGGGGTTGGATGCACTCCCTACAGGTGAAGAGATCTCATTTTACTAATCAATAATTCCTCTCCTTTTCCTGATGTTCAGGAGACAGCACTGATGAATGTGGCCAAGAATACTTTCTAACCTTCCTTAGCCAGAATGATGCTGGCCATATCACAAAGCTGCTAGGACACTGGTGAATAGAAGGAAAGGATTAAACTGTAAGAAATGGGAAAGGGGTCGATGGGTCTTCATCAAGATGCAGAGTGGGCTTTCCAACCTCATCTTGCTTCAAAACAGGAGGGAGAGGAGAGAGCCCGTTGTGGGCATTCAGCAGAGAATAGATATAGCGGAGTCATATACTATTTGAGATGCCATTGATTTTTTCAGGCCCTTCAGGAGAACAAGTCACTGGGAACCCAGGTCCAAAGGGGTCCCCTGGGAGCACTGGGCCCCCAGGTTTTCCTGGTGACAGAGGCCATCCTGGTGAGCCTGGCTACCCAGGTGGTTGTGATCTCTCTGGATGCTACAAGACAAGTACAAGAGGTAAATCCTAATTCTTGAAACGAAGGGGATGATTTTAGAAGCTGACCCATGTATGTACCTGGGGTTACCTGGCTAACCTCTCCTAGAAAAATTGTTACTACTACTCCTTTCTTACTTTATTTTTCCTCTGGTCATTCTTTGAGGACAGTCTATCCTGGAGGACACTGTACCAAGTACTTAACACAATCAAAACACATGGAAAAATTTCTTCTGGCTGGCTGATGAACATTCAACTGTGGTTGGATTAGCCTTATATAGCTCTTGTTTTTACTCATCTCTCCATCATATACCTTGTATATACCACGTACAGGAAGGGGAACTGTCTCAAGACTTCTGCTGAAGGATATTTTCACCCTCCCTGGCAGTTGAACCTGTACTTAGCTCTGCCTGTGCCTCTGCCTATTTCCCGTTTTCTCCACTGATGTGGACCACATCTGGAGATGGCAAAGTAGATTATTAAAGATGCTTCTGCTTCATCATAATGGCCCTATTTTCCCTTATATGGAAGGCTTTTTTCTCCCAGTACTGAGCTACCCAGTTTAGTTTTTGGAGCATGTTGCCAATTGACCTGGGGTATTTTCATGGTACCAATAAAATGACATATTAATGCTTAGAAGAAAAGACTCCCAACTACATTAAGTCCAATGAAGTACAGAAACTAGCTGGTGCCTGGGAGCAGATTTGTAAGGAAGGAAGACTAATCACGTCCCTTCTGTCCTATTTATTCCTCTGTTCAGTAGTATCTCCTGTTTTTATCTCCATGTGTAGATTTCATCCCATGACGACGGAAGCAAGGCTGCTGTGGACAAGGTCTCTGTCCTTTGGAAACTTCTGCACCAAGGTTCTATCTAGCTAGAGCACAACTGCAACTTGAAAACGGCAAACTTTTCCCCCAGGTTGCACTGGATTTTAGTACGGAAGCTCAGAAGCTTAAAGCTCTAGCCACAAAACCAGACTATATGCAGACCATACCTAGTCACCCCCTCACCTATATTTCTCTTACTGCTTGAACCATTTTGCAGTGGACAATTGGTATGCCTGAACGGATGCTCCATGTCTTGCAACAGGGTAAAGAAATACAGTTAGAGGTTCAAGCTGTTAGAATTACAAGAGAGCTGAGCCAGGAAAGCCAACTTTATGGTACCTGAAATGTTCAAAAACCTATCTGGGGAAATGGTTTATGTTATCCACTTGTACCTTATTTTTTCAGCCATTATTATGGGGCAGCCATTATTATTTGCTCATAGATGAGCAATAAAGTACAAGGTACTGAAAATTCAAATCCATACAGTGGGGACAATGGCATGTTCTCTGTTGGGTGACAATGGAATAAACTCTCCTGCTATTTTATTGCTTCTGCCTTTGGGACAGTACAGAAGCCTTCCACCCCGTTTCATTATATACATGACTATGATTAAACTATGGACTCACGTCTGCAGAGGAGCGATGGAAGCCCTGTTGCCTAGTCTAGTTTTATAAATCTCAAGCAAAGTAGTAGAAAATAGAGCAATTGTGCATTGACAAGGATGGACTAGATAACCTACTGGTCTTCTCCATAGCGGTCTTCTGTGAGCATAGAAACTATTTTCCATTGTACCACATAGAATAGTGCATAACCATAGCATCACCTTTACCGGTATGCTATAAGGTGTTACTGTATGACACTAATTGTCAGGCCATAATTAGTCTTTCGTACCAAATTATATTAATACAGGTAATGCAACACCTTAATGATAATTGTTTGTTATTTTATGTTGTACCAGCTTGTACCAGTCCCAAACAAGATCTGTGTTGTAACCACTTACAAATAATTGCTTCTGAAACTGGGTTCTCTACACACAAAAAAAGAGCAAATAAAATGCCACCAGTGTTTGAAAATCTGGACTGATACTTCTTGCGTCACTTCTAGAAAGAAGTTTAGATACAAAAAAAAGGAGCAAAATGCCCATTATCATGCACCAAATTTGTACGCACATTTCCTCCGACTGTAGGCAAACTGTACACAAATGGCCCGTGGTGGTCACGTGTATACTCAATCACTTGTTTGCATTGGCAGGACCAGTAGCTGGGCACAGCTGATATGTTTGAAATTCTAGTCGATAATGATTTAACATTTAGTAACAGTTAGGAACCATGTTGCTAGGCCCTTTAGAAATACACAGATTAGATGTGGAAGTCCTCCTTACACCCCCTAAGCCACTTATTTTTGTAACTAAATAATAATTCTCATCTTTATGGAAAAGTCCTATTGGATGTAATAAGTTACAACCTTTCTGTAGTAATAAGTTACAACCTTTCTTTTTTGAACCCTTATGTAGGCTTGCTTAGAGAGTTATAACCCAGCTATGACACTACATAAAACACGGAAAGATCATTAAATTCCTTAACTATTGAGTAATTTTGATCAAACTCCACCGGATTCATCGTTAGTAATTTTCTGGAATGTTCACTAAGATGAGGATGTTCAATGTGATCAACATTTCCTATATTAAACATAGGAAGTCTAGAGGAAGACTAACCATGGACGTGACTTTTTCTGTCTGAATAAGGCAAAATGGGCAAGATTCTAAATGCGACCAATATAAACTAGGGATCCTTATGGGTTTCGGCTCAGACAAAGTGTTGTCAAGAAAAGAAAAGGCTTTCGGACAGGGTTAGGTGTGATTAGGGAGGGACATGGGTCCATCCTGCGCCTCTCTCCAACCTTTCCTCAGACCTGCAGAAAGCTGCAGCTCCTCCCTCGTCACCCTCCAAGTCAGACTCTAGGCAGCAAGTCAGTCCCAGGAAAGAGACCCCAACTACCAGGCAAGGGCTAAGAGGGTGAGTGAGCAATGGTAGCCAATCTAAGGCCACTGGAAAATTGGGCATCAGCTGGCATGATCAGCAGATATCCTGGGATGGGTGGGGGAACTAAACCCTGGCCCCTTGAGATCTCCAACAGAAGCCAGGAGGGTGGGGAGCTAAAAGCCCCACTGGCTGCCACCACCTGGGGAAGTTGTGGGGGGAAAGCTGAACCCAGCCCCCTGGCCAAAGCTAGAAGGTGTGTGGGTGGGGGGGGGGGGTAACTAAGCCTTGGTCCCCAGCATAAGCCAAATATGTGGTGGGGGGAAGCCATGGGGGTGGAGAGCCAGATCTGACTACTGGCCCTGGCAGAAGCCAAGCAGGGACACCCACCAGTAAAACCAGAAGTCAGCACCAATGTGTGCTGGAGTCCATGCAGTGTGACCAGATCAGAACTATTGGCTAAGCCACAATCCCTTGGCAAATAATTGGAGGGAGAAGGGGCTGGGGGAAAATGCCTTCCACAGGAAGAAGGTCCCCCAGCGTTCAGTCCCTCCAGGCTGGGTGGCTTCCAGCTATTCTTAGATGATGGCTGGTCACAGATCACCCACAACCTTCCACATGACAGCAGTGGCAGGGAAGGCTGGAGAGAGAAACTAGTGGGTTTTACCCCCAAATGCTGCAGCTGTATTCATGGGAGTCAGCCCTCAAAAATACCTACTTTTAGCATAAATGCACTGCACCGCTCCCAGAAGCCACAGAGCAGGAGATGCTTTTCTTCACTCCATGCCAAGAGCACCCTCAGGTTACCCCACTAACAGCAGGGAGATGTTTTTTGTTGTTTGCACTGTGCCTACTACAGCAGAAGGCTGTTCTGGGACCAAGGCGCTGGGCTGCTACAGTAATAGAAATTAATAGTCACAGCGACAAATGGATTTCTAGGAAGGCCCAGATTGTAATGCACTTCTCAGTGACGTGTATGCCACAAGCATCAACTGAGCTACAGAAGGCTACTCTCCGAGCACAGCAGGGTGGAAATCCCATGACAAACTTTGGAATCTTTTCTGCCCTGAGGTGGGATAAAATTGAGACTCTTCAAGGGTTTTCAAGAAAGGCTCAGAGTAACCAATCGCTTGGTGATTACAGCATTCACCTGGGATGTGGAAACCCAGCTTCAAATCCCTGCTTTGATTGAACTGCAGCATTTTGTGAGGACAGCCAGGTGGGAAATTGTTTTTGCATTGTATTGGCTAGTCTGGTAGGAGGGGGTCTCTCATTTTGACTAGAAATTCCATCCTGGACCAGAGAAAGCTTCCTGATCAAGGTTTCATCAAAACAGACCCTTTCCTGCAAAAAAGGTTATTTTCCAGTGAAAAGAACATTTCACTAGAAAAATTCCCTAACCAGCTCTAATTGTGAGCATCACAGTTCACTTCTAAAATTTGTAAAAATTATTAAATGGCCACTTATTGCATTTCTCTAGCTATGTAAACACAACGCTCCATTATGATTGACCTGTGGAATTGCACACAATCTAATCTATACATGTCCTGATTTTCTATACAATAAACACACTTTATTTAGTGTATTTCCCATGGAAGGTGGATCACATAGTTACACAACTAATAACTGCAGGTGCAGAGAGAGAAAAGAGTGAAAGGGAGACAAAGTATTCCAGTGATTTTAGAAAATTCAATGAGATGGCTAAAGCTGTTCCAGATTGTAAGAGCTGGAGAGGAAAAGGCCCTCAAAGGAGCAGTGGTAAAATGAGATGGAGAGACAGAAGCCTCGACAGGAACAGAGAGGAGCTGTAATGTAGACAAGGGAAAACGTTAAAAACAGAAGCCCATCCAAAATTTTACTTCATTACTTTTGAATGTTAATGAAAAAATGATGCCACACACTCATTCTCTTTGGTGAGCAGAGCTGACCACATCTCTTGCTAGATTAGCCTTAATCCACCATGTACATTTCTGGTCTAACTGATCATTTTTAAAGATGGCAGCAATTAAAAATAATCCCATGCATTACAAGCATGATATTGAAAACTTCACTAGCAAACTTTTTCCAGCAAGGACCTCATCTTGAAAAACTTTAGTCAGAACTAATCCTTGTTCAGGCAGAGAGTTCTGCGGAAAGAGATCAAACAGTGAATTAGACAGGCTATTTTATTTTAGAGCTCATTTAAAGCCTAGGTTTCATCACAGTGGGGGGAACAACCTGCTCTCAGCTGGAGCATGCTGAAAGGTGCCTTTTGAGGCCAGTCTCCTGTCCTTGTGTATGGGAAAGTTTTAATTCACTCAGACAGAGGAATTTAAAAATGACTTTTGCTTTCTTGGTGGATCCCTATTGTCTTCCTATGCAGAGCTGGCACTTATTTGTTTTTTTATTAGGAGAAATTACCTGTTTTAGTATGGGGAGGGGGTATCAGCTATATTCCCACATAGGGCCGCCAGTGAGCTAGCACTGGCTCTGTGCCCATGCACAGAGCCTGTTTTGCTAGAGCCCATCTTTCTAGTCATGTGATACATGCTAAGCAAACTCTGTTTCTCCATGGTCAACAGTTTGAGATTATATCTTTACATTTGCTCTTCTCCAAGCTAACGTGGCAATTGGTTTGGAATATTGTATTTGTGATTTTAGGAATAGTTCAATGGTGCACTAGCTCACCTTGTAACCATCCAGATGAAATTCAACCCCCTGCTACTCCATATTGTTGTCTATGCCAGAGGACACCTTTTAAAAATGCTTCCCCTTACCCCCATAGCATCTCAGTAAGATGAAATGAGACCATGTGAAAAGGGGCTCAAGAAACTAGAGGTGAACAGCACTTGGAAAATTGCCATACCCCATTTAATGATACAAAAAATTCTACATTTACTCTTCAAACTCAGCCAAGCAATAGCACTACCACAGCAACAAAAAAGCCTTGTAGAAAAACCTAGCATGCATAAGGATTTGCTACATGACAGAAAAGGAGAAAACGTACATTGGAGTAGAGAGAATGAAATAAAAGGAACACAGAGTACTCAGCAGCTGAAAGGACACTATTACAAACAGCTATTAGTAATAAAATGGCTACCTTCAGGTTAGTTGGGGCTGTCTTTGCTTAATTTAAAGGGCTGGGATCAGAAAGGCATGCTGGGAGAGGCAGCTCCTTCCTATAAGAGGGCAGGGTTGCAGAGGAGGGTGGGTTTAGAAGGATCTAGGTAGTGGTGGGAGGTTATTGACTGGGCTTTAGTCAGCATTGTGAATAGACATCTTACTGGGTGTTTGCTTGTTTAGGTAGCACTATTTGAGCATAGTTCTAAATTAAATTAGTTAGTAATTTTCAAAGCAAGTTTAGGGCAAAGGGAATTGATTATAACACTAAGCAATGAAGTGCTCCTCTAAGGGCTATTCCCTATAGTAGGGGAATGGATAAGGTGGCCTAAAATACTCTTTATTCTGGAAGTCTGAGGAGCAGTTATAGAATCTCTCAAGGCATGAAGATCTTAAGTCATGTTGGGCTCTGGTGTCACTCCACTGATGATACTGGGGCTGTAACAGGACTGATCCTGGCTCCCTGTATTGTTCTGTTGTAAGGGCCAGCTGCTGATTATTATTGAGTATCAATGGCTAAACAGATGATCAAAGATGAATTATGCCAGATAGTGCTATAGGGGCTGATGCAGCAAATAATTAGCTAGTGTATGATTGAATTCAGGTGGTCACAAGCAGACTAGGTTTCCAGGCCCGGGTTCCTTGTGATGTTAAATTAGGAGTAAATCCACTGAAGTCAGGGCAGCTGCACTAGTGTAAAAATGAAGTTCCAAAGGGGTAGCTGTGTTAGTCTATTGCAGGAAAACAGAGTCCTGTAAAAATGAGGGAGAGAAGAAACCCTAGGCCTCTCCTTGACTGATCCCAAACTTCTTAACAGTAGTAGTGAGTGACCTGCTTTCCCTTCCCAGGCAGTAGCACAAAGTACTGAGATCTATTTTGCAGACAGAGTAGTTACTGTGTGTGACACATCATAGTTTATCTTGAGTACAATAGGTTTAGCCCCCACCCTACACACCGGCCATTTTGCCTTGAGAGGGACTTAAAAACAGTGTGACGTGCTACCACTGTTACATCCTAGATTCCTATTTTTTCCCTTTCATGTTGGCTGGGCAAATTAATGTATCTGTTCCAAGCAGGGGCTGTTAAAAATATTAATAGGCTGGCTGGGTTCATCTCTTGAGTTTTTCATTTGCTAAAAAAAAATCACTATTTCCTTTCACCCATTACTAGCCAGAGGGGTTAGAATAAGTCATTATTCTCCAGTTATATTCTGGTAGATGTCCCAGTTCTAGTTCTGTCAAACTCTTTTTAGAAAGTTCTGAATGTCTTTAATTACCAGAGTGGGTAAAACAACAAAGCTCTAGCAACCTAGGTGGTGTAATGGTGGACCCAGGAAATCCAGTGGGTGGAGTTAAATACCACTAGCAACTTCTTTGGTTTTACTGGAACATGTCTGCATAAATCAATGATTTTTTTACTTAAAAGATTTCTGGCAAAAGCTGTATAGACTCAGGATTTCTTCCTTCCCCCATGCTAAAAACATATCAATAAATTGCCTGAAACAGATAATGTCAATTAAGAAGCAGAGAGCTGAGATGGAGAAAGGTATCCAAATGAAACTTGCTCCTTATGGGGACTCCTGGTAGAATCATGTGCTTCCGAATCCTAGCCAAGATGTGACCAAAATCCTAAAGAATTCATTCCCTGTGTAAAGAAATGGCGGTTCCTCTAAGAGTCCTATGATGATACCAGCAAAATGGGGAGAGACAGTGGCCTGCATTCTAAAACCTCTGGGGTGTCTACAAAGGCACTTGCATTTCTCCCAAAATAGAAGCAGCATATTTATAACAAGTTTAAGCTGTTCATTTTACATCCTCTCTGCCTTTTTTGGGCCACCCTCTTGATCTCAAAGGGCTGCTGTTTCCTACAGGGGTACCAAGCTGTCCTTGTAGCAATGTCTGAAGTGTTGATGTGAGTAAAAGTGTTTCTCTCCCACACTGCAGGACTCTTCTGTGAATGAGGTTAATGGCACTTTTCTTTTCCTGCCAGGCACTCCAAATTCAATTTTCTGTAATAGCTTAATGATCCCTGTGAGACTCCAGGATTTCAGCCCTCTGTGCCACCATCCAGCACCTTCAAAATGCACTCCACCAAATGAAAGTCTGGGAGAGGTTGGAAAGTTTGGGAATTTCATGCCTACCAAGCAAAGCACTACCCCTAGGAGAAATGTCAAAGACCCTTGAAAGTGCTGTATCTAAAATCATGAGTCGCTACTGTTTGTGCTGAAGGACCGGCTCTGTAATCCGAGGTAACAGCTGTCTCATGAACCCCTGTGCAGCTGGTCCCATGTCAGAGCAAGTAAAGGGGTGTTTGTGTCTGTCCCTAGGTGCTCTCCTAACTCTGGGCCCAGATTCAGGGATCCAAGGATTTTTCACTTGAAATTTTAGCATGCATGAGCCCCTGTGTTAACACACATTCATGTCCCCATCCCATTCCTCCTCCCTCACTGAGGAGAATCACTTGCTTTACAATGGGACAGTGTCTCCTTCTGGTACTTCTGGTACCCCTTTGGAATTCTCCTTCTGGTACACTAAGAGGTAACAAAATCCTAGGAGAGGCCAGCAGCAGCTCATCAAGGATTCCTGCCTTATAAAACAAAATGAAGTCAGCATAGTGAAACAAGGGGATGGTTTCATCACCTTGCTCCGTGGACCAGGCTGAAGCAACTTAGTGGGGAAATTGCTATTCAAAGCAACTGTCTGGCAAACCAAAGAGAGACTACATTTAAATGGAGCTGCGGTAGGGATGCTGTGAGCATACAGAATGTGACCCATAACTGGTGTTTACAGAGCTTATTTCCTCTTCCAGGCATTTATATAGAAATGCCAAAATGCATCAGCCCAGTGGTCCTGCCATCCAGTGGGCTCCTCCAACAGCAGCCGGCATCATCTATTTCAGACAAAGGTGCAAATTACCCGAGTGACTGTAATTAATTTATTTGCACAGCATCCCGATGAGTTAGAAAAGGGCAGATGTGATACCAAAGTAAAGAGCGTGTTTGATTTCCCCTAGTCAACAACTTTCAGAGCGGGCGTCAGTGTTACAGTAAGATTCGGAATGAAGGACTCCTGGTTTCTACGTCTCTGCTCAGATCAGCTTCAGGTTCACTTGTGCCAGTTCTGAAAAGCAAATATGCATGGAGAAGGAAAATGGTAAATTGTGTGAGGATTACAACAGAGCAGCTCTGACATTGGTGCAGATTACAGGCTCCCCTCCCTGGCTCCTTCTAGGTTGGTATTTATTATTCACCTGAGAAGCCTAAACAGAGCTTAAAACTCCAGTCTCAGCATTTCTGGTATGAAAATGAGTGAGCGTTCCACCAAGCCAGATAGTACTAGGTTACTGTACAAGACTCGCTAAATAAAAAAATTTCTAGCATAAATAGTGCTGTCCACAACGCCTGCCTGTTCTTTGGTGCTGCAACAGCAACCCTAGAATAGCATTTCAAGAAATACTATCTCCAAAGTGCAGTGCTTCTCAGAACAGCATGCATTAATCAACTCAGTATTTTACATGTGGCCTAATCCACCGTCTCTTGGAGTGAACGGAAAAACTCCCAGTGACTTCAGTAAGAGATGAGCCCTCAGAAACCAGGCGGCTTGAAATAAACAATGCTGGGACTGACTCCGAGCTTTGGCCAGTTTGGGGAATTAAAACCAGCTCCATTTGGGGACCCTTCTGCATAGATAACTGCCCCCTGCTAGCAAGTTCTAAAGCAATAGCCATGTTAATCTAGTTCAGCAAAACAAACAAGGAGTCCTGGGGCACTTTTAAAGACTAACAAATTTATTTATTGCGTGAGCCTTTGTGGGAGAAAGTCCCACTTCGTCAGATGCTTTGAAGATGGGGAATTTACAGAATAGGAGGAACTAAATTTATTCTGTTAAATTCCCCATCTTCAAAGTGTCTGACGAAGTGGGATTTTCTCCTATGAAAGCTCATGTGATAAATACATTTGTTAGTCTTTAAAAGTGCCCCAGGACTCCTAGTTTGCCCCGCTAGCAAGTTTGGCAAGTTACCGAAGACTGGTTAGTACTTGGAGTGTATAAGTGATGAAGATCTTCTACATCGATTGCTCTATTTCATTTTTACTGTGGCCCAATGGAAAAAAAATTCATTTCAAAACCCATCAGCAGCTATTATGTATTCCCAATAACTTTTTTGACAGTAGATCTTAAGGGCTGTCCTACCTTGTTCCCAAAAAGAATAGCATGCTGACTTTTTAATGTGTGATTTTTTTTTTTTGCTGAAGCTTTGTAGAGCATTAACTCAGACATCAATTACTTTGTAATCAATCACATCTCACCAGCTAATGTATTGCTGAAGGTCTGCTACACAAAGGTAGATTGATTGGCTGGCTCAAACCTGAATCAGAGCCTGAGATTAAAATGCAGTGTGGACATACCCTAAACCAGCAGTTCCTATACTGTGGGGCACATCCCCATATTGAAATGTTCCTGTTCTATGCACCCTTCACTTTCACTTTCCCTCCCTTCTTTTATACAGAAAGCATTGGAGTAAATTGTGGGCTCGTGAAAGCAAGAGTTTTTTATAGAACTGGGTTGGACCAGATGTAGTTCAGGCTGGTACTGTGGGACACCAAGCTCTGCTACTGAATAATCTTCCTGAAGTATACTGAAGTGGGGCTACTAAGGGTGGTGATCTGATCACATGGACAAATGGTGTTAGATCATAACATTCATTTCCAACATGACATGAGCCAAGAGTTGGGCCCATGGCTTCTGAGGTGAAAAGGCCATTTAAGGACAACTAGCTCACCCCATTAACTGGTTATGCTGTTGAATTACTGATCCACCCATCTTTCATTGATCCTCCTACCCACCTCAAATACAGAAATGATCAGGTCAAAATAAAGCCACTGGTTCTATTTACACCAATGAAAGTCAACATGACTTCCCGATAATGTTGCCTTTGAAGACAGACCTGGGCCCTCTCTCAGTCTGATCATAGCACTGGCCAGGACGTATTCCTGACACGTCTGGAAATCCATCCATCTTCAGAGGATGAGGTTGCTGAAACTGACATTAAAATGATGGTTTTCAAGTCTTATCAAATGTTGGTGTTTGATCCAGATGTAATAAAATGCATACTCCCTCCCTTCATCTATTGCTGCTATTTAAATAAACATTGTATTCAAGTGCCTACTAGAAACTGAACCTGCTGATATTACCAGTATGCACGACAAAGGAATATTTTTAAAATACCTTCCACTTGCAACTTTGCAGGCATATTCATAATCATTCAACACACCACCATATCCAATTTTCTCAAGCCTGGGAGGCTGTTAAAGTAAAGAGAATCTTAATACACAAAGGAAACAGTCACCTTCCTGTATAATACGGGGCTTCAATAACATTGGCTTTATTTTCAAACATGGGTGGCTGGAGTGGGTCCAGCTGGACATTTATTTCTGCACATAGTCCAAAATTTTCTGAGGTTACTAATGTTTATGGGCACCCAGCATCTCAAGTGGGACATCCAAAATCACTTCTGAGACTTGTCCATAATGCTGACTTTACCGCCTAAAGGCCAAGCCAAGCCACCAGATGTGGGATCTGGATATCCTGTTCAAATGTCCATGTTTAACAACTGGCCACTCCTGTAAGACTTTTCAAACTGCATCCCCCTTGTTTATTGACTACTAAAAGCATTAATGTACAAATGCCAAGCATTCCACACTTCGCTGCTAGACAGAGAGCCAGCGTTCAGCTTCCAGGCCATCTGCAGCAGCCAACGTCTCTGAGCAAGCCGCTTTCCATTAAGAAAAGTAGACTAAGCCAAAGGCTAATGTGCATGGATTGAGCCACACTTTGAGCTGAATCCTGAGGTCCTTGCTCAAGCCAAACTCTTACTCCTGCAGTTTTGCATAAGGAAAGACGTCAACGTTGGCCTGTGCCCTTTGAAAAGGCTGCCGTGACAGACTTTGTCAAGATAATGGTCACCAGGGGCTGGGCTGGTGCAATCAAAGACATCACCCTTTGCTGTCTGACTGCCTTTGTCTGTGGCTGGACCCCCGGACACACAGACAGTCTCTTGCACAGGAGTCCCAAATTTGAAACTTGATTTATTAAATGGCTCTTCCAGGGACACATAGTCCTGACCCACCAGGATTGCATGAGCCTGCTACGCAGGATGCACTGAAACCTCTCAAGACTAATGGACCTAATTTGCCTGGGGCGGGTCTATAAATAATGCCTGATTTAGGGTACATGCCTGTGTTCTTACATCGTAGCATATATGTCAACGAATGCCACCGTGCTATGTGTAAATTTTAGCAACAATTTCTCCCTTAAAATAGATATAGAAGATGAGGATGGCTTGGCAAATGATGTGACCTTGGAAGGTGTCCCCAGAGCATTCGGGGAACAATTCATGCGCAGATACACAGTAAATTAGTCATAGAAACTGTCTCCAGCTCTCTCTTCTTGTCTCCTTCCAGGTAGATTAAAATCCATAGAATGGGACATAGTTTGTTCTTTCCAAAAGCTATTCTTAGATCATTCCTGCCAGCCATGGGGGGAGAAAGAGGCCAACGGTTCCCAATAAGCAGACTATGATGAACATCCAAAGGAAAATTCTGTCAATGACCATTGCAACGTACTTCCAGTCTTCCTTCACCTGGGAACACAGAGAGGCAAGGGATGTTACAGGGCTCTGATGGTAAAAGAGAGACATTATCTTTTCACCTAGCCAGAAGGAGTGTCTGTTTTACATTTAAATGCCTTGTGCAATGGCAAGAATTAATTCTATTAAATATGAACGAGGAACAGTTTGTCAGACAATTTTGACATAACTAATTCACACATGTGATTACACACTGCATATACAAATAGCTAATTCAGTTTAAATAAACCATTTTCCATGAACCACAACTGTAGGTTCAAATTGGGGGAAAGATGTTTACTTCCCCAGTTGCTTATACATCTTCACTGAGGAGTTAACAAAACCGAAACCATTCCAGAAAGGGATCGTTTGCTTTTGCTGAATCAGAAGTGAAAATGAGCCAGCAGCGAAGTGAAATGAGCGTGCCCGTTCCCTTTCACCCCACTCTCATGCTGCTGTGGAAGGATTTACCAAACACCTTCTCTCTGGGGAGGCCAAATAGATTTAAGTATTGCAGAGGAGGATTTAATGTTCATAGATGAACATTTCTTTGAATAAAGAACTACATGCACATCACAACCTCGTCTACTATACTGCAGCCATGAATTTGTTTTCCTTCAGGAAGAGGTCTGAACAGACTGTAAAATCTTGATTCTATGGATGTGCCCATTAACATTTTCTATAAAGTTCTGCTTGGTGTTTAATATTCTGACCACATCCCAGGACTCAGGGCTGAAACTTGACACTTCAGCATGTTGTTTGCTGGCAATTTATTAAAGCACTGTTAACAAACTCAACAGTGAATAAGACATTAATACGTCAGTGCTTCTCGTCCATAGATCTCAATGCACTTTGCAGAAATGGGTAAGTGTAATTACGCCCCTCTTATGGATACAGAAACTGAGGCCTGGTGAGGTTAAGCAATTCGCTGCAGGGGATGCAGCAGATCATTGACAGAGATAGGAAGAGAATCCAGGCGTCCCAATCTCCAGTACTCACCCACTATACTACATTTTTGAAGAGTTAAAGTGATACTGCAACGTAATTTAGAAATGGGAACAGAGAGAAGGCAGAGTTGAGTGCATTGGAAAATTTCTCCCTTGGATTATCAGTGCTTTGTCAGCACTCATCAGATCTCATGTCAGGAAAGAGGTGTAACAGATATCCTTGTGGTGCTCCGAAGGGGGACAAGTTCTTGTGTTGGGTAATTTCAGCATAGAAATAAACTGTGGTGAAAATAGCTGTGGTTTTATCCCAAGGTTAATCAATAGCAATCCTACGTACATAACACTGCTTTAAAATAACTGCTTTTGCAAGTTGCTCTGAGCAATTATTAGGGCAATTGAAACAAAAAGTGATGGGTAGGAGACCCAAAAGGAGACAGCTCACTGTTAAGGGCTTCCTAAAAATGCTCTTAAACAAGTTGATGGTAAAGGACGCTCTTCAAGTGACAAGGAATCAGGCATTTCAACTTAGTAAGGATCATATTTTCACATTTTTAGTGGCATCATAAACATCAACCACCTACTAAAAAGTTCTGATCTGGCATACAGTCAAACAAAACAGCTCCCATAAATGCAACGGAGTCCCCATGTTAAAACCTGTCTCTCATTTTTCCTTGCTACATTAGTTACGGTTTCACAACAGCATTTTGGCTGGTGATAAGTCATGAAGGTAGTAGAGAACTCATGATGTTGTGAACTAAATGAAAGTCTAAGTACTGTGTGTGAGACATTGTGATGTTTTGCAGAGTTGGAAGAATTATTCATTTTAAATTAGTTACCTGCATTTAGCTCCTGTTTTGGCTCACAAATTCTCTGCAAACTAATTGTGAATCTTCAGTTGCGTCTGTAATTAATAAATGTTCACTGAATGGCTTATGCAAACAAATTTCAGCCTATGGCACACTCTTCAACACTTCACATCTTTGATTATTTGCTATTCAGATTACTTGCTTTGGCTGCCCAACTCAACCCGTATTACTTCTGGATAATCAGTTTTTTATAGAGGAGAATAACAAATTCTGAGTGGTGAATATTTATATTATTATATTATATTATATTATATTATTCTTTGCACTAAGCTTCATGAAACTTCAGGGATTCATAAACGTTCTCACAAATGGTAAAGTCACTTGAATATTTCCAAACAATGATTAATTTAATCCCATTTTTAATACCAGACAGAACTCCTAACATTTATTCACAAACACATTCATAGCTCACTTTGTGTCCTTTTTGCCCATTTACAATATTGTGGCATTAGATGGTACAACTCTGGATTAAGATCCTGGCCATGTAATGCTCCAACTAACTAGAGTCAGTGGAGAGGAGATTTTTTTTGTTTTCTGGTGATGTAACATCTCCCTCAAACAACTTTGAGTGGCCCTCTTTAAAACTAGCCAAAATACAGGTCAAAGTTTGAGTGCTGGAAGTGCACATTTCAGTGTATGTTATTGATGATCCATCCATTACAATAAAACACACAAAATTAACTTGTATCATCACTGCGTTCACTTTCATAGTTCTCAGGAGTAAAAAACTCGTTATATATTTGTGTGAATATATATATTCCTTCCTCAGAAGTCCCATTAAATTACTATCAAGCCGTCTGTGAATGAACTCTCTCGTGCATTTAAAATCTTAGGCTGGTGCTCACTCCTGGAATCAGTTTGAAGGGGAGAAGAGGTAATATTTAAATTTCATGAGGCTGAAGGATCTGAACCCAATCCATACATTATATAGGCTGGCTTCAAGCCCAGCCCAGACTAATGAGCAGCCAACTAGAGGCAGGTTACATAATGGAATGTCAAGAAGAGACAATTGTTGAGAGGAGATGCGGACTCTAAAACTATCTGATTCTCCTACTGCTGTGTGCATCCTGTACCTCCACCAGAGAAGTACCTTCTACTACACTACGCTCACAGAGAAACAGGATAAGCTGTTAAATTCTGCCCACTGCTATGGGAGGTTTGTTCAGACTGGTACACCAGTGCTAGGTAAGGGAGAAGGATACAGAACTAAAAGAGCTAAGCACCACAATTGAAGTTGGGTCAACTGCAATTAAACATACCCCTTGGGCTCATCAATGAATAAGTGGGTGTCAAAACAGAAATAGATAGTTTCCCCAGATCTCATCTCTGCCATTAAAGATCCATTTGTGGTGCAATTCGGCCAGATACTGAGCGCTCGGGTGCTGATTTAGCAGAGGCTCTTAAGTTCAGGAGCTGCCCCATTCACTTCAATGGCAGTTGTCATACAATATAAATTAAACACTGGCTTAAGTTGGTGGTCCTCAAACTGTGGGGCACACCCTGCTGGGAGGTGTGGAAGAATGTGTGTGGCAGAGCCAGACCAGTCCCCACTTGAGGAAGGGAGGGAGCTCCATCCAGCCCTGCTCTGCCCCTGGCCTCGGCCCCCCAGCTCCCTGCTCTACTCCCGCTCCTGTCCATGCTCTGGGTCCCCAGCCCAGGCTGTGCTCCTGGCCCTGGCTAGTCCTAGGACCTGGGCAGGCTCCCAGCTGTGCTCCTCACTCCCAGTTAGTCCCAGACCTGCTCCTGGCCCTCACCCCCACAGCACCTCTGACTCATGCTGTGTAAAGGGAGACACGGAGCAAAAGAGTTTGGAGACCACTCTAAGTGCGTGGTGGACTGGAGCCAAATTGCTCCGCCCCTTGCATGACTGAGCTTGAAACGGTGGTATGATGGATCTTTAATGCTCAGAATCACTGTCAAATACAGATGAGTGAATGTCTTGATCCTGCAACTATTGGACTGCCTGGCAAAACTCCCGCTGAGTGTGGGATTGGGAAAACAACTCAGAGAAGATAATTTAGTTTATGAATTTAATTCATTCACGGCTCCCACCCCCTCCCTCTTTTCAGTTGTCCATGAACAAATCATGTGATTCTCTACTTTATTCATCATTGGCTGAAAGCAAATGTTGGACTGTGAATTGAATCGCGGCTTTCCCGGTTTTATATTCAATGCTCGTACTGTGTGGGATAGCTAG
Source organism: Pelusios castaneus (assembly GCA_007922175.1). Taxonomy (NCBI): domain Eukaryota; kingdom Metazoa; phylum Chordata; order Testudines; family Pelomedusidae; genus Pelusios; species Pelusios castaneus. The sequence goes on along the minus strand of ML685788.1, from coordinate 4,776,554 downwards.
ATACGTTCTGGGGAATTGTTTCTGTTTCACAATTTGATGTCTTATGTATGTAACCAGCAGAGCATGAATTTTGAACTTCACAGTCCACTGCACAATCAGCAATTCACTTCCAGCAAATATTCCAGCAGCCAAGGTAAAAATGAGCTTGCTGGTAAAGCTTTAGGGGATAGATTTATTCCAAGAAAGGAAACATGAGTGGGTTGTGAGCAGTCTAGTTGCAATTTGCTTCTCTATTGGATTGTATCTTCACAGAATACACAACTCTTCTCAAAAATGGGTTTGCATCAAGTGTTGGTAAATTGACATTCAGCACCACAGACAGAGCACAGAAGGGAGAAACTGGAAATTATGAGAGGAGATGAAAAGAGAATAGGAACAAAGCGATATTCGATGATTTTGACTGAACTATAGTCTTTCCCTCTGACAGAAATTCCCCTTCGGACCGCCCTCTATGCAGCAATTCACATGCAGTATAGGCTGCAGAGGTTTCATCAGCAACCTGCATACCCATATCAATACTTGACACACAATCCTTCACCTGTATTGTACTTAGATTCAAGAGGCTTACTCAAGGTGGTTTAAAGGAAGGGGCGAGAGAATATAAAGTAGCCATATCTTCCCATCCAAGACTCCTTCCAGACAAGAGGGAGTTCGCACGTGCTGTAGAGCATAGCTAGCCATTGCTTGTGCCAGCTCCACATCACCCCAATACACAGAGTTGATGAGGGGCGTGTGGAGGAGGGCTAGCTGAAACACTGATGTGCTCCAGGGATCTCTACATGACAGGTGGTCCACTGGGGACCATGGCAGGTGGCACAGGTTAGAGCAGACCCAAGAGTGAAAAAGCTACAGAACAAAAACCTCTGGAAACATCGTAATGCTACATGATGCGTACATCTGAGAAAAAAGAAGGGTTTCTTCAGACAATTTAGTCCTCATTCAGCTAGGTATCTCCAGTGCTTTTTTTTGTGATGGTATGCACTGGTACAGAGTACCGGCACCTTTTTTTCACAGTGATGTGGCCCCGCCCCCTGCTGGCAACCCCAGGTCCCTGGCTGCCTGATCTGGTGGCTCCGGGTTTCCAGCCAGGGACAGGGTTGGGGCTGGATCGGGTTGAGTACCGGAACCTTTTTAATAACAAAAAAAACCACTGGGTATCTCATTATAAGCCTGTGAGTGTTCCTACTGACTCAGGGTGCTTGGAGGTAGTTATGATGTGTTCTTTATCTTGCTAGATCATGGCCTTTAGGAACAAAGAAGGTGGAAAATGTATTGACTACATTTTTGGTTACAAATGATTCACACATTCCAGCTGAATATTCATCTCCCTAGCCTTTTTATGCTCTTTAAAGAAAGCATACAGATTTATCTGGATTGCGGGACAGATTCTGAATATTGAAATGGACTGGACCATTAACTATTGCACAAACCAAATGTTCATTGCCAAAGAATAGGAATAATATTAGAATCATCTGCCAATGGAACATTCTGATTGTTTGCCATTTTTATTGTACTATAATGCAAAGGATGATTTTCTTGTCACAATATAACGCTACCTTCCAAGACCCAGGACTTTAGTCTGCAGAAGAGAAGAATGAGGGGGGATTTGATAGCAACCTTCAACTACTTGAAAGGGAGTCCCAGGGAGGATGAAACTAGGCTGTTCACAGTGCTAGTAGATGACAGAATTAGGAGCACCGGTCTCAAGTTGCAGTGAGGGAAGTCTATGTTGGATATTAGGAAAAACTTTTTCACTGGTGGTGAAGCACTGGAATGGGTTACCCACAGAGGTGGTGGAATCTCTGTCTTAGAGGTTTTTAAGGTGTGTCTTGAAAAGCCCTGGCTGGGATGATTTAGTTCAGTGGTTCCCAACCTTTTTGCCTCAAGGGCCACAAATATAATTTTTACAGCCCTGAAGGGCCACCAGTCTATCTAATTAAACTTAAATAAAAATGCAATTAATTAAATGTCAATTAAAATTAAGTAATTCATTTAAATCTATTACATTTACATTATTTTTAATTAAACATTTATTTAAAATTTCAAAACTTTTATTTAGTGAAAAGCGTTCCTTTCTGATCACAGCCTGGCTCTCTGACCCATCTGCTCAGGAGCCAAACAACCCTTCAAACACAACCTCCACCTGCACAAAGGTTTAAAAATAAAAAATCTAGGATAGTTCCACTTCAGAAAAGAAGGATGTGAAACTGAGTGTCTGAAAAGAAGTGAAAATGTGTAAGAAAATATTCTGTGCAAGATTAAGCCTTGAAAGGAAAAGTTCATCAAATGTTTCCAGTAGTTACTAAAACGCTGAGTGCTGAACATCAGACCACAGGGTGAGGCCCCCCACCTTCAAAGACTTTATGCATGAGCGTAAGTCTTTGCAGGATGACTGAGCCCATTAACTACAATGGTTAATGGGGTTACTCACAGTGTGTAAAATTAAGCAATTAAGCAGGACCAGGCAGTAAGTGGTGGCTGCAGCAGACTCCTGCTCTGGGCTGTGTGTAAGCTCCCAGCTTACAGCTACAGCCCGGCTCCCGGCTCCACGCTTGGAACGAGTGGGGTGGGCGGCTGCAGCCTGGCTCCCAAACAGCCACAGGGGAGTACGGGCCACTTGAAAAAGCCCCATGGGCCACTTTTGGCCCGTGGGCCAGGGGTTGAGAGCCCCTGCTTTAGTTGGACTAGCTGACCTCCTGAGGTCCTTCCCAAGCCTCATCTTCTAGGATTCTATGACCCTTCAAACATTTGTTCCTGACACAAGCATCCTAAATAATAGACAAAGAGCAAGTAATGCAGACTGCCAACCTCACATATTTTGGGAAAATAATTATTGGTAAAAACCTTTATTTATTCAGGGAAAATGTATTTCTTAAGGATAAATGGATATAATTGTGATAACGGGAGTGTCGCTGAATTTCCAGATGGCTGTTAACGGTCATGAAAAGACAACCTTGTTTTAGCTCAGGTTTGACATACAACTTGTCTTGCTCATCACAGTCAGTAAGAAATCTCTGCTGGCATTTCTATTATAGGCTGGAGGTATTCAATTTTCAGTTATTTCCCTCGGTGCGACTATGTGCCTGTATTTGCATGAAGGCCTGTTTCATAACAGACTGCCAGTTCCTGCTTTCCCATTTTCTTTTGACTCAAGCACTCAATTAAATGAACTATTTCCTTTCATTTAGAAATATGAGTCTTGTGGCAATGATACTAAAAAAAGTAACAGCCAGCAGCTTGAAGAGAAACTCTTTCTCCGTTGCAATGGTGCACAGGTCTCTAAAAACTACTGACCCAGCAGCAGCAAAGGTACGGTGTCTCTGAATAGTCGCTGAGGGCCCTCAACGCTCACTGACTGGATCCTAGCCACACTTCTATTTAGAGCTAGTTGAGCAGATTCACCATTTGAATTGTTTTCTCATACATGCGGACACTAAAAGAAGGGATTATTTGACCTGCTTTTCATCCAGTTCTAGCGAAAACTGTTACCTTAGCTGTACTTTCCCCATTTGATTATCACAAGGGGTGGCAGGGAGCCAATTGTACTTACCGAGAAATCAGCATCTTCTGCTCTCAAGTGGTCTGCGATGTAATGGACCCCCTCCACTGCCAGCTTCAAAGCAGGGGACATCAACAAAACGTGTTGCTCTTTGGTGCTGAGAGTTTTGGTTCCTTGCTCCAAAGAGTTGCTTGCCTCTTTCTTTTTACATTTACATTTACACTGGGAGGCTTTGCTTTGGGGCTGCTTTTCATTTAGATGGCACCGCTGAGATGCCGGAGAGCCACTTGTCTGGCCATTGGCCTGGGAGGATTCCTCTTGCAGATAGCAGTACTGGGTGCTTCGGGATCTGCAGCGGATGCTGCCTTCCTCTACTTTACTGGGGCTGTACATCTGCTGGACACTTAATGATCTGCCCTTGGAGATGGACGTGAACTGGGGGTCACTCAGAGGATGGCAAGGGGGCTGCAGTGAGGAGCAGCTAGCCCGTGCTGACTCTTGGTGTAGCATGGTGTACTGGCCCGAAGGTGACTTGCCAACGGGTGGGGGTTTGGCTTGCTCCTCAAGATGGGCACAGAAGGAAGCAGCAGGGGACTGCTCATTGCTCTGAGGACTGTTCGAAGGGGACGTGGTGAACTTAGGCTCCACCTCGGTCTCGGACCATAGCTGCGGAGAGGTTGCTATTTTGTGCATGGATTCGATGAGCTTCTTGCAATTGTCCTTCACCACTGAGGGCCGTTTCATGAAGAGGAGGCGTGGGACAACATCAAGAAAGACCCTCCTCACCCAGTCAGGCATGGTGTGGGTGCGGGGGGAGCGGTGGTGGACGTTGAGCACAAAGACTGTGATGATGATGGACAAGGTGACAAATATCATGGTGAAAAGCAGATACTCTCCAATCAGGGGGATGACCAAGGATGTGGAAGGGATGATCTCCGTTATGAGCAGCAGGAACACCGTCAATGACAGCAGCACTGAGATACAAAGAGTGATCTTTTCACCACACTCCGAAGGCAGGTAGAAGACTAGGACAGTCAGGAAGGAGATAAGGAGGCAGGGGATAATTAGATTAATAGTGTAAAACAAGGGCAGCCTCCTGATAATAAAGAAGTAGGTGATATCAGGGTAGATCTCCGTGCAGCACTCGTATTTCTTGATGTTGTAATTGCCCACGGCATTGATAATGACCCATTCTCCACTCTCCCAGTAATCCAGCTGGTCCACATGGCTGTGCATGCTCACTAAGTCTATCTTGGCTTTATCATAGGTCCAGGAGCCAAACTTCATGGTGCAGTTTTGCTGGTCAAAGGGGAAGAAGGTGACATCAATGCTACAGGAGCTTTTGTAAATAGCAGGAGGCATCCACTTGATTCTTCCATCATAAAAAAGGTGGGCTTTGGTCAGATGGGTGACTGCAAAGTCCCCATCTGCACTAAAGGGAAAATAAGATAAAGAGGAAATTAGATTCCGTGGCTTTAAAATCAGTTCACAAACCTTGGAAAATATGGCTCATGCATTCAAAATTTCTGAGCTGATCTGGAATGATGCATAATTACTATGAAATGAAGTTGACATACATAAATTGCATAAACGCTTTTCATGTCAAGGAAATACCTTCAGTTAGCCGTTGCCTAATTTGCAATATTGTTGTATTTCTGGTTTAGTGGGTTTTGGACACTGTTGACTTTTCTTTAGAGCTCAGTTAAACCTACAAAGAAATAACTAGTGACAGGACAAAGCTGAACAATTCAGAACTGGCTCCATATCCAAAGTTCCACTAAGTCTGTGGTTGTTTGGACCTGAGAATTGGTCTAGGACCATGTCTAGTAATAACACAACTGAGTTTGTGATGAGCTAATCAATGGGGTTTTAATGATAGAACCATAGTCATGTAGGGCCAAATGTGACTGCAAGAGGCCATCTAGTCCAGTCCCCAGAGCTGAGTCGTGACTAAATATACCTAGACCAACCCTAAGAACAGGTGCTTGCCTAGGCTTTTCTTAAAACCCCCCAATGAGGATTCCACAGACTCCTTTGGAGCCTATTCTAGTACTTCACTATTCTTGGTGTTAAAAAGCTTTTCCTAATATCCAACCTAAATCTCCCTTGCTGCAAACTAAGCCAATTACTTTTCTCCTACCTCCAGTGGATATGGAAAACAACTGATCACTGTCCTCTTCACATGCTTGAAGACTGTTATCGGGTGGCCCCAGCCTTCTCTTTTCTTGACTAAACAGACAAATCTTTCTACCTTCCCTCATCAGTCATGTTTTCTAACCCTCTTACCATTTTTGTTCCTCCCCACTGGACACTTTCTCTAATGTTACTAAATCTATCACATCTAACCCAGAGTATATGTTCTATGCCCAACTCAGACAAAGATTTATTGTGGGGGAAGATGCTTAGCCCCTGGCTGTGTCTACAATTCAGTGAAACACCTGCGCCTGACCCACGTCAGCTAACTCGCAGTTGGCTATAAAACTGCAGTGTAGATGTTCATACTAAGAGCTTGGGTCCCAGAGGTCAGGCTCTAGCCTGAGCCTGACAATTTACACTGCAGTTTTATAGCCCCACTGCTTGAGCCCTGAGAGCTCATGGGGTCCTAGGGTCAATCTGGACCCACGCATTTAATTGAATAATTTATATTTAATGCTGCTAAAAATAATCCTGCGCACTTCCTCTCCCGCCACCACTGCAACCAAGCAAATGGAACGGCACACGGCGCAATGTCAATGAGCGCTTTTGGATGTCAGAGTAATGCATGGCCTTACGTGCCTGCTATGCTAATTGGTGCCATTAATGAGTCAGTTTCTTTCTGATGTGTCCACAAACTGGGGAGAGTGGCAACCTAAAGGCTTATTCATATTTGTCAAGTCACAGATTTAAGAAAGAGGTTGAGTGTTGTTATTTCTGCTAAGGTTGTCCGCAGACAAACAGTTCCAGGAGTACGACAGAATTTAGTTGGGTCACTGAAGTTCTTGAATGCTCCACCGTATATGCCTTCCACTTTCACCTCTTACCCAAGACATTTGTTATAACCCAGACAACCTTCTCTTCAGCTCTGGCCCAGGTGGCCCTAGCTCTAATCACAAATGCTCAGTGCCTATTTAGGTGTCCTTCTCCTCATGATCTTTCATTGTCCACTCTCACATCATAGCCTCCCATTATTAACTTGAAAAAACATGGCTGCTTCTCTGAAGATGCATCTTGCCTCATAAAGGAGTTACTTTAACCAAGCCTCAAAGCAGTTCATAAATAGCAACAGCAGAGTCAGCGGAGGGAAATATTACCTTATTTTTATACACCCAGAGACTTAATCTATAAGCATGATTGCCCTGAAAGGATCTGCTTGCATTTTAACTCATCAAGCAGCACGACCTGACTGTGAGGTCGGGAAGCACAGTTTCCATCAAGGAAATAGGGGCCCAGAAAGTTTTCTGATACTCTGACACTAAGTAACATCTGAGTCCACAGGTGTCCATCCTGACTTTGGGACTACTCATCCAATAAGGCACATCCTCTTGAGCAATGGTGGTAGACTCTTGTCTTGGTTACCAAAGAAGTCCATGGCACAGCTGGGTTATAACTGAATCCCAGCCTTTACCATGAGATAGATTTCCACCAAATAAGGTTAGTCAAGGTTACTCCAAGTGGAGTAAGGCTGTGTCGACAGGAGAGCACTGCTGGTCGCCACAGCCCAGTGAAGACCCGGAGGTAAGTGAACGTCAGTAAGTCAACGGGAGATATACATTCTGCAACACGCATATTGCGTATCTCCCGTTGACTTAGCCCCGCAGTATAGACCAGGCCATAGTCAAGTTAGTAGCTCAGACTTTGATTATCCATGCTTATCGTAAGGAGAGTTAAAATGAAATTCAGGAATTACACTGTTCTGCTGACAAATTTCAACAGTGCTTATTAAAAAGCCAATGAAGATCCTTTTGCCAGCTTGTTTTCCCTGTAGTCCAGGGATAAATCAGATCATCAGATTAAATGTTTGCAAAATGCATATTAATGAGGTGCAAATTTATTTTAATTTCTGACTACACTATATTCATTTTAAACAGCAAAGGAGAAGCCTGTAAATTAGTTCCCTACATAAACAGATAAGGTTAGATGTTCCCTCACTTAAAGCATTTTTCTTTTACAAGCCCAAATTTAAACGGAACTGGGTTTTTCTTCCCCAACCTCTTACTAAACATAAAAGAGATACGACAGTAACATTCCAATTAAACTGGGTGAAACTTCAAAACATTTTCTTCTAATATTCAGTTTAATAAACATTAAAATTGTGATCGTGTCCCTTATGTTCCATGTTCCCTATTTTACTAAGTAGTTTTAATTGATCGGCATTTTTATAGAAGCAACTAATTTTAGATAAATATAGATATTCAGAGAGTGAATTTTGAACTCCTAAGTACAAATATTCACACCAGAAGCCTACTTTCCAAGTGGCACACTCATCCAATCAGAGAACAGAAATGCTGTCTCATGTGCAATTAAAACCAGCAAGGAAAGCTTAAATTTTAAATATCAAATATTCTCAATGGACTACTCAAGCTGCAGATTCAAAGGCATCGTCCTCCATTCATTCGACAGACTTTTACTTCTGTGTTCCATGGCTATATGAGGCAACTGTTCAGAATCTGCTTTCGTTGTCATAGATGATAGTGTGTTGCATGCTTTACATGCAAGTCCAATAGCTACGCATAGTGGCAAAGCAGTGGGAAACCAGAATCCAAGAATTTTTCTCTGAAACTGTTTGACAAATAATTTGAATAGCAAATAAATTCAGGGAAATTGCAAGACGCTCATGAACAACTCGTGAATGGAAAACGAGACTAAACATGTCAAATAAATTATTCACTACAAATGATTTGCTCATCTTCATTGAGTCTTGGGTAAGCCACCTTCACGAGCATTAAAACTTCAATTATGGAACATCTGGTCTTCTTGGGACAGAAAACAAAGGAAAGGAGGTTTTGTCTTTTCACTGCTAAATCATATCCCTCTGTTTTACATGTGCTTTGTTGGATCCAGTAGAAACAATTTGCAGAGCCTTAGAGTTTACCGTATCAAGCATGTGAATCCCAACAGCATATTAATTTCCCCCTAGGATATTAATTTGGTTTTAAGATTCCTTATGAATGTTGACAACTACATATACTCTGGCCAAACAGGCCAAATTTACTGATTTAATTTGAGCCTCTGGGGTACATAAATGGAAACTTTTGACAATAATGAGCTTAGATAAGAGAATCACTGAAGATGCAAATCTCAAATCAATTTCAATTCCATTGTGTCTGTCTATTCCCAGAGGTAAAAACAAGAAAGGCTTCCATGCAGATGCCTATCCAGAAACTTCTCCTCCAAACATCTCATCCAAAATCACAATGTCTGAGCTCTTTTGTAGGCACTTGGGGACCTTCCAAAATGATTTGCATTAAAATAGTTAAACACTGAAATAAGATCACTGGGGCTCATTCTGAGTTCTGCTAAAGTTCCTTTGCACTATGCTGGCAGTTTATAGGGGCCTTACAGTAGACAGAAAGTACTTACACCTACTTTCAGGTCTTTTACACTTCGAGAAAGACAAAGCATGGGAGGAGTTCTCTGTAATCATTCTCACTGTCCATCAAACCCCTTCTTGAAACCTCTCAGTCAAGGTGTCCAAAAAAACCCTAATGTGGTCAGGCAACTGGAATGGCATCTCATTTTATCTTTGTCTTCCCCATCTTAGTTTGTTGTATCCTTCCCTACTTTCTTGCTTTACCCTTAGATTGCAAACTCTGTGGGGCAGAAACTATCTGTTCTGTAAAACAAACAAGGAGTCCTGTGGCTTTTTAAAGGCTAGCAAATGGAAACTGCAATACATAAGGGAATATATAAATGCAGAGAAGGGTAAGTCACATGGTCAGTTCAGGCTTCTTCAGCGATCACCCCTCTGGAAGTTGCTCTGTGTTTCTACAGCACCTACCACAATGGAGTCCTGGTCCGTAATTAGTGCTACTGCAATTCGAGAGGTTAATTAATTCTGATTAATAAGAAATTGCTCTTTTTTTTTCAAGTAGAAGCAGGTGTATTATTCCTTATTCCATTACTAACATTTTCAGGCTTTAATCCCATTCCTTTGGTAGCTGGGTTTGCTGCTTTTTCAGGGGCTGCCTAAGAAAGATTTAAATGTGGATATTGTATGTTTCTGTGTGTAGATGGCGTAGAAACGGGGATTCACATATGCAGGGGAAGATGGCAGAAGATTGTGAGACATTTAAGCCACTAATCATATATCAGTATTTAGCTGGTGCCTGCTTTTAGGATAAAATAGTCTGGGTGCCCATGAATTATGACATGGCTTAATCTTCAGAGGTGCTGAGCATACACCACCCCAGTGATTTCAGCCACAGTTGCAAGGCTCAGCACTGTTCAGGATCAGACCCCTGGCAACAAGGAGTTGGAAAGCTGCAAATCCCCCAGACATATTTTTACCTCAGCCATGTCTTAAAGAACGTACCCAACCATGCAAACATTCCTTAAAAATGAAGATAGTTCCATTGTATTTCATTAGTCACAAATCGTTGCCTTTTTCAAAAGGCATTTGTGTTTGATGGTCCAAGACCATTCAGCACACCTTCTCTATGAAGCTCAGGGTTGCCAAGCGAGGCTATGCATGGGCCAACAGCTAGAGTGTGGATATTTCAAGGACAAGAGGTAAAGATGCTCCGAGACCTTGCTAAGCCTTTAACACCTCAGCCAAGGACCAGTGACTTTGTTACGAGGGAAGCAGCCAAAACAAAACTGGAGGATCCCAGGGAGAAACACTCAGTTATAAGTTCCAGAGGGGTAGCCGTGTTAGTCTGTAAACAGCAAAAACTGAGGGTCCTGTGGCACCTGAAAGACTAACACATTTCTTCGGGCATAAGCTTTCGTGGGCTCCAACCCACTTTGTCAGATGCACATGCATGTGGGTTGGAGCCTGAAGAAATTTGTTAGCCTTTAAGGTGCCAGAGGCCTCTCGTTTTTAATAAATTATAAATCAGCTTGGAAAGAATAGAAGCTTTTGGCGCACTCAAATAAAGCATTTTTGCAGTCTGTAACACAGCTGCTGCTTCTGTACTTTCATTACCGCTAATGTAGACATTGTCGAAGAAGATAGGTGAGTGATTACATGCCTCAGCTGAGTATGCAATTAATGCTAGTGTCCCACAGAGACTGCTCCACCGGCAAAGAGCTGGATGGAGCACTGCAAAGGTCACTCTGCCTCCTTCCACCCCTCAGATATATAGGGAGTATGCTGAGAGGTGAGCAGGTAGGGCCGGCTCCTCCCGCTGGTATAATTTACAGCAGCCTCTGTGCCCTATGTTCTTCCTGTCTGCTCCAGAATAGAGGTAGCAAAAAAGCAGCTCAGAGACTCTCAGGTCAGAAGGGACCAAGGTGATCATCTAGTCTGACCTCCTGCTCAATGCAGGCCACAGAATCTCACCCACCCACTCCTGTAATAGATCCCTAACATATGAATCATAAATCATGGTTTAAAGACTTAAAGTACAGAGAATCTACCAGCAAGTGAGCCGTACCCCATGCTACAGCCAAAGGTGTTAAACCCCCAGAGCCTTTGCCAATCTGCCCTGGGGGAAAACTCCTTCCCAAGCTCAAATATAGCGATCAGTTAAACCCGGAGCATGCGAGCAGGAATGTGTGAAAGATAAACTCTAATACTCCCCTCAGCCATGTAACATACTTTTGAACTGTGCTGAAACATCATTTCTCAACTAAAAGGAGAAATCTTCTCCTCCTTTGGATTCTGGTCCCAGGAAGCCTGACACACAGCTCACAGAAGGCTAACTGGGAAGAGCATTTGGACACTACTGTTCAAAGGTATCAAGTAAATAAAGCATCAACCTTCTCCCACCATATGTGCCCACGTGACAACAGATTTCATACACTCAGCTCCATCTACAACAAGTTATTTACAAATAATACCAGAGGTTTCTTGGGCTAATCCAAGCACCTGAAGAAAGATTCCCAAAGAACAGCCAGCTCTAGAAGCCGTAGGTATGCTTGAAAACAATTTCTCACAAACACACTTCCCTTTCTACTATCACTTTCTGCAGAGAATCACTTAGGTATAAGCTAGAGGATAGTGCACTGTTGCCGAGGAAGGAGCGGTTTCTAAAGTGAAAAGCAGCCCGTGAGCCGTCAGCAGTTAGAACCAGAAAATGCTAGGATCCGTTTTCAGCCTATATTGGACAGAGGGTATGTCTGACATTTCCCCAGTACCCTATCCCCATTTTAAGTCTATCTTCAGGTGTATGTTGCTATAGTGGTGGGGTGATGGATGCTTATTAGAATGGGACTCAACAGAGCTGAAAGCTCAGGTTCCAACTGCTTTGCTATCACAGGGATGTACCTTTAATCCCTTCTCCAACAAAACATCCCACTGCACGCACAGTGCTTCCCCTAGGGAGAGGAACAGTCAGAGTGAGAGAGAACAAATCAATGTTAGTGTTAGTCGTGTTGCTTAATGTGAGACTCGAAGGTGCTCAGCCACTGGACTGATGGTGGCATAAGAACCTATAGGGTAGAATAATATTCAATAGAACGGGCAGAGAAAATGACAACAATCTCCCTAGTGCAGTGAGCAGATCAGCCTTTTAAAGAAATGCCCAATTGCCTTCCACGGAACTCAGACTCACTTGTTGTAGAGAACAATATCCGGCCTCCAGATGAGTTCGGAAGGGATTCGGATGGACGTAACATTCTCATATTCCAGAGGATCCCACCGCAGTTTGTAATCATACCATTCCTGAGAAAAAACAAAACAGTCACCAGGGACTGGAGGCTTTAGCACTGAAATACACCGGAAAAACAAAAAGAAGAAAACACCTTTTTGGGGCTCACCCACCTGCTTCACCCACATGTTCGTGGTCATCATTTGGTTCTTCTCATCCTGAAAGGGAAAAAGATGAGGTCATAAAGTAGAGGCATTTTGACTGTTGTCCATTTTTTGTAATCTGAAATAATTGCAGCAATCTGACAGCTAAAAGAAGCGGCTGTTCCTGGGGTTTAGCACGAGTCAGCACATCGGTCTGAGACCACCACAGAACAGAAGCCAAGATGAGTCGGTTTCGGCAGACCAACTTGGATTTGTTTGACAGATATTTCTAGACATTTGTGTATGAAGGAGACTTTTGTTTTTGAAAGATATTATAAAGTACAGCTGAGAGGAGCTCAGCACAGGACCTGGGGGGTGGGAATCCACAGCTCTACTACCCTCCCACTACCTCCAAAATGGGGATAATATGTTGCATTAGTAGATCACTCCTGCCTCAGTTACTTCCTGAGCACAGCTTCCAGGGGACATCCAGGGAAGTTGTCCTCCTGAGATCCAGCCACATATACCCTTGCAACTTCTCCCTTCACAGAACAATCTCAATCTCAATGCAGAACCAGGCTGGACGGGGTGTCTGGACATGTCCCCCACACTATTTATCTTTGAACATATCCACCGAAGGCTCCCCAGAACTTTCTTTAGAGAATTGTTCTGACTGCTTGGAAGCAATGCTTTGTGCCTGATCTGAACTTGCCTTTCTTTAGTTTAAGGCCATTATCGACAGCTCTTTGCCTTTATCTCTAGCATGCATCTCTCCTCTTCAAAACACGTTCTACAGACCACACTAGAGGAGAGTGTGCTCAGACGGATGGGTCCAGTGTCTAGAATCAGAACCAGGTCCTTCTGATGTTTAGTTTTTGCCTCATTCCTCCAGATCATTCTGTGTTCCACAATACCTGTCACGGGATAGAGGATTCCTAGCAAACCCCAGGTGATGAATTGGTAGCATTCAGGTAGCCAAGTAGTGAGAACTGGTGGATTGGTTATTCTGCATTCAGACCCTGACACTTTGTCCTGAAAGTGTATAGTCTGGGAAGTTTTACATGAGTTATCTGAATAGTTCCAAATGATAAGCTTTTCCTGAGCTAGGAAGGGAATGTCTCTCTGCTGCGACGATTGCTCACAAAAGCGTTATAATTTAATTTACAATACTCTTCTCTGGTGAACAATGCATATTTTCCTGCCACCTGCTTTTCTCTTTCTCTCATTTATAAAAAAATGACTATCGCACTGATAAAAAGTGCCAGCTAAATTGACAGCTCTTGGAGACTGAAGCCCTCTTTACATCCACAAAAGATGAAATGCCCGTGACACCTTCCCCTCCAGATCTATCCTGTGGGGACCATCACTGTGAAAGAGATGATAGCTGAGTTTCTACTCGCATTCAATCCTTGGCTTTCCTTATGGGACTGCCAATAAAAGGTGCCATCTGGTGCCACCCATGAGAACAGCATTTGGAAATTGGACATCTGTCCATGGGGCTCTTTCATGTAGGTCACTGAAAGGGCGACAGGTGGTAACTGGTACTTTTGATTGTTACCAACTTGGGCTGGATTTGAACTGGTCAACTAGAAATTAAAGGTTTTATATCTTCCAATCTCTTGAGTCATTCACTCCTCTAAGACCTTTTTCAGAGTGCAACATGGTTTGCATTTCTTTATACTTAGAGTGAATTAAGACTCAAATTCTCAGAATTACAAACACAAAAACCTGTGAATGTTTGTGCATCTAATCTGGACATGTAAGTACCAGAATTGCTCACGGCTTAGACTCCGGTATAATAGGAACCATAGGTAAAAATTTCAAAAGGGCCTGAGGGCCTCAGGAACAGAAGTTGGCTAAATTTTTTCAATTAAAATTTTTTTTGCAGAAAATGTAGATTCAGTGATGCCAAAATGGGTTACAAATTTGTGTCCATTTGGCTGAGTTGTTCTTTCTGAAAAAATAACCCCCAAAATTCTGAAAGCTATCAATGTTTTATTTTGGCATTTTTTAAATGAAATGTTTTAATTTTTCAATTTGAAATGGCTTTTTGTTTAGAAATGTTCTTTAATTTTATTTTTAAAAAGTAAAAAAAATGTTTTAAAATGCTGTAAACCAAAATGAAACATTTCATTTGACTCAAAACAGCTTTTCAATTTGCCAGATTCTTATAAAACATTTTATTTTTCATCTGACCTGAAATTATTATTTAATGACTATTTCTCCCCCTCTATGTCACTGGAAAGGAGGGGGTAAGTGGGAAGATTGGGGGCAAACCCCCGTACTTGGTTTTTCATGAAAACACTGGAAATGTTTGGGGGGGAAAAGCATTTTCTGCAAAAATTTTCATCACCCTCCCCCAGTTTCTTAACTAAAAGGCTGCCCCGAAGAATGTGAATTGGTGTATTCCTTGGTTACCTGGCTAACACTTCCTCTCTGTCTATCTTAATATTTTATACTCTCTCTCACTCAGACCCTTTGGATCTGAGCACTTTCCTCATAGAATCAATAGCATTAATGATGTCTCTGGCACTCCTCTTTTCATGGTAAAAACTCCTCATGGAGTAGAGGTTGGATTTTTGTTTGTTTGTTCAAATGAGGGGTTGGTGAGCTCTTGCGGCAGAAAGGGACATCAGTGCCATGGGTGTCATCCTGACAGTGGAAAGGCCTTCTCCTACACAGTCACTGCTAACCCTGCTGATTCCCTGGTGGAAAAGAAGTTGCTATTTTTTGCCTGTATAACCTGGTGAACGTTCCACTCCTGGGGACCCTGCATTGTGGTTATACAAGCTGGTTTAAACCAGGAGTCAGCCTGGTCCCTGAGCTTCTCTGCAATGGAAAAAGTCAACATCCTGCGCTCATCCATGACTCCTCCCCCTCCACAAACCAAGGCCCCTAGGTGGGCACTCCTGCTTTCCAAGACGGCTGGTAGTAACACAATCACGGGTGGAATTTAACTGCATCATCCCTTTTCTCAATATGCTGCACTCTCACTACGCAGCAGAAAGGGGCACTGGAGGCCAGCGTGTTCTATCTTGTCTGTTCCTGAACCCAGGCCTCAGTCCTGTAGTCACTTATTCCTTTATCAATTGACCTCAGTGCAACAGGGTGAACTACAGCAGGAGAATGGCTTTTTCCAATCAGAATTTAAATATTGCTCCTGTTTTCCTCTTCCCCCTCCTCCCCCCCGCCCCCTCAAACACCATCGAATGTGCATAGAAGAGAAGCAAATTCCATTGAAAAGGGAAAGCTGCATTCTTAACACTGCATCGGGCGATCACATTACGTTTTCTAAAGAAATGCTGCTGTGGTAAGAAGGGGGTTAATTAAAGAGCCATTCAGCTGGACTGAGAATATGATACAGGAATCCTATCAGGGAAAGGGTTCTACAGGAACAGAGAGAACCTTACTAAAGGAGATGGAGAATAATTAACTAAATCTCAGCTGCTTTACAAATCTGTTTCTTGGCTGCAGTTTTAAACACCAGACTATGACTTTAACAGGCTACATTCCTCCTAGAACAGGCAGGAAAAGCACTTCAAAGCACAAGTATTGATCTCGCCTTCCCTGACTGGGCACTTGCATAACAAAAAGCATCTCTCCTGCCACCACAATCATTGATGTACCATCTTCAGTCTCATCAATTATTCAGAGGAAATGCAGACAAGCTAAATACCATCAATGACAGATTTGGGTTCCTCAGTCTTTTTGTTCCGTGGATGTACAGCACCTGGCACCAAGGGATCTTGCTCCAGGACTAGGGCTCCTACGTGCTACCACAATAATAAAATAATAATCAGTGCCACAACCTGGGGGTTTGAGCTGTTTGAATAAAGGGATGCACAGCCCGCATGTACATATGCCATTCATTTCTCAAATACCTGTATTAGATGGTACACTGCACAGATATCTCTATGCTGCATATAACGTAGTTATAGACATAGAATCATAGAATCATAGAATCATAGGGTTGGAAGGGACCTCACGAGGTCATCTAGTCCAACCCCCTGCTAAAAAGCAGGACCACTCCCCCTAAATTATCCCAGCCAGAGTTTTGTCTAACCGAGCCTTAAAAATCTCCAAAGATGAAGATTCTACCACCTCCCTAGATAGCCCATTCCAATGCTTCACCACCCTCCTAGTGAGAAAGCTTTTCCTAATATCCAACCTTGACCTCCCCAGCTGTAATTTGAAATCATTGCTCCTTGTTCTGTCCTCTGTTACCCTCTCCTGCCCTCTAACCACTAATCTTGTCTCCTCGACTACTTCTGATACCCCAAACATGAATGCTTCAAAGAACCACCTGGTGTTTAAAACCACCCCCCACAGAACTGTTTCCTTCTTTCCCTCCCAAAGGTAGAATTTACCCCACAAAATTACAACGTATGAGGCTCCATATGGACAATATTCCACTGGTGACAAGTTTGAGGCCTGAGATCTCATGAAGACTAGAGATTGGACATTCATACCACTGGAAAAGAGACCTTCTAACCTTCCTACTGGGACTCAATACTCTCTTCTAGCCCTGGAAGAACCAGAGGGGTCACAATAACATTAGGTGTGCAAAAACGATTCCAGGAGTTTTTAGGGGTCTCTAAATTGTATTAGCTGTAATATTTATCTGAGTCACTTATAGCGGAAACCAGGGCACAGGAGACCTGGCTTCTTAGAGGGAGGAATATGAAGGCTAGCACCAATATTTCTTTCTCTCCATTTCTAAAACAGTTTTCTGTTACACAGGTAGTATACACAGAGAACATGATAGTGCGGTCTGGTATAAAGGGTTAATAAGCACTCCTCTGGAATGACTTGTAAAACACATCTATAGCTTTCCCACTTGTGTATAATCACAAACTCATGCCAATAAATCTTTTGTACTACACTACACTACCCAGTATTCTCTTTCTTCTCTCTCTGTTACATACATAAGAATGTAGTGTACATATAGGTTTCTAGTTAAGTGATGATTCGGACAAAAATCACTCTGGCACGCAAAATTAGTTATCTGAGTTCCATGTGCAGATAAGTACTTGTAAATACAATCATGCCAGAGCAATAAAATGCTGATTTGTGTGTGCACACACAATCATGCACCTGTTTTCCTCTTTGAAAACTTTGAAAAATGCCATCAGATCATATCCTTTAAATACCATGCCAACACATAGGCCTGATTCATAATAAAAATCAATCCACTTTATATGTCATCTATATTTCGCATACGTGTAGGCTCTTTTGGGGCAAACATGCAGGAACATTTTCTCTCAGCCACTCTGCCCCAAAGTAGCCAAAGGACTTTCTATGTGAAGAAAGAACTCTGGGATCCTTGGACCAGATAAGTATAGATGCATAAACTATTATTTGTGAGGATTATGTATTACGAATACTAATTATAGATCAAATTCTAAGCACGTTACTAGTTTCTTACTCAGCCAAAATGCATTCCCTCAAATCCCCTCTTGAACTTAAGAGAACTATGTCTATGGATTTTGTACCATGGCCATTCCCTTGGTTTCAGAATGTGCATCACATTTTTTACTTCAATAAATGCATAATAAAAGACCACCAGACTGTGCACACCTTGGTGAATGGTTACTTAAATGAGTTGTCCCATTAGTTTAAGTAGAACGATTCATATGGATAACTGTTCTTCAGGGTCAGTAAGATATTCAGAGCCTGATCATGGAATAAATCACCATGAAGTAGCTTGACTTTGGAATCCCTCCTCAGCCCTGCCCCAAGAATCTTCACTGCTTCTCGCCCCGGTCATGTTCACTTACCACATCAATGAGCTGAGCAATGGACAATCCGAAATGGACGAGGACCACGTCCGAAATGTTGGCCACAGGTCGGGACCATTTGTTGTAGCCAGAGAAGAGTTTCTTCAGGAGTCTCTCTTCTGCGTGGGTTCGGGTTTCCAAATGGCTGCACACTGCAGGGAAAGTGCAAGACATGAAAGTGTGAAATGGCTGTAAGTTAGGAAGACACCAGCAGAGACATTTGGTGGGGGCGGAGAGCTTTATCTCCCTCATGCGATAAATAAATCTGTTAGTCTTTAAAAGTGCCACAGGACTCTGTTCTCTTTCCTTGAGTAAGACCCAGCCCTTCTGTCCTTTGACAGACAAACTATGGTACAAGTCTTATTTACATGTACAGCACCTAGACACCACGGTGATGGGCACATTAGAAATGCAGACAGGTAGAGGAAGAAAGAATGAAGGCAGAAACATGACAGCCAGTGGGAGTGACCTGCACCTTTCAGTATATACAAACAGCATGGTTAGTTCACAACCTAGCCGGGGCACAGATGTTTGCGCCACAATCAGATGTGGATCCAACTGTAAATATCTGGGGCACTCATGGAGGGCTGCTTCCTCTGAAAAGGGAAAGAAGAGCTTTGAAAAAATGGAACAACACATGAGATCAGGAGTGTGTGAGAGAGAAAGAGTCTGTGATTATGGAGATTAAACACACAAAAAAATGACCATCATCAGACCAGTTTCAACTCCCTGAGCCATACCAGAATTTCCTGGTCCAGTAACTCCGGGGTCCCTCTTGGCTGAAACCCCTGTGGATCTGCAGAGACTCAGGCTAAGGGGACCTGGTGCGAAATTCGCTTCACAGCACAGTTCCTCTTCCTCCCACCAAAGCCTTTAAAGGTTGGAGGATGCTCAGAGTGCCCAGCCCGCACACTCAAGGCACGCTCGGGACTCAGGATCTGTTGGGTATTAAAAATTAAAGCCCAGCCCTGCCTAGGCAGCTGCCAGGAAAGGTTTCTGATCTGTGCTGAGTGTGCACAACTGTCTGTGAGAGACGCAGTAGGAGGAAGGCTGGGATGTGGGACCCAGACACACTGCGTTCAGCTCCCCTGAAGCCTGGCTCCAGCGTCCTCTTCTGGCCCTTCTTTATTGTTTAATCTGCCCTGGATTCCACAAAACAAGGAATTAGCTGAGCTTTCCCTGCACAACCCTGGCAGCTGGAAGTCACATTAACAGGCTTACTTAGGGGCTGGGGAGAGGGGGAGCCAAGAATGAGAGACAGTAGGACACAACAGTGTATTTAAATCCCCAGTGGGGCTTAACCCTCTCCCACCCAAGAGGCAGAAAAGAAACAAAGCAAGTTAGTGGCATGCAAAGGGGGGGGATCTGGTGGAAAGGGAACAGCTGGGGAAAACATTCCTTCTTGCAATGGGACAGTTTCCAGCCGGGAGCGAGGGAGGAAAGTGACCGAGATCGCCAGGAAACCTGCTCTGAAACTTACCAGGGAAGACGTTGGCGCAAAGGAAGAGGAGAAGGTTTTCTTTGGAGAAGCCCATAGCGGAGCAGAGCCGTTTACACCGCAAAGTGTCCCTTCGCAGCAACTTTTCCTCTCGGAGTCTCTGGCTCGTCCAGCTTCATTCCCTCAAACTCCTCTCTCAACCTCACCGGTTTCCTGGGGCCGGGGGGGAGGGAGGGGTAGGTTTATTTGCCTCCTTCTACTAGCAATTCTGCCGCCCCTCCTCGTGGGACTTTCTCTTTCCTGGGGACAAATCCACGCAGACCCTTTGAAGGGACCTTGGGTGCTCCTGCAAGCTCGCTTTTCAAATATGCAGCCTCCTCTGGTCTGTCCTCCCCCTTTCTCTAGGGGACAGACAGCCTTGCTTAGTTCACTGCCTGCTTTTCACAGCAGGGCTCCTGCATTCCCCCCCTTCGGCTCTCCTTTGCTCAGCCTGGTCCCTGCTGATGGTCCGGGGAAGCCAGTGAAAGCCCTGAGCAGAGCAGAGGGAGATAGGACAGCATGTTTGCATATTTAATCCACTTGGACCAGCCCACCTCTTGCCTAAGAGTAGGGGGAGGAGAGAATCCATGCAGACAGGCTGCAGGAAAGGACTTTTAGGACGAGGCGATTCTCAAAGGACTGAGCTCCAAACTGGGCAACAGTTTGCTTCAGCTGCAGCCTTCAGGTGCCTGAACCCAAACACACATCCCAATGGAGCAGGCACAGCTCTCCAGTCAATTCTTTATTGCCCCCTAAAACTCACTCTTCACCAGCAGTTCTTCACTCTATGTTTATTTTGAAAGCCACAGGAAAAGTAAAGTGTCTGGGCACATTTTTGGCCTGGGCTTGTATTCATTGCATATTGTTGCTGTTTATTATTTTTGATTATTATTATTGCTGTGTACAAGACCCATTAAAGAATCAGGGCCCCATTGCATTAGGTACTGCCCCTGCCCCAAGGAGCTTACAATCTAAGTATACGACATGAGACAACAGATGAAGACAGATGTGGGGTAAAAGGAAACAATGGGACCATACCGTTGATAGGCAGTGGGGTTGGACACTCAGAACTCGAGACATCCGAAGTCACTAGTCGCTTTTGAAAATCTTGTTCGTAAGTGATACTGTCTCCTCGGCTACAGGTCTTTTCTGTTTGAAGCTGATTCAAATTACTTTAGTAATATTCCATCCATCTCCACCATTCTCTGGAGCAGGCTACAAAGGAGTGCCTTTGCGTTAACCCTATAAATAATTTTGATTAAAAATGGATTTCCTTCTTGCAGAGATTAATTACGGCTATTCCCTATATGTGAAGGGTTTATTCTCTTTCCCTCCCCCACCCCTTCCAGCCCTGTTTTGTATGATGTGAGGGAGGGAGCATATTTTACAAAGATTTCTGTGCTTGTTCATTCTCATCACCAGTTCCTTTCTGCATCATTTCCATAAGCTCCTGCATGTATTTGTAAGACACAAAATGGGAAAGGTGCAAGAAGGATGGCATGCCTGGGACAAACTATGCATCTTTAAAATACTGGTTTGAATTTCTGTTCAAGAATGGTAAAGATCCAGCCCAGGGCCTGATTCTTGTCTAATCCAAGGATGTGAAACTGACACTGAAGTTATTAATATCTTTATTTCTTTGATAAGAGTTTAGAACACCATATAGATCATCTGAGCATTACAACTGTATGCCTGGGTGGACGGAACACCCTATTTGGGACTAAGATGTAATTGAAGCAGCATTTTCCCCTACATTTTTAACAGTCTGATTTGAGTTATGAATTGGATGGCACAAGTGATAAACAAGAACCCATCTTTTGCTGATTGACTAGACGTCATTGGTTTACAAGGATGTTTTTCGTCTTTAGGACTCATTAATTTCAAACATGCGGCTGCCCTGTACCTCCTCTGAACATGCCTGTTCTTTGCTTGGGCAGATTCAGTTCTAAGACCAGGGGATTTGTCATACTTCATTAGACCACTGACCTGATCTAAATTAGCCTGGTTACCCTTCTTTAGTGGTTAAATATTAGCATTTAACAAATTGTGAAATGCTGCATGAGGAGAAAAACATGTTTCCTGTTCCTTTCAGGTGATCAATGTACTCCCAAGCGTGAGATCTGATTTACTCTTGTCCCTTGGCCTTCCAAAAAGTATCTATGAGGAGTGCAGGCATCATGACTATGTGCATTTCTCAGGGAAATTGAAGAATATTGGCATATGGCCTTGTAACCCTGACTTTGAAGCCAAGGTATGTGGGTAATTACCTAGAGTAACTGAATTCCTTGTTGTGAGTGATTTATCATTCATCTTCAACTTCTCCCTCCCTGCTCCCTCTCTCTTTCCCCTTTTTTTCAATCCTGTTTTCCCTGTACCACATCTCTGAAATGTGACCCTTCTTCAGCTGCTACAGTACTAGCTGTTACCCCAATTATCTACAACCTCTTCTACTGCAAACTCACCTTTCCTGCTTTCCTGTTCTTCACCCCAACCAGAATGCAACTGCCAATATACCTTTCCTCTCCCCGCAGTATAGATCCCTTTCCTGAGCTATTCATCTTCTAAATCAAGATTGCACATTTAAACAGAGCTGATTGGAAAAGGTCAGTTACATTTCATGGGAAATTTTGAAGAAAAAAAATGGTATTTTTTCTTGAAATTTGCCATAAAAATATATCAGGTTGCCATCAAATAACACAAACCAAGAGTGAAAAATGTTGTTTCTCTAAAATGTTTTCTGATGTTAAAAACAGTTTTCTGTGAAAATCTGTTTATTTTTCAGAAACTAAAATCACTCTGAAATTTACTGAAAAAATGCATCTGAACTTTATCTGATATTTTTTCCCCATAGAAAACTAAAAATGGGATTTGGTTTCTGGCTTTTTGTTGAAACATTAGAAAATAGTTATCAAAATAATAAAAATCTTTAAGAAAATTTTCATTTTGGTCATATATAGGGAAACATATTTAATATAGGGCTCTTCCATCTAGCAGCAAAAAGTATTATATGATCCAATGGTGAGGACATGAAGCTAGACAAATTCAAGCTGGAAATAAGGCGTAAGTTTTTAATGGTGAGAGTAATTAGCCATTGGAACAATTTACCAATTGTCATGGTGGATTCTCCCTCACTGATCATTTTTAAATCAAGATTGGATGTTGTGACTAAAAGATCTGCTCCTGGAATTATTTTGGGGCAGTTCTCTGGTTTGCGTTGCACTAGAGATGAGATTGGATGATCACCCATGATCCCTCCTAACCTAGGAATCTATGGATCTCTGGCCCCTCTTTCTGATTAACACCTTCTCATTGAGTCACTCTGTCTCTCCCTTGCTCTGTCCTGCTTCTGTGCCATGCCATGCCCTTCCTCAGGCCTGGAGCATGGTTAGCATAGGTTAACATAGCATAGGCTTTGTCCCATGTCTCCTTCAGAAAACCCCTTCAGGCCCCCTGTTGTAGGATGAAGATGAAGTCTAGTCATAAGAACTATGTGCCACTTTCTGCATCGTGTTGGCCCGTATCATCCTTTGCAGCAGTGTCGTTCTGCTTTGGCACAACTTTCCTGTTGGAAAACACCAGTGGAGCACGCTCAGATATTATCGCTAGAACAATGATCCCTGTAGTAGTGATCAAGGAGAGAACCTACAGGTCTGGGCTCGGGGCTGTGGGGAGAAGAGGACACCAAAGGGGACACGCTCAGATATTATCGCTAGAACAGTGATCCCTGTAGTAATGATCAAGGAGAGAACCTACAGGTCTGGGCTTGGGGCTGTGGGGAGAAGAGGACACCAAACACGAAGGAAGAGCTGCAGTTCTGTTTCATGAAGTTGGCAAGTAAAATTCACTCAGGCCAAGCTGCTGTCCGCTCCCCATTTTCCTAAGAGGCGTGTCCCCAGGCTCCTCAATCACCTGGGCTTAGAGTTCCCTTCCTGAAACTACTACTCAGGTTCCTTTTTCTGTTTCCTTCTCAAAACCTCCTTGTTCCAGGCAGTCTCTCAACTATGGGGTACATTTTCAAAGCTGCCCAGGGCAGAAGCTCTCTGTACCCACTGAAAGTCCATTTGCCTAACATCCTGCCCCTGCAATCTGATGTATTTCAACACACATACACTCGGCCCCACGTGACCCTCAAGACACAAGCACCATCCCTTCAAGTGACTGCACAATCTTATTGTCTTTGCTTTTCTACTCCCTGCATTGCTGTCATTTTTCGGTCTCATCTCAGCCTGCACTTTGAGCTCTCCAGGGCAAGGCCTCCGTCTGTATTTGTTTAGTAATGCATTGTGCATATCTATGGTGTTATATAAGCCATAATATTCCCTCGCTGATCCTCCCCATGCAAAGTCTGTTTACTTGGGCTTCGCACAAGGGACAAGAGCAGTCAACGCCTCTTGGGAGGTTTGGAAAGCAATCTCCTGGAGTTCAAAGCCGTTTTCCCTAAAGAGCCTATTTTCTTTCTTTTCCTCCCTTCATTCTTTCCGGTTTCCTGACAAAGAAGATTTATCTTCCACAGCAGCCGATTGCTTTGTCACCAGCCGAGGGTTCTGAGGATAGGTAAGGAATAAGTAGCAGGAATAAAACCCACACTTTAGGGAAGGAAATCTTCATTCAGCGCAAATGTATTCGTAAATAAGTGATGAGGGAAGGGGAATGCAAAGGGCTGTGCATGCAGAATGGTTTCTACGTGGAACTGGTGCCACTCCTCATCCGGCGTCATTCGGAAGCGTTCTGGTGACCTCACTAGGATGCCTTTGATTTACACCAGCTGCGAATCTGCCCCAAGATTACTCTGTTTAGCCACGAGGTGTCAATGTCTCCTGAAGGATATTCCCAAAAGATTCAAATGTGTCCCAGGGTGATGGTCTCCCAACCAATGAGGCTTTTGTATAGAAATAAAAATAGCTGAGGTGAAACAACTTGACTTTATTTCTCTTACTCCAGAACAAAAATATTTCTTTTACTCCAGGATAATTTGTCCCTGGTGGAAGCTGAAGCACCAGTGTGGAGCCCAAAGCAAAATTGTCTCACTCAATCCTTAATGCCATTGACTTCAGAGAGGGTTTCCTCTATTAGAACTGAGAACACTGGATGAGCCAGGTCACCTGGGCCTGTGGAAATACCTGTGGGGAAGGGAGAGATATAGAAGCCCTCTGGGAGGATCCCCAACATCATCCTGTACCAGATGGAGGAGTGGGGCTACCTCTGCTCCCAGAGAATGAGCTTGGGGGTCAGCCCTGAACCCATGAATCCTAGGAGGACATTGGAGCCCTAGTTCTCCCTACCCATGCTGGGCCCCCACCCATGCCTGCTCAGAAATGGGGGTGTTTCCCTGCTGCAAAGGTCACGGAGCATTTTCATGGATATCTCTGGGGTGCAGGTATGTGATGGAAGGAAAGAAGCGGGTTATGTGGGTCCTTACAGACCCACTGCTTCCCATGCAGCACAACCCCAAAGAGAGTTGGTCCCTGAGTTCCCAAAAAGGGAGCACATGTACCTGTCCCCCAGTGGGATCTGATCCCATAGGGCAGAGGTAGGAGATTAGGTTTCAACCCTAAACAAATATTAATAATAAGGGGAGGATGATGTGGACTTGAGCAAGAATTTCCTTACCTGTAGCCCTGTAACCTGTCACATTCTAATCATATGATAAGCGATTAAGCCAATCAGAGTCCATAATATCCATGAGTGTTGTCTTTCTAAAGAACAGTGATTTTTTTTTTCGAATAAACTGGTTTCTAGGTGGCTGGAATTTCATCCATTCACTTTTTATATCTTATTGTAAATTGAAACTTTTCATTACAGCCATCAGTGTCTAAAGACCAGAGACTATTATGGTTGTAAAACACCAGATTTCAGCAACCGGTCCTCAGAAACCAAGCTTTCATTGGTGAATAATAGTTGCCTATCCAACAATCTGACTGCTTGGCCCCTCTTCTGTCTGATATAATTCACAGGCTGCCACCATACACGCACTGAATCTTTTAATATGCATTCTCATTATGTTCTCCTCATGGCCATAGAGCTCCACTGTATTATTTCCGTTGAATAATGGCTGCAATTATGCCCATCTCGTTCTTGGCCAATGCTCTTTGAGTGCACAAATGGTGTGAACTGAATTTCTTCCAATGCTGCATCCTAGTACCATACCAGAGAGAAGAGATGCAGAAAGAATCTCTGCCTGATGTAGCAAGAGCAGCAGAGACATGATAAAATGATTTCCCTTCCTGGGAAAGGTCTGATTTTCACTGCCCTTTCCTGGAAATACTTTGTAGCCTGCTCTCTTTTTGCAAGCGCAAGGGAGGACGTTTGCAGCTAACTGGGGGAGTGAGAGAATATTGAACAATGAAGCAAGAGATTGACACCTGTTGCAGAAAGAAAGGGAAAGGTTTATATTTACGGGCGAGGAACAAAAGAATTGACAAGGGTCGTGAACTATTAATCTCTGCATTGGTGTTTGTGTGAGTGCTAGTGAGAGGGCTGAAGCCAAACTAAATTATTTGTCCCTCTCTTTATTTCGTCTCAGATGGCTTGCACTGCAATAAACATGCCATTAACGCAGTACTTTTTAGTGCCTGTGAAACTGACAACTGCTTAGCAAAGATTCTCAGCCATGCACTGTGCAAAGTGCTGTTGCAGGATACTTCCCGGCAGTTCAGGGCCAGGCACTGCCTTCCGGACTTGCAGAGGCCATCTCCCTCCTGGGAGCATGTGAACAACTCTGAAATATGGTCAGGGTCTAAAGGGGGAGCCGTGTTAATCTATTGCAGAAAAACAACAGAGGCCTGTGGCACTTTTAAAGACGAACAGATTTATTTATTTCATAAGCTTTCGTGGGAGAAAATCCCACTTTGAAGTGTCTGACGAAGTGGGATTTTCTCCCACGAAGGCTCTTGCGATAAATAAATCTGTCTTTAACTGTGAAATATGTAACAGATGTGTGTCCACACTAGGGGGAGATCACCGACTCTTCCTTCTGTCGGCAAGCTGATTAGGATTTGAATCTAAGTGCGGGGGGCACTGGTGCATTAGCCTATTGTGATGCCTTCCCAGCCTGGAGATTAGTAAGGGTGCTCAGCACCTTGCTGGATTCAGCCCTGTAATAGAGTTCTGAGATTGGCACATTGTCTTTACAGCTCTCCAGGGCCCAGAGAAGGAGGAGGGGACAGAAAGCATTCCTGTGCTGCAGCTGCTTTGTGACGTCTAATCATGGCCCCATTTACACAACGCGGGTTACACGGCACAACCTACCTCGAAGGCTTAATCTGATAAGTGAGGCAAGCCTCTAAGTGCTATTTGTAAATACCAGATATTATTATAAAACGTGGAGGGAGAGCCTTGGGATCTAAGCAGGCGGACTTTAAATTGGAGAATAGACGCATGGCTCTCTCTAGACAACTAAGCAAGTGTGTTCTCTACGGATATCTTTGGTTTCATTGTGTGGTTTGTAGAGCTAAATTAGGCTCCTGTCCTTCCCAACAAAGGGCAAATGCAGACCAATTTATTCATGGCAGAAATCTGAACGTGATTGATTGACACAGTCCATTTTCTTCACTCTCTGGTCAAGAATATTTAGCCAGATACAAACTGCTCCCTCCTCCTAGGCATCCCTGAATTTAGTAGCATTATACTACAACAATAAAGGTGCAGATTGATGTGAAATCTCTTCACACTGGCATTATTTTCTGGGCAGGCCTACACACCAAATTTACATCTGGGCAGCAGCATTGATACAGCTGGAGCATGCCTGGTGAAAGTGCTCTAAGCCGACGGGAAAGGGGTCTCCATGGCGATGTCTACACTTCCTAAAGTTAGTTCCAATTAGTTAATTTGAACTAACTAATTCAAACTAATTTTAGTTAGTTTGAATTAACTTAATTCGAACTAGCAACATTTGTTCGAACTAAGCAAGTGCCATTCATGGCACTTGCTTAGTTCGAACTAAATTTTGCTAGTTCGAATTAAGTTAATTTGAACTAACTAAAATTAGTTTGAACTAGTTAGTTTGAATTAACTAATTGGAACTAATTTTAGTAAGTGTAGACATAGCCCATGATGGTGGCTGATGGGTCTTGTTGCTGGTAAGCAGGAGATACCAAAAGAAGTGTCTTCTTACAAGATTTTAGACCCTTCATCCCTACTCCTGGCAGCAGTTTAGAAAGGCTCACGTGTATGGCCATGAAAAAGATGTGATCAGCTTATCTGAAGGAAGAAATTCTTCTTACCATCTGAATCCTCAGAAATGCTGCCCCAAATGGGGCAAAATTTCCTCTGCAGACACCTGTGGCTTCATTTCCCAGATCTGTAAACAGGACTGTTTTATAGCTTTGCTCCACAAGTCCCAATGCAGAAATCTCAAGATCACATTCTCGTTTGACTCCAAGGCACTATTGATCATCTTCTGTCACCCCTGATTTTCAAGCAGTGGAGAAGAAAATCTATTGATAGAAGGAAAGCTGGCAGCTGGTTCCTCTTTGTGTACGTGTCTGAATCTGTAATGTGTGTTATTCGTACCTTTGCTCTTAAATCATCTTCCTCTTGGTTCATACATGTGCTTCTGTTATTTCAGTGTCCTGTGGGAGGAACCATCTCCCGTCTGTTCCTCCCACAAAATTCAGATCTTAATGTCTTTGATTAAGGGGGAGAATTTACAAGATACAAATGATACCTAATGCCCTGGCTTCTGAACCTGCCCTCTTTGCTTTGAAAATCTCCTCCTCAAAATCACAACTTACCTTATGCCTTCAGAGGAAAAGGTCTCCACGTTCTTAACACAGAGATCCATATTCAGGACCCGATTTGGGTATGTATCCTTGCATTGTTTTTAATGAGATTACTCACAGATTAAGATACTATTCAGTGTGAGTAAGTGCTGTGGAAATGGTCCATAGGGGACAGACATTGCAACAGGGGTGTAAGTTACAACAGCCCTAATTGGCCCCTGACACAGACTGGAGCGGCAAGCAGCCACCCAGCCTCCAGGGCTGGTGCAGAAATGAATGTGGCCCAGAGCTGTTAAATGGCAGGTAGTGAATAGATTTAGCCTGTTGTAGATACACTGATGTATTTCACTTTGATTCAGGTTTTCTTTCTTGGATGGTCTTAACCGCCCCAGTGTTAGACTTGCCCCTGGCTGAAAGCAAGGTGTCTTTGATTGATTGATATCATAAGGTGTTCCACAAGCTGATGATGTTCCCCAAGACAGCCTCACTAAACCTCCGGATTCTCCCATTTCCCCCTGATTGGATTTAGTGCCAACCCCCACAGCCTGAGGTGTTTGGACCATGCGCTCTATGGATGGGTGGGGTTTTCCTTATAGACTAGAGCCTAACCCTGCGGCCCCATTAGTGAAGAAAAATGGTCACTACTGACTCATGCTCAGTCCACACCCAGACCACGGGGATCTGTCACCACCTGCCCCGACACCTTGGGTCCCTTAATGCCCTGCCACACTTGACAGAGACGTGGCCATATTTGACAGACAGAGATGTGGCCACACTTGACAGACAGAGACGTGGTCTTCAGCCTCATTTGTTTTAAAACAGCCATTTTTCTTTGTGTGGCAGAAAGGGAAATGAGTTCTGTTGGTATTTTCCATCTCGTTTTCACTCAGACATTTCATGCCAGGGCCGTAGAAGACCACTGCCTCCAGTGGCGCTGATATTTTGTCACCCTCGGATATTTTTTTCCAGATGATTATTTATTTAGAAATGAATGAAATGTTAATTTCATGCAGCAAAGGGAGCCAGTGACCTGAGGCAGCATGAAGGCACGAGAGAAGGGTAGTGCCCCATCTGTCAGCAAAATGTCTGCTCTTTTTAAATGGATTTTCTATTTACTGTGCACAGACCACCGGCTACCTGAGCGGGTAATGGTTTACAAAGGGTTATGGCAGCCAAATAACTCGTGTTTGGAACTCAGGTCTGAAATTAATAAGTATAGTTGTCATTAACAACTTATTTTCTGTGCACCTGCTTTTGCAGGATGATAGCTGGCTGGGAATTTTTCCATTATAAGGGGTTGTTTTGGGGAGTCATTTTCGACAGTGCGGAGTGGATTTCTGCTTCAAAACAGAGAGGGAAAAAGACTCCAAAAGAATCCAGTGGTTGGGGGTACTCATTGAACATATGAGCGACCCAGGTCTGAATTGGTCATTTTTTGTGTAATATTTCTAAAAGTCTTTGTTTTGCCCCAGTGTGGAACAGGAAACCTTTTGAAATCTCAAACATTTTCACAGGATTCCACACCCAGCTCTAGAAGCCATTGCTTTTTAAAAGCATATCCATCAGAGAGATCACTGAATCGAAAACACGCAACGCTACAAAATAGCAATCATCACATGTTATTCAGGGTCAAATCTGAACCAAAATCAGACTGGAAAACATACAAACTATTACTTAATTTAGCCCTTTTCTTCCCTGCCATATTTGTGCCTGGCATGTGGGTTTCCTATCAGACAGAGAACAATTAAGTTAACCTCTTAAAAATGTTACTAATAAAAATGATTAGTAACCCCGGTATTTCCTTTAGATAGGAAGCTGTTATGCCTTTTTTCTTTAAATATCTATGAATGCCGGCTGCACAAAGAAAAGGGTGCCATTTTGCTCTCAGCATTACTATGGCTTCTTACAAATGAGGCACAGACTCCATGCTCTTGCTAAGGCAGAACTTTTTTTCTTTTTTCTTTTGTTGTTTGTAATACAGAATCAAATCATTGGGACTGAATGTATAATGAATGGAAAAGGGCATAACTTGTTTGATCATGAGTTTACAATGCTGCCAACCATACGGCTTTAACTATCATGAGTCAAAACCTCCAAAATCGCTGGATTTATATAGATATATAATCCAGTGATTTATATATTGCAATATATATATTGCAAACCTCATGAGAAAATGATAGGAGGTGACACCACTTGGGTTCATCTTTTTCACTCACGGTGAGTTCAGGACCCTGTGCTCCTGCTGGCTGAATAGAAAAGTGGTTCATGAATAAACAGAATGCGTTTGCTCTGCTGTTATCCATGAGGCTGTCCTTGTTATTCATGAGTTTCAGAAGGCCACGGTCTCATTTGTAAAAATGTTTGCAAATCCCTAACATGTACCACATGTCAGCCTGCATTGCTATATTTAGAAGAACCTATTTGCTTGCTAGGGCTGGTCAAAATTTTTCAGATTTCAAGGACAACAGCAGAAAAAGCACAAAACTTTGTGCGTGTGCATGTGCTTTTTTTACCATTTAATCTTTATATCCTGTTTTTAAAAGTATCAATATAAATTAAATACTATTTCCTTAAATGAGTTGGTCTGTGAGCATTTGTGTCAAAACATCCCCGAATAATAGGAATGCGAAGATGAAAGGGATGTAAATATGGCCAAAGTGAATTCAATCTTTTCTTCGACCGAGCATTTATTGAAAACCTTCTTTGGAGGCAGGTAACTGCTACAGCCAGTGACTCATGAATCTTTGTCACACCACTGCTGCAATTGATTAAAAATCAAATCAGGTCCCATGCAGAAAAGCTGTTATTCTAATATCCCAAACGTTTCACCAAGGTGTAAATTGCCGGATTGCATGCAATTCTGTTCCCTGAGGCAAGCTATTAGTGATGGGGTAGAAAAGGGTGGAGAGTTCATGCTGTGACACAGATACCATTTGAGTATGCGAAGGGTTGACAGATTGAATATTTCCATCAGGAATCCAACCAAGGTTTGACTCAGACCATCATTGCTAGGAAACAAGAAAATCTGTCCTGGAGCCATAGCAACAACCAGCAATGAGCAAATCCCCAAACATTCCAGTGTTCAGTTCTGTCTAGATAAGCACCTTGGCATTTCTGTGCTAATCCAACCATCTTTATCCCAGGAATCTAGCTGGTGACTCTGAGAAACAATTTACTGGTTAAAGCTGGTGACGGTAAAAACAAAAAACTTCAAAAGCACATGGAAGATCTGTGCGCCTCATCCATTTTAGACAAAAGGCTTAACAGTTTATGGAAATACACAACGTGGGATCTAAGAGCTGAATGGAGATTTTTTCCTTCCCATGCACCATCCAGGCATTGCAACCTTTAGGATGCCCATGCAACATCACTGTCATTGAATGTTGTTCTAAGACCTCGTCAATGTTCATGGAGAAATTGTGCCGGTGTAACCAATCAATCTAAGTTTCTATCTGCACACAGAAGTCGCACGAGTTAAACGAAAGTCGGTTTAAAAATAGTTTAATTAAACTGGTGTGAATCGCGGTGTAAAAACACTTGGATCAGTTTAAAACTAGTTATATTGTTGTCTCTAGACTCAAAAGACTATAAAACTCATGGCTTGCTAAATGCACAGGATGCCTGGCCTGATTCTCATCAAGCTGTGAGTTTCTCGGATGGAAGCCAATGGAAAAAAAACAAAGAAGCCAACATACATCTACAGCCAATACCCACAGGGCAAACTTACTTTGCATTCCTCAGAAATCTGTGTTTAATCTTTTGATGCCTACTGGAGTATGAGAGGGCTCATCCAAGACAATGGTCCTCAGTGTAGCATACTGCTATGGGAAACTGCAGCGAGTTGGCGGTGTCGGGATAGATTTCTCCACACGACATAAAAGCACTTACTGTACAAACACTGCCCCTTATGCCGAGAAGCATTTGGTTTGGTTAGATGCAAACTGCCGCTCACAGAGTGATGGGAATGGTCTATTTTGAGAGTATAAAGCTGGGGTCACAGAATCAAGATTTATCAAAGGGCCAGAGTGTTTTGAGAATGACTAGAAGGGCCACAATCTAAATCGGGAGGTGCAGTTTTCAGGGGGCCCAATGACAAATATGTGGGTCACATTTTCTCCAAAGAAGCACACTCCAAAATGTATTCAAATTAAATATATTGAGCACCAAAGAAATCTTTGTCACAAAGGCTGCTGAGCTACCTGGCCTGAGCATCGGCGGCTGGGACGGATGGCTTTCCTCAGGATCAGTACCGTCCCTGTGTTATCTGTAGACCTAACTTAAAAGCCTCTGAAACCAACAGCCGAAGAAGGCTTTGGAAGCCAAATTCAGTAGTGAGAAGGAGAGGGAAATTTAAGGGGTAAAAGCAACCACCAGCATGGACGTCATTCCTGGTTCAGAGGGGAGATGAATGGTCACAGGAACAGAACTGCTAGATTTGATCAGGAGCCAAGGTCCTTGTAGACGAGGATTCTTCAGAAGAAGAACCCTGCATCTGGCAGACGTGGATAATCTGCCCCAACTGAGCTCTCATCCTGACCATGAATAACGTGAGATTGGTCAAAGAAGTGACCCACCCCTTTTGGCACGATGCCATTTATAAGTCATACTAATTAACCAAGGTCACCTGGTGAGCGAGCAACCAAGTTTCGAAGAGACCACTCCTTTTCCAAAACCAGAGGAGCCCATTTTCCACTTCAACCAGAAAATTGATTGAGACTCTTCCCGTGGGAACAAATGAAAAGGCCGCTCGGATGCCTTCATTGCTTCCTAAATGAGCACCCAACCTGGGAAAACAAGTTGGTTCAAGGAAAGATATTACTTCACCGCCCTTGTCTCAAATTGGTCCCTTCTGGCCTTCAAGTCTATGGGTGCATCTACACTTACAAATTAAGTCGACTTAAGGAGGCTTAAGTCGACTTAATTTATTCCACGTCTACACTGGGCTTTCCTTAATTCGACTTAAGCTGCTCCTGAAGTCGAATTAAGGAAAAGCTAATTCGAATTAATAAAACCCAGTTTTAATTCAAACTAGTGCTTAAGTCGACATAAGCCAGTGGAGACGTGGAGTAGTGCCTCGGTGGACCTTTTTAAGTCAACTTAAAATGTTAAGTCAACTTAATAAGGTCGAAAAGGGGCCACGCCTACACTTGAAAAGCTAAGTCCACTTCTGTTAAGTCGACTTAATAAGGTCCACTTTAAGTTGACTTAAAGTCAACCTCATTAAGTCAACGTTATAAAGTCGACTTCACTTTTCAAGTGTAGACACAGCCTGTGAGTCTAGCATCCCTCCAGTAAGTCAGATATCACCCACTTTAACCCTCCAGCTAAGAAAGGCAAACCATCTTCTGTCTCTCAACTGAGCTAGAGGAGGAAGCCGAATAATGGATTAGCAAAGAGGCAAACATCCCACTGCTTTCTCTGTCTATTCCTTTTAAATGACAGTCTAACCCCAGGTTTCCCCACCCTTCCCCCAACCTGCACATTAGCAATCCAAATGTCAGCAGAAAGAACAGCCCAAGCTGCTGTGATGTGACACGAAGAAAAATGTCCTTGATTTGTCACTGTGGAACCTTTTAACAAATTTGCCATTTAGCAGCAATTACAGGCATCATGGTTTGGAGGAGAACACTTGCTCTTCCGTATAGTCTGTTGGGTCTCCCCCTGCATTGTGAGCTGCTAATAGAAGACACGAGATATTTAGAACTTTCAGCATAAAAGCAATTAGGAGCAATCCAAAGGCTGTTCTGCTGCAGCACCAAGTCTTCTCCCCAAATCATTATCCTGTTCAAACCACGGGCAGTGATTTCATGGAAAAGGTGAGAAGAAAGGCGTAGGATGTTCCAAACAGCACTATATTAAAGCACACTGGGAAACCTTTAGTGCCCACTAGCAGGGTCTCCAAGGGTCAATTAATGTACAACATTTCAGTTTGGTTTAAAAATCACACCCCCAAAGAAGATATGACCACACCATGTAGAAGCTCTAAGTCTTATTGCAAATCAACAGGATTTGAGTTTCTAAGTCGTTCAGGCTCTCCTGAAAGGGTTACGCTTTATCTACTTTTAAATAATCCAAGTCATGGGGCTACCACTGCATCTCCATATTATTATTTATATCATAGTAACATCTTCAGGTCTCACCATGGTAAACATTGTACAGAAACTTTGCAATAGATGGCTCCCACCGCAGAGGTTTTAACCTAGATAGACAAAGAGTATAAAGGGAAAGAGGCACAGAGAGAATGGGAGAGAAAGGAACCGAATGCAGGTCTACTGGATCAGAATCTAGGGTGCTATTTACTGGACCACAGTGCCTCCTAGGAGATTCTCCCACACTCTATCCAATGTCGCGGGCAGGCTATTTTTCTGGCTATTTAGCCCAAACTTTCTTTTGTCTTAATTTCATCCCTTTTACTCCTCTTATCCCTCCACCTCCACCCCACATAACACCCTCGTCAATTCCTCTCCACCTTTGGTGTTTGCACTCTTCAGATATCTGTAGCAGTATGAATGGGCTTATTCTGGGGGTCCCTCAGCTGGCATCAAGCCATACTAAGATCACTGCATCTGCACTGGGGTTTTTAGTGGCATAACTGTTCATAAAACTCACATCCCTCCCTGAGATAGCTACTCCAGTCAAACTGTGTGTTGGCCAAGCCAGAATCCAAACAACATGGCATCGTGGGCGCTACCACTGGAGAGCGAAATACAGGAAAGAGACGGATTCCTTGAGTAGGTGCAGTCCATCATAATAGGACTATGTTCTGCATTTGGGGACAGGGCCACCATGTCTACTCAACTATAGAGCACACTCACGCCTTGTCAACAATAAGAGCAGCAAATCACCCCTAGTAAAATTGCAACCGGAGACAAAGCTACCTTTTGGACCACTGTAATAAAACCACCACTACCCTGCGTGGAACAAGCTATATCGGCATTGCTGGTCCACCTGCATCTACTTGCCAGCAGAGGCTGCGGATATCAATAGTGTTGATGTAGCTGCCAGCTCTGCTAGTGCAGAGCTGGGTAATTGGTGAGCGGTGAATGTGTAGAATGAGGCCTTATCCCCCAGTTACCTTTCACAGATGGATAGAATAAGAATCAGCAGGGGTCTAGAGTCTCTGCCTTTAAGCCTTGGCTCTCTCCATCTGGTGAGCCATATTGCAGACAGATAACAAAGTCCTTATCTGCAATTAGCGCTTAGCAATTTTTTCCACCTAATATAATCAATATGGCAGCGTGCCCCTCCCTTTCCATTATTATAACTTGTTAGACCTGCTTGGGTGAGGAGAATGGGAAAGCCAGAACTGCGAAGAGTTTGTATTGAACCACTGGAGTTGGCCGACTGAACTTTACTGCAGAGTCCGTGCAGAAGAATGGTTGGCTTTTGTTGAGAAAGAAGACATGGAATCTGGGTGAATACATTCCATAGCTATACCTGAGAGTCTTGTGCTTCGAAAGCCCACTAGAATGAAACATGACGGTGGCCCCAATTAGTACTGCCCATGGGAACACAGTGTGGCAACATCACCCGCTCTGAGCACTGGAAAAGTCTTTTACAAAACTATGAGTAGCGTAAGAATCATGAGATTCTAAAACCAATAAATGTTGGGATCTTTTTTATTTGCCTTCTCTCTTAACCCTTGAGCATTCAGATTTTTAAGTTTTTCTCTGCAAATATAAGGGCTAGAAACTGGCTTTTAAAAACGCTGAGATTATCATGTGATCACATGACTCCAGGAGCTGGGGCTTTGAGAAAAACACGAAATATCATCAGACTCCTGATAAAATCCTGAGTGTTGGGAGCACTGCTAGACTCTGTGTATTCCTGTTAACTAGCAGTTATCTACTCAAGTAGCCCCACTGGCTTCAGCATCTGGCCTGAGCAGTCAAAGTTATCAACCATTGATTGAGCCAATCTTCTTCTACTGGTTTCATGGGAAGCTTCTCAAATGTGGAGATTTCATGAAATCTTGGCCAATTATGAATATGCAATGAAGTGTGAGGGTGCTCAGTGTGCAGGAGCAGTCAAAACAGCGAACAGGATATTAGGAAATATTAGGAAAGGGATAAGTAATAAAATAGAAAATATCATCATACCACTATATAAACCGATGATATGCCCACACCTGGAAGACTGCACAACTTCTGGTCACCTCATGTCTAAAAGGATATATTAGAACTGGAGAAAGTACAGAAACGGGCAACAAAAATGATTAGGGATATGTAGTAGCTACCATACAAGGAGCAAATAAAAAGGCTGGGATTGTTCAGCTTAGGAAAGAGACTACTAAGGAGAGATGGGACAAAGCTCTATAAAATCATGAAAGACGTAAAGAAAGTGAATAAAATACATGTTATTTACCCATTCACATAACACAAGAACCAGATTTACCCAATGAAATTAATAGGCAGCAGGTTTAAAACAAACAAAAGGGAGAAGCATTTCAGACAACACACCATCAACCTGGGGAACTCATTGTCAAGGGATGTTGTGAAGGCCAAAAGTATAACTAGATTCAAAAAAAGAATTAGATATGATCATGAAGGTTGGGTCCATCAGTGGTTGTTGGTCAGGGGTACAACCCCATGCTCTGGTGTCCCTAAGTCGCCAATTGCTAGAAGCTGGGACTGGATAACGGGATACATCACTCAGAATTGCCTGTTCTATTCATTTCCTCTGAAGCATCTGGCACTAGCCACTGTCGGGGCGGGATCTTGGGTTAGATAGCCTATTAGTCTGACCCAGTGCCGCCATTCTTATGTTCTTATCTTACTATTGACAAGTTCATTAAACATGTCTCCCTACTTTTTCTTCCCTGCTATTCCCTCTCCCTGAGAGATTCCAAACCTCCAGTGGCCTCTTTGAGCCCTCTACTTGATTAATAGCCCAGTGCTCATCAAATCACAGACAGAAGCAGCATGATATTCCAACCCACGGCTAAGCAATGTAGTTTAGTTCCTGAATACCTATTTCATCAGTATTTGTATTCCAGAAGCACCTAGAGGCTCCAGCTGAGAGAGACGCCTGTTGTGCTGGGAACTGCACAAACACAAAATAAGAAACAGCTCCCACTTCAAAGAGCTCACATTTCAAATGCACAAGACAGACATGGGCTGGGAGTTGAACACACAGCCTGGGGAGGTGAAATGAACTTACCCAGGCCACACAGCAGATCCATGGCAGAGAAAAAACTAGATTTCCCAACTCCCAGGTAAATGCCATAGCCACTAGACCACGCCAGTTCAGCTGAGTATTAAATATGCACCGTGAGCTATTCTCTGCAGAATCATCCAGCTTAAACAAATTGTGTCACTTCAGTTTGAATCAGGAATAAATCGTTATAAAGGCGCAGATGTTACACAAGGAGAAAAAGAGGCCAATTCATCTAATAAATTATCTATTGTCAATTATTCATTTAGCGCCACGGAAAAGCTATTTCCTTTTGTCCTAGAGCAGTTTTTTTTTAAAAAAAAGAATCTATAAATAGCACAACATTCTCAAATTCAAACACAGCAAAACGCTGAAGTTTAAAAATGAATGCATCAGGACATCCAAAAATAAGCTCACATACACCACAATTCATCTTGGAGGATACCTATGAATGAGCCTTGGAAGGATGTTGACTATCCAGCAGGCTTTGATGGATTGCTTTTGAGTATTTCTAATTAGACTTACAAAGCTCCCTTGTACACACTTCACTGATTCAGACTTTCAGGTTGTCATTCTTTTCTTTTCCTTCCTAAGGCCATTTCTCCATGTTTCACTCACACACAACTTCCTCTGCCAGTGAGAGTGAAATGAGCCTGGAGAAGAGACGAGACCAATTAAAACCAGGACCAAAAGAATAAGGATGTTCTAGGGTCTTGTTCTACTCATTCTTCATTCATAACGACCTAGGCAAAAGTTCAGCCTGAGTGACTGAGTCTCCTCTGGCCTGGTGGGTTGAAAGAAATCTTCCCCATGCTACCGAGCTTGTCTGGAGTTGGCTAACAGAGGCACTCTGCATGGTGCTCAAGTCAAACTACGACTTGAGATGAACACAGAATGCGATGGCTTTATTGTTGGATGATGTTCCCCAAGCACTCATGGCATC
>ML685788.1:4648937-4737713 GCA_007922175.1 Pelusios castaneus | reverse complement strand
GTGTGTGTACATTATAGCATGTGCAGGTCTGTAATGCTTGACAATAAGCTCTTTTTAACTGGGAAGGTCTTCGTCTATGAAGCCTGGATGCCTTTGCCAAGTGCACCAGTTTGAACTTCACAGAGGGCAATGAACACAAAGGTGAAACTGTAAACTGCTCTCAGCGGATCCACTGCGACCAAAGACACCAGCCTAAAAATGGGCTATTGATTTCTTGCTCAGCAGCTCTCCTGTGAGCAAAAACTCACTCCAAGGATTTGCATTTCCACCTTCAAGAAGACAGCAATAAGGTAAGGTGTGAAATAGAAACTTGGGTCTGGTTTATGCTCTCCCTGACACAACATTTGCCCTCGTCTACATTGGAAAACATGACCTGCGCTCTTGAGTGAGGGAGATGATGAAATAAACATTTCAGACAAATCCAAGTTCACTTGTGACTGATATAGCTGCGTGTGGAGTGATGAGTTCTAGTTACTTTTGCTTTTCTAATGTGGCTGACGAGGTTTGAGATAAAGAGCTTTGATCACACTTGTGCACAATCCAGAGCTAAAAAGGCCAGCACAAATGAAACATATGCAAGCAGAACAGGGGAGATGCAAACCCCTGCATTTTGAATGCACCCATGCAGATGGACATGAAAGATTTTGCACACTCTGAATTACATAACACACTAATCAAACTTCCTTCCTCCAAACAGCTCTCTGGAAGATGTGCATAAGATAAATACAGAGAAATGAGCATCTCAGCTAATTAAACTCTTGGCTAGGTGAAGGGCTGAAAGTTTAATTAGCTGATTTCTGTGCCTCTCCAGAGGTGCCTTCTGCAAGGGTGTTTAATTTAAAATCAGCTGGTACCGGATCTGGTTTTTTGATATGTGGAAATCCAATGAGATGACCAGTCTTTCACCCGTTATTAGGAAAAGCATGTCAACACAAGCAGAGAAAGGGATAATGTGATTGTTCTGTTGGGCCCATGAGGGGCAGGAAGAATTCTGACCGTGCATAAATCTTCTTTCTTAAAATGCATAACAGAATACCAGTTTAAACCCTGGAGCTGGTTTTTAAGTCACCCAGGAATGTTCAGCCGAGCAATTCAATTGCTCATTTAGCACCAAAATTCCAGTGCCCATTTAGCAGAGAACTTGGCTTGTGCAGTGATAACACTGGATTGATCCATTGGTAATGACCCTGAATAAAACTAATACACATAAATTAAATAAAACAAAGCCCAAATAGATTTTGCGTGAGGCATGTTGAACTTCTCATCCCTTCCTTGCTTAAAAGCTGTGAATCCACGCACAGGAAGGCCAAAGGTTTGATTTGTTCAAGAAGTTGAACAGGATAAACGTTTGGGGGCTGGCTTCTAATTTTGTGTACTCGTTTTTGAGCAAGCATGGGCCCTGCTGCGTTAATTTTAATGGAATAAATAGACCCAAAGAGTCGACGCCTTAGCATGGCTGTCTCTGTACAAGATTAAACAGTTCTAAACAAGGCAAAGGGCCCCTAGTACAGTTTAATATCACTCAGCTTGCTTAACACCACAGCAAACACACCATTAAAAATCCTTTCAAAACTTTTATGAACAATTCAGAAAAAGGAGAAATAATTAAAGCGTTTGAAATATAAAGTATTAAATAAGGCTTTCAGTGTAACAATTCCCTTTTGCTGGGGAGATTCTAGAGAAGGGAAAAAAAAACCCTGCCTGACAATATTTGAGATGATAATAAAGATGGCAGGAACTGTCCTTTTGAGAGAAAGAGAAGTAGTTAGTTGAGACTGGCTGGAATTGTTGTTGTTAAAGTCTGACCCTAGAAGGCAAAACACGACAAACACACAAGAGAGATGAGAAAAGAGCAGCAGAGCTAGAAACGGCTGTTTTCTCTCTGGTGTTGACTCAGTGCTGGAGAAACACATGGTCTTATCAACCACTCCAAGACCTAGCAAACATGTGCCAGCTTAGAGCATTGCTGTTCACTGTCGCTTGGTCACAGGCTCAGTTTTGCAAAATATACAGTCCTGGCCAGCTAAGCCAGACAGAAGGCAGAAGGAGACAGGTAGGGGAAAAAGGAATAAGGTGGGGAAGGCAAAGGTCACATGGTGGGGGAGCCAGATGACAGCAGGAACTCTAGATGGGGTGTGCAGGATTTAGCTGGAACTGGTGGAGGTGGGTTCCTCTCTTTAGCCTGGAGCAGTCAGGATATCTCTTGGGTTGAGGAAGACAAAGACCCAATGTCCTGAGGTCCCAGGAGATGGTGGGGGCAGCAGCAGTCAGTCTGGTGAACCTTGCTCTTTCTGGTCCATCTCTGTCTCCCAGCCAGGAGTTGTTCTTGGAAAGCTCCATTCTCCCCATAAAGTCTTTTCTTTTAAGACCTCCAAAATGGAGTGATGGATGGAATAGCCCATCCCCTCACATTTTGTTCACCAATTAGGCCTAATTTCCCACACACTGATTTTGGCTCACTGCTTTCTGGACCCACACTTCTCTTGTGTACCAAATATGATTTTAACATAGTCCTTGAGCTATATCCATAGCCCATTTATTATAATGGCATCTGGGCAAAGCACAGACTCGTTGTAAAATCTTAGACAAGTCACAATCACTCTGTGCCTCAGTGTCAGCTCTGTGAAATGGACATAACACAGGATGCTTGCCAGGTGTTCAGTTGCTGAGGTGTGGGGTTATCTATCTAAGTACCTAGATAGAGATGTATGTGTGACTGCCTGTGTGTACAAAACCGAGGACTTTCCCTTCTCCTATCCATCTAAGGCAGCTGAGCATTCATCTCCCCAGTAGTCACATGCAGATTTTTCAATGTGCACTCAGTTTGCATATGCAAAGGTGAGCACGCAGCATCAAGAGACCTGCTAACCAGTGACTGGGAATACATTTAACTCAGGGCAAAGATTGGATTTTTTTTTTAAGATCTACTTTAGTTTAAAAACTAATTCTTTTGGGGAAGCTCTCTGGCCTGTGTTATACACAGGGTTAGCTTAGATGATTACCAGGGTCCTTTGTGGACTTGGAATCTGTTTGCTTCCTCTAGGAAAATGGTTGAGAATTTTCTTGAAAAACCAATGCATTATGTGAGAGCAGAGGAAAAGGAAAACAGCTTGTTTTCCCCAACGACACCTCTGCATTGCCTATTTCAGCCCAGTCAGCAGGGTGGATGTATCAGAGTTCAAAAGCACCATGCACTACCACAGGCTCAATCCTGCAGGGTGCAACGCCTACTCAACTCCCACTGGTTTCCATGGACCCGAAGGGGTGCTCACCAATGTGCAGGGTTTAGGCCTTCCCTGCACTAAAGCAAGTTTAGGGAGGTAAAGTGTGCACAGAAGGGGAAAGCTTGTGCAAATGGGGAGCAACACAGAGAGAGGAAACCTGTGTGACATTGTCAGGGACTTCACCGCTAATGGCCTGGAACAACAGGGGGCTGCTGCCTGAAGATTAAAGGATGGAAAATTGCAAACTTGTTCCAAACATGCACAAAAATTGCTTTCCATCCAGCATGAGCCTCCCCAATGACATTTTAAAGAGAAGCTAAGCTAGGGTTTAGTCAGCAGAGGCACCTTCAACTCACTGCTATTAAGGGAGCTTGGTACATTAAGCGAACATTAGGCCTGTCTCTGAGTGCTCGACGGGCGAAGTGTTCTATATAGTTAGGTTTACAGGATAGGTATTTAGCTGAGACCAAATGCCAAGATCTTCTCTTAAGCATTCATTTGCCAAGGACTAATCTTAGCCCTTCTCAGGGCTTGGGGATTTTTTATTAGTATTATTCTTAAATCTTGAAACTGAGAGCTATTTTAATGAGATGGAAAGAACAGTTTATCAGACTTAATTGAAGAATGTCCAGCGCTTAGGAGAATGAGTCTGATCAAATGCATGTAAAAAAATATTGCCACTTTTAATACTTGCCAGTTAGGCTCTTCACTTGCTGTGCAATAAATCTTTTCTTTTAAAGCTCTAAATCTTTCTTTCAGAGTGGAATATAGACTAGATTTTCAAAGTTAGATGTAGGCTCTTACATCCATATGAAGGCTCTGATTTTTCTTTTAATCAGAGAAATTTACCAGTAGCTCCTACCAACATGTTTGGCTTCCAAAGGTTCTTGCCCTTCATGGTGGTGGTCGAGAGGGAGATGGTGGTGTTCATATTTAGGCATCCAACCACAAAAATGTTGACCTAGATTTCCAAGAAATTCAGTCTTTTGGGCAGGAGACACAATCTGACCCAGATTTACAACAGTATCTAGATACCTACAGGCATTTATGAATTTGTGCCTATTCAAAATGCCCTTGCATTTGTGCTTATTGGCTGCAAATCCAAATGTTCACACACTTGCCCAGTGAGTTCAAGGGTATGTGAAATGTTTAAGATTTAACCCTGCGAGGTCTGGTGGATGAAAAAAAAAAGTATATAGTTATGTGTATCGTGTGCAGCCCAAGTTATACCTTGCTTCATCCTCAGAGTCCTTCTGGGCTTACATGAGTTGACTGAGGATCCCAGGCTGACTTATCTTTGCCTGTTCCTGTCACAAGGCAAAGGTGTGGAATGGAAAATAACAGCTGATTCTAGATGTGGTAGAAATGAGATGGAATGTTTCTTTGCAGTGAGAAACTGTTGGACTGGAGAAGTCCTAGACCAGAGTGTCTCCCCTTTCCCCTCTAGTGTCTAGGGTAGGCAATGTGGTCCTGAGCCCCAAAGGTATTTAGGATCCTAACTCTCATTGCTTTAAGCACCTACATAACTCACAAGTCCATTCCCCCATGAGCCACCAGATTCCTCAGCTAGGGATAGATGTTGGCTGCATGCATTGGTTTATCAGTATTAGGAAAGTAAATGATTATAATATTGTATTTTACTAAGCGCACAATCCCTTCCTCCCAGTTACTACCAGTTGCCACAATAACACCCCATGAAGATCAGAAACTGTTGCAAAATCTCATCCGTAAGACATCCTTTTCTTTACAATTGAGCAGAATGTGTGATGCTCTTTACAAGGACAGGCTAGCAGACCATGCCACATTTTGAAGAACTGTGTGGTCCTTTGGAGATATGGATAAACATCCTCAGTGAACAAGGTTGAGAAACCACAAACCAGGGTTCACTTGTGATGTCGCTGTGTAAAGTAAACACATAACAGAAGGTATATAGAATATATTCATAAAAAAATACTCGTACAATTTCCTTGTGGGGAGAAGAAGCGAGAATGAAAGAATGATATGTGATAGGTACAAGTCAGGTGACTGAAAGCATTTCTGGGAGATGCTTACATCCTACAGTGATAGACTGTATCAGAATTAGAACAGTAAACAGGTCATTTCTGTTTATTTAACTTACACAGTTGCTCAGCCAGTGTGTCACTGTTACTATGGTGAAAGGGGGGAAAAAGCAATTTATCGGTTATGGAGAACGCAAATTTAAAAAAAATAACTCAAGGAGGATCGTTTTCTTAAAAGTCTGAGTTGTGAGTAAATGAAAATTGCATCAGCACAATATTTTCTCCAGGATAAGACATGAAAGCTATCACAAGAAATAGGATAAATAAACACAGCTCTTAGTGTAAGAAGAAATATTATGCTTCCATTCCCGAAAGTTTTCTAGCTGGCTGTATCAAGTCTTTGAAGCACATCTCTTAAAAATAACACAGGCTGTTTTCATTCATTTAGTAGAACTTGCAGTGCCCAGGCACTGGGGAATAGCAAGAGGAAACTTCAAAGGGTGTAGAATGGGACAGGAGAAGGAAATTACAGAATCACAATCCAATGAAAATAACAATTTACACTCACTAGCCTCCTGCATTTGCTCATGCAGGTCTGGTAACTGTTTGCCCATACAGATATTTGTTCATGCACTACCTTGAAGAGTGCTGGGATTTTTAAAATTTGGCCTCATTAATCTTATTGCTGATCCATGTTATTGAAAAGGAGACACACACGGGTGTAACCGGGTGGTCCTATAGCCAGGTGCTGATGCTCATATTTAGCCAATTGGTTGTGATCTCAATCAAGCCGTCCTGTAGGGTTTAGTGTGTGAGGAGGGGAATGTGGAGATGAAATAATATGAATTCCCCCGAATGAGGGGCCAAAATTCTAAGTAAGTTAAGCATTTCATCTCATGGGCAAATGCTGTGCACTGTATATGTGTAAAAAGCTAAGTAGGTGTATTTGCCTGACCACCACCTAATTGACATCCATATTCATAATAATTGCTTTGCAGAAGCAAATTAAATGGGCTGCAGGTTTTTGCTGGGGGCTGCATATATAACAGTGACGCAAGGCAGATTCTACACCATAGATTTTGGCAATTCACTTTGAGAGGAGGGCACAGACACATTAGTGCCAAAGGTTTACTATTGTAATAATTCAATAATTATATTATGGTAGATGACAACTGGGGCCGTGCAACATCTTTCTTCTGCTTTTTTGTATTCCTCAAAGTGAAGTAGAAAATTACTCTTAAATTCAGCTTAACCTTGGCTACATTGATTCAAAAATTATTTGCCAGATCTCCTAGTTCCAGTTGGTGGCCACCATTT
Source organism: Pelusios castaneus (assembly GCA_007922175.1). NCBI lineage: Eukaryota > Metazoa > Chordata > Testudines > Pelomedusidae > Pelusios > Pelusios castaneus. Next base: position 4,731,172 of record ML685788.1, on the reverse strand, counting down.
GGACATTTGGTAGGACAGTCAGCCTGTGTTTCAAGTATCTTTAAATAACTTGCTAATGAGACACTTTTCTACGTAGGTCTGTAACAAGCTATAACTTGCTCTGTTTTTGTTCTTCTGAGTCGGCAGCATATTGTCGTTTGGGGCTTTGAGATAGTATTTTGAGATGCTGTTCACTTACAAACAAGGTTGTTTGGAGTTATGACTAGACAGTAATGCTGGTGAGATTACAGGCCAAAGCCAGCACCATTTATCTGAATGTCACCCCACACTTTAGGGATTTGAATGAACTAGGATTCAGATCTGGTCTACACCGGTGTTGGTTTATTAGAATAAAATCTAATTCCCTTCATACCGTCTCATCTCATCCAAGCAGATTTTGGGGTCTTGCAGGTCAGGTTCCTACTGGAAGAGAAACCAGTAACATGGAGATTGGGATGGATGGATGGACACACACACACACACACACACACACACACACACAAAGCAAAGGAAAGTCTCCCGCCTTATCAGCAACCCTCCACCACTCTCCCGAAACTAACGACAATACAGCTTTTTTTTTTTTCCCAAAGATTGAACAGTGCTCACGTGCTAAGAACTTGTAGGAGTGCAGGTACCAGCACCATCTGGCAATTCCAACTACAAAAATACTTCCGGCTCTCTATTTGCAACCTGAGAGAGACGCCGTATAGAAATGGAGTGAAGCCTCAAGGCCAAAATCTGCTTTCCATTCCATTGGTGTCTATCTGGTAACTCTTTTAAAATGGGTAGCTTTACCCAGGGATGACACTGGTGGAATGGAGAGCAGCGTTTGGCATGCACTGTTCTTGGACCTACGAAGCCTTGTGCATATAAATCCATATTTTAAAAAACAAAAACCCTTTAAACAGAGACTTCTCTGTGCTAGCATTATTAAGTCGACTTAACAAAAGTCGACTTAACTTTTCTAGTGTAGACATAGCCCCTTTTCGACCTTATTAAGTCAACTTAATAAGGTCGACTTAGGCACTAATCCCCATCCACACTGGCTTAAGTCGACCTAATAATAAGGTCGACCTAAGCGTTAAGTCGAACTAAAACGAGGTGTTATTAAGTCGACTTAACGACTCGGAGTAGTTTAGGTCGACTTAAGCCTTCTTAAGTCAACCTAACTTGTAAATGTAGACATACCCTTAGTGCCTACAGGTGACCCTAGATCATGGGCTCTTTGGACTATATAATGCACAAAGATTTGATAACCGTTTAAATTAATAGATTATAAAGCCAGAAGGGACTACTGTGATCAAATTAAGTTTTTCCAGTGATCATTTACCCTCACTGTTAAAACTGTATGCCTTATTTCCATTCAGAGTTTGTCTAGCTTCAGTTTACAGCCACTAGATCTGGTTAAACCTTTCTCGACTCATGTGAAGAGCCCTCTATTATTACATTTCTGTTCTCACAACTCCCTTGTGAGGTAAATACTATGAGCCCCACTTTTCAGGTGAAGTAACTGAGACAGAGTGGTTAATAGCTTGCCAAAGGCCACAGAAAGATTCAGTGGAAGAGTCACGATAAGATTTCAGGGGGTTCCTGGCTTCAAATCACTCCCAACCAAACCTTGGAAGAAACTTCTGTCTAATATCTAATTTGGAAAAAAAAAATTGAAAACAAATTAAAAGTGGGGAGCATGTCGGGGAGGGGGAGACTATACTTTTATTTCAACTCCTTTCCAAAGATCTGTGCCTAATCAGCAGATTGAAGTGAAAGGTCTGAAAACTTTTTGATCGCTCTGTGCTGTTTTCTCTGAAAAGCTGGGAGGGCCTCATTTGCCAGCTGAATGTCATCTGTCAGTCAGCATCTCTGGTGCAGGTGTGAAGCAAAGATAACCAAAATCTTTTGCTCCACTCCTTTTCTCCCAAACAAAAGTCTCAACAAATGACACAGATAAACTAAAATCATATAATGGGTAGATTCGGAACATCCCCACGGAAATATATTTAGCTGAGTACAAAGGCAGCATCCATCAACAGCACGCTCATTGTGAGATCTTGAGAGATATTGTTACTGCAGCCTCGGCATTAAACTGTGTTACCATTATCTATTCATTTGCTGCCTGTGAATTAGGAAGTAATAAGTTTGGCAGTACAACCAGAAACCTCAAAAGACTCGATGACCTACAATAGGGGCCACATCCTCAAAAAAAAAAGCTCAACACGGGTACCCAAGTCTTTGGAAAATCTGGTCCCTCTTGCTGACACTAAGCATCTGAAATTTTGGCCCTGAGGTCTTCAGAAATTCAAGCCACTGAATTTCAGTCAATAACCAATTATGGTTTCCATCTGGGTTCCGGTGGATCAGCTGATCTGCTCTGAAGGGGACCTCCAATATTGGAAACACCTAGGTTTAGTGCAGTATGGAAAAGATACACAAGGGCTTCCTTAAGTCAACCTAATGAACTCTTAAGTCGACTTAATAAGAACCCTGGGGTATTTGAACGAACCCTCCTTAGGTTGACCTAACCCTTCCGTAGGTCGACCTAAGGCCAGTGTGGACGCATAAGTCCACTTTCTTAGGTTGATCTAAGGGCAGTTAGGTCGAATTACTAAGTCCCAGTTAAGGGAAACCACTTTGTTAAGTCGACCTAATAAGGTCAACTTTAGGTGGACTTAAAGTCGACCTTATTAAGTCGACTTAACAAAATCGACCTAATGTTTTTAGTGTAGACATAGCCCAACTGACTAACCTCTTCCTACCTAGAGAGGGCATGTCCTGGTGATACACTGGCACAGTAGAGATGAGAAGGCACCTAAATCCTTTTGGCATCCAGGGGATGAGGAAGTTGGCAGGGCATTCTCTGCTAAGGGCCCCTTTCCTTTGGAATATGCTCCCCTACCCGAACCAACACATTCCATCTGTGAATCTTTCGGGCAAACTGCAAGACTCAGCTTCTTACAAGGGTTGCAAATATTATCAGGGGTGATGTGCAATGACAGATGCAGTTTCCTTTCTGCGCTGCCCTGAGATTTAGTGTTACTGTGTGTTACAGAGCTGCGGTTTCTCTTTTGATTTGTTGCCACATTCAGGTCCCTGTTGCCCTATATATCTAGATAATAAAATAATAATCCGTGTTAGGATTCAATCAGGGAACTAGTCATCCACTCTCAGCAGAAAGCACGTAAAACGGTCTCTGTATACTGGGTAGCATCTGAAAAATCTCATTGGCAGTGATAGCCTTTGGCAGCATCATATGGGAGATCTGGGTCTGATGTCCTCCTCAAGGTAGAAGTGACTCAAGGCATTTGAGAAGTAATTGTCTCCTTTCTAAGGGGTAGGAGTGCCTTTTTCTCATCAGTAGCCAGTCACCCCTCTGCATGGCACTGAGGAGTCTTTTTCCCTATGTTCTTCATTTAAAATCCCACATTTTCCCCTTGTGGACAACTGACTCATGTGAAACACCTCTCTAAGAGAAGAAAAAAATGGTCAGATCATTCAGTGAAACTGCCTGCTGGGGTTTGTTCAGCACTTCCCCTGTAATAGGGACTAGGTTCTTTGCTTAATCACCGGTAGCTCACTGAGGGTCTTCTTACCCATCATACTAACAGGGTGCTGCCACTCCACAATTCTGGGGAGGCTTGTGGCAGGCTGCTTCAATGATCTCCCTGGCTTCCAATGTGGAGGGTTTTTTGGTTTTGTTTTTTAAATAAGCAGCACGGAGGGGTAGCAGGTCTCTTCTAGTGCATGTGTGGGCTGGATAGTGACAGGTTTATGCATCAGAAAGTCTGTTATTTCACTCTTATGATGCACTGCTTGCTTCAGAGAGTCCTTAAATGTTCACAGCAGCCTTTCTTAGAGCAAGAGCTGTGCTCAAGAGGGGTGAACAGCAGGGATCTCTGTAAAAGGTGAAAAAAGGCTGAGAATGTGTCATGCTCTTACACAGGGCCAGTACGCACCGGTGCAGCATACCAGCAGCTATTTTTACCTGGCCAGCCCACTACGGACCAGGATCAGCAGGGTCTCCTTTCCTCTGCTGACCCCATCCTCCAGGAGAGCGCCTCTCCTGTCCTCTGCAGGCCCTGCTGCCCAGCTTGGGAGGCAGGGTCAACAGGGGAAAGGAATGGGTCTCCTTTCCCCTGTTGACTACCACCCCACCCCCAGTTCCTGCCGGCCGAGTACCAGGACCATTTTTTTTCTAGAAAAAAAGCACTGCTCTTACTCATACACACACACGCTGGGGAAGAGAAAGCTTGCTCGGTAGGAATTTTAGTTTTTCAGTGTAAATTAATCTGGGGGATAGCAGTGTGACAAATCAATGTTTTGTTAAGCAGACACTAATGTCCAGATGAGAGGGACATTAGTTAGGCCTTTCCCCACTTAGCTCTCTAGGTGAATCTCCCGTTTTTGCAGCCCCTGGGCAGTACCGCCTGCAGAAGCGCTGGCAGAGACTGGCTGCAGGTGTTTTTCCAGCTGTGTCATCCAGCATAGCTCTGCAAAGACCTAGAGAGGGCAGTGGTGTTAAAGGCGTAGGAAATCATCAGTACTAAGGCTCTTTGGCCACAGCACAGAGCGACATATATAGCCCAGTATATAGCCCAGTAAATAGCCCAGTATACACAAGCCTCCAGTGCTTGTCTACGTGTTGCTGTGTCTGCTAATTTCGTAAAGGGCATGGGATAGTGCGTCCTTGTGACTAGTAAATGAAGGGCATGATACTTACCAGCTGGAAAAGAGGAAGATCCAGCAGCTAGCTGCAAAATGGCTACTTAAGGGATGAAGTACTTAAGAGCTGCTCAATTTAAAGGGCTAGTCCCAGAGCGGCATGCTGGGAAAAAAGTTTATAGGAGCAGGCAACCTTGCAGCAGAGTGTACTAATATAGGCTAGGTATTTACAAAGAGAAGGGCTTTTCCAGAAAGGGTGGCTTCTATGTTTTTTAGGGTATTGCTATGTCTTAAGTCAAACTCAAGTATCTTTTTCTTCTTAGGGCTGGGTACGCTTGCTTTTCCTAAATCCGAATTCTACTGAAAATCAGGAATTTGGAAGTTTAAACTGAGATTTTCCAAGATATTTTGTTTTGGTTACAAGACTGAGGGGTGGAGGAGGAAGCAAAGCGAAGCAAAGGTGGAGGGAGACAAGAAATCTGCTACCGAAAATGATGTGAATAACTAAGAACAGGAAGGGAGGGTGTAAAAAAGAAGTACATGTTCTGTATCTTGGCTCTCTGCTTTGCTAGTCTGTGTAGTCCCTATCACTAATATTATGCCCCCTAAAGAAATATGATGAGCTTAGATTCACAGTTAGAGGCTGGTGAACCATAGTGATCATCTCATATGACATTCGTAACACAGGATATAGACTTTTCCCCCCGAATCCCTGCTTCAAATCCACTAGTTGGGTTTCGACTAGTGCATGACTTCAGATTCCACAAGATTCAACTACTCTCATTTACAAGTGCCGGGCTCGTAAAAACAATGCTGAGTTCCTAGGTAAGGCATACTATGCCATGTATTTTTTTAAGACATTGCACACCTTAGCAATGTCAGAGCTTCACAATTTCCCTGTGTGGCTTCTTTAGACCAGAGAGGAATGGATGGTCTGAAGCCATTTAAACCTTCCTCTTAGGAAGAACAGAAGCCAAACCAGGTAAAAGCTCTCCATGCTTTTCCAAGATCTCTCCCTATTGTTTGGGGGGGGGGGGGTTAATGTTAATGTTCCACTGAAGGGGTTCATCATCCTGGAACGATTGCCATTTTATTTTGGGGAGGTTTTTTGAGCTACAGTGGAATGACTCTGGAGTAATTAGCCGTGCCTTTGTGCTGAATTCAATTTCAGTCAGATTTCATTTTTATCCCAGTCCTTAAAATCCTTTGCTCTGCTAATTTGTTTGGCCAAACACCATGGCTCCCAAGACTGGTACTGAGACAGATTGCTAAGGAGACAGCTCAACGAGGAAGCCACATTTCCATATCAGAGCTCCTACATGGTCCTCTTCGTGTATTCTGGATCCCACAGTCTTTGGTTACACCCTTGCCTTCTTACCAAAGTTTCCCTAGGGGCTATCTGTATGGTGTTTAGAAAAAGGAATGGGTTTTATGCTGTATTATTTGCCCTTCGATCATCAAAACCACCAGCCCAAGACAGATAATGGGTTTAGGAGCCAATGCTTAACTGTAGGAATGATTGGTAGTAAAACAGTTGGCATGATAGTCCTGACATATTGCAGCCTCCGGGGAGAAAAGTAGTCTGCTGCCTCTGAAGAAAATGTTCTGTGCTTGCCCTTTTTCCCAAGGAAAGGACGGGTGGAGATCCGATGTGATTTCACTAAAGAGTGCTGACGTCCCAAGTTATACTGTAGCATTTCAGCGCTATATGGAGATACCTGAATGCATTACCATTGAATCAGACAGCCTTTCCAGGTTTCCCGGAACACACCGTTTGCAATACTTGGTTCAGATGAAGTGAAACAATAATAAAAAATGGCAAAGGGACATAATCTGTATCCGTGCAGTGCAGGAACTTTGCCTTTTACCGATTTTGTGTTTTCTTTTTTTGAGATCTGAGGTGGCCATTCATTAGGGAAACGGAGGCACTGTGCCATCCCATGACATCCGGTAGCAAAAGAACCTTCAGTTTCTATATTGCCCATCAGTAAGAATTCTGCAGTCCTCACCAGGAGACATTCTCACAAGACACTGATGTGCCTACAAACCATTATTCCCATATACACTATTGACACCACATTATTACAATGCTTATGGCACCATATTAGCGGGGATCTCCATTACCTCATACCAACCACTAGAGAATTTTAATTAGACTCATACACTCATAGACTTTAAGGTCAGAAGGGACCAGTATGATCATCTAGTCTGACCTCCTGCAAAATGCAGGCCTCAAGACCTCACCCACCCACTCCTGCAATAGGCCACCAACCTATGACTGAGTTATTTATCTCCTTAAATCATGATTTAAGGACTTAAGATACAGAGAATTCACCGGTAGGTGAACCATGCCCTGTGCTACAGAGGAAGGCGAAAAACCCCCAGAGCCCAGGCCAATCAGCCCTGGGGGAAAATTCCTTCCCAACCCCAAATATGGCGATCAGTTAAACCCTGAGCACGTGGGCAAGTCTCAACAGCCAGTTATCCAAGAAACAATTCTCTCTCCTTTAATGCACATCCTAGTCTGAATGATCTCACTTACTCAGCAGATGATCCGTCATAGTGAACTGTGGCTCTCCCGTTTGTCAAGTCTTAGAACTGATGAATATGTCTGACCTCGAAACTGGGATCTCTGCAAGTAAGAGCTTGTACCAGTGCAGGGTAACCAATTCATAATGAATGATTTATTCATTGACTCAGACTACCCCTCCCTTTTTCTCTTCACCAATGGTCCACGAACTCAATATGGTATTCTAGAATTTATCTGTTCTTTGACATTATTTCCTGGATAATTCTTGTGAATAATTCTTTGTCTGGAGGATGTAGTTAAGAGTATTCAATGTTTTAAATGTGAACTGTTTCAACCTGAGACATAGATTACGTAATGTTTCTCTTTCCTGAATGGATGAGTGTCACTTATTAATAAGTTTCCTATGGAAAAATCACTATTAAGAATATGAGAATTTTCTGTATCACTATTGTGCAATAATTACTTGAAATTCCCTTGTTTTGGTAAATAGTCCTGTCAGTCAATCAGTTCACTAGAATATTTGAGGAAAGGCAACACAAAAGAGATGTGAATTTAGTCCAAGTAAATGCATATAAATAGCTGAACTCTCAATCATGGACACTTTTTTTATTTTATTCACCAGCTGTTGCGGAGATTAAATGGCAAGTGAGGACATTCTGAAGCACAGAGGTATATTTTCTCCACTCTTGGTCTTCTGACTGTCATTTTGAAGATCAATATAAAGCTCATCTTCAGGATACAAACTTAAGTATCAGAATCTCAACAGCCCAGTCGGTGACCCTTTTGAAAGAATTCAACTCCTTCCTCAAGCAGTGCGGACTTTGAACTAGAGCAGATCTTTTAGAAAAATAATACAGGTGAGCGGCTGAACTAACAGATTACATTCACAGAACTCCTATGGCTTCTATCATGCAGGTGGTCTGAGTAGGTGGTCACAATGGCCTCTTCTGGCCTTGAAACTTAGGAATTTTATAATAAAGAGATGTAATTGCATTTTCAGGCCATTAGGACAACGGGAGGTTCATGGTGTCGCACCAGTGCTGAAATTATTGCGCTGTCGATTGGAGATTACTCTCAGGGTTTAGTAGTTATTATTTGATTTAAAGAAAAAAGGCAAATCATCTTAGTGATATGGCTTCCAGAGCTAGGTCCAACAAGCCAAGAATCTAGACCTGAACGTCCCCAAAATTTGGGAGATGTTTGGATCCAGAGTTTTGGTTTGCAGCTGTTTCAAGTGATTTCCTACCAGCTTTGGAAGTAAGCACATAACAGAAGTGGGGGGAGAACTGAACAGACTGCTAGTTTGAAGGGGCGTATTGAAGACATGTTTGATTGGACATCATGCATACTATATGTAGATTGACCCATTCCCCGCTGCTGCAAAGAGATTGTGCAGAATCGACAATGTTGATGGTACAGAACTAGTCAGACAAAGTAAAAGTGACGTTTGCTCTGACTCATGCCAAGTAGATTTGAGATGAACGTGTTTGTATGCAGCAAAAATATATTAACGAGTGACTAACATTTTCAGTGACGGGGTCCAGCGGTGCCACCCCAAAATTTTACCACATTCAGGTGTGGATGGACTGCAACCAGAGGGGCCTATAGGCACTGCTTTAATAATCACTGTGCAGCAGTTTAAATCTCTACAGAGCAGTGATGAGTTAAATTAAAGTGATTCCAAACATAGCTAGCTAATTGGCTAGAGAAACCAGCTGGCTATTGCAGAAGTAATGATCACACAGCTTTCAGATATGAAACCACAGGCATCCAGGATGGGACACTTAAGAACTCTGTGCCTTTTTAGTGCATGGGGCTTTTACGCAAGCAATTCTTTTCCTATCTTAATGAGACTAATTAGCACTTTTGATCAGACCCTACAAAAATAATAAGATCTCGCTTGGCAGTTACTTCCTCTCTATGTTCTGCATATATTTATTGTGGTTCTTGGCACTCAAGAAGTCCAGGTTTTCTATCACTGGCTGAAAATATTTCCACTGTAGAAAGCCACTGTAGAAGAACCTTCTGCACTGCTCTGTCATTACATATCAATTGTGAACTACATTACCCCCGGCACAATCCTGAGACACTCCTGGACAGAAACAACCAGTCAGTCTAATCATGGCAATTTCCAAAGTGATTTGCTGATATGGACAAATGTCTGCTAAAGACATGATCAGAGAAGGTCTCTACTCATTTCACTTGGCACTTTCTCAATATTTGGCCCAAAGTTCAGCTGTATCAGAGGAGATAATGGGTGTCTCTATTGGGCTATGAGAGTTGCTACTCACCCTGCCGCTTATTTAAGAAACAATTAAGCTTTGTAAAGAGAGAACAAGGACTCGCTCACACATGCATTCATTCTTCTCAGCTGAAAACTTTTTTCCCACCCCCTCCTTCCATATTTATATTTGTGGTGAATTCTTTGAATCAATTCATGCAGCAAGAACCAATTTGCCATACAAGAATTCAGCTCCCCATCTAAGTGAAGGTGGATGGCCAGGCACCTCTTAAGTCCTCTGATTTCATGAGTCTAGACTCTTTCTTGAAACTGTACGTGACATTTTCACAAGGTACAGAGTCACGGTAATCCTAGTGAGGTCTTCTAACCACCACCTTCCACCTATCCCCAGTGTGATTGGTTGTTTCTTTTTACACTTCTACCAACCAATCCGCAGACTTTTGCTGTCAGGTGGTAGCATAGCACTGAGGCAATTTGCAGAACGATATCAGTGTTTTTTCCACATGCAATGCCTTTTCAGAACCACTGCAAGCATCATACAGTACTCAGCTCAGTGAGGAAAAGCCTCTTCAAATTCTAATCTGTACAGTTTGCCTATCATACTGGGATAGACAGGGCCAGGTTTCGGGAGGAAATGAGCTTCTATAGCTTCCACTAAAGTCAACTGGAGTTGTGATTTATTACATGACTCCACATCAGCACGGACACTCCACCATTCTAGACTGGAGACAACATGCACGGTCAGACAAATATATTGCCTCACACAAGCCATGCACTCAGGAAGATGAATGTCCAAGAGCTGGGGGAAAGCTCTGAGGAGAGCTCACAGAAATACAAGCATATGAAGGAGAAAGAGCTGCGTGGGGTTTGAAAAGTGAGTTGTGACCTTTACTGGTATAGCCTTGCTGAGTAGACTCTAAAAGGTCCTCACTGATGGACTGGCTGCAGAAGATCACTGAATGGAGCTATGACAGCTTGGATGTGCTCCTAAGATTCACCATCATAAATCCTTATTTTCAGAGATTTACAGAAGGAATCTAAATATCAAAAATCATCAGTTTCCACTTCCCCCTCCTCTTTCCTTTCTCTTCATGTGTTTAGTTACATTTCTGAAATAAGACGACAGCTAATTGCAATGCTTAGGAGCCCTACCGTCACTTAAAATCACATTCAAAAGTGACACGTTTTGTGGCTTCTTTCCCAAGAAGCTAAATTAATCTTCTCATTTAATTAACTAGTCACAGGGGAACCTCTACTTAGAAAACAGAGCCCTAACTGAAGGTGTTCCTACATCATCTGCCTCAAGGGCCAGCTTAATTGAAAAACCTCATTCTATTTATCATCTGTCTGATTTTTTTTTCTGTAGTTCTTTTTTTGTCTTTTTTACCATGTTTCTATTCCGTTTCTCCCTTTCACCACTCAGGCATATTTCCCTTCCCAATGGCATGTTTATCTCTATGCTCATTCTGTTCCCTTTCCCTGCTGCCTGCATTAGCGCCATTTCACTTATACATAGGCCTGCCTCTTATCTGATCTCTTAAAGGTCTGGTTTACCTTCTGGTTCCTTCACGACCATGACTCTGTCTCTCTCTATTCACAACCCTTCCCTCACACACACCCCTTTCATCTGCACCTATGTAACAACTTGCTGGGCTCTCTTCTCATATTTATAATAAGGCTTTGCAGACAGTGAATTTTGCTTTCTATACTTGGTGTAATTTTTTTTTTTTTGCCATGCATACTAAAAGGCACTGTCCATCTGGTTCTGCAGTCTGAACATACAGGAGTGAGGCTGAAAAGCCTTTATGCGGTGGGCACTCCAACAACCTAAGTGGCCTCCATGGATCTACCCTGGAGATTCTCTTAAGTTGACTTAACTAAGTCAATTTAGAGAGTCCACAGCCCTGCGTCCACATTGACAGGTGCTAGTTCAACGGAGGAGTGGCCAGGAACTCTGCGATGGGGCCTGGAGGCCAATTAGGTCAATTTAAGGGCAATCCCCTGTCCACCCTGGATTAAGTTGACTTAATAAGGTCGATTTAAGCCTTAGATCGACCTTCAGAGGTGGTGTTATTAAGTCAACTTAAGGAAGTGCTTAAGTCAACTTAATAAAAGCCCAGTGTGGACGCAGGAGTCTGTAGGTCGACTTAACCTTCCTTAAGTCGACCTAAGGCTCCAGTGTGGACATACCCCATGAGCTTTGCAGTGCGTACGGAGTTGGAGTTATCTCCAATTGGAGAACGCCAGTATGGTGTACTGAAGACAGTGCTGTATCGGCAAGCTACCATTTTGTGAGTGGGGAAAACTTCCTGATCCGATTGCAGGCTATAGGTTTCTGTAGGCAAGTGTATTATCAGAGTCATTCTGGTGTTGTATGTTTTTGTCTAACATCTCTGTGTGTGTCTTGTGAACACAGCCATTGGGAACATAACAAAAAGTGGTGGAGGACAAATAGCATGGACTTCTCAAATTCAGAACTTACTTGTGCCATCGTATTACTGACATGGTGACAGTGTCGTGTAAGGTCCACTGAGGCAACAGTCAACCAGCAAAGATAACAAGGGTCAGCCAGCACTACAGCCTGTGTCCCCTTCTTCACGCTGACATGGAAGAACTGTGAGATTGTTTTTTCTGATAGGACAGATTCAGTTGGGAAAATGAGAGGTTGGGCTGAAAAGAACACAGAAATCTTTGCTGAATCACAGGGACTCATCCACCTACATTTGCAGCCAGGGGATGAAAAGTGTTAGAAGTGAAGGATAAGGGAAGAGTGTGAGAGAAGAGGGACCAAGAAGGAAATGGGATACAACAAGTATAGTAAGTCACAATCCAAATGAATCAATGCGTTTCCAGACAGGAGAAAAATAACCTCAGAATCCTAGGTCTGCAAGGCAGCACGATGCTTAGATGGGGGGGGGGGGCACGGGACAGACTGGCTTAACACAAATTGAAAATTAATCTGGTTGTTACATCTTTTCGAGGTGACAAATATCAGCCTGCAGTTGAGTGGCGTCATCAAAGAGAGCAAGAGGAGCCTCTCTAGTTGCCCTGATGGTCTTCTCCACATTTTGGTTCTGTTTACTTAAAAGATAAAGACTCCTTGACAGGACTAATTCTTTAAATGGTTTGACAACCATTTATCTGATGATCAGAGTCATCTGCTGTTGCTCACATCCCCTCGGCAGCAAGCTGCCTATCTGCTCCTCTATATACAGAATGACTTCTAATTATGACACGTTTACTCGGAAGATATGGAAGAAGGCATTGAGTTGAAATACAGTGCGGTCATGTATTTCTAAACCTTCCTTGGATAACTTGGGTAGGTAGCAAGTTACTAGAAAAAGATTAAAATAAAGTCCAATATTTTGGGTGCAGAAATAAAGCAGGTTGACCATATGGTCTGTGGATGGGTGAAGAAGCAATTTAAGGTTCAAATTCTTCCCTTAGCTAAAATGTGTGAATCCAATGCAGTCAGTTAAGTTATTCTAAATTTACCCCAATGTAGCTGAGTGCAGAATATAGCCCTGTACGTCTGGATCTCTATTTACCCAGCCATTCCCCATTTTAGAAGTCCTACCCATCCATAAAATATTTGTGTGTGTGAAATGGGGAAAGTAAGATGAGTCTATTTCTCTACAGTTCTTGTTTTTTACTTATTCTTTTCATTTCTGGGAGACAGAGAGCAGTGAAATGCCCACAGGTATTTATGGTTTGCCCAGATTTCCCCACCTGATGATCAGTTATATGAAAAGGCACCTTGAACTGTGGGTCTCAAAACCCTAGACAATGTCCATTTTTCATTTATGAGGGACTTAGTCCCACAAATTGACAGCTCACTGCGGTTGCTATGAGTACCAGCTCTGTTGTAAATCTTCTTGTAGAGTGATAATGGATTCCCCCTTCCAATTCATTTGATGCTCAGATGACATTGCTTGTCCTTGAAGGATGCAATTCATTATGTAAGCAGGCCTTCATTGAATTCTCTGCCTACGAGGGACCGCTCTGGTGGGGATTAGTTGAATAATCTTTGTGATCTAACTCTTTGTACATGGCATACATAAGTCGCAAGAAAAGAAGCACCTCCTACATTAATGAAGGGGAATGGAAGACAGTCATTAAGCCCACTGTAAACATACTTCTCTCCTGATAGCTAAAAAGCTATTGCTATGAAATGAGTTGGATCTTTAGTTAAATAGTCATTACTTATCATTATTCATCTTGCAAAATACAGACTATCATTTCTACTGCACTGGTGTCTTAATGGCCAGCAAGGGTTTTCCATAACAAGATCTTGACTTTGATCAAGGACAAATAAAACAGCACAGCACAGCAAGTTAAACAAGCTGTGATTAGAGAACATAGATTTGCTTTTCATCTATCTAAAGTTCAGGGGTATACAGCTGGTATACATCCACCTCGCTGCATTTACTTTGATGGAGTGACTGATTTGATCTCATCTGGCCCAATGGACCTGTGTATGCTCTTTCATAGTTCATCTTGTCAGTATGTTAAAAAGATATACTTTCCTCTGGACAGAATGAAACGATTATGGAGGGCAAAGATGATGGACAGATTGCAGTGTGGGTACAATACAGTGCCTGGAATCATGTTACCCTAATTATAGGAAACACTTATAGTATGTTGTTATCACATTCTTATATGGTTGTTGAAAATATGTTAAATGCAACTGAGTCCCCAAAGTGAGGGAAACTGGTTGTTTTCTGACCTTGGGTGTTGAATGGTTTTAACAGTGAGAGCTTGTGTCATTTGTCAAGCAGCTAATTTGCTCTGACAGCTTTTGAGGGTTTCTTTTCCTTAGTTAACTGGACCCTTAAAATAACTGATTTCACCATCCCCCTCACAAATGCTTGCAAATAGAGATGAGTGAAACTGGGTTGCAGGGAAGATGGTTAATCATATTTAATGGCATAAAATCTGTATATGTAGGAGCAATTACATGGACCTGCCTACAGAAATGATGAGGGAATCTCGTCACTTCCATACAATTGTGGACACTGATTCTTAATCTTCAGACACTCAAGGAAAGGCTTCCATGATGTTTATTTGACTTATTTACATACACAATTTGTGCAAATCATGTCAATGGGAGTTCCCTTCATGGAGGACCTGCAAGATCAGCTTTGCCATGTATAAAGATGTTAGAGGAATACACTTCAAACCCAAATATATGAACTCTGGGCTTGGAAGATAAGAAAAGCAGGAATGTCTTCTCCAGCTGTCAGATGAAAGTTAAGGTGAACTGGTGAAACACTGAATGTAAACCATGAAAGGAGGAACATGATGTATTATCCAGGGTTCTAGCTATCGCTTACCAATAATAATTTATGGGGCTAACACGCCAAGGGTGACCATCAAAAATGGGTGTGGCTGGAGACCTCAGGACAATTCTGTCTTGAGACTGGGGGGAAGCTCTAAGGAGGCTAAATGTGATGTCGGAGTCACCATGAATGCTGAAATACCTGACAGACAGACAAGAGGTTCATGTAAGTGTAACGATGGATTATTAAAACTGTCCATTTGCTAAAAAGAAAAATACTCAGGCTGCCAAAGGGAATTAGGCCTCTGATCTGTGACCGTGGAGCCAAGCTGGAGATGGCGTTTTGGTCAGAGATGAGAAAAGACAAAGTGGATCTTACAATCTCCCAGATGATGTAACTAAGTCTCTTCTTGAGGCCAATGAATTAGCCTATAGGAAGCACAGATCTTTCACTGACTCCTACTCCATAATAAATATATTATTATTATTGATTAATAATAATAATTAATAACAATAAATGTTTTCTTAACTTTAAAATGTATTTTCTTAGATGACCTGAGAAAAGGCATCTAAAAATACTTTCAATAGTATGTTCCCCAATTTGCATTACAATGCAATACAAACTAAAAAGGACTGCGGCAGAAGTAAACTAAACCCTAAAATGTCCTCATTTTGTTTAAAATGACAGGGCCCTATTGTGCCAAGAACTGTATAAACAGATCAGAAAAACAGGATCTCTGATCCAAAGAATTTCCAATCCAAACTAATCTCCTTTCATTGATCTCTGAAAGGAAGAAGGGTCATTTAATCAAAACCAGTGTTCTTTTAATCCCCTCCTCCCTCGACTGTTATGAAGCAAATGCTGAATCTGAGATATAGTTTACGATTGTAAGATTTAGTTGAGGAGACGATCAACATTGGAATGGCCATTATGAATGCAAGAGAGCAGCCTCTCGCATCTCCCAGGATGGACAGAGATAGCTTCCATTACTGCTCCATATTGCATCACTATTCACGTCCCCAGAGATCTTGCCCCAAGAGCCTTCAGCAAAAAGAGTGATAGGTGAAGAAATTATTTCTAATTTTTTTAAAGTAGAAAAAAGGATATGGGGTTTCGGTTTGTTTGTTTTTGTTTGTTTGAAGACTGGGGACACCTTTATTCGTGAGAGAGAAGAAAGAACAAAATGCAGGGGAATTCTCCTTTCACAGATCACTTAGTACTTTGACGGAACTATGTGTCTTGAGAACAGAATCCGCATCACCTGAATCCCAGCTCTGTGCTTATTCAAGAAGGGCACTTACCCAGTGCAAAATATTTTCCTGTGTGTACAGGGGAAAGTAGCACCTTAGTATGTGTGCCAAGAACTTTCCTCCTCCCTTCCCCTCTTCCCCCATCTTTTCCCACCTTCTCTTCCTTTCCCTGCTCTCTTACTCTCTCATTCTCACCTTTTGTCCTGCCCCTTCTTCCTTCCATCCTCCCTTTTCTCTTTTCCCCAGTATCCTTCCCTCATCCTCCCTCTCTCCCTCCCCTCCGTCCCTCTGTTCTTTCTCTCTCTCTCTCCCCCTCCCCTTCTTTCACATCCAGATCATTGTAAATCCTTTTTGACGTCTGAGCTTTTGTTTCCCTCCTTCCCAACCCTGCTGGCAATACCTTTTCTATTTACACTCATGTCTCTATGAATTCTATGCCTGAGAAACCCAAGAAAATACCCCCGAGAGACCAGTTTGTTTTTTGTAGAGCTGACTGTCCTTTATGACACATCATAACAGTACTGCCAGGGAAGAAGGGACAGATGTTTTCAGAGGGATTCCAGAGCAGGTGAGAGACAGTGGCTTTTTGAATGACTACCCTCATAGAAATGAGCTGATGTAGTAAGTGAAAACTAAAGCGAGGCACCATTGGGAAGAGCAGTGAGTTAAGGAAAAGGACCCCAATATTTAGGGCAAAATGAATTTTGTTTTAGCTTCTCCTGTGCATTAAGGAACCCTGTTTCTTTCACTCTGATACCAGAGAAAGGGGACTGTTTTCTCTTTTTCCAAACACATTTTTGAAGACTACCTTCCCCACCCAAATGCAATATTTAAACCTGGCCTGGTGGAAGGATGGGGGTGTGACCTTGGACTTCTCAGGTCTCCAGAATCAGGCCCAGAATAACTTTGGGGTCAGAGTGGACCTTTTGATGTGCCGAGAGGCACTTCAGAGGGACCTGGGATCTCCTCTTGGTGTAAATGAGCCATGGCTCCATTAATGCTAATGGAGCTATACTTATGTGTGAGACTAGCCCTCTGTAATATCACTCATTCTTCATGAGGCCTCAGCTCTGACACCAGAGGTCAAACCTTTATTAAAGATATCGGGCCAGATTTTAGAATCATAGGTATGGAAGGGACCTCACGAGGTCATCTTGTCCAACCCCCTGCTAAAAAGCAGGACCTCTCCCATTTTAGCCCTTAATCCAAGAGCACATTGGAGGCAGAAGCCCAGTTTAACTAGCCAGTCAGGGACTCCTCGTGTTATTGGAATCAACACATGATATAGCCCTAGTTAGCAAGCTTCATCCCTCACTCATGGCTCTGATGTCATGAACATGACTGGACATGTAGCAACCTTGGAAGATGCTGCTGCTGGTATAAGTTAGAGCATCTTTCATCTCTTCTAGCCACATTTGACCACCTCCTTTGGGTTATGCACCACGTGGCCCCAGTTTATGAACACACGGAAATATATGTAAATAATCAATGAAAGGGCTATGTCTCCCGTGATAAAACTGTTCCTATGAAATGTTCCATTTACTATCTAGGTAGCCAGAAGTATCCTGTCCCCATAACAAGAAATCAGTTTTGGGAATGTTCAGTCAAGCACTTGGAATTTTGGTGCCATTTGTGAGCAGACATCCACCACTTAACTGTGTCTATGAATTTCATATTACCGCGTAGTAATTCACCATCGATTTCTCTCTGACTCACAGACTCTCATCTTAAGCAAAAGAAGAAAAAAATTAAGAGATCCTTTTTTCTCTCTTTCTGTGTGGAGCTAATAAATTCATTGTTTCTGTCCCTCCCCCCCAAGTTGAATAGTCCCCTTCACTTCCCACCTAGAAAAAGGAAAGAAATTTCAATGGGTTTTTAGTGAGTTTTAATGAGCTTCCTGTTCTCAAAAACAGTGAGAGTCCTGAAAGACTAACAAATTTATTTGAGCATAAGCTTTCATGAGCTTCAACCCACTTCGTCTGGATATTGTCTTCCTGTTCTCAGTTACTATTTATTATTAAGCTGCATTGTCATCTATTTGGGAAAGAGAAAAAAAAATTGCAGTTGCATCTTTTCTCAGTTGGTCTCTTATTTTACTTTTGCTAACAATGATCATAGCCCAGATTCCATTGTCTTCCCTCTGGTTCAATTTTATTCCTAAAGTAACGTCTACACTTTTGGTACCTTTTGAAGATGAGTTTACCCTAATCCCTTTTTGTCCATGTGGACAAAGGCTAAGTGGAAAGGCTAAGCTAGGATTTCCCAGTAATATGGCATGAGGGTACGACTGCGAAAATAGCGATTTCACCTATACAAGGTAAGTATGTGGTGGAGGTGATTAGTGGAACGGATTCATAATGAACCCTCTCGAGTCTGTGCGTTCGCCGTTGTCATTCTAGCAGGACTGCATGCCTAAGCACGAGAGAGAGAAAGAAAGAGGGGGTTGAGGGAAGAGCACCATACCTCAAAATCTCCATGTTTTCTGGATTTATCTCAATCTTTCTGACCTTTCATTTTAATGTAGTGTTTCTGTTTTTAATGTATGGTCCTGGGCATGGCTTTGGAAATGGATAATCTCTTCTTATGGTATTTTGATTCAATTTCTGCAGAGATTAAATTAATTTGCCCCCCGCCCCCGAAACTGTCCCTCCATGTCTGAAGATGATTATTTCCCCTCCCCACCCCCTCCACGACCCCACAAGCTCACCTTACTTCCCCAAACCACTTCTTTAGCTTTTAATGCAGGCTGGATGTCAGACAAAGCACAGAGGAGGCTGGATATGCTCCTGAGGAATGCAATGTGGCATAGCAGAAGAATAATAGCATGAACAGCTTTTTAAAATGAGCACACAAAGCCACATCTCTGCGTTGGGCTGATTTGCTCTAAGAATCCTTTCCACGCCCCGACCCTCAGCTCAGTCAGAGTCTAAACCATTTCCTCACATAACTACAGGCAGCCTTAGAGTTGCTCTCAATTACATAGCCTAGACCTCTAACCTCCAGCCCCTTATAGCCTGCCCAGAAACATCCTCTATGTTGCGATATGGAGGGGAAGGGTGCCACAGAATAACGGGAGGTTCTTGGTGCAGAGATGTGCCACTGAGTTTATGGAAGGAATTAATAGTGAACTCTATACGTCTGTCAAATTGCACATATATATCTCAAAAACAACGAGAGTCCTGTGGCACCTTATAGACTAACGGATTTTCTGTGGCATAAACTTTCGTGGGCTATAACCCACTTTGCATCTGACGAAGTGGGTTATAGCCTATGAAAGCTTATGCCATTGAAAATCTGTTAGTCTATAAGGTGCCACAGGACTCTCATTGTTTTTGCTGTACACAGACTAACACGGTTCCCCCTCTGGAAATATATATCTCAGTTGCTCCAAAAGACATCTAAACTTTATCTGAATAAACTGATACTGTAACTGAACAAGCCATAGCTGAATTTCATGCCTACATATTAATTTCCATGTGCCTTTCTATCTGTTTTTCCAAGTACATATTATAATAGTTATCTGGTTGTTTCCTCACTGTTAGTGTTTTGAGTGCCCAGAATTCTTGCATTCTTCTTCCTAACATTGCATGAAGTCAGCCAATAAGGTTGAACATTGTAACGGGAAAGTTTTTTCACAGCATTGAGCACACTAGGAAAACAAAAGATCATAATTAAATGCCAGTTTCTTAAGGGCCCCAAAATACCAGTCAGAGCTGTTGTCCTCAGTTACAAACACACACATACAGAGATGCTTCCATTAGAAATATGGATTGTTGAATATAGCAAATGGCACAAAATGTTGGCCAAACAGAACCAGAAAGTTAGTACAGACCAAGAAAGACCATTGGAAATGTCCCACTAAACTTTTTACACTTTAAAATGTTTTCTTTTCCCTATTTTCTTTCATCTTTGATTCTTCTTCCCCAATCCCCACATATGAGGTCCTGGAGGGTAATTGTCTGTTTCATGATTTATGGGGGCTACTTAAACGTTTTAATCATAAAAGAAAGGTCCTGGCCCTGAATTTTCAGAGCACCCTTTCTCAGTTTTGCTAAGCCTCTGTCTTCATGGAGATTATGCGCTAATCTTTATTAGCATGTGGAAGAGGAGAAGAGGAGCTTTTAGCCTGCATTATTCATCTTTGATCTGACTCATTTCTTTTCATTCTAGAAGAATAACATTTCAAAGACTTCCAGGATTCTTGCTCTAATGGGATTGACCAGAGGCACTGCCAGTCTTACTCAAGAGGAGAAAATGCTGTGTTATTGACAGTTGCTCATAAAGTCTATAATGTCTCTCTTAACCAGCTAGCACTGATTAGGCCCATTTTCAAATGAGGTTATACGCTTTTCTCTAGGTGATTCCATTTAGGATATCACAATGCCTTTCATCCCTACAATACTGCTTAGTTTTTTAAATCACTAGAAGACGTATGGTTCACAGACACAAGGCAGTCATCCTTATTCATTTAATGTAATAATTAATTTATTTTAAAATAGCCATTATTTAATAAATGCACCATGGATAAGCCTATGAATGAGGAATAAATTCTCCCTCTAAACCCACACATTTTGGACTAGCAACTGACACAATGAAAGAACTGAGCTTATCCTGGTCTAGTAAATGTCCACAACACAATCATAAAAATGCTATACAGCACAGGTTGGATGGGAGGGCCTTCCAATGACATTGTTAAGAGGTTATGTTTGAATGAAAAGTATAAGTGCATTGGCCAGCCAGCATGGGGGAAGACTGTACGTTCTCTAGTGCCATCACCTTGTCATTTTCCCCAAAGGGAATAAAAGGGTCTTCAAATCTGAGTTAGGTTAAACAACACTGGAGACTTTCATAGCTCCTAACAGTGGTATTTTGTTCTTTATTCTGACTTGCGTGATGGAAACTGACAGACTTGTGTGTCTGTTTTTGGTGTTCATGTTTCATGCATCACTGATGTCCGCCTATCCAGACTGGAGCTAGCCTTCGGCTATAATACATTATTAACCTCCTCTTTCGGGGCACAAGCAATCAAAAATTAATAAACTCACACAAAGTATATCAGTTCGGCTTACTCCTTTCTTCTTTCCTTTTTGCCAGCCAGCTTTGTCAATACAATTCATTCATTGAACTCACAGAACCTCCTTGCACTGGAAATGGAATTTTGCCACTGAGTAAAAGTAAGAGGAGGGAATTTTCAGGGCAGAGGCTTTATCCAAGTTATTAATCAATACTAAAATACTTCTTTACCAGTAGGATGTCAAATTCTATCTCTCTAGTCTGGAAAGCATAGGCCTCTATCTGTGGTTTTATGGATCATATTTTTAAAACTCATCGGCGTATTAGATTCTTCTGTCCTCTTGCGTTCCATTTTCTAAGCACCCAGTTATGGCTCTCCATACCACTCTCATAGGAGACGATTAAATTTGAACGCCATGCCTCCCCAATAAATCTGACACACCTAATTTTTCCCGGTACAATGCCTTGGCTAAAGATCTTGTGTGAGATTTGAAAAAGCCGCATTGGTCAAACTACATTCCTGTTCCGTACTAAAACTTGCACTGACTTGCATGCGAGATGAATTCAGCTAATAAAGAGCACTTTGTAAACTGCCACTGTGTGTGTCCTCGAAAGAATAACACTTCCACTGTCCTGCTTATCTGCTACCTTTCCCCAAGAACCAAACTTCCTCGAACAGAGGAGTTATATGCACTCTCAAGCAGAGAACAGAAACAATAATGTGTGGCAAACATGACCAATGAGGACTAATCATCACAGTTTGAATTGAATACTTTCTGAAATCCATCCACACAAAGAGAAAAAATGGCCAAAAAAAGCCCATCGTCAAGGAAAGTTGAAGAACAAGAGCACGGGAGAAAAATCAGAAATGGTTAGCACATTCTGTGGGCAGGAAAAGGCTGCATGTGTCATTGTGACTTATTCATTCCACTCTAATTGCAGGCGCAAAACAGAGACTGGGTTGAGACCACATTACAAATCTGGCCATGGATGTTCCAACCAAATGGTGAGCAGTTGTTCACTGCTAAATAACCCGAACCCCAATGGAAATAAAATCTGTCTGCTAAAGAGATTTAAAACTGAAGAACAACCTAACCAGGACAAAAGAAGAACTACATTGATTAATCAGTTGTTATGGGTATCCAGCTGTGCTCCAGCTGAGTTGCTGGCAGCTATTTTTTTAAAATGTTGTAAAATTAATAACACATAATAACAAGGCTGGATTAAGGCATGGACAACACAAGATGGATTCCCTTGTGTGTCCATCCCCATGGTTCTGTCCCTGAAATATGGCTCCAGCCTCCAATTTGGAGTAGTAGGGGAATCCCAATTCCTGCCCAAGAGATGTAGGGGCAGAAGTATCAAGGACCCTTCTCCCTGCTAGTTGCACCCGTGGGGGCCGCCTTCCCCTTGCAAGTAGCAAAAGCTGGTCTACAACTGAAGAGGGAAGATTGGCAACAGGAGGCCTCAATATCCCCAGCAGTCAGGGTTTGTCTGAGTCTTCTGCTACAGAGTCCTCTGCTGGGGTGGGAGTGGCAGAGTCATCCCAGCACAGTGAATTTTGGTGTTAACCCCTGGAGGCATGTCTGAAGCAGGTCACTCCGCTTAAATCAATTGTCTCAGGCTCTCGGCAGACTCAGGCAGAGACTCTACAGACTGAGGGTCACATTTTCCAGCATTTCTTCATAACCACCAGAGCTAGAAACTTAGTTAAAAAAAAACTAGTTTGAAATTCTGATGCAGTCATGTGATTCCAGGAGCTGGTCCCTAGGTACAGACCTATAACGTCTGTACCTTGATGAGGTGCTTCACAAGAGAAATTACCAAAGAGGGATGCAATAAATGAATATCACTAATTCCTGTGGTGGCTGAAGGCACTACGGCTCTGCTTTCATGCTTTAAAATCTGTGCATGGAAGGATCCCAGCATAAACTCACTCACTGTATGTGTTATTACTCAAAGCTGACGCAGGGAACAGAACTCTACGGGTGAACTAGGATTCACTTGATTAACAAATTCAGTTGATTAATTGATTGAAAAGCCGCAGCAGATGTGACCGCAGAAAAAGGTTTTAAACAGCTAGTTAAGTATCCTCTCTAGCAAAGCCCTCAACCATGTGTTTAACTGAAGCAAATGGGCTTCTTATACCATAGGTTTAAAGTAACATATTCTTAAGGGCCTTGCTAAATGAATCTAATTCCATATTGTATTTCTTCACTGATTAACCCCAAAGAGCAGCTTCATCAATGGCCTCCTGGTTGGAAGCTGTTCTGTGACTTGTCTACTTCAATGCCAGCCGAGGTCAGCAGCATTTCTGAGTTGCGTGGACGCTAGCAAAGGTGGAATTTCACAG
The DNA here is from genome assembly GCA_007922175.1 of Pelusios castaneus. NCBI lineage: Eukaryota > Metazoa > Chordata > Testudines > Pelomedusidae > Pelusios > Pelusios castaneus. Next base: position 4,707,870 of record ML685788.1, on the reverse strand, counting down.
AGATGACTGAAATGAGTCTCCTGAAGTGGAGGTGTAGGAGGACCAAGTAGAAGACACCCATGGAAAGACACAAATAAGAACGGGTCAGAACAAAAGAAGGTGGGAGATTTTAATCGGGCTGAAGAAGTCTATTTGCAAACTCTTATTTTGTGACAGCCATCCACTAGGCTTGCTCCTGCTCCTGCTGCAATCAATGATAACATTCCCAATGTCATCAGGCTCTTCCCCAAGAACTCACTGGGTCCTGTTTGTAGGATGGCTCCATTTGCAAGTGAAGTTGGAGAACCAATCAAAGATCTACCCAGCACAGCGTACAAAAGCTAGAGCATTTGAGGGTATTTTCATTAAAAGAATTCAACTTGTGTCTTCTGTTGCCTCTGATTCCTTCAATATCTGGCTGATGAATGTCATATTGTCAGCCACATATAAATATAATATCATCTGAATATATTCATTCAACATCTTGGGACAGATTTGACTTGTTTGACATCCTGAAGAGTCATTAAACTGCATTTGATGAAGAGATTTTGTTGTCCTTCCAATGGGTCAGTGAATAAACACTGCAGTTTCTCTCTTTCAATATGACCCAACCTGTAGATAGACAGATGGGGAGCGTAGCTAGAGAGTGTGGAAACTTGGAATAGCTCCAGTAACAGCAACACTTTTTAACATGATATGAAGAGAAAATTAACGTGGTATTCTTCTTGAGATTTTCTAACTGAGGGATAAGAAAATTTGTACATAGAAATTAATAAGTGAGAAGGATTTCTGTTGGCAGAGCTGATAGCTACAGTATTGTGGTAAATAGCTGTCTGGGTTTGTAATAAGGAGATAATTGGTAAAGCGAAGTATTTATCCTTGAAGAGTCGCCTCAAGAAAGGGGAACGTGTCCTTCTGACCTTGATATTGTGGCATACACAGCTCTGTCACATTGGTGCACATCAACAGAGCAATTAGTCCTATTGAACTAAACGGAGCTACTCACTGGAGTAAGACCAGGAGATTTTTACCCCTTAGCTTAACTCTTCCACATATAGAGCTAGTAACACATCTTTGCTCCCAGCTCTGCTTTCAACACTCTGAAGTTCAAGCTCGTGAGCTTACCGACTGCAGAAGAAAGCTGCAGTATTTCTCCTAGCGGAATTCACACAGCTAATAAAAGCCGGCCCTTAGTGGCGGTTTTTGTTTTAAAGGAAGGGGGTAGATCCTCTGATGTTAGTTTTGTGTCCCTGTGCAGTAAAAGTCTCTATGCTTCAGCCCAACCAAAGAATTTGCCTTTCCCGGGGCTCAGCCAAACATTTCTTTTCTTTAATAGCATTCGATATGCCAAGTTTCTGAAAAATCAATTGTAAATTCAAATCAGCTGTTTCCATCAAGCGTATAAAACAAGACATTTGCAGCAGGGTGCAAGTTTCCTGGTGTCGGAAGAGTGGAGATGGGAGGGGACAGACACAGAAGTGGCTGACTGTATACCGGGCCTGGAGTCTGGAGATAAGGGAACCCCATGTCATGAGAGTTATTTGGTAATAATAGTTAATGGCCAGACGCTTGATCAGAGAGATCAAGATCTTTCTCTCCAAATACAGGGAGAAATATGCACAAAGACCCAAGCCTAGTCAAGAACAGCCTGCCTGAAACAGATAACTGTTCTGCTAGATTACTTTGCATGACCAGCCACAGCTTAAAGGCCCTGTATTCATGTAACTTAAAGGACTTTTAGAAACAGAGGCATCAAGTGATGTCAGCTGGTGACTTTCTCTGAGTTTGCACTGCAGACATTTCAGCATTTAAATTTTAATAGATTTTTATTTCTTCAGCAAAATAAAATTGTGGTGCTGGTGCAGAAAGGAGAACACACATTGCCCCCGTTTTTGTAGTAGCTGAGCCTCAATACCCCTGCAGGCAGGACACTGTTGTTACCCCCATTTTACAGATGGGAATTGAGGCACAGAAAAGCTAAGTGGCATGCCCACGAACACTCAGGAAGTCTTTGAGACAGTGGGGACTTAAATTCAGGTGCCCAGGGTTCAGAGCCAGCAACCTGAGCACTTCACCATTCTTTTATCTCAATGCTTTCCTAGATCTAGAAATCAAAGTAATTCACGTTCAATACAGCATTAAGTCCTTTAGTATATTCTACTTGCCTGGAATTTGGCATATTTTAGGTCTAGGGGTTTGCTTCTAATTTTGGATCCTGATTTGAATTTTCCATCGTTGGAGGGCATTTGGATCTAGGGTTTGGGCTGGCCTATTTCAATGGATAATTCAGAAAACAAACACCATCTCCCCTAAAATACTTTAAAGACTGACAAACTAAGCATTGTAGGCCAGGAAACTGATACAGTTCCATTGACTTTAATGCCAAATTACTGAGATAGATAGATAGATAGATAGATAGATAGATAGATAGATAGATAGATAGATAGATAGATTCAAGTTCGCGTTTTGCCACTCAATCCCAGGCTGACCTTGGGCAAGTCATTGGTGGCTCTGTACTCCAGTTTTTCCATCCATAAGATGGGAATAAAGGTGCTTTCTTTCTCCATTCCTATGTCTATCGTGCCTATTTGGACACTGTTCAGATCAGGGAATGTGTCTTAATATGTGTATGTACAGCATCTCGCATAAGGAGTCCTGAGATTGGTTAGGACCTCTAGGCACTAGTGCAATAAAATTCATTTGTAAAGATGATAAGAAAGGGAGGGATGAGAAAGGCAAGGTTTGGGGGCTGAACAATAAGATGATCTAGTTATTGGGGATGTTGGTCCATCCCAGTTTTACTGTATTAAACTGTTGGCACTTTAGAGTTCATTGAAAATAATGTTTTCCCAAACTCTTATCCATTATGTTATATTATTATTATTAACAATAATTTCTGTTGTGGTAGCTCCTAAGAGCACCAGTCATGGATGGACCCCATTGTGCGAGGCACTGTACACATAGAGAACAAAATGATGATCCCTAGCTCAGAGTTCTTACAATCATAACATAACAAATCTAGACAACAGACATGGGGGGGACACAGAAACCGTGAGAAAATCTTGATCAGTTGCATCTATATCTTAAAAATAAAGGCTTGGCAAACATTTTGGGTGAACCCAGGTGTTTGTGTTTTCATTTTTCCCTTTTCATGTATGATTAGGAAATATTTTATGTTCTGACGCAGTTTTCCGTTACATGAGATTTAAACCAGCACTTGTTATCAGTGCTTTAACGCAGGTGGATCTTTTAGGATTAAAGTCTTTTTCGATTGAATTGTTTATGGAAGTTTGTTCCAAATGGCATTTGGGATGAGTACACAAGATCTGGCTGTAAGAGAGACTTGCTGACTTGTGGGACGCTAGGAAACGTGATGGCTCCACGCTCCGTTGGATGTTCCAGACAAGTTTTTGGCTCATTGTTCCGGACCAGCACATATCACTTGTCCATGTGATTTCCAGCTGCATGAAAGGACATGGGAAGGACTGACAGGTTTCATTAGCCTTGAGTTTTTGAACATTCACTTCCTCACAGGAAGCTGCATCGATCCAGTGAAAGCAGAGCCATGACCCTAGACTTTAGGAAAAGACTTTTCAAGCTATGTTTCTCATCTGTCAAACTTGCTACCCAGGCCACTCATTGTGTTTGCACATCTATCTCTGTCCCCTGGGATTCCCACAGAGATTGAATCTGTTAGAGATGGAGCTTCAGAAAGCTTTGAATTCTGTCACTTAGGGTGTGACAAATAACTGCACACTTCAGCAGAGTTTGAAGTCACACCACATTATGTCGCTGGGGACAGTTCAAAATATTTTTCCTCAAGCTGTCTGGCTACAATGTGATTTCTGGCCAAGATGCTGTCTTGCTGTGTCAGACTGTACTACCCCTTACCAGAAATCTTGCATTAGATATACACAATTGCGGTTTACAGTAAATACCTATTGCCCATGTTTCTGTAAAAGTGCTAGCAATTCATTTCCACATTTCATTTACACCTGGAAATTCCCAAGGCTGGGGAATTTTAGCTCCAATATCTCTTGCCCTTTTGACTATGCATGATAATCATAACCATGCCTTCCAGGCCTGAATTTGATCCAGCAGTCCAAAATCGAAGAAATTGAACTAGGACAATACACCGGATGCCTCTGAGCATATGCACTCTTGGTCTGAGGAGAACTGCCATAGTTCCACAGGGTCCCTGGATGACACATTCTGTGTTGAGGGGGTTGTGTTCTTCCAGACCAATGCTCATTTAAGAGCTTGAATGGTTGTAAGGAAGGAGCTGTGTACATCAGGAGGGTTCAACATTTGCAGGGTTGTGACATGGCTGGGAGGGTTCCCAGCCATGCGTAACACAGCAAGGCTCCCCCGTGAGCCCAGTCCTCTTCCCCTGCAGGTCCAACCCTTCCCGGCTCTGGTCTCCAGCATCGGTCCCAGCTGTGGCCCCGACTCCAGCCCCCAGCTCCAGCAGTGGCCCCAGTCTTTGCTTTGGATATCACATTGGCAGCGGCCATGGCCCCCTGCTGCCACAGGTCTCCCGTGGCTGGGGAGGGACTTTTGGCAGAAACAGGACACACTCACTGCTGTGCCGCAACACACTTTTGTGTTGTGACACAATGAGTGATAATCACTGGTCTAAATTACAAGGAAAGATACCAACCCATGATATTCCTTCTCCACCGTAAGTATATGCAGATTCGTTTTCATGGGAAATGTGTTTACTCTTGGCCCTACATCCTTTTTCTTCTGTTTCAATCTGCACCAAACACCCACATGCAAAAGTTGTTTTTCTCTGAAAGAAAAGGAGCTTTCACATCCCTTCCTACTGCAGCACTATAGTGACACAGGAATTTCACAGTTAACGTGAGATCTTGAAGGAAAAAAAAGATTCCTTACAAAAAGCAGCAACAAAATGCTCCTTAGAGTTTTGATTCAAGACATAACAGTGGTCCACATTTTGCTAAGTGCCTCCCAGTTTGTACTTGCCAACATGTGCACAATCTTTTATCCACCCAAAACACAGACTTTGCACAATCAATTTCAATTTTCACACCCAAACTGTACTACGACTACCTGGGCAAGCAAATGATAGTTTGAACCAATTTAGAGCTTGTTTGCTCTTTGGGTTTTCCTAGTCCTTATTGTGAGACATGATATTTATTAGTATTGTTTATTTGTTATTTGTAATTCCATAGCACCTAAGCAGGGATCAGATCCCATTGAGCTTGGTGCTGTACAAAGACAACACCAAAAAAACAGTTCCTCCCCTAGAGCAGCCTGTCTCTTTCTTTCATCTGGCCCTCTCTGAAAAGAAACCCAGGTGTAAATCATGTTGTCACGCCGAAACTAATGTAGGGGAATATTGACTGTTAGTAGCACCCCCCCAGCTAATAGTCTGGAATTTATTATAACACTGAATTCTTTTTTAATATGGGAAGAATCTGATGTAAAGAAAACCCCAAATCTCCTTGTTTGTTCTCGTTGTACTTTATTTCCTGGCTATGGAGGCTGGACAGGCTGACTTTCTATGATACACCCTGCCTTGACAGTGGCAATCAATACAGGATGGGAATTGGGCCAAGCTCCATCCATTTGAGAACAGAAACCATATGTCAGAAGCGTTCAGGTTCTTCAGACCACCACAAAAGTAGGGATGAAGTTGCCCCAAAACTACTGGCCCAAATACCTTTGAAGCTGGGGGCTATTTGGAATGTGAAATGACACACTGCAGCTTGTCCAGAGAGGAGATGCACAAGGCATATAAAGAACACTTAGGAGGGTGCCGTTTCTAAAATGGGAATTGAAGAAGCACAATCCTTCGAAGTCACACCATCCAGAAATGGTGTCCAGACTTCACTGTCCCTTGGCTCGACATGCTCTCTAACCATTCCTGTCTTCTTTGGTAAGCTCTGCCCTCTGTAGGAGAATGGAGGAGCAGCCTCTGTTCTTCCCTGTGCTCAGGAACCTCAAATGGTTCTAGACCTTGTTTTTAGGATTGCCACCTAGCCACTTTTTGAGCACCCTGGCCAGTTTTTCTGGTCCCTTGCCAATTGCTGGTCAGGAGAACTTTGCTGGGTATTTTGCTGGTAGCATCCAGGTCTTGCTCTGCCTCCATGCCATGTACTGAGGCAGAGGCCAGCCAATGGGAAAGGAGCACCTTAGTCCCACCCCTAAATCCTTCCTAGTCTTGTACAACTTTCCAGGAGATGAGCCCTTCCCCAGGGTTGTCCTCAGTCCTGGGATCTAGCCCTGTCCACAGAGTGGTTAGGTTTCTAGTGCTTTGGAGATGATAATGCTACCTATTATGGAGTAGATGTTTTTTCTTGCAACTTTCCCCTCCATGTATCCATGAAAAGGCCAGAGACAGCCCAGTTCTGAAGGTGTCCATATAACTTGCCAGTTCCAATGTATTGCAAGAGAGGATGGAGTTAATGAAAATAATTTCAAATGCAAATGTCAAGGCAACGGTCTGCACTGAAAATCAGCAGCAGCTGATTGTCAAAGAATGAATTCTATAAGTGGCATCTGTCTCATTTGGGCAGTGTGTCCCAATGTGGGAAGAAATGCTATTTCTGGAGCCCTGTGTTGGAAACAGAAAGGTTGGCCAGAGTTCAGAAACAATCAGAAAAAGGGTCTCAGATTGCGCTTGCATTGGGGGTCAAGGACTAGGAAGCAACTTAGGTTCCTAAAACCTCTCTTCAAAAGTGACTAGGGTCAGATTTCAATAGGGATTAGGAGCCCACATATCTTTAAAAAATCTAGGCCTAAGAGACTTAGGATACGAGATGTCTAAGGGGCAGATTTTAAAATTGTTTTGGATGCTTACACAGCAGATGGGCATCGAGTGTGGTATCTCATATATGTTAAATTACCTACATTAGATTCTTACCCTTAACTACGGTTGATTCTCCCCAGGGTTATTGGGATCATCAAAACAACAGCTGCTCATAGGCAGGACGGTGTAAAAAATATGCCCCTTGGCAATGAAAAAGTGTACCCCAGACATTCAAGAATAACTGGTTTTCCCTCACCGTTTTATCTAGGTTCAGCTGTAAACATATACGATGTGTATTTCATTTTGTTATGTCCATGGTATGCAGAAACTGAGATATCTGCAAGGTTACTCAGTGCTCCTATTTGTCTCTGCTACTGGAAGGTATCATGCGACAGGGGTCAGAATAGTCAAACAGCTAAAACTATGCTAGTCCTGTAGCTGAGTGGTCAGGCAACTCAAATTGCACTTGGACCCCAACGCTAGGCATGTCTGAAAAGCCCACTTGGTACATGATTTCTATTGAGGAAAGCCCAGAGGCACTGGATAACCGTTGTTTAAAATTGTCTCATAAAAGAGCCATCAACTATCCAGAAGCTCTTCACGGAAGCAGATGTTAGATCAAAAATCTAAACCAATTATTTTTAAAATTCACTTTTGATTGACTTACATGAATGCAAAACTTACTGTCAGAAGAAATTCACTTAGCCTTGCACTGAATATGTTGTAGCTATCCAATTACTTTGATAACTTTATTGCAAGCCCATAATCAGCTGTAGACTTCTAATTGACTGGTTTGGCAATTAATGGTAAGACAATGATGACCCAATGAGACTATGTCTTCAAGGAGACAGAGGGCACAGCAGCGGGTCTCTAAAATCACTCATAATTTGATAAACTTATTGCATTTCAGCTAAGGGCTAGTCTACATGAGGCATTTCTATGCTTGGTTTTCTGCAGACAGCTGCTGATACAGTGTGCATTTGTATATGAAATTATCAAGAGAGACAGAAGTATTTAAATATATTGTATACCTATGTCTACTGCAACAGAGGAATCGGTATCTTGGGGAGTGAATGGGACTATTCTCTATATTTTAATCAATCAGATGGAAAAAATAAGACAAAACCCTAAAAATCAAAATCAAGCCAGTAGAATGTCTTTCTTTCTTTCTTTCTTTCTTTCTTTCTTTCTTTCTTTCTTTCTTTCTTTGCTGTAGATTTCTGCATAGAAAACAAATTAGGTGCTCTGAACACCCTTCAATGTAAACTAGAATTTAAAAAATCCAATTTAACAAGATGGCCTGAGTGTGAAATCCCCAGGGGAAGGTCAAAGTGTTACAGGAAGTGATGTCACAAGTGGTGCTCTATACTGAGGCCATATTGGACTAACTTACCCACATGATGTCACAGGGCTCTGAGCTTTTCAAAGTGTCATTTTTGGATGTGACATAAGATGAGTTCTTTTCACGAGTAGTCACTAAAAACCCAAAGTTGCTCTTTGCAGAAGCAAGGGTGTCAACTCAAATATCCCTGCATCAGTGGGACAAAACATTCTCCTGCTCATCTTGTCCTAAATAATTGTGTATGGTTGATATACACAGACCTACGCATCCTCACCCAAACCACCCCATGTCTCCAAAGATAAGCCTTCAATGCAACCTTCATAAAATAATAACATCTCCCTTCTAGATCATTTTAAAGCTGTCAATCCCCTCTCTATTAGCAAGAGGCCAACTAAACAGACAAACATCTCAGCCTGCCTTGTAGGTCATCAAATCGAACGTTAGTGGGACAACATGGTGTGATGTTGTATTGCAATGTTGGTTGTAATGCGGAGTAATGATACTTAGAACTTACAAAGTGCTTTTCACTTTCAAAACTCTCCATGTCCATTAGCTATATAACTCTCTTTGATAACAGGCAAACAATCTATAGCACAACCCCAGAAAACAGATCTGTCTTACAGTTGAGTTGGTCTAGAAGTTTCTTTCATATTCTACAAGGCAGGGTTGCAGGTCTTGGAAAAATAAACAAGGAAATTGGAACTGTCCTGAGTTTATTTCAGGATCAGAGAAAGCAGCTATAGTGGAAATGTGGTGGTGGTTAACCATACCCTACTAAATAACATTACCATGCAAAGTGAGATTCTACTTAAACTCTAAAATTAAGTGACAACTCCCCCTCCTGGTGGAGGGATTTGTACACATCCATCAGTATCCATGATACAGTCTTACCTTATATATGACAGAGTCTGCCCTTTTGTAAAAGGGGAATAATTGTTATTTTTCTTAGAGAAATGGTGTGAGGTCTTTTTTAATAAAATTCTTTGTGATTCCTGGATGCAAGATATGCTGGGGAGATAAAGCACCATGTACTATCATATATTTGAGATGAAGGTGGGAAAACTCCCCTTGGCATTAAAATATGGTTTTACATGAAATGCTTCAAGAGAGCCACTTTAAATGGAATCTTAGTTAGAAGAATACACAGAAAAGCCTTAAAAAAGCTCACCCTCTATTCAAAAGAGCCAGAATCCTGTTATATATTGGTTTTATTGGTGAAACAGCAAATTATCTGGCACATTGCAAAGGGTAAAACCTTGAGTAGATTTTTATAGCTGTCCCAGGGGTTTTTTGCTGTGTCATTTCTCCTGCTGACTTGAATGGCAGTCATGTGGTTTTGTGCCACTTGCAAATTTAGGGAGTTAGGTCTCCCAAGTAAACAGAAAAAGGGGAGAAGCATACAGACAGAAGAAGAATCTATTCTCTGTTTGCTCACAGATCTGCAGTCCCTTTATATCCCCCTGTGTAAAGGGAGAGGTTCAACACCTCCACAGCTCTCATCTGAGGGTTTGCCTGGAGCAGTGTTATTTAAAGACTCTGTCATCCCTCCTGTTAGTGGATGATGGTAACTCTAGACTAGAGAAACAGCATACCCTATATTAAAGCTAGCTAAGTAAAGAGTTGGGAGATGCGGAGTGAGGGAACGCAGTGCTCCATCATATGAAGAAAACTTAGGGTGAAGGCAGTGGTTAAAGTAAGGGGGAACGCACCGGAATGGAGTTCCGGGGCCCACAAATTTGAGGGGCCAGAGTTCCAGGGCCCCTAAAAATAGAAAAATCCGGCCGAACGCATGTTCCGCTCTACCCTGGCTGCTGACAGGTCCTATGCACCACCATTGTTAATCCCAATACTTATTGTGGTATGCAGTGTTTGCTAGTTTGTGACAATAATTGCTATAGACATAAAGGTCATAAAATTATAAATATTTTTATGGAGCGATAACCGATGCATGTGGTACTGAGAAGTGGTTGCAAATGCCTTCCTGGGCTGGGGCCCACATGAAGGGGGCCCAGACAATACGGGACGGGGGCCCGGAGATTAGGAGGGTTCCGGGGCCCATCAAATTATACTTTAACCACTGGGTGAAGGTGACGTTTAAAGTGCTCTGATCGAGGCAGCTGGGCAAACTAAAAGGGCTCAGCAGCAGCACAAATGGGGTAGCTCTAAGTTTTGAAGCAGTTAGATAAGCAATTAACGCAACTGCATGCTTAAATTGGACAACAGTGTATGCCAACAGTCAGCTGTGTCAGGAGCTTGGAGCGTCGGGGATGGGCCTCAGTTAACTGAATTCAGACGGCAAAACGTTTAGTTCAGGAACCCTTTACTGGTGTACCAGGCAGCACGTGCTTGGTGCAGAGACGGCAGCTTGTAGAAGTTGGCTTTCTTGGGCTAGCTTCTACTATTCTCCACCTGGTTTATGCCTCCCTATACCTGGAGCCCCAGCCCCTGGCAGCACCGCCTCCTATGACATGTTTCTCCCAAACTTGGGTTCAAGGTGTCTGAAGCAAGCTTTTAAAGTCCTGAAGAAGGCTCAGCGGGCATGCAGCCAGTCAATCCAGGGCCAACTCCTCCCTGAAGCTTGTGCAAGGAAATTTCATTTTACTTTACTCCTCCTCTCTCTTTTCAAGTTGGCTTTGGGGACACAGTAGCCCAGATTTTCCCCTTCTTTTCTCTTCTTGAGCTTCCCAAAACAGCAACAGCACATCTGGGTCTGTCTGGAGCGAATGGCGTGACAGGCATGATTTGGTTTTTCAGCTCTGGACCTATCCTTGTGCACTCGGACTAACATCGACACAAGCATTGTTCACATTAAAGACTGAGTGTTGTGGTTATGGTGCTTGCAAATCCTGACACCCAGGAAATTTATCAAGTGTCTCAGCCATGCACAAACGTGTGTGCATGCAGAATTATCCCAGCAGAAATGGAGTCTGCTCCAGGGCTCTCTGAAAATCTGGCCCTCCGTGCAATTAAAACCAAATCTGCTCATTAAAACACTCTGCCACTTGCTTGCTGTAAAAGCTTGGAAGCTTTCCTGAGAATGAGAAAGCAGCTTCTAAGGCCTGTATCAGAACAGGATCTATTGCAAGCTTAATTCCTGATGATCTAGTTAAATAAAGATATACTTATCTGATTAACTGTGCCCTGAAACCCTATTGTGCTTCTATATAATGAATCAGCAGCCACAAAAAAAAAATTACACTGGAGATTTTAAAATTGGGCTCTTTGATATCCTGCTGTGCTGAAATGTTGCTATTGCTCTATACAGTGTCTAGTTAGGATCAAGGCCTCCTATTGCTGTGTGCTGTATATATATGAAAAGACACTTCCAGCACCCAGAGACAGCAAGCGGATGGAGTGAATAGATAAGGGAAGCAAAAGGTGATAGTGAGATAATCATTTTTCCAGGGACAAAATCATAACATCTGGGAGCACCACAGTCTTTAAAGCAACAATCCTCTCGACCCCACCCCCACCCCCATGAGATGGGCCAGTGATATTTTCCCTGTTTTATACATGAGGAATTCAGACTTAGAAATAGTGCGTAACTTCCTCCAGGAAGTATGTAGCACAGCAGAGAATTAAACCAAGCGCTCTTTGATCCTGGACTTGTTACCTAAACACTAGATCACCCTTCCTCAGTGGCCATAATTATGACCAATAAAAGTAAATGTAATCCTAGAAAACCAGTTGTCTAGCCACAGTCTAGTGTTGCATGGGGCATCGCAGCAGAAGTGAGTTTTGAGAAAGATAACGAGGGATATCTGAATCACTGGAAGTGACTCATAATTACTTGACACTCAAAGTATTAAGTGAAGATGGTCAAAACATGTTTGAAATGCTGGAAAACCAAATAGACCTCAGAACTTCAAAAACTCTTTGCTGTTTTTCAGCCAGTTTTCGTGCTGATAAAAGTTCACAAAAACTCAAAATTTTGACTCAAAATTTCACCCCAAAATGTTGAATTTTTTCCCCCAACAAAAATGTATCTGTAATTTTCTGACCAGCTATAATTATTAGCATATGTACCTGGCCATTAGAACTCTTCCAGTGTAACTTCCTCTCCTAGCTGGGATCTGGCACCGGATAGCTCTCGTCTTTTTATGTGACTCTTTCCTTTCAGCCTTTAGAAAAACAATCTGAGGAAAACAAACAAGGAGTCCTGTGGCACTTTTAAAGATTAGCAAATTTATTTATCACATGAACTTTTATGGGAGAAGATCCCACTTCATCAGATGCTTTGAAGCTCTCATGAAAGCTCATGCGATAAATAAATTTGTTAGTCTAGTTCAGCAAAACAAACAAGGAGTTCTGTGTCACTGATAAAGACTAACACGGCTATCTTTCTTTAACTTGTCAAATCCCAGGAAAGAATACAAAGGAATGAGGATTTCACCAGCCAATGCTAATTACTGTAGAGAGAACAAAAATGACAACACCTCAGTCTGTTTGTGGCCTCCCTGATGTGTGAGAAACAGGCCAGAGGGTCACAGATTACTATCTGGGAGCAGACTGTCAGTAGCAGAGAGAGGAGTCTAAAATGTTAATTTCTAAAGCCTCATGTTGACTGTAGGAACTCTGATTTCCACCCTGCAGTGTGATAACTATGAAGAAGTAGCCCTGACAAGATCAGGTGAAGGAATCGGCTGGGCCTATTCACAACTTTCATTCCGTTCTTCTCCCAGTGGAATAGTTCTTGCCTGACCCATCAGAATCATGGCACCAGCTGTGTGGTTGACATGCTGAGAACATGGCTGCGGGAAGCAGCTGTGTCACTGAATCACCTGTGGGAGGAAAGGTGCCTATGTGCTGTGAATGGGCCTGAGTCACACTCTGCTACTCCTGGATACGGCTGGAGTAAGCCCCCCTGGATACCAATGGAGTTACAGCAGCTTGGGTTGAGAGCCAAGCCGCTAAAGCAAACCTGCAGAGACTTGCTCCTTCATTTACGGGAGGTTCGAGGGTGGAGTGTCCAAATGTGACAGAGGTATAAAGGCATTTCAAGTCAAATCTGGCTTGAAAATAGGACCCGCGAGTATGCAGGCTGGGTTCTTCCTACCCCTTTTCTCCAGCTGTGTGGAACTGGAAAGCAGGAAGGCCACGGTTCAGCTGGAAGTGTTAAATAATACAGCAGGCACTATAAATAAATCATCAAATAAAAGCAAAATGGTGTTTGTCTCCCTTGGTTGCCCTTGGTTTGAAGAGAGATAGGTCAGACGGACAGCGCTTGAGGAGCTGAAAGGAGAGGCCCTTTCATCCCTACAGAGAACATGCAGGAAACAGTTTTGTTCAGACAGCACTTTCAGGGAACTGGCGAGTGTTTCTTTATTCCCAGAAGCATGACTTTGCACAGAGTTAGCTGAAAACCCTAGCGTGGGAGCTGCTTTTTCAGAAGTATGTGGTTACAAATCCGATGAATCTGGCTAATATTTGTGTGGAGCCTCCAAACGTCATTTGTCATACATCTAAGCGGGCCCTGGATGGCTAGCGCTGCGGAGAGGACATCCACTTCTCCTCCTGCAGCCAGCTCTCATCTCAGTGGAGGATGGGGATGTAGTTGCAGAAGGACGCATGTCCAGGTGTGGAGACAGGCCCAGGAAACAGCTTGCCCATATGGCTGCTATGAGCATGAAGCATACTGCGTACCAGGATCAGCCTGTGCCCAAAGGGAAGGAGGTGCCCTGAAGGGTTACGTAGGCACTGACATCAGAGGGGAACTTGGCCGGTTTGCAGGTCACAGGTCATGGTGCCATAGTGCTAGGTGCTGTACAGACACTCATCAGGGCAAAGTTGGCCCCTGCCCCAAAGAGCTGGTAATGGAACAAAAGTAAAAGACAGATAACACCACTTAGAGCCATTGGTCCCCATCCTCCCAGTCAAGGAGGTTTGTCAGGGGTGTGACGGGAACCCTAGGCACTGTCTTTCTTGTCTGACAGGTTCCCATGAAATGCAGACTCTCCCTGGCTGAGCAACCAATTGGCTTCTGCTAAGCCTCTTGACCATAAAGGATTGGCTCAGCCAATCAGGAAACAGGAATAAATGCCACTTGATTTCAACCATTCACCCCATGCAGTGGATGTAATCCCACATCCCAAGTGCACTATTAAAAAAACATAAATAAAACGAAAGGCAAAAAAAAGCAAAACGGCCCAACTGGAGTGACAACGTTGCAGACGCAAAGCATGACTTTGAAATGTGTAAGATCTGCAACTCCCTCACCAGGTCAGAGGAGAATGTTCTACATTTGGGACAGCCTCTCTTGTGACCCTGCTTTGTTGCTGGAACCGAGGGCTCCACACGCCGTGGAGAAATGGAGCCCAACCAAGCCTACAAAGACTCCTGGCCGTCTAGCCCTCCCGAGCAGAGGTTTGCTGACTTTCCTAGCCTGGTGTGGTTTTAAGAGGTAGATAAGTGACCATACATAACACAACCACACAAAGACGGCCAAATACGACCTCAGCAAAGCTGGGACCAAATCTATGGACAGGCAAGGCCCGTGATTTAAATATGGGCCTTGGAGGGAGTATCAATTGTTTGAAGGCAAAACCTGCAATTCTTTTTTGGAAATCGGGGGTTTTTCTATTTCTGTTTATTTTTGCCAGGTTACAGCCATTTTTCTAAGTAGCAAAGGAGTACCAGTGTTTAGTTACAAGTAGTAGGTGTTTTGTGTTTGATGTTGACCCATAATTTAAAGTAAGAACATATCAGTGACTTCCCTCACAGCATTCACATTAGGGGAAATGTCATAGTATAAACCACTGCTCCCTCTGCACTAAGCTGATACGTCTTCGAAAAACATCCAATTCAGCTCCATCCCATTGATGTAAATGAGAATTCAGCATCAGAGGCTGTCTCATGGTTTCTTCTTTTATTAAAAATGGTGCATTTGTGAACTTCAGGTTCTTGGCTCCTTAAGGATTCATCTATTCCTGCAATTTATGTGCAAGCTGAACTCACGAGTAATCCCCTCTTTATGATCTCATCATTGGTTCCCACGCAAACATTAATTCTAAGGTATGTGTGGGCGGTGTAATTCCCAAGGAAATGTACATGCAAAGGGCCATTTAACAACATATGGGTGGTTAGATTTTGTTACCTGTGAACTATGTTAAAACAAATAAAATGGGATTTTTAATTGGTTAATCAGTTGGCTCTTTTGTAAACTGTGGAAGCCCGACAGCCTGGCTCTGACCAGCAGAAAAAGAGACTTCTGTCTCTTGCATCGGCACCACATTTTCCTCTGCAATGTGTTAACTTTGCCATCTAGAGGCTGCAGTTTAGAATGCACCTGATTTCCTCGCTCGGCAAACAAAGGAATGGTTTATTTAGAAAGGGTTGAACTAAAGTTGGGGTTTGATTATCTGCAGTGGAAGGGAAGAAAGAGTGTGAGGCTGAAAGGGACATTATTGTTATGTATTATTTGTATTACTGGGAGATGATGGCCCTGGTGATACACAAGGACCAGCCTGTGTTAGACACCATATAAATACAGAACACAATTATTTGATTACGGCTGATTATTAAGGGACAAGGGTGATGCTCCATTTATGACATACCATATCTGATTCAAAGTAATGTCCCAGAGCCCAATGCTTTAGAAAGGAAGGTGTGTTTTTTTATCTTGGAGCATGAAATGTTGCCAACTCCTATGGTTGTACCATGTCTCGTGATATTTGGTATGTTGCGAAAAGCATTAGTTCCTGGATTCATGTGACAGCAAATGGGAAGGGACACAAGCCATAATACAGGGAAAGAATAGGGTAAAGAATATTTAGAAAAGTTAGGTGTATTCAAGTCAGCAGATCCTGATGAAGCTCATCGTAGGGTTCTTGAGGAAATAGTTGAAGCAAACTTGAAACTGTTAGCAATTACCTTTTAGATGTAATGGAGGACAGGTGAGGTCCCAGAGGACTGGAGAAAGTGTAAAATAGTCCCTATCCCTAAAAAGGGGAATAAGGAGGCCATGGAGAATTATAGATCAGTCAGCTGGCCTTCGATACGTGGAAAGATATTGGAACAAATTATAAACAATCAATTTGTATGCAGCTGGAAGATATTAAAGTTATCAAGAACAGCCAGAATAAATCAGAATAAAGAATAAATCATGACACACCAACCGTATTTCCTTCTCTGGCAAGGTTAATGACCAATAGAAGGGGGAACAGTAGGTGTGATATATCTTGATTTCAGTGAGGCTTTTGACACATAACATTCTCGTAAGCCAACGAGAGAAACGTGGTCTAATTTGATTTAGTTTTATTCACAAACAAACTGCCATTGTGTTGCCTGTTTGATTCTAGAATTAGTCTGTATCTGCATCTGATGAAGTGGGTTCAAGCCCACGAAAGCTTATGCTAAAAAAAATGTTTGTTAGGCTCTAGAGTGCCACTGGACCCCTCGTTGTTTGCTGTTTGGTTCTGTTTGCCATTGTGTTACCTGTGTGATTCTTTTTGTTACCATAATTAAATAAATTAATGTTTGTTAAATTAATTAGATTTAAAAGGACGGTAACAAAAAGAATCAAAGAAGTAATGCAATATCTGCTTATTTGTTACTTCTGAGAGTTCCACTGTCAACAAGGAGAGACATTCTCTATTAACTGTTTGAATTTATGCCCATTTTATCTAGCAGAGGCTTGGAGGAGTAAACTGTGTCACTGCATTTAGAAAAGTCCATAAAATAAAAAACCAGCTAGTGTATAATTAATTGACGTAGACAATGGGGGATAGCTGTTGGCTCTATTGGGACTAAGCTAAGTGAAGCCGAAAAAACCCTGATCTTCAAAAGATGTTCCAAAAAAGTTTTTAGTTTTTTAAAAATTTCCTTGGCATCAAATCAAGGTTTAAAGCATAAGGCACTTAGGCTATGTCTACACTTGCAAGTTAGTTCGAATTAAAGAAGCTTAATTTGAACTAACTTAAGCCTGGTCTACACTAGGCTTTCATTAGTTCGAATTAAGGGCTTCCTTAATTCAAACTAATAAATTTGATTACTTAGTTTGAATTAATGGTTAATTCGATCCATTAATTTGAACTAATCCAATGTGGCCATGTTTATTCGAACTAACCGATTAATTCAAACTAACCGGCAAACGGAACTTCCTGCATCCTCCCTAAGTCGAACTAGCAAATGCTGGCTAGTTCGACTTTGATTTCTAGTATGGACATTCTAATTCGAATTTACTTAAACTAACTAAAGTTAGTTCGAATTAGTTAGTTCGAATTAACTAATTCAAACTAGCATTTGTAAGTGTAGACATAGCCTTAGTGTGCTGCTTACATTTAAAAATAAAATCTTTTTGCTTATATTGCTCACTTTTTACTGTAAGAATGATGTTGTACCAAGGGCAAGTGGTACAAGAGCTTCTTGATGACTTCCCTGTATGTCAGGGAATGGGGTAATTTTATGTTCTGTGACTCAATGAATCTTTTATTCATGCAAGGTTATGTAAACTGTGCTCTATGTTCCCTGCTTTCCTCTTCCATTTGATTTTTTTGGTCCCATTAGCTATGTCTGATTACTTTATTATATAAAGAAAGGAGCATGCAAGATAAAGAATATCAACTGACTTACTTAAAAAGCTTCCTTTTCTCAGAAGGAGATTGTATGTCTGAATACTCATGGTCGTGTTCCTGTCAATGAGAGTATGAGATAGATGGCTGGAAGTTAATAGACTGAAATCCTAAAAAAAGATGCTCTGGAATAGTGGCAGAAGTAGAGTAATATCCTTCTGAGAGCAAGACACAAGTTATAAGAATACCTGAATTTTACTCACAGCTCTGTCACTGATTTATTGTGTGGCAGCGGTAAATTACTTAATCTGACTTTTTCAGAAGTGTCAATTGATGTCAGATGCTGCAGTTGTGGGGTTCCCAGCATTAGATATCGAAGCCCTAAATTCTGGCCGTGCCGCTCCCATCCAACTCAGTTTTAGTTGTGAGAGTTTTGCTCCCCATGAGTGCCTCAAGCTGGGCACCCAGTATTGGTGGAGAGTTCTGAAAATGTGGCCCATAAACGGTCTGTGATTCATTTCCCCCAGCATTAAAATGAGAGAAATATTTACTTACCTGTCAGGGGTGTAATGAGGTAGGGCGTCCTTAGCTCCCATTGATTTAATCCTGTGCTTCTTTGACAGAGAGAAGCTTTCCTGAATAACTAATGTCTGTGCTATCTCAACGGTTTTTCTTCCGTGAACCTGATTTGAACCCTCAAAAACTGATTTTGCATGCAGCTAATTTGCATGTGTGGTTGTTGTGGCTCTGTATGAGAACCGCGCAACTAGAAATGTGGCTTCCCATTTTTGCCTACAGTTACCAGCTTTGTGTGTGCAATCACAGCAAACACATGCATAAGATAGCTGGGCATTTTGTACGTGCAAGTGCAGACCAGACTAATTTGAAAATAACACCTTAACACTTCCTTGTTCTCAGAAGCCAGCAACTTATTTTCAGTTAGCGTTACATGCAGGTCCACACATCAGTAGGGCAGGGTCTGTCTTTTTGCCTTGTCCTCCAGTGGGACAGCATTGGGACATTTGAAAAACCTGACGAAAAATGGCATCACCGACGTTAGTCAGCCGTGCATGGCTTTCTGCCCATGCAAGCTTCAGCAACGTTGTGGTGTGGTGTGGTGATTTCCGGGAAGCTGGCTTTTAAATAATTAATGCTCATGCCCTGCATGTAAGTTCCCCTTGGAAAGCCAGCAGGAATTCAAAGGGTAAGTTATACTGCGGGACCTTATGAATCTAAATGGGTTTGAACTGGTTGAAGTTTATCTTCCCATCTAAGTATCGGAATGCATGAATATGTTTTGCTGCCCTCGGCTGGCATGCACGGTATCTGGATAACAGCTCTTGAGCTTTCTGGGTAGAATTCCAGGCTTATGACACCTTGGCTTGAGTCTCAAGTGTACAGCAGTGCCCATGATGTCTGTATTTATGTACATAGAGAACTGGATCTCCAGGTATGCCACAGCAGTGCTCTGTCGTTCTGGAAGGGGAGGTCAATCCAAGTGGCTCTCTATCCCAATGGCCCATTACAAGTTAGAATTTGGTGGTTGCTCTAACTTTTACTAATGTATAACAGCCTCTAGACACAGCTCCATCAGCTGGACTCCCTGTATTGTATTGTTCTCTGAACTGACTGGGCCTGGGTGAAATCCTGTTCTCATTGTAATCAATGATTTGGCCACTGACGTCAGGGGAATTCCCACTCACTTTCTCCTGGTCCTCGCTCACCTTGCCCAGGTCTGTTTTTTCTATTACAAACACTGTAGTAAGACACATAACTTTGGATACATCTACACTGGAGGCTCTGTTAAGTCGACTTAACAAGGTCAACTTTAAGTCGACGTTAAGTTGACCTTGTTCAGTCGACTCAGAGAGTCCACACTGAAAACTCCAGTCGACTGCCAGCACCCATACTGATAGGTGCTAGGTCGATGGAGGAGTGGTGCATTGTGGGTAGCTTTCCCACATTGCACCATGGTCTGGAGGTCAATTAGGTTGATTTAAGGGCACTCCCCATCCACACTGGCTTAAGGAAGTGCTTAAGTCAACTTAATAAGCACCCAATGTGGACGCAGCAGTCTGTAGGTTGACTTAACCGTCCTTAGGTCAACCTAAGGCTCCAGTGTGGACGTACCCCAAGAGCTTTGAATTTCATGTCTGTTCTGCTTGAGCATACCCACAGCAGTGATTAACCTTCCACAATACTGTCCCAGAATGCATTGGGCTGAATGCAAAATTTGGGAAGAATTCATTGGTAGAGTCTCTTGTGCTGTTTTAAAGTTTTGGATGGGTTAGGCTCTGGACACTACTTAATATTACCTGCTAGCTATGTTTGCAAAGCTTTGCAAGGTCCTTTGATGAACAGGATAGAAAAGAACAGCTTATTATCATGGTTGTGTTGTTAAAGGTGGACTTTCCTCTTAAAATGAGAAGGTGTTAATATAATACACTGAAACACTCTGCATCTGTTAGTAAGGCCCGAAAAATGTGTTGCAGTCTTTCAGTTGAGCCAGAGTTGGTGCCTGCGGTGAAATAAGAGTGTTTAAGAAACAACTATTGACACGTCAGTTTCTGTCCCATAAGGATACCGTTTCCAAAGTCAGTTAAGCAGCTTAGGATGCGAACTCTTTCTAAGGCTAGAGGTAACATTTTCAAGAGCTGTTACTTAGGAACCCACGTCCTGTTGAATTTTAATGACATTTCGGCTTTTAAGTGCCCAAGTCACTTCTGAAAATGCAACTAAGTCACTTTAGTGATTTTGAAAATGGTATCTGCTGGGACCCAAACTTGTGCCAGGAGCTGTTTTTTAACATTGTGACTTCAGGGCCAGCTGGATTTTCCAAACATCCAGCAGCCAGAACCCCCACCGATCTCTGTAGGGGCAGTCTCTATGGGTATGTCTACACAAGGCCAATTTTATGTCGACTTAAAGTCGACCTTGTTAAGTCGACTTAGAGATTCCACAATGAAAACTCCTGTCAACTGCCTGTGTCCACACTGGCAGGTGCTAGGTCAACAGAGGAGTGGTGTGGTGAGGCCAATTAGATCGACCTAAGGTCTTCCCCCATCTACCCTGGCTTAAGTCGACTTAATAAGGTCGACTTAAGCGTTAACTCGACCATAAGAGGTGGTGTTATTAAGTCGACTTAAGAAAGCACTTAAGTTGACTTAATAAAAGCCCAGTGTGGACGCAGGAGTCTGTAGTTCGACTTAATCTTCCTTAAGTCGGCCTAAGGCTCCAGTGTACACGTACCCTATGAGACCAAGACCAGAGGGCTCTTCCAGAGAGGAGAAAAGACTGGGGGGTCTAACACCCATCTCTTTAAAAAGTCCAAAATAAAGGGGTTGGATTTGTTGGGTTTTTTTCTTTTATCGTTTGTTTGTTTCATTTGGGTTTTTCTTGTTTTTTGTTTTGCAAAATGAAACCAACATTATTTCAAACTAGTTGTGGGAAAGGCTGTCCATCTAGGACAGAACCAAACAGCATACCAGAGGTGTTGAAAACCAGGATACATTTTTGTTAAATTGGAGCTTACTCTTAGATACAATTATAAATCATACAATGATGTTTTCCCTTTGCTGTAAATTGGTGCTGAGCCTACCTCCGCCTGCCTCCACTATCTCTAAGAGCAATAAGGCCTTTATGAATTGCTCCTTTGTCTAAGTCCAATCTATTATCTGACAGGAAATGATGGATTCTGGTTTCTCACCACCCTGCCGAGTGGCCTCTCTTCTTCCTCACTTGTTAATAATACACATATGTCCATATTGCAGTTTTAAATAAAACAAAGTGAACTTCATGAGAAATGCAAACAAAAATAAATGTGTATTTCATCTCATGTAGGATAAATCTGGCATATTTACTGGATGCAAGTTGTCCATTCTAATGCTTTGAGGTATTTTTTTAAGTGTTCCTCCATTTCCTTTAAGATTGCAACCTTTTTTTTAAAAAATTTCTCACACATACATTTTCTGAGCTGTCACTCATCCACATGATGGTACACCTTGTTTCATGCTCAATGTTTTCATGTAAATGTCTGTACTATATAGCTTTTCAGCTGTAATAGTGTGAAACCATCTGTGATTGTGTAATTTAATATCTTAGTTATTCCAATAGAAAACTATAGGTCATTCCCTTGGCATCTCTCCCTAGAAAATGTACAGTGCAAAGTCCATGATCGAAATGTACAGAGGAAATTACACATTCACCAAAAAAAAAAGTCAATTTGCTATATTACAAGAGAAGTGTTTACCATTCAATACATACAAAATGTTTAAAATCGTACAGAAGTATGAAAGGCATTATGAAATATTCTTTGGAGCAAGAACATAAGTGTAAAAAAGCCAAGGCAACACAGCAAATTAAAAGACGCAAAGCAGCTGTCTTTTGCTTTCCAACGGATAACCAAACTTTAATGCTCCAGTTGAGTGTCTGTAGAATTTTAAACACATGCTAGAGAGGGAATACACTGACTACCACCCAGTCAAAAACCCTGGTGTAAGGTGAAATGCATCTCTTTGCAGATAACCAGCGAAAAATCTATGTGCTATCTATCTTCCCTATTCAGACAGATGCTCGGCTGGTGTAAACTGTCATAGCTTTACAATGGAACTATGTCATCTGCAAAGGAACCAGCAAAGGAACTTCTGCCCCTATGTTGAGGATTTATATGGGGCTTGAGTAGTACCTAAGTCTTGTGCAAATCTTCTGCAGAGAGAGAAAGTTCGTGCTAAAGAAGAAATGCAGTTACAATTCATTTTGGTATGTCCTTTGTTGGAAATCTTTCTTCTTCGGGGATTGTATTTTTTTTACTTTATATCTTTGGAAGAAAGACAAATACTACAAGGCAACATTTAAAAAGGTAAATAAAACCAATTGGGCTGATTATCATATGTACTGAGAAATGATGGTTCTGATTGATTCCAGTTGGAGGCCAAAGAGCTGAGCAAACTGGAAAATCAAGCTCTTAATGTCTAAATATCCATTGCTCTACTCATCTCATTCTTCAGAAACTGAGAGGTGTTTCTACACAGTTACTAGGTCAACATTTGAAAAAATGGGTGCTTAAATTTTGATGCTGAAGTTCACGTGTAGACATCAAGATTTCATGACCCAGTGAAGTCAATAGGAAGTAAGATTAATAGCCCATTGAAGTCAATGAGGGTCAACTGCTGAGAACTATGGGGAAAATGTCCTACGTTCATGTTCATAAGACATTTTCCCCATGGATCTCAGAATTTAAGTCTCTGTTTTAGTAAAGACTGAGTCCATGTCAAGAATTTTTGCCCATATAGAAAGACACCTCTACAACTGGCACTCCCCAGGGGATGTTCTAGTCCCACTGGAGTCAATGGGAGGTTGGCCATTAGCCATGGTTGTGCTAAGTTTTTGATGCAGAATTGGAACTGGCCCATCCAATAGATTTGCTGCTTTTTAAAAAAAAAAAAAAAAAAAAGGACCAAATCAAATAGACATCAAACAAATTATAATATTTTTCAATTTCTAAATGACTTGTGAGTCCTTTCGAAATGGCCTTTCCAGCTGAGATCAGAATCTGTGTCAGCCCCTGTTACAAACCAGAATATTCTTCCATTTTGCTATAAATGTTATCAAAATACTAATTCTTTCTGATTTGACTTCAGTCACTCTCCTTTTTCAGGTGACAAAGTAACATGTTTTCCTTTCATCTGATATGCATTATTCTGCTTCCAAGCATGTGTGTATCTGTGTATATGTATATATACACACATAAATAAATATAGGTACATGTATAGCTCTACATCTGTGTGTAAAAAGACACACTTTTGCCACCAAAGATATGTTGACCTTTTATCTCACAGTTTCTGACAAAGAGATACTTTATACATCATTCATCTGTACAGTATTCACAGCTCAGATGAGTAACAATGAAAAATATATAGAAATACAGTCCTTTAGGTATTAAAAAATGAACACTCCAGAAACAGTTTTACTCATTTTTGCTTTCTGGTAAAATATGCATTCAAATGCAGTGTATCTCTTAACAAAAGAGGATTCCGCCCCCTCCCCATACTTTAAGAAACATCACAAACTCAGCAGGTAATACTTTATATTTGGTGTCTATTGAATGCAGACAGGCTAATTACATATAACAATATCTATCAGCAATTTGCATGTAATGTGCAGTTCTTGTGCGCTGTATGGATCTACCATACCGATGTAACATTAGCGAGAAATCTCATAAATACATTGTCTGTACTGGTGACATAAGAATATAGTTTTAGTATATGGGGCACTACTGTTCAAGTACAGTGAAGTCCCCATAGATGAATTACTGATAAAAGAATAAAACATTTGTTAAGAATAATGTATTTAATCTCCCCAACAATTTTACAAACACCTCAGTAATGGCAACTATTTAAAAACCTAACAACAGATCAAAACAAGGAACAAAATAAAACCTCTGTAATTTATCAGTTACATAATTTTTTTGTTCCAAAAACTTCTCCATCTTGTGAATAACTTGGGAAGATGATTAACAAGCAAAGAATGTTCTGCTTAAATCTTGGGGAAGAGGGTACAGTAGGTGTTAGAGTAGCCAGCACAAAGTATTCTACTTGCTGGACCTAGAACAGGGGATCGCAAATTCTAGAAGAGCTGCTAAGCCAGTAATGAGGACAGTGCTAGCTCACTGGCTGATAGAAGGGGGTCTAAACACCAGGAGGAGATGTAATGACCATCATCTTGGTCACCACCAGAGACTGAACTGGGACCCTCCCGCAGTACAGCACAAAGCCCTCCCACTGCAGCTATCGCAGATTGGCCTCCTGTGTGGATCAGGCCCGGAAAGAGAAGCGTTACACACACACCCAGTGGTGGGTCAGATAGTGCCTTTGTCAGTTTCAAAATACTGCACTAAAAAACTACTTATACTGTAATGCAAAATTCCCTCTGTGTGGTAGTGTGTTGAGAAATGAGCCAGGCTGGGCTATGACAGTGTGTCAGCCTCTCCTTGGTTGGGAAGCAGATGGGGAGGTTGCTTAATTTCAAATGTACCCAAATTTCCAAGTGAAACTCAGCGGTTCCCAGCATGGTGTTACCTGGCTTCACATCAGAACCATCCAAACTATAGAGATCAGCATGGTTTCAACCTGAAACCATCAATCCTGCTCCACCACCTGAAAAATAGGCCCAGTTTAAATGAAACTCTGCCTGACTTTTGCATTGAATCATGTTTCAGCTAGCTTCAGTTTTACACAGAACTAGGGGAGAAGCTGTGACTGGACAGATAAGTCTAGTGCTGTGACTTTGGAGATTTAGGAGCAGGCAAAATGCTTCCAGAGGCACCTGGAACAGGCTGGCATAGCTTGTACTACTCACCCAGCCTGGCTTCCCACTTATGAAACTGGTTCCTGGTGTGCATGGCTATGGACAGGTAGCTTCTGGGAGGCTGAACAATAATGACTAAACTAAAAAGCATTCCCTTGCACTCAGAGAGCAGAAGCAAGCCACATTGCTAGGGACCGTGTGCTTCTTCTCTGAGCTCAGAAGACCATGTCTCATATTGGTTTTTTCATGATCTGCTATTGACTTGATACCAACAATATGTTGGGTGCTGCAGAGATGGGCAAAATGGCTTACTTGAAACAAACTGGAGACATTTTGGACCCACAAATGGCTCCATGTGGGGAAAAAGCAATATTCAATGAAAGGTAGATTGATCCATACAAGATTGTAGGGGTTTCTATTTGCTCTAGTCATGTGAAAAAAACTCAAGAATTGGGTTGCAGCCCTACTAAAGAAGAAGCTTTCTTTATATATGGCCTGGACTAGGAACCTGGGGAGGACAAACAGGACCTAGATTACTAGAAACACATAAGCAAGGAAATAATGTAGCAGACTCTGAGAATTAAGGAGTGTGGTAAAACTTTCAGGACAGTCTCTGGAAGGCATTCTGTCATGCTGTGTGGGAAATAATATTGAGACATTTAGTGGGGTTGTGGGTGTGCAACACCTCGCCTGACCAGTATGGAAGCGTGGGAGATAATTCCACAAAGAACAAATGGGCAGAAGGTAGTAAAAACGATCAACTGCAAGGTAGAAACAGTTGGTAACTTTTCAAAGGATGGCTTCTCTTCCCATGAGCCCAATTTTTATTTTAAAAGTTTGCACTCACTTTCGCACCCACAACTGAACTGCAGGCTTGCCCATGTAGTGTGGTCTCCATTGCCCAACTATACGTGTAAACGTGATAGCAATAGAGTACTTTCATCTCCTTCCACAATGACCAGGACAGGCCTAAAATACACAGGTGCCAATTTTGTGGTTTTGAGGTGCGTCCACTAAAGTGGAGGTGTCAGCCCTTTAGCATATGTACCCCAGAATCCCTCCTCATCAAGGCTTTCCACGGGACTCAGGAAGGGGTAGTCCCCAACTCCCTCAGTAGCATGCTCCTGTTATCACTGCCTCTGCGAAAAGCACAAGATTCCATGCACAACCAACCATCTTTCTTTTTTCCACACCCTATTTCTATGAACTTCTTCACCAGTTGCACATGACACATACATGTCATCCTCTGAGTAACATATAATAGACCCAGAGTCCATGCATGTCATATCAGGCATAAATGAATAAATCACAGTATCAAAGACACTTGATATACTAGTGTTACCTGCAAACCCATTGGGTTGTTAACATACTTTGATACCCTATCCAGTGTATAACTGACAGCATGTTTGCTTTTTTTTTTTTTTTTTTAATGTTTTGCAATTACCTTTTTAAACTCTATTTCAGATACAGACCTAAGGGTATTGATTTGTACTCAGCTCAGATAGCATGCACTAGCAGGCCAAATCGGGAGTAGGGTAGATGAAAGAGTCTGGTAAGATAAACTCTGCTCCTCCTTGGTTCATCAAATAGAAGACAGCAGCAAGTTGTTCTAGCTGGTATCTAAAACGTGAACTTGGTTACTACGGTATCCAAATATTGTACATTTCCTTTTCCTCTAAACATAATATAAGGCAAGCAATATAGTGCCAATGGAGAATCAAATACTAGATCCACTAAAGATTCCTATGTATTTATATTAATTTTTTTTAATAAAAACAATCACCAACCCACACCCTGACATTATGAATAATGATCAAGCTGTGATACAAAGTGGAGAAGTCAGGGAGGTTGACTGTAAAGGCAAGCATTTCCTTTCCCACCCCTGAATGATCAAATGACCCCCACAAGACTGTGAGCAAGATGTAGAGGAGCTGGCTTCCATTTCAACATCCTTCACAGTCTCGTTTTGTGTCGCCGCCTTCACGGTACTTGTGTGTGTGAGTTTTATATCTGGCTTCCTTGGTTCAGTTTTCTTAAAGGAAGTTTATCAAATGAAAACTATTGATCCATGAGAGAAGGCAAAGAGTGAGTGATATGGCTCTGAGTTTAACTGGCTGCCACAAGTATATGCCACTTAACAGTGCAAAGGCAGTTCGAAGACAACTGCAGAGGGACTGAGCATGTGCTCAGAAGTGGGAGGTGCTGGAAGGAGACAGTGGCGTGGCCAGCACACTTTGAGATATGCTCAGTCAGTGCATTCCTTGGGCAAGACTGGTGTGAACATGTATGGAGAAGGCCTATAAAGTTCAATAGCCTATCCATAGGTTTTTAGGCTTTCTTCAGAAGTTAGCAGAGAATTTATATCCTTGCTATGGAACTTCATAGGATGGTTTAAAACAAAATAAAGAAACCTACAGGAAGGACAGAATTCTTTGTTGAGTTCTTTAGGACTTTGTCCTAAGGGAAGTCTTGGCTTCAAGCTATGATTGTTCCTCTTCACAAATAGCCCTGCCTTTTCCTAAGAATGAATGGGCCATTTAGGGACAATAACTCCAAGGCCCACAGTTTATATGCCCTGCTTCAAGAGCACTGAATTGAGCTGTTAATGCATAAAGCCCACGTTTGACTACAAGGAGATGGAGAGAGGAAAAAGCCAGCTTTCAACTTTGAGACTGAAGAAGCTTGGATAAATCAGCAGTGTCAAGTGCGAACGCCTAGGTAGCTAGGTTTTTAAAAAATTTTCTTTTTTAAAGAATGTTTGTTTGAAAGCTGACAAATTAGAATTATATGCATGTGCCTTAACAATCTGTTCCAGGCCTTTGGTAAGAATAGAATTAAACAGCAGTTGTATTATTAGCCAGTAGGCTCTGTCTATGGTACCTGTCAAACCAGGAATGATCTCACTGTTTTTAGAATAAGAGGATGACAATATACTAACTCTCTACCATAGAAGATTAGGGTTGGAAGGGACCACAGGGGGTCTTCTAGTCCAACTCCCAGCTCAGAGGAGGACCAACCCCGACTAAATCATCCCAGCCTAGGCTTTATAAAGCCAGGCCTTAAATACCTCTAAAGATGGCGATTCCACCATCTCCCTAGGTAACCCATTCCAGTGCTTCATCACCCTCCTAGGGAAAAAGCTTTTCCTAGCCAATCTAGACCTCCTCCACTGCAACTTGACCATTGCTCCTTGTTCTGTCATCTGCTACCTCCATATTACTACATGTACAAATAAGAGCTTGATTTTCCTTTGTACAGCACTTTGCTAATATTTATTTTAACTATGCAGTAGGAGGATGGCTGGTCTGCCAGGTTCATTCTATAGCCCCTCACATGCTATTTCCACTCTCAGGTGAGCTGGTCTCTGAGCTACATTATGCTTCAGAGGTACAACAACCCTGATTGCCAGTGTTTGAATCGAGCGGTTGATGAAGAATGGGCTGGAGCCTTTTGGAAGAAGGATGCATGTGCCTTTTGCCTCAGTAACTTGTTTTCAAATGTGCCTGACATGTGGTAAATTCCAAAGAAAACAGCCCTTTTTTTCCTCAAGGAATACCTTGATGAACAAGGAATGAAAATCACTGCCAGTAGGGCTGAGTTTAATGGTATCCAGAAAGGAATGAACCCTGAGAAAGGGATCCCCAGCTCGCCAATCTCTTGCATATACTAGATCCCTAGAGCTCCCACCTGATGGCCTACTTCTACTTCTTGTCTCTGATCAACTGGATGTAGTGAGGACAAGGACCCTGGAGCTCGATATGTTTATGAAAGGGATTATATATTGAGTCATTGTCTGCAATGACGGGACTGAACGCCATTAGCCTGGAGGTTCCTCCCAGTCCTTTGTTGTGATCTTTGATGGACTGGCAGAGATTGGGTAGTACCTCTGCAGGCCAAGGAACTCATCCTTTCTCAGGGTGTCAGGAATAGGTGGCATTGCTCATCAGCACCCTCACTGCTTAGCTAGGGAAGTGCACTACTGTTAGTTGGACAGCTGAAGACATAGGGACCATGAAGTAGGGAGCATAAAAACCATGAATTCAAATATTTTCATTCAGGGATCTAACAAAAGCGTAGAGAAACTCTCTTGGGTAAATAATACACTTCTTAAGTTGTAATAATCATGTTTAAATATTGTGACACTTAAGAAATTTTGTTGACTTCTTTTTTCATCAAATTTCTAACTCAACACAATATACTCATGTTAAAAACTTCATTGATTTTCCTGTTTGTTCCAATTATGCCAGAAATGTCAATGCTATTTAAACATTTTAATGTTTTTTATTTCTTTATTTCTAACCAACTTATAAGGTAGAAATCATTTTTAAAGTATATATATATATATATCTATACCTGCAAATAGAAGTGACCCAACTGAAGATATTTGAATCCATTAAGCTGCTTTTAAAAATGTTTTTTGTTACATACCCGATTTATTACGTAGCTAGCCTAAGGATCTGGAATGGCTCTCTGGGTCAAACAATATGTATAATAATTTCCTTGACATTTTTTGTTTGTTTAGAAATTACTCTTAAGAAAATGAGCCAGCAAAGAAATTCTCATACAAAATCTACATTTAAATAAATTTAAAGTCCTTTCCCAAATGTTGGGAAATTCAGCTTAGGGCTGGTGCTCCGCTCAGAGCCATAGTTTCAAAGGTCTTTTCAGGACCAAGTTTGCGATTTCTGCAACCTCAGCTCTTTGTCAGATGTGCACAAAACATGCATTCTAACTTGGACTTTGAACACCCCAAAATTCAGTGTAATTTCAAATCCAAGTGTTTAGGCCAGCCCATTACAAAGATGGGGACCATTTGCAACATTCAAATCTAGATCTATGCCCAGATTTGAAAACTTCCAAAGTTCTTTGGAGTTCAGATCCTACGTTTTGTTTTAAGGACATTTCTATTCCTCCTGCTTGCATGTGCACATAAACACGGCATCTGTATGTCCAAATAGACATGGCTGCATATACAACAAGTGCAAGTAAGAAAGCCTATTTAAAATCTGGCTCATGGCTCATCTAGAACAGTGTCATTAACTTTGAATTTCCTATTTTTTCTTGGTTTGTGTCACAACTTAGCATCTCCTAAAATTCACTTCCATGTTAGAGTATACAGAGTTTATATAGCTGGTAACACAGATGCTACAAACAGACCGAGTAGCAGAAAGGTAGAGGGGAGAAGGTTTACGCTGCATTTTTCATTAAACATCCCCATGGGAGGACACTATTTATGAGCCAAAAAATAAACCTTTCTCTCTGAAAAATCAAGGTCTCTCAATCATCAAACTAAGAAACTAGGAAAAAGTTGCATTACTGACACTCCAGCAATTCTCAGTGCAGCGGGAGGGGGCAAAGCATGGAGTCAGAAGGATCATTTTAGGAGTCATGGGGAGGATTAAATTGGAATTTACAATGAGAAAAGCTATGTAAGTGGATAGGCAACAAAACCATCAATTAGAGCCAAATTCTTTTCTGCAGTGCAGCAGTGTACATCTGAAGGAAATCCACTAAAATCCAGGAAGTTATTCTGGGTTCACACTAGTATAAAAGGAAACAGAATTTAACCTAGTTTTTTGAAAGGCTGAGTGAGAGGTAGCATTTTTATCTGTCCATCTGGAAGTTCAATCTGGCTTTCTTTCACAGGAATTTTTGTGGCTTCACTAGTAATTGAAAATTCTCTTACATATTCTGAATGCATATTTCCCATATGCATGGGATGAAATCTACATCACATATATGTACAATATATTTTCATTAGTCTTTCTGCATGCCATAGATTGCAGGCCACATTTTCCCCTCTCCTAGGCACCAAGCTGGACATCAAGATTTAGATGCTTTTTTGAAACAGAGGCTTGCAAACCTTCATCTTCCACCTCAGCAAGAGTGCACAGGGGACAAATGGCTTGTTATTGAAACATGAAAAAGTTGGGCAGATTTCATAAATTGTGACATACATGGCTGTGGACATATTTTCCCTAATATACAGGACACTTTTTTCCCAATTTGCATCCATACATGTGTGCATTGTGAGAAGTGGCTGCGGTGTCCTCTTGTCCTTGAGAAAAATATTTCTCTAAATTCCCGCAGACCAGAAAAGGCCATAAAAAGCCACATTACTCAAGATGTGACATTGTCCTCTGGTTTGTGTTATACGTTGTATAGACAATAAAGGGACAAATAGGGAGAAAGGATTGTAAAAGGTCATTTCATAGGGAAGACACCTTGTAACAATGAAGGTGCCTGGGTATCTGCTTGCCTTTGGCTCCATTCTCAGGGCTTGTTGCTATCAAAACCCCTTCACGGAAGTATACTGTAGAATGATAACGAACCACAGTGGATAATCCCCAGGATAATATTACTCTAGGGGCCAAATTTTTACCAGGCCGCTAAGGGTACATCTACATAGCAACTAGACAGCTACAGCTGACTCAGCCTCAAAGGGTTCAGGACTGAAGGGTTATTTCACTGCTGTGTAGGCATCTGAATTCAGGTGGGAGCCCAGGCTCCAGGTCCTGTGAAGTGGAAGGGACTCAGGTTCAAGCCCAAGCTGGGACATCTACCCTGTAATGAAACAGCCCTACAGCCTGAACCCAAGCCTATAGAAGCTGGCATGGTCCAGCTGTGGGTTTATCTTTGCTGTGTAGACAGACCCTTTGTTTACTTGCAGGTGCAAAAGCACACATTCCAATGAATGGGGGAATTGCTGCCAGCTGAGCAGCAAGCTATACAGATACAGATCTTGGAATCAGCAAATGGAATCACCTGCAAATGTCATGGGAACATTTTTAGGGGCCCATTAGAAAATGCATCTCTGTGGGCCCCACGGGAGTTAGGCAACATTTTTGTGCCCACCTTAGATACACCCTCCCCCATTTTTTTTGCACAAAATTAAATACAGCTGCATGCACAAAAGCTGG
This sequence comes from Pelusios castaneus, assembly GCA_007922175.1. Taxonomy (NCBI): domain Eukaryota; kingdom Metazoa; phylum Chordata; order Testudines; family Pelomedusidae; genus Pelusios; species Pelusios castaneus. The sequence continues at coordinate 4,676,040 of ML685788.1, read as the reverse complement.
ATTTACACATTCATTTGCAGTGATTTTGCATTTCACCATTAACGGTTGGCCACTTCTTATGGAAGTTGGGCCTGGTGAGTTCAGAGACAGCGTGGGAATAAGCTGCCCTTTATAAATATGGATTTTCCTGTATGCTGCTTCCAAATTCAAAGCAAACACTCTTATTGGGATTAGGTGTATCATACAATGATTACTTTCTTAGTTAGATACATCATAGGAGCTACTCAGGGTTAGGAATTCTGGAGCCAAAAAGAGTCTCAGGCAACTAGAGTGGGGAAGAAGGGCTGGACCTGCAAAGGCGCCTCCTCCTCACTGTCCTGAGGAGTAGGAACCCCTAAAAAGAGTAGGTTATCTCTGTCTCACTCATATACTGAAGCTAACTGGACCTGAAGATTATACAGCATTCTTTTCCCTCACCAGTCCCAGGCAAGAGCTGCATATTTGCCCTGATTAGGTGCATAAAAGTAGGGCTTTTTTTGTGATGGTACTCAGGGGTACTGAGTACCAGCACCTTTTTTTCACAGCAATATGGTCTCGGCTTCTGCCTCTGCCATCAGCGGCTCCAGGGCCCTGGCCAAGTATTGGGGTTTTTTTTTTTTTTTTTTTTTTTTTTACAAGAAAAGCACTGCATAAAAGAATTGTTTTATTTTCCCTCTAGAAGCCATAAAGACCACTCCCCCCCCTTTGGTAGGAGATTTTCTTTGCTGCTGGGTGAGTCCCACAGACTCATAGGCTATGTCTACACTTGAAAAGTTAGGTCGACTTTATTAAGTCGACTTAATAAGGTCAACTTTAAGTCGACTTAAAGTAGACCTTATTAAGTTGACTTAACAAAAGTCAACTTAACTTTTCAAGTGTAGACATAGTCACTTTTCCACCTTATTAAATCGACTTAACACTTTATGTCGACTTAATAAAATGGATTTAGGCGTTAATCCCTGTCCACACTGGCTTAAGTCAACCTAATAAGGTTGATTTAAGCATTAAGTCAACCTAAAACGAGTTGTTATTAAGTCAACTTAACTTTTCCTTAAGTTGACTTAAGGAAAGCTCAGTGTGGATGCGGAGTAGTTTAGGTCGACTTAAGCCTCCTTAAGTCGACCTAACTTGTACGGGTAGATGCACCCAGAGACTTTAAGGCCAGAAAAGACCATCATGATAGTCTAGTCCAATCTCCTAAACATGGCAAGCCGCAGAACCTCACCCACCCACTCCTGCAATAAGTCACCTCTGGCTGAGTTACCCAAGTCCTCACATCTCATTTGAAAGACTTCAAGTTAGAGAAAATCTCATGGAACAACACCGAGTCCTTGGACAGGAGATGTATGTTTGTGCACACACCCTCAGGCACCACAGAACTGTGGTTCATTAGGCCTAACTTTGTCTTTTCTCTCCTTAGTTTCCTAGGCTGCGTCTCCTAGTGAACAGAAGGAGCAAAGACACCCGGTTTCTCCCTTTACCAGCAGGATGCCAATACTCACCCTTGCAAAATAGAAGGTTTGTACTTGTATTAGGTGTGGCAAGGCCTCAGGGAAATGGGGTCGTGCCATATATTTTCAATATCATGAAAACTGCCCTCTGACGTGGACGGGGAGGAGAGAGGGACACAAATAGCTAGCATAGTCCTGACTCTATTGCCGTTGACCCCCTTCAGAAAATACACCAAGTACAGGGCTCTACTTAATGAGTGGGCATGACAGCGGCTGCCGTGTACCAGCCCTGGCCGTGAATCCCCTAGTGCACCACGTGATTTGTTATGGCCCATTCCTGTGAGTGACACCTGTAGGGCTGTGCCAGTCAAGGCTCCCTTTGCGACTCCATTTTGGTCCCGAAAGAAGCTTTCTGCATCATCAGTTTTCCCCCCACCTTCATGTACCAGAGACAATGCCATGATCTTTCCCAGGCTCTTCAAGAGAAAGAGGTAAAGAAAAAGAAAGTCTGCCACTGCCAGAGCTTGTGGATCAATATGGATCACAGGTGTACAAAACACCAGGAGGAAACAAGAAAATACCTTGTAACTCTGCATGAAAGATCTAAACAAAACAATGCAGAAGTCCTAAGGACAGCTTGCTGATTCAGGGTGGGGCAGTGAAAGAAAGGAGGAAGGAACTTTGCTGGGAGTGCGATGCATGCAAAAGCATCCAGGCACGATGCGAACAGTGTATGAAACGAGCAATACATTGAGTTACAGGGCACAGCCACTGCAGTTGCTCTCATGACTTGCATTGCACCAGCAGAGGGATCACAATATCTCAAATAACATCTCCCTCCTCATAGCTGCATCTCTTGTGGCTGTAATTCCACCACAGTGCTGCTGTCCGTATCAAAAATTACTAGCGCAACTTCAAGTTACTGCAACTCTCCAGGTGGAATGATGGCTTCCCATTCTGCACATTTTGGAGGGTCCACTGCTGAATATAATACATGGTTTTCATTTTAAAATTCCTTATTCCCCTTTCATGTCCCCTATTCCCCATCCTGTCTGTTGTTCCTCTTTGCTAGCAAAAACACATTTTGTGTCTTTGACTTTCCTCCTTCACTTAAGCCACTTGAGAAGTTTAATTGGTCCTGCTGTAAATCAGCCTGACACCAGACGTCTTTCTTAGGGCAATAACGTAAATGTAAACACCCCACTCGGTCAAGAGCCTACTGTGGACTTCCATGTATTAAATGGTAAGTACTGCACACCACATTCCCAAAGAGTTAATGGAGGATCACATTCTGTAAATTCAAAGGTAATCATCATGTCACCCGGAATGTTTTACAAGACAGAAATAATCACGTATTTGCTTTCCAACTCTAAAGTATTTGTCTGGTAGTTCCATGTAAAAGATTCATTATGTCAGAATTAACCACCCCTGCCCATCTCCCCCCCCCCCCCAAACCCTTGCAAGTGATATTTGTGCCCTGCGTCTTAAAGAATTACCAAGAAAAGTGGTGGCCTACCCTGTACTGTGACATCGTTTCACCCTAATTATCTTAGAAAGATAGTATGAAAGAAATCCAGACATTTCAAGTCTCCGAATTATTCACCACAGTGCCTTATTTCTACTGAATGCAGGTTCAGCATCTGTAAGAAAATATCCACAAGCTAAATATGTTCTAGTTTCATAAAACCTTAGCTGTAGATCTCCTCAAGAAGTTCAACTTGGGGATGACGTAAGTGGGTGGCTGGTTAGTGCTCTCACTTGGCTCAATAGATGTCAAGATGCTTCACTGTCTAGGAGTTGACCAACCCATGTCACTAAAAGGTCCTTCACCAGTGGCTGACCTGGGAGGTGGGCCACAAGGTGTGCAGAGGTCGGAATCAGTGTCTGACTCTCCTTCTGCAATGTAAGGTCTGATTTTGGCACAGGGGGCCACTGCTGCATAGCAACCATTATTAAGGACATCCAAATTTTCTTTGGACTGGGAAATGCTAAAGCCACTAAAGGAGCGTTCCAGTTCCTCATGATCAACCGATGGGATAGAAATGGATGTGTCACTGTCTCTCAAGGCGCTGTCGTGGTGTTTGACTGTAACATCTTCGTTCCTCATGTACTCGGCACTGGCCCTGTTCCCGCTGCTGTAGGCAGACAAGGAGCGCTCATGTGAAGGTGGAGGAGGGATTCTTACCAAAGAGCCAGGATCTCCCACTGGGGAAGAGCCATGGCTCTGCCGCGGATATGGCTGGTGCTGCCAGGATGTTGAAGGAGGACATGTATTGGTTGGCATTGTTGGGACTGGAGGTGCGGAGAAATTCTTTTGCCCCATTGAACTGGTGGACCTGATGATCTTGATGATGCAACCATTTTTATCAATGTGCTCCCTGCTGTCCTCTGGACTGTGGTAGGGTGGTGCTGGCTCTGGTTCTTTGGATCCAAAATAGGCTTCAGTTTCCGAAGGTGGGATTCCCATCCGCTGCATATAAATGTTCACCAGAAAGTCCAGCTTCTTCTCCATTGACAGAACCTGCAAAATGCCACACTTTATACAAAGAGGTCCGCTCCCACCCATGCTCAACTGTGGATCTGATTTCATAAATGACCCTTTTCTACACTGGGCCAAACCAGATTTTCTTGAACTTCAAGGGAGCTGGGCTCCAAATCTAGTGTGAACTTTGATTAGGGCCTCTCTGCTTGTATGGAAAACAGATTTTTTTAAAATATTATTTTAAAATTATTATACCCCCAAATCACCATTTAATACATTGATTTGTTTCTACAGTGACCTTTGTGGTTTCTTCAAATAAGCATAAATGCTTGTGAAATGCACCAGATTTCAATGGGACTGGAGGACACTCAGCACCAGGCCAGAGGTGCTCAGCACTTCATTAGGTCAGGCCCTTAGTTGTGTGTATGGGACTTGGTATAAGCCTTGTGCTGTGGCATGAATTTCACCTTGAACAAGACATGGATCTGTGGAAATAAAAAATCAGACCAATGGCCTTACTTGAAGTTGTTTAGCTTGGAAAAGGAACATTTCAAAGGCATCTAAATCACTTTGGAACCAACATTCCATTTTCAAAAGGGATCTTGACACTCAGGCTCTTAACCACCTATGACTTTCAATGTGTCTTGGGCGCTTAAGGTTCCAACCCTCAACTCCTATGGGATTTAGGCACTGAAATACCTTTGAGGGCCTGGGCTGTAAGTATCTAGGTCATTTTTACAAATAGGATTTAAGCTCCTACATCTATGACAATTTTACCTAAATCTTTTATTTATCTTAATTGTAACTGCTTTTACAATCTGAACTGTTTTAAAGCCAACGTACAACACAAGTTTTTTCCTTACAAGAAACCTCTTCCTCTACCTGCTTTTCAACTTTTCCAAGCCTGCCCATCATGCTTGGGTCTTCTGGAAGCTCCCCTTCGGCTGGCCCTTTTGTTCGATCCTTGTCTGTCATTGATGTCCCTCGTCCAACAATCTGGTCAACTCTACCAGGAACAGAAACAACCCCCCGCACCCAGGAAAGGCCATTGAGTTAGTCAGCTACATCAAGGAAACAGGACTCTGCTTGCTGTTGACTTCTTGTGGACAAAGGAACAACCTTTCTCCGAACTAGCACTCAGAATTACTCACACCAATAGGGAGAGGCAGCTAAAAGTTATCTTAAAATGTAAACAAGTATCTGTATTTTCACATTAGTATTAGTGGAATGTGAAATCCATCTATTCTGTTTCTATAAGTATAATCTGGCACGTTATGCATAGTAAACTTGCCCTTTGGAAAGAATTTCACTCTAAACAGGGTTTCCACCAAATTAATCAGCATTTTATTTGCAATGGTGATAATTTTCTTGTGGATAAACTTGTCTGCCTGTTTGATCTAGATGGGTATGTCTACACTAGCAATTTAGGCTGACTTAAGGACCCTTAAGTCAATCTAAATTACTCCATGTCTACACCTGACTTTCATTAAGTCGATTTAAGAAATTCCTTAAATCGACTTAATGAAAGCTTAAGCTGATTTAATAAGAACCGCCCACTGGGTCGACTTAAGAGTTACTCCCTGTCCACACTGCCCTTAAATCAACTTAAGGAGTCGACTTAAGGCTTAAGTCGACTTTATTAAGTCGACTTAAGGGTGGTTAGGTCGACTTAACAAAGTGGACTAAGTCGACTTAAAGTTAAGTCGACTTAGTCCATTTTGTTAAGTCGACTTAATAAGGTCGACTTTAGGTCGACTTAAAGCCAACCTTATTAAGTCGGCTTAAGAAAGTTGACCTAACTTTTTCTATTGTAGACATAACTGAAGAGATTAATGTTTTCCTACATCTTTATATCCAAATTTTCAGCCTCTCTCCTACACACTCCTGCCCATCAAGAGAAGAATATTTTGTTCAGTCTTGGAATGGTTACATACCCCATTTATAATTCCTTTTCCCTTTAGAACTGAAAGCTCCACATGGAGGGCAGCGGGGAACAGATAGGCAGTCAGAAGCTACATATATATTTAATGCATTGAACCTAAATTTTCTCTATAGGTAATGAAACATGGGCATCTCCTGATCTCATATAAGCTAGTAAAATATCTTCAGCCTGTGCCATATTCCCAATCTTAACCTGATTTATAACTATCTTTTACTCATAATCCTGGCAAACTTTACTTGTGCATAATGTGCCAGGAGTGTAGGTGCCAAAACCCAGGTCCATTAATCTGGCTGAAACCAAGTTAGTTGTCTTGAGCGGAAATGAAAAAAACCAAACAAACAAAAAAACCCCCACTTCTTATGCAGTTCTGCAGTGTGGCTAATGGATCCATGCACCAGTATGAGTTGAAGGATAGGTTGAATGCAGACAGACAAAGGGAAATTAACAAACAGAACACAAGGAAAGGAGATGAGACACAAGGCCATTACCAACAACAGAGCAGTCTAGTTGGTTTGACGTTTGTGATATGGGCATTTGTATCTTTTTTTTTTTTTTTTTTTAAATAGAGGGCAGATCATCAGATGATATTCGGCAGCAAAGGTTCCTGGACTGTATTACACAGCAAGATCGCACTTTACTCCACCTGAGGATCTGGATCAGGAAGATAGGGCAGATGAGCACATCTCAGCTAAGGTTGCAAATAGATAATAACCATAGCTATTTGATCCAGCAAAACAAACAAGGAGTCCTGTGGTGCGTTGACCCAGGTGAACTGATTTAGTTAATATTTTATTTGGGCAGAAATTTTAGGTTCTTTTTCTCACCTGGTGAGTACCAACTTCTATAATTACAAGAGTCTGTAACATACAGGCCTTATTTTTGTTTCATGGAGACTACCGAGTGGTTTGCGGAAGCACGTAATTTATTGACACAGTAAAATCCTCCAAGAACATTGTGACCATGTAAGCAGAGATATGAAACAGGAAAATTGGAGCTACCTGGATTTGGAATGAGAGGCCATGATGTAGCAAAGCCACTCTATTATCTCCTTTCCTACCTGTATTAACTTGTAGAATCAGTAAAATAATGGTGGAAGCATGTGTTTAGGGAGGTCAAAAGTCCAACGATTCCTGGTTATTTGGTGAGGACAAGGAAATAAGTTGCTTTCTTGTCCTAGCATAGTGATGGGACAGGAAGAGCTTCATTATTCTATCTGATACCAAAACCAAAATGTCCTTCAGTGATAACTGCAAACTGAGGTAACCAGAAAGAAAAACTTGTAGCATGGCAGAAATTAAGGAAATACTCTTTTGCTCTAGGAACACTGATCCAAAGTTCACAGATGACAATGTAAGACTCTCATTAACTTCGATGGGCTTTGGGCCAGAATTTGTATCAGAAACTTTTATCCACAAGTTTCAAATTGTTCTATAAATGGTAATTAAGCCTTGCACTATCCATTGGAAACAGAGTGTGGGCATCATGGACGCCACTTAATAGATGAGTGAGCTGAGGTACAGAGGGGTTAATGGCCTCATTTAGACTATGTCTAGACTTATTAAGTCAACTCTGTTAAGTCAACTTAACAAGGTCAACTTTAAGTCACCTTAAAGTCGACCTTGTTAAGTCAACTTTACACAGTGGCTACACTTTAAGTCGACTTAAGTCGACCTTGTTAAGTCGACTTAACAGTAGACATAGCCATCCACACTGTCTTTAAGATGACTTAATAAAGTTGAATTAGCGCTATTCCCCGTCCATACTGGCTTTAAGTTGACTTAATAAGGTCGAATTAGCGCTATTCCCCATCCACACTGGCTTTAAGTCGACTTAATAAAAGCCCGGTGTGGGACGCGGCCTTGTGTAGGTCAACTTAAGCGTCCTTAAGTCGACCTAAGTTGCCAGTGTAGACGCACCCTTACAGAGGTGTTGATTTACTCACAGCTTCAGGCCAGAAATGACTTATCTCTAGGCACACAGTCAGCCAGCAGCAGGGCTGATGTTCATAGCCAGGAGTCCTTCCTCTCCAGTGCATTGTTCTAACCAACAGGCAACTTACTCACCTAAGCATAGGGGCTCTTGCCAGCACCATTCAGTTTGTCTGGTTTTCACATTGATCTACCCTAGCTCAGGTACGCTGTGTTCTAAGAATGTCATCTACTGCAGCTCTTGGACACTGATGGGTCAGACTATGCCTTCAAGGCACTAGCTGCCTAGAACAAGGTGTGGACATGCACCACTTCTGGGTGAACTCAGGGAGACACTGTCCTCAAAGCAGAGAAGGGTGCACATTGCACCATTCTAGGGGAGGGTTCACTGTGCCGCTTCCTTTGTAGTTGGTCAGCTCTGCTGGTGGGATAGCAGGAGAGGCTGGGTCGTACCTCTGCCATCTCCTTGCTCCATGGGAAAAGGACTATCAGAGGAGAGAGCAGTGTCAAGGAGCAGACCCTAACCTCAGAAGAAAACAAGGATTGCAATGGTGCCTTGCCCTCCAAAGTGGGGGGAGGGAATTTCTTGTACCTTGCCTGTGAAAGGGCCAGGTTCCTAAGAAAACCTGATTGGCTGGTGAGGATGCAAGTTTCCTGCTTCCATTATAAGAGCGAGGTAGTTTCCTATTACTGTCCATCTTCTGAATCACATACTGACTGTAAAATATAAACCTATTTATAATAACTTCACTCTGTGCACTATTTTAAATGCAAGTATCTTAGTAATCCAGCTGTTCAAAGGAGGGAGTGAAGGGAAAGCCTGCACCATGAATGCCTACCTGCAAGAACCTTAAAAAACCAGCACTTACCTACACCAGCATATAAAAAAATGGATTAGCACAGGAGCAAATAGATGCACAACTTCCCAGTTCGTGTGCACAAATATTTGTCTTCCTCAATGGCACATTTGTACATGAATTGTTTGTGCATCCAGTTGTTGGGGGTTTTTTTTTTAAGTGACCTTTGTACCTGAACATTTCTGACTAAAGGCAAAAGAGAGAATTATTTTATAGTCCTCATATTTCTTTTCCATTTTAGAAACATTCTTTGGCTGCTTTTTGGTGCTAACGGTCATCAAGAATTTTTGGCCTTTGTTATTGACAGATATTTTGCAGGCTGGCTGCTGTGCAAATTTCCCAAGTACTCCTCTGCCTACACGTGCACAGTCTTGGCCGACAGCACCCGTTACTGGTCTCAGGCTGTACCACGGCACACTCTGCTACCCCTCCCCCCCCATAGCCTGGTGTTTTCACTGGGATGTAACTGAGACTGAGCAAAGTCATTTGTGTATAATGCTTTCTCATCCAGATTTCCAGCAATGACAAGTTAGTGTTAGGATAGGATTTCCAAAGGGGCACATACGGATATTAAGCAGCCACATCCCACTGATGGTCAGTGGGAGTTAATCTGCAATTCTTAAGGCACTTTTGAAAATACCACCCTTCACTTCCAGTACCACTCAGACCCTTCTTAGTTGTTTCGTAGTGCCTTTTTTGTTCTTTGAGATAAATCCCATGAGAAACTAGCTGTGAACAACATTTCAACAATACATAAACACTCTTGAAACACTGTTGGTCTTAATTTAAACCCAGGGCACCAATTCTTAGAGTCAGCTCTTCAAAGGCATGTGCCAGAGTTGTGCCCCACAGTGTTAGGTGCCAACCAACTGTGCCCCCCACTTCCTGCAAATGCCCAAGTCAGATATTTGGTACCTAGAAATCCATTTGTATGGGCTGGTTTAAGGGCCTCTGTGCATGTGAGTGCATGTTTAAGGGAGCACCTTTTCTCTTCTTGCATCCCTGCGCAGAAATCAAGCCCAATTAGTCTCTGTGGTCATGGGAGTGCAGAAGAGGTTCCCGCCAGCAGCCACGGGGGCACTAGCCACCCCAAACAGGGTAGGAAGGAGAGCACAACTGATTAGGGTGCAAAATTTCCCCTGGGAGGTTCCCCTGGAGCAATGCACTTCTGCACTAGCTCCAGTGAGAAGGCCTTCAAGGCACTATCTGGTCCCTAGTGGGTACATCCACAGATTCCTGGAGATACGTCTTTGGCATCAGCCTTTGAAAAATCTGTCCCTTCATTGAGATTTATGATGAAAGAGGACTAAAAGATCGCTGTTGCTGCATGACCTACTATAACACCTGCTAGATTTGCCTGGCTCTGGCTGCAGCTTTCATTTGAAAAGGCTTTGTTGTTATTATTTACTACTACTAATTTTTAAATAATATCTTTCCTTCCTTTGCATGATACAGAAAAATGCAGATCCTTGTATCAGCCATGGTGCACTTTTTCTCATGCTTCATTATGCTTCATGCTTACAGTTCATGCAAAGAGGTGTGTCGAATTCCACCCTCCAGCCAGAAGCAGACAACAAAGATCAAACGGCTCAAATGAGGAAAAAAAATGAAAAGTTTGGAAATATATATTCAGTTTCTTTTTTTACACAATCCCGGCACGGAAGCCAAACCCTCTTCATCCATGTCACAGGACTGGCTACTTATCTTCTGATTGAGTAATATTGGTACAAGGTGTATTTAGTCTAATAATTCCAACTATTCATGTCGTCTAGGCTGCTCAAAATAGAGCTGGGGCTCCCTGGCTTTTATCGTGAATCAGCCGACCATTTGACTTCTATGCGCTTATAATATGTGCTACACACTAGGCTAAATTCTGCCCTCAGACACATGCTAGCAATCCATTGTCTGAGCTATACACATGTATCTGAAGGCAGAATTTGGTCCAACTGGTTGAGAGCATTCATGTGACATCCAGTAGTTTGGCACCATCGTTCTGCTAGATGATCAACAGGTGGTTTGCATTTGATTTCATTTATTTTTTAATTGTCTGACTGTCAACTAGCTGAAATGGGGATGTGGGATGTAAGAGAGAGACGGCTCAATAGCTTTGCTGCTGTGGCACTCTTCGGGCAAACCCACCTCCCTTCGAGCTGGGTGATTAAACTTCTTGCCCACTTAGGGCCAAATCCAATTCCTCCGCTATACTTTTGCTGTGGTTTTGCCTGAGTAAAAAGTCAGGATTTGGGGCCTGAATCCTGAAAGGTACTGAAAGCTCTGGCCCCCATCCATCAAAACACCCAAGCAGGCGCTTAACATTAGGGCACCTGAGAAGCGAAGCACTTGCTTAAGCATTTTGCTGGATCGGGGCCGGAGTGTTCAGTATCCTTCGGGATTGAGCCCTTGGCCCTAAAGGCCCATAGAGGCATCTCTACTGCTTTGTAAGCTTGTCAGCAGCAAGTAAGCAAAAACAATGGGGGAAATTCACTGAAAATGGGGCAATAAATAAAAAATAATGCCACCTTTTAATACACTTAGGTGCACCAGAAGGTAACGCCCAACAGTGCTGTGGTAAGACTGAAATTTGTTTCCAATGCTAAGGATCAGAAATTGTTTATATAGAAGGAAATAAAAAAAGTCAGTGACTGCTAATATTAGCTCTGCAATTGATGGACAGAGGGTCAAAGTTCATTTCCAAAGGCGTATAATAGCGTTATGCACACAAAGTTCCTGTTTTCCATAGCAGGAGTTATATACACGCGAAGGAACGGTATTAGGCCAACACAAAATAGAGGCTTTAACATACTGGAGATAATATTACACCTTGGGTTGACTGCGTGATCTAGAGAGGGCAATATAAATACCCTCAGCTTGGTGTTTTGGGCAGCTTCTCCCATTGTTGGTTAATCTGCCAGGCAGTAATTTTAGTCTATAAACCTCAACTCTAGTCAAGATATTTTGTACATAATATGTGGTTACAACTATATATCCTCATTTTTAAACAGCAATTCAAAATATTGTTAAGGCCAAGGAAATAATTTCATGTTTAAAACCTGTTTTCAGGTTCTTAATTTTCAGGAAAAAAATGTTGCCTTTTGGGTTGAAATTTCTCAGGCTTGATCTAAGTTCAAGGGTGGGAAGTTTCTGCAAGATTCAAGCCAACGGTGTTTTTTCCATCTTTGAGTTAGCAGAGTGTGAATAAGCTGGCTGGAAAATAACATTCACACACGTTTCTCAGGCACAGATAACTCAAAAGTCTTAAAGGGAAAACTAGTGTTCTGTCATGGATCCACCTATTTAGTGTTAAGTGAGGGCAACCATATCTGAAAATATTCTGAAGGGCTAACATAGTTGTATTTGAAATCACCTTCTTTCTGCCCAGACAGAGACTTTCTGCCCAATATTTACATATGCATTACAGTGTGATGTTCTAAATAAATGGGGAATATTTTCATCAAAATGTATGGCCCCATTCTTGAACCCACAGTTCATCTGTGAATGTAAATCTAAGTAATGAGCTATCTTAATGGGGTAACGTCTTTGTGTTTGCGAGCTTTCACTGACAAAATGTGCTGCAGACATAAACATAAGTAAAGACTTCAGCTGAAAATGTGTAGGTAACTGAGAACACACTATTGTTTATTTCACTGATACAAGGGTAAAATTTTCAAAAGTAACTTAGGTGCTTCTGAATATTTTTACCCAAAGTGAATCCTCAATTAACTCAATGGCAAAATTTTCATTCATTTAGATAAGGCCAGGATTTGACAGATAGATTTTTTTTAACACAAAATTAAAGATTCTTTTGAAGTCTCGGCCCAGCGTATATAACATTTTAATTTCCAAAGGGGTAGCCATGTAAGTCTAGTTCAGCAAAACAAACAAGGAGTCCTGTGGCACTTTTAAAGACTAACAAATTTATTTATTGCATGAGCTTTCATGGGAGAAAATCCCACTTCGTCAGATACTTTGAAGATGGGGAACTTACAGAATGGGAGGAAAATAAATGCAGGGAAGTATAAGACATAAGATTTACTCTGGTCAATAGAGTTGGACTGGGGCAAAAATGGTTCTGTGTACTTATTTACCACTTTCCCTATAAATATGAAACACAACTGAGTTGAATGTTGCCCACTGAGAAAAACATATAATATGTTCATTTCCATGTATGCAGCTGGATAGATGCAATCTTTTATCTGTACTTGCTTGCATATATACAGACAATGAGAAGGTTTCCATTCTTTAGTAGGTGGACATTAATTTACCTCCTCTTCTAGATGAAACTAACAAACCTTGTTACTTTTGAGGATATTGTTGCAGTCTTTTATAATTGGCTGCAATATCATGAAGAGTTATGATATTTGAACCCCAAACACATACTAGGGGAAAACTAAATAACGCTTGCAAAAGAAATCAATGGTTGTATAATTTTTCTGGTTAGGCTTGCCTTATTGTGAAAACCCATCGCTAAAAGTAAATCCAAGCAATTTTGAGTTATATGTGTCAGTGAGCTGCATTAATAAATGCCGTCATATAACCTGGCATGAAAGGGGTTTGACATTAAGCAAATGAAAAATCCAGAGAAAGCGGCATTTTGGTGAATCCTAACCTAGGCGTGTATTGGGGTGACTCTTTGGAAGAGAGCATGGGTCCTTTGGTTGGATACTTCTTATGCCGGGGAGTTGAAGGGGGCGGGGGACCCACAATCATATCTATCCTGGCAAAGTAAATAAGAAAAAAAGACACCAGCAAAATGCATAATGAAGCAACACGTAGAAAAAACTTGGTTGTAAAGTTGCAGAAACATAAAGAACAACTAAAAGAATTAAAAATAAAAGACACAGAGAGAGAGAGAGAGAGAGAATTGAAAATATATTCCACTCGAAACAGAATGCAGCATTATATTGCTGATTGTTCATGGTTATGCCAAATTTTATCTGACCAAACATAAGATTCAGGGAACTGAGCACCAAAAAGAATGTCACTGCTTTTTAAAATGGGAATCACTCAGCAGATAATAGGCAACATACTGTATACACTGGAATATATTTGAATATATGTGGCAATGTCCCATTGGAAATGTCAGATATAAGACAATATAAATTCTCTTTTCTATTACAGCGATAGAAAAAACATCCTCAGCTAGGTAGGAAAAGCATGAGCTATAGAGGTTAACAAGGTATCCTGTGGAATTACACACTCAGTGAATGGAATGTATCCATGGCTGGAAAGGTGTCGGAAAGGAATGTGAGCCAGAGACACAATACCTAGAAGAACACATTACAGACCCGTCATAAGAGCAGTGACAGAGACTTATAGTGAATGGTTAAAGAGGACAGTGCATGTAAACACCACCAGAAGTTTGTCTGAATAAACCTTTAACTCCACAAAACACTGACCGTGGAGAGCTAGCATTAAAGATCATCACAAACTCTGCACAGTTTGCAAACAATGTACTGCCTTGCTCCTTTTCTCTTTCCCTATTGGTGCAGGGGGTATTAATCTACCAGCGCTCTACACCAGCAGGAAATTGCTTTATACCTGTTCTGCACACACCAGTGCACTCTGGAGATCAGCATGTTGTGGGGCAGACCCAAGCCTTGGCTATGCCCCATCCACACCCTATTCATTCTCCATCAACCTATTCTGGGGATGGGGAAATAAGTGAGAGCACAATGTCCTACGTGCAGAGATGAAGGGCTAGGTAGACTATATTGGAGACTGGGTTTTTTTTTCCTTCCTTCCTTCCTTCCTTTCTTCCTTCCTTCTTAGGATGGGTATTTAATCTAAGTCACAATTTACCCAATAATTACTGCATTCCGCTGCAAGGAATCATCAATTTATCATTCAGTTGTGGCTCCCTCATTTAGATTTTGAGATTAAAGATTCAAAGACAGTGTTCACTGTTTCCTGTCCTGTGCACTCATCTAACTCCTTTTGAAGTCAATGGAAACATTTCCACTGGTTTCAATGGAGGTTGGCAATAGACCCCTTTAGTCTGTAGGGTAGCCTCAACTTGCACACCAATTTTTCATCCACAAGGTTGCAATGGCAAATATTGCTATCATGTTATTTGGTTGTGTCTACCTGATCCATGGGCACAAACAAGTAGTTCGACGTATAAGTGGCATTCATTTTGACTGACAGTAATTTAAGGTGCAAAGTTATGCCTTGAGTTGCATGCATCTGCACACTGTAGGCAAAAAAGGGCAGGTTTTCCTAATTGACATAATTGTGGGTTATTTGCAAGGAATGAGGAAAGAGCTCTTACTGTCTGTGGCTTTTCTCTCCTATGCTGTTTGAAGGTTTGAATTCAAACTTTTCCTGAGGTAAAGGAAGTTGGGCATTGGAGAGGGAGGGTGGAGTTTAAAGGATCTCTTTCTCTCTCTCTCTCTCTCTCTCCTGCCCCCCTTCCTGTTATACTCTTCCTAATGCTGCTTCTTCCATGCAGTTTAAACATAGGGAGCTCTAACATGGCCTGTGTTAAATCCCCTTTGAGCACTCCTTCACCTATAAAATCAACTCACTCAATATCCCCAAAAAGCTATACAGCAGCTGCAGTTTAGTTCCTGTTTCACTGAGATGACCCTGCTGGGCGGCTATGTGAAACTCCCATATTTTTAAGGCATTCTTCCCCCATTCCCTCCCAATTCAAACAAAGGTCAGACTCCTCCTACTTCCCAGTGCAAAATAATCACAATCTCATACTGCGGCCATTTTTCTAACAGCTCCTTTATTCTTAACAAGAAGGCCTACAATGGCACTTAAGGTACCTCCTTTATTTTCTTTTACTGCTGGAAAGGACATCCAATATGCCACCCAACCCTAGAATGATGGGTCATTGAGGATGGGTTCAGTGATGTCAAACCATAAATAACCATAAATATAACAACAGAGCACTGCGACGTATGTTTACATCTACCCATGTCTAAGCTAGCTTGACCACACGCTGGGCCACAGTGAGGGACGTTCTTCACACTCTCTCTGTGAGAGGGTGAAATGTGAACAACCTGCTTCTCTGGGTAGGGTAGGGTGAGAGGAAGAGAAGGACAGAACGGATTCTCTGTGGGGACTGAGGCACAATGAAATGGAACTGGGTTTGCTTCCATTTCATAACAGGTTGTTTCTGGATCCTCCTCTCGAAAAGACCCCAGATGAGACCGGAAGTGAGAACTCATTCCATTGTTGCCTAGGACCCTTCCCCACAATTCACAGCTCACACTGCTAAACTAGACACTTACTTGCCCTTATTCCCATTGGTAATAACAGACACTGTAAAACTAATCCGCCCACCGAGCATTCCATACCAAAAAATTCACCCCTTGTGGTCAATTTACTACTGGGAGTCATTCAGACATTCATTGTTTTCCTTTAGGCTTTTTCTCAGAAAGAAAAATACAATGTGGCTGTTTAATGAAAGGCCTCTAACTTAACCTCCTCATTCCTATCATCCACCCTTCGGGTGCTCTCACAACAAACAGTGGAGTCTCTTGCCTGGACTGGAGATTTTTAATCCGGGAGAGCATATCCAAGTGACCAGCTGAATACTGCTCGATGACATCCATCACATCATAAGGCCGAAGGCTCTCCTTGAACTTCCGTTTGGAAACAAGAAATTTCATGATGCTAGGGGAGAGAGAGAGGAAAAAATAGATTCCCCATGCTGGAGCCATGTACTGCATAGTGATCGGCATGTCAGGGCTGCAGAGAGCTACTTGGGAATCAGAGCAGAACAAGATATTTGAAAAGCTCACGCCATCTGGGGGTACTTTAGATAAAGCAGAGAGAACCAAGGCTCAGGATGTCGGGCTACATACACTTCCTGGGCTGCTGGGCTCTGTAGACCTGGTAGAAAGTCTCCCTCATAGGGAGGAACCTCAGTAATGCACAGCATCCCTAACCCCCAGCTTGCCCCACAGGGGATCTTGCCCCAACCCAGAAAGTGGGCTCAGCTAACCACAGATAGGTTTGATCAGGACCTCTAGTGAAGGTGCCTCACCCAGGTGACCATCTATGGAGCCCCTCAGCAGCTTGAAGCTGCTCCCCCTGGCAGAAGCCCTGGTGGCCCTCAAACTCCCTGGCCATGAGGGGTGCAAATGACAACCTCCAAGCTGTCAGGCTTTAAGGCACCGAGGATGGGGAAAGGAGCATTTCCTAGAGTGCTGTGATCCCTTTAATGTCATCCTTGTGCCTTTCACACTGATGCCAGCAGAAAGCACAGATGCAGCCAAAAAAAAAAAAAAGTTAATTGGAAAATGTTCTCTGGTGGGTGGTTTTTATTTCTGTTTATTCTTTGACCCTCATGCTGTGGAGCAATGCTTTTACCTGGAGGGTGGGGAAAGAAGGAAGGTGTCTATAAATCCTTCCTCTAAAGATGGTGGAAGCAGATCTCTCCACCACAGCAAAGGGAATGCTTATAACCCAAGCGGTACAGAATGCAAACCCTTTGGTATTTGGATGATGTATGTTAGGTGGGGGCCTTCTTATCTGAAGACTCCAGAGCTCAGCTATAAGTCAAATAAGAACAGGCCACCCCTTTGCCATAGGCCTTTCCTCTCCTAAGAACAAGCCCTGTGCTTTTCTTTCTCTGCATACGTTGGGCCATACGCTGAGGAGAGACTGAATTCTCAGCTCCCTCCCCCCCTCCCCCAACAAATTCTTGGGGAAAGTGGCTCCCCCTTTAAGACAATGGAGAGGAGAGGGCCAGATGGTTATTAGGTTTCTGTCAGAAAATGGCTGAAAGTAATAAAGAAGTCCTGATCTTTTGGGGGTGGGAAGGTATGGAAGGGGCTCCTGGGAAAGAAGAGGAATGGCTAGCTCATCCCAACCAAGGTTGCTTTCCTCAGCCCCCAGAAAGACATGATATAGTGCCAAAGGATGTCAGATTGTTAGGACAAGGGTTCCAGTGCTTCCCAGTAGCTCAAAAAAATGTCTTGAACTGGAGGGTATATATCATACTTGTCTGTGTGAGTGTGTCTGCATACGCCACTGATCTCTAGATGCCCGAGTACTAGAGGATATAAGGCTTAATATTGTATTACAGTAGCCAAGAGAGATGATCATTTAGGGTGAGTCAGAGGAACCCATGGTTCTGTGACCTCTCCCCAGATCTGCAAATGTGTCGTGTAGATGATGACTCTTATCTCTATATTACTACACCTGTGGATTTGTTACAGTAGCTCACTGCAGCATGGAGGGTGAATTCCAAAGTATTCAGTTCTTTGTGTTGGCCATTCTTGCGGTACCCTCAAGGCATCCTTCTAAAGCTACAGCCCCACAAGCCTTCCAGTTGGAGGAGGCTGGGTTTACGAATAAGACCTGGATCCTTTCGGCGGCAAGTCTGTTTGCTAGTTCTCATGTCACTAGACAAGCTCCAACATGGACATCTTTACTACACAATATAGAAGAATGGAGATGGGCATTGGCTTTAACATGCACACCCCAAACAATGAGTCTGGCTCCGGATCGAGATCTGTATCCAGATTTGCAAAGAGGTAGAATATTAGGGCTGGACATTTCCAGACTTGGGGGAAATTCAGACTAGGATCCAAATCCAAAGACTGCTGCTTGTAAAGAGGGCTAGGATAGCTGGACCCAGCAATGGGAGTGGGAAAAAGAAGTGGAGATTTAGGTGAGGATTTGGTGTCAATAACTCTGGCAGCTAAAAAAATGACCCAAGATCCTCAGTGCCCTTCACTCCATCAGTGTTGTGTGTCCGCTCTCCATATGGTTTTGTAAATGTCAGCATTCAATCAGAAAGCGAGCAACAAGCTATGATTTGGATGTAACACTTTTAGGGTGTTTTCTCATTTCTCCCTTTATTCCTCCTCCAGGCAAAAACTGTTTCCCTCTGACTTAGCTTAAAACAGAGTGCCTGGGGGACTCCATCCAGCAACAAGGAGATTTGTGCATTATTCAACGCTGCCTGGTTTTAAAATACCCTCATTTATTATTTATTTCCCTTTTACATGTTGCCATATCAGGCAGTTTCTCCATCCTCCTCCATCCCCCCCTCCTCTTCCTCTCTTACCACACTGCCCTGATGCTGACTTTAAGGCCGGGCGTTAAATCTTCCGTCACAAACTCGCAGTTGCAGCTCTTGTTATCGTCAGGGATGTCTTCCCCAGGGAGGCTTGCTTCTAGGGTTAAAAGAGAGAAAATCAGAATGCCTGGCTAATGAGGGTATCCTTGCAACAGGGGGAATGGGCGTGTCAGACTCCCAGAAGAGAGCACACAGGAGGTATAAATGGCATGTGACCTTTGCATCTCAACAAACTTTTCTCTGCGCTAGGCTAAGGTTTCAGTCCCTGTCTGTCTTTAAGGGAATCACAGCAGCCTCATGTAACTGAATGAAACTCTCTTCTTCCCCTTCCCACCCCAGTATCTTCATATGGATAAAACACTACCTTGTGCCCTAATAAGTAAGCGAATGAAACAGTTCAGCACTCGACATGTAGAAAGTTCAAACCCCATTCACACCACCAAAATGGCTGGGTAGGAAGGCTCTTGTTTAAATGAACTGGCCTGTGAGTAAGAATCAGTGGGTACAGATCCCCCATCTTCCCCTGCTATTGGGTAATCAATAGCAGATCCTTTTTACGGTGGGCACGTGGATAGTTGGCCACGTGCACAGAACATCCAAAGACATCAGATTATTCTGAGAAGCCTACATATGTTAAGGTGAAGAATTTAAGGATTAAAACCCCAATACTTCCTATGTGAAGCTGAATGCCTTACAGTGCACCAACTCATGGAGAGAGACATCCTTATTGCCTCTCTGTTTGATTCATTCCTGCCAGCAAAATTCCTGCCAGTTCTCCCATCCAAGTGCTCACCCAGCCTGGCTCCACTCAGCTTGGGAGGAAGCCAGTAGGATCACAGTCCCTGGAGACAAGGAAAAACAGCTGCTTCCCAGAAGCTCTCACCTTCAGAGTTTTGTCGAGATGCTGCTCCTTTGATCCGGAACGCTTGCCGGGCTCGGCTCCGATCTCCGAAGCTCCAGCTTTTAGGCACTTTGCTTGGGCTATCGTCAATGCTCTGATCAGCGCTGGGGGATCTCCGGAGGCTCTGAGCCTGTGGAGAGCTTTTGCCTTTAGACCCAGCACTTCGGGGACTGGAGAAGACACGGTCTTTCAAGCTGACCTTCTGACTATTCATAGAAAGGAATGGAAACAAAGACAAAAAGGAGACAGCAGGGGGAGTCACTCTGGAGAACGCACGCCCCTTCCCCTGCAGCCGTTAGAAACCCACAGCATTACAAAGCAGCAGTGAGATGTGGAAAATTTTTAAAGAGCGTTTCAGAATGGTTTTCCTTATCACGAATGAAATGCAAGGGGTTGTTAATTGGGAAAAATAATGGAAGTTTTAACAGAAATCCTTCCTGTTATTAGAGGACTTGCTGAACAGAAAGGCATGAAACAATGATGTCGACAATTCCTTAAATCACTCATCGGTTCCTATCACGAGTTATGATGCTTTTTTTTCCTGCAATTTCCCTCAAAAATCCTTCCTCAATAAGAAAATTCTAATAAAACTTTGCCAAAAGTGCTTCAAGCTAAAGTTAAAAAGCTGCTATGTATTCCTTTTCAGATCAGTCACCTGTTCCTTTCCGCTCATTCCATCTTTTCTAACATGAAAAAATTATCAACCCATTTTCTGTCCTCAGGATTAAAAAGACGACGTTGGGGGCATGTATAATGTATGTTAATTACACAGTTGTAAATTAAAATCCTATGTTTCATATAAGAAATTGAGCTTAAAATTACTTGAATATTTATTAGGGCTGCTCAAATATTTGCAGCAAAAATGGAACCCTTTAAAAGCTGAGATGTTTGCATTTAATTGCAATTTCTTTAAAATGATCTAGTTTTACTGCAAAATATTCTGGGTGTTTGCTTGAAATCTGTCCTATATTTGGAGCAAATATGACTCTCATTAATAAGCAAACTTATTGTGGAGCTAAAGCTCTTTATTTTCAAATTTCTGAATTTTGAAATTTCAAATGAAGATGAATTTTCACATGAAACTATGGAAGAGGCAAAAATTGATATTTGCAACATCACTAGTAATAAAATTGCAAATATTTTTAGTTTTGCATGACCTTAATATTTACCAAATGCCAAGTGATTATTAACAGAAAATAGGTATTGAGTTTGAACAACTATTACAAAGCGCTTCCTCCTTTATTCACTATTTTATTCGAAGGGCAATTCAAGCCTGAGTAAAGTTGAGACCTAATTTCCAAGTGGCTCCTATAACAATAACAGTTACATTCTGCATGGGAATGTCTCACAAATTCAGTACCAGAGGGGCATATGAACTGACTGACTCAAACCGCTGATTATCCTCCGAAAAGTGAATCAGAGAGAAGAACACCGTGGGAACTTACCTATCTTAATGACTTCTGGGTCAAACTTGCTTCGTTAAAGCAGCATAAGATTTATTTTTTCTATCTGTCAGGGCTGCCGCCTCAGACCTAAGAATTAACCTGCCTCTTATTTCACTGTCAATAATAAAAATTCTGCAATTACAGTTTAGCTATGGATCTATCAGACAGCTGTATGGGCTGTGCTACAGGAGCGAGCATTTGTTTTTGTAGCTTCCGCTCTGACTTCATTATTATTGCCGTTTATTATGATAGTACCTAAAAAAGCCCCAGGTGAGATCAGGGTCCCATGGTGCTAGGCATTGTACACACGCATAGTAAGAGGTAGTCACTGCCTTGGGGAACTAAAAATGGAAGTGGGATTTTTCAAAAGAGCCTGAGTAAATTAAGTGTCAAAATCCATTGAAATTCAGTGAGAGCTGGGTACTTAATGCCCTCTGGCTCCTATGAAAATCCTCACCTAAAAAGATGAGACAGACAAAGGGGAGAAAGGGGAAAAGAGGCACGGAGCAGCAAAAATGATTTGACCAAGGTCAAAGAGCAAGTTAGTGGCAGAGCCTGGAATAAAATCCGGGTCTCCTGAAATCTAGTGCCATATCATACTCCCAGGACCATGCTATTTCCCAAAAGGCAAGGGACCAAGCCCTGAAAGATCAGACCCATAAATAATCTATTTTTGGATACAGTCCTCCTTATTCATGAGCCCAAGTTCTCCTGCGCGCCGTGAAGTCCAGTCTCCTATACAGACCAAATTAGGCACATGTACAGTTTTGATCAGGGTGCATAGTGATGAAGTAATTCAAGGCATTTGGGGGAAAAACTCCAGCAGGGGCTCCATCAGAGGGACAGCTAAAGTTTCTCTCCTCCAATGGACACTCAGCGGAAGAAGATGGAGACAAAGGGCACAAACTAACCAATGGGGGTAATTCCTATCACAGGCACAGACACACCTTCTGCTCTAGTGTTTGCAATTAGCCCCCTCGACCAAAGTCAGATAGACTGGAAAACGTTTCATAATATTAAATACCTTTCATGTTTGCAATAATGGGCTGGTATTTAGCAAGTCCAGGTGGGCTGGATTCATCCCTCAATTACTCCAGAATGAATCCAGAGCAATTCCAAATTTATACTATTTTAAGTGAGATCAGAAAAGAGCTCCGAAACTCTTTCATTAACTTTGCCTTTTAGATGCATATTTGGCACCAATGACAGGGGAATGATGCCAAAAAAAAGAGACATGGATTATACTATATGTTTGTGTTTTGAAACCAGTTCACCTCAGTTATGTTTGTGCACTTTGCTTTCTACAAATACTCTGGCAAATGAGTTTTATTAGCAGGCTTGTTTGTGGCAACAGTGGCGTTTAAGTAAATGGTGCAGAACACTCCCCAGAACTGCCAATTCACAAATGCAAGTATCTGCTCCACAAACCTGCTTGTAAGAGTTAATGTTCAGCCAGTCAAGGAATCAAAAGATACCACATGACGTTGCCATACACGTCCAATCAAAACAGATCTATTCATGAATACTCCGGAATGGGTTATGGACCAAGAGTTATTTAGCTACTGAAATTAGCTGTTAGGCAAATTAATTCAAGTAACAAATGCATCTGAGAAAAATGTAATCTGTTATCGATTTTCAAGCATGAGAAGAGGCAGAGTGAAAGCAATAAATTATTCATTTTGAATTATTCTACACCTGTAATTAGGATTATCTTCGGTTTTATTTTCAGAAGTGTCGAACGTCTGCAACAACAGGTGCAACCAGTGCTCAGCATATCTGAAAATCAGGCCCACTACATCATAGTGACACTGAGAATATTGTACAGACTGATCCGAATGCTTAGATACAACTCTAAGTGCAAAACACAGGTGCCAAAAATTAGAGGCACAGTTGAAGCTACTTTTTTAATTTGATCCTAAATGAAGGGTGTTCTTGCAGCCTATTCATCTGTAAGGCTCTTTTGTGTTGCATCTACGGTATGAAGTTCTTGATTCTGCAAGGTCTGTTTAAATGTGTTATCTGAGAAAGTCTGCAGAATGCTAAAATCCAGAATCAACCCTATCTCTTATTGCTTCTTCCTGAGAGGTGCTCCATGCCTACATTGATTTTACTGAGAGTTGTGCATGCTCAGCACCATGTCATTGTTTATCCATCACTGAACAAAACTGGGCCCTTGTTTTGGCCCAATCCCATTTCCCAAGTAAATATGTTGCAAAAGTTTCCATGAACTAAAGAAGGCAAATTGAAAATCACTGAATTTTCTACGGAACATGAGAGAGAAGAATTTCATACTAGGACATCATACCATGTAATATTAAAGATATCTCTTATGAATTGAGGAGCATTTAAAATCCGATCAGGTCTGATCCCTGATTACTCAAATTCTCAACATTTGGAATGCCTTCAAAATTCCTTTGTATTAAGCAAACAAACAAACATTAACAATAGAGACAACATTGCTAATCCATTAAGGTTTTCCTTTTGCCATGCAATTTTTTCAGTGTAAAAGCTGACTAGAATCAGCATGCACATACAGCCCCCGCAGTGGGAAATGCAACTGAGAGGAGGCCAGAGCTGGGGAGGGAAGAATGCAACAGAAAAGCAAACGCTTTCAGCTTATCTAAAATCATGTCCTCATCCAACCAGAAGTCATGCAAGGTGAGGTGCAGGATGTCAGAGAAGTGATGTCAACCACACAGATGGTAGATGGCCGTTACTGGGTTATACAGTATGTGCGTTGAGTGGAAGGGAATGGTTATCCAGACACAAAGAACTGCATGAAAGAAGTCTGGGAACTGCAATACTTGTACAGACCAAGAGAGAATGGGGCATTCGTTCTGCTCGTTCTCAGGGGAAGGAAGGATAAAGCGAATCAAAGGTTTTGTAACCTGTACCATAGACTATGGGAAATAGTAATAGAGTGAGATGATCTGGTTGGTTCCTATATCAAAATGAGGCAGCTACTTTGGCTAAACACATTTATTTATTATTATTAATTATTATTATTATTATTCAAAAAAACCAATCCTGCAGCATTACTGCACAAACTTAAATGAGAATTTACTCAGTGTCTGACCTGACCCCAGTGAAGTGTGGAAATTCCTCGTTTACCTTTTCTCTGCTGCTGAAATGTGCTATTACTATTTCAGGCAAGTTCCTAGCAAATATCTACTCAGAGAAATGGAAATTCATACTGGACTAGCGTGCTTGGGGCCCAATCCAAATTCCAGTGAAATTAATGGAAACTCCCACTGGCCGCAGTAGGCTTTGGATTGGGATGTGTGTGTTGGTCAGAACAGTTTAATCAGAAAAGTGGTTAAGAACAAACTCTCTGAGTAGGTACACATCACAGCACAGCTGGTTGACACATAATGGGTTTAGGGATATTATAATTTAAGCTCTTGTAGGAAATCTGGGTTTTGCAGGTTCATTTAACAGTTTTAGCAATGTCCTGACGGTCTGTTTTTTCATTCCCTTATTCTTTGAGGATTTCCTGCATTCTCAGTAATTTGGGGTGAATAAAAATGATCACCTACTGGTTTTCATCCTGTTATTTGAAATTACGACCTTCATGCCTATCGCGCTGAGTTTGAAATAACTGAAAATGCTCACGCTAGATTGGTGGCTTAGGCCCAGATTTTTGAAGGTATCGAGGCATTACATCATGAGGCCTCGCTGATTTAGGAGCCTAGATTTCATTTTCCAAAGGGATTTAGGCCCTTAGGAGCCAAAACCCCACTGACAATCGCTCCAGTGCTGCTTAAGCCCTTGAAACCAGACTGAGCAGGGAAGCCGAAGAAACACTTCAGAAATGCACCTCACTCCTCTGGCGAATCAAGAAGACCTATATAACCCTGTGGTTAGGCTTTTTAAAATCCTGCTTAACTTTCTGAGAACTTTACAGTTGTACTGCATTATTCGCGGCTCTTTCTAGCACACAGCTTTTGTCCCCTATGTTTTTTGGCAGATAGAACTAGTGAGAAGGGAGAATATTCTAGAATGCACTAGTGTATGACTCAAAATCTTCTAGATTAAGTCTAGGCACCGCGTGCTCTTTGCCAATTAAACCAGGTTTGCGACTATTTTGCATTGCTGGAACAGTGCTAAGCAGGCAAAGCACACCAGTGAATCTCTTCTATTGTTTCTTCAACCGCAGTCACCTCAGCTACTGCATAGAAATATGCTACATTTCACATCCGGCATCCCCACTCCCCGTTCCTGCCCCCATACTACCCCACTGTTCTGCAAATGCCCCTTTTCCAGCATCAATCCACACCTCATTTCCTCCCATGATTGGTAAGAATTTTTCTGGTGCACCAATCTGCCAGGGTAGACTCCAGCTACATCTTCCCTTTCTAGAACACAAAATATGGCACCGGTGCAGATCTGGCTTGGGTAAAATTATACTCCTGTTTAAAAATTGTATGTTATGGCAGGGCTAGGTATATGTGTTCAGAAGCAAATTAGGATGCATCCTGCACTCATTTGACTGGAGGGCCACTGGGTAGTTTTAACACATTCTGAGTACAGTGGATGGGTACCCTGTGGCTAGAATGTAGATTTTGCACTATTTCATATATGCAGGTCTCATCATTGCACTATTGGTCTGCGGAGCGTGCTATGTCTACATTACAGTATTGCCTCTGAGAAATGTATGACCACGAAGGCTTCTTACCACTCGGCTTCAGAGAGGTCAAAGTGCTGGTGTCCATGCTCTAGGAATCACATGATTTACAGCTATGGGCTGAAACTAAAAAGTCATCAGATAAACTATCATTTTAGAGTCCAGCAATTTGAATGACCTTTGTGTCACTTTAGTCTACAGATCCACCACTGTTCAGTATTGGTATCCGATACCCTATTAATGACTGATGCAATTAATAAAAGAGATCTTCTAGCTCAGTGGCTTTCAACTTTTTTTCATTTTCGGACCTCTAAGACATTTCAAATGGAGGTGCAGGCCTTTTGGAAATAGTGACATAGACGTAGTCTACAGACCCCCAGTAGTCCACGGACCACAGGTTGAAAATCACTATGCTATGGTAATGACAAACTCTGTGGACCTCTTAGAAATAGTTTATGAACCCCCAGGCATCTGTGCACCACAGGTTAAGAACCACTATTCTATCAATACCAAAGACCAAAATTCCTTTATGGGCTGGAAGTTCCCATTCTTAGAGACTCCCTCTTGAGATCTTGTATAGATTTAGAAGGATCCTTAGTTAATGAACTGGTTCTTTCCCTCCTCCAGCAGAAGAGAAGAAGGGAGAAATAAAAGGAAAACCCTAGTGGGAAGGAAGGGGTTAGATTTCTTCTAAACAAAGCAAGAGTGTAAGTGATTTACACTGCCTTTGCATAAAGCTAAGTAACCATCCCTGGGAAGTCAGACAAATTCCCTTGGCCACTGTCACCAATGTCAGAAGACAAACAAGTGAAGATCAGAGTTTCGAGTTTTCCAGGAGGTGGAATTGTGTAATAACAGGTGAGAAAAAAAGTGTTTATAATATCATGACTATGTTTCAATGTGCCAAAAAGAACCCTAAAATTAAACAGCTGACATCATCAATATGCAGGAGGGAAACACCTTCTCTAGCTAGAAGCCTGTATCTCCAAGGATATCTACAGTTAGATGGCAACATTGCAGAGAAGAAGAAATTAAAATATACTGAATGAAAAAAATAAATGAATAAAATCTCTACTTTTAAGCAGACTTTTGGTAAGGTATTTAAATAATCTCTAGATAACTGACCAGGCACCAATGATATTTAAGTCAGACATTCCTAATATAAAATCCTTAGCCCTACCAGAACATAGAGCGGGAGATCATATGAAGATGCTGGATATACGTTAAGCTACCAAAGAATCTCCCTATGGAGAATGGGTTACTGTGAACCTTCCTCTTTGTCACTCATTAAAACATGGGATTTACCACTGACTCTGAACTTTTGGTATAAAAAAAATATTTCTAGAAATTGTCAATTCATGATAAGTGTGTGTGTATATATCTATATCTCTCTATGTAGATAGATAGATAGATAGATAGATAGATAGATAGATAGATAGATAGATAGATAGATAG
>ML685788.1:4590916-4648927 GCA_007922175.1 Pelusios castaneus | reverse complement strand
TAGATAGATAGATAGATAGATAGATAGATAGATAGATAGATAGATAGCAATAAAGGAAAATACATAGGCTGGAATAATTCATTGAGAAAACTGGAGGGACTTGTTTAAAAGGTTATTTTAGCTGCTTTCTAACAAAGAGACAAGGACTGGTGATCTTGAGGATTAACATGGATTCCAAAAACAGCATGCATAAATCCCATTTCACAAACATGCTTCATCACTCAGCTCCCTGCTGCCCTGTGATCCTGCACTCCTACCAAGAAACAAATGGGAACTAACTGTCCCCATTCAAAGCATGCAAGTGCTGAGGATTAGCTGTTCAACCACAAGGCGCTTCTTTGCTGCCTATTAAGTCAGTGTTGGGGGCAGAGTTTAATCTAATGCAAGCAGGAGAATAATGGACATATTTATAAAAAGGACACTGGAAACTCCTTATGATCCTCAGACAAGTGTGTCAAGGAACACAAGTCTGGGAGAAGTTTGTGAAGCTTGTTAGCTATCATGTTCTCCACTTGATAAAAGACGCTATGCATATCAGACTCCAACGTCTATTTATTTATTCCCCTCTCGACCTGTATGCAGGATCACTTTTAATGCAAATAGAAGATCCGCCCACAATAAGAGAGACAATATATCCCCTATGTCTGTTACAACAGGTTGAAGATTAGTCCTTTTCTAGCTGCGTAGTAGAGGTGCTAGATAGGCAAGCCACACTTCCAAATGCCACAAGACTAGGAAAGCCCATTATCGATAGGTATTCAGAGAGCCAAAGGAACAACATTTAGTGAAGGTGGGGACTTGCTGATTGTTCTGGGACTAAAATTCTGTTGCTTTAATAATAGGAAATTAATTGTGTCAAGGTTCCTTGTAGCTTAGGGTTGGGAAGAGAGAGGGTGAAAGACTTTTTTTTTTAAATGTTCTATTTTCCATCATTGTTTCAGCTCAGTTCTTGGCCTCCTTCATTGCTAACTGTCTCTGGCTTGCTAACCAGTGTCAGCAATATACATTTCCCCATCTTCTTTTGATTCTTGTGTACCACATTACTGGAAGATGGGAACGCCGCAGATGGCTGATTTTGAAGAAGGACATGGGGAGGCTCTGAAATTTGTTTTACTCATCTAGTACCTCTAGTAAGCAGAGAAGTGATCAGAACGGGTGGTAGCAGGGTAGAGAGAGAATGAGCCGTGCAGCTTGAGCTTAGTTCCGTGCGACGCATTTCCCGTGGTACCTAGAGTTTCCTGAGCAGCATCCACAGAGTGACTCTCTGCATGGTTTGCTTTTACTGGAAATGAGGGGAGAGTAAAAATTAGACCCGGAAGCAAATGCCAAACAGGAAACTTTGATTATCGTTTCTCGATTTCAAAGACAGCTGTTTTGAGGGCCGCATTCATGATGGGATATTTCCACTTGACTGAATAAGACAAAAAAATGGTTTCTTTCGGTGGGAGTTGTAAAAGGAATCGCTCAGCGGTCTATAAACATTACTAGGGACAACCACTTCTGCACTCTGTTGGTTGCATTCACTCACTGACTATTGACTAACAAAAAGAGACCCGCAGATAGATCTTACCACCTGCTTGGAAAATACAGCCCTCTTCAATTTCTTGTAAATAAATTCAATCACTGAGTTTTCAGTTCCTCAATCCTATGGAGCCCGTGTTAATGGCCTAGGATAAAAGCTGTTTCTTCTAAAGTGTTTATTTTTCTTCTAAGTATTTATTTATTAATTATTTGCTCCTTCCATGCTTGCAACAATACTAGGTGAAATGTGGTTTAGTTAAAAAAATAAATCATATACATCGAGTGTGGCAAATCCCTCCGGGCTAAGAAATTGGAATTTCAAAATTCACAAAATCCACTTTTTGTATCACCTGCAAATGAGGACCAAAGAAAAAAAGGATGTGGTGAGGGGCAGTTGAGGACTTGTTAATGAATCAATAAAGTTCCCATGAATCTGGCCCGAGTCACCCTCTTCACTGTGCTCAAGGACTCTCCTGCCATTCGCCATTCACCAAGATAGGCTTCCCCTGACACAGAGCTTCCTTCTCATGGCAAAAAGTTTATGGGGTGGCCCACATGACATAATCTAAAAATGCTTTATACAGCTGTGCTCAAGTGTTACTATACGACTTCACAAATATATTTAAAATTCACATGCAGGGGAGAACCCTATTTGTCTTCCCACCCCCATCCCTTTTGTCAAATTTGAACTTAGCTGCCTGAAGATCTTATGTTTAGTAACAGAAGGAATTTTCAAAATTCTTTCTGCTCCATAGCATCCAGTGCAAGTTCAAATGGAATCCACCCTCTCTTTTTTAGGACAGCTAAGGCCTCTGCAATGAGCTTGGTACAGACATACACGACACCCTGTCTAGCCATGCAGGTGGGCTGGGCTCTGCAGGTAACATCCCGGACCTAGAATATTCAGCATGCACAAATTTGGAGAGACACACTGGTTAGTTGGCTACTCAATTTCCTTTTCAGCTTTCAAAGGAAATAGCAGTCCCTTCTTTTCAAATAATCAGTCCTCAGGACAGAAGGGCAACTGATTATTCCCAGATTACAGAGTCACAGCATGAATATCTGACACCATTTTAATAATGATATCAGCTATGATACACAGACACCTGTTTATTTTAAATAGATATATTGCCGAGGGACCCAATCCTGCACACACTCCAGTTAATGGTAAAATTCTCCCTGACTTCAATGGAAGAGGAATTGGGAACCACAATCAATCTACAGCTCAAAGATAATCTTCTAAACTGATTTCTAGGCTTATTTACACAATTTTGGGTGACTCAAACTCATGTCAGAGCATGTAATCTGCTTCTTCTAATTCGACAATTCCCTAGAATTCTCCTGTTTCTTTACATTCTGATTTGTTGTTGGGTTTTTTTTTTTTTTTTTTTTCATTTTGCCCGATTTTGTCTTGAAAAAATACAAAAGGAAGGGCAGAGATATCATCAGAGATGTCTGTAGATATTTAACAAACCATTTTCAAAAGAACATCTGATGTTTACATTTCACAGAGAACTCTCCAAAACCCAGCTAGGCCATACCTACATCCCCTTAAAATTATGGTCAGAAAAGAAAATAAACAAAGGCAGCGTGACAGTGAATTTTCAGCCTGATTAGTATGTGAACAATCACACTCCATTACCCCTATCTAAATCATGAGGTTTGCCTTGCAGGAGAAAAGTTTTACACCACATGCCTTCTGCTTCCCCTGAGGCTATCAGGCAGGGTGGCCAGCCAGTTTTCTCCACCACACAAGAGAATATGTTCATTTAGATGAGTGATCTGATCATAATTAGGTGTAGGGTACATATCAGCCAACAAGAAGTGAAGAGTGCTGCTTCACCACCTCTGTCATAATTGTGATATAGATGGACAGACAGAATCCAAAGCAATTTGCAACAGAGAAGAATCGGGGGAGTTTTAAAAATGTAGCCAAATACCACCATGGTTTGTGTCCCCACAACCAGGGCTACCTGTCACAGAGAAATGAGCTCATGTTTTTTACTAGCTGATCAGCAAACAACTTCACAGTGCTTGATAACGGGATGAATGCAGACACGTCAGAGTATAAAACAAAACAGAGAAATGGCAAAGCAAAGACAAAGCCCATCTCCAAACTGTGATGCCTAATTTAAATCTCAGGCTAAATAATCTCCCGGAGTAATTAAAAAATAAGAAAAGATACTAGAGTGTTATGCAGTGATATGATGGCCCCTAAGAGTGTACCTGCACGATGTGTAAGGGGGCATTGACAGTCTGTTCTGTACAGCCACTAGCATAGTGAGGCTCTGATGCATAATACAAACATGTTTTCTTTATGGCCACTGAGATTGTTGGCACACTACGGCAGAATTTCATCCCTCACGTGGGAAGATGTGCTTATCTTTCTGAATGCCTTCATCAGTTCTGCAGCAGCACCAGAGTAATGGGGTGGAAGGAAGAAATACTGTGCTAGTAAACAGTTAGGGAAAAAGCAGTTTGGCTGTGCTAAGGAGGCTCTTGAGAACAATGTGGAAAATATTCTAATGCCATTATAAATGTCCATAGCACACCCTTAGCTTTGAGTACTCCTGTGGTCAAGTAGAGCCATTCTCCTAGAATAGCAACAAAAATGATTAGAGGCTTGAGGGGAATATTATAAGGACTAAGAAAACTGAGTTTGGAAAGGAGACAGATGAGGAGGTTACACAAAATATGAATAGGTACGAGAAGGCCAGTCACGCCACTCCTATTTACCCCCTCCCTGAACATAAGAACAAAGGGCGCTGGATAAAATTAAGAAAAAAATTAAAAGCACTAAAATGAAATATTATGTTAACACATGTATTAACCTGCAGAACTTACTGCTGCAGGATATTAGTGAGATTAAAAGAAAAATGCTTCTATGATTAAGGATAGCATCTGCAATTACAGTTACCCAGGCTATTATAAAATCACACAGAGGCTAACAATCCTCATCCTTCAGGAAATAAACAGAATTTTGCCTGTGACCAAGTACAGATTCCTCCTCTTGGCACAAGTAGGTATAGTCTGGGAATTTTAATTTTTCTTCTGAGGCATCCAAAATAGGCCACAAGTAAAGAAGGGATGCCAGATTCCTGGGATGACATCTTGACCCTGTGTTGTTTTGTTGCTGGTGATATCTAAAGCAGACAGGAGGCTACCTTCCACAAGGTTAGGTCTCAAAGCAGGAGGAAATAAGGCCTGAATATTGAAAATGTGATCCTGAAAATTCAATTTGTCAGCTTGTGGATGGAGCACTCTGAAGGTCCTGCTTGCCAAGAAAAGCTCAGATGAGTGCCATGCTTAATTCGTAATGAATGAGGTGCCAGAGCTCAGCAATTTTTTTTTACATTTATAACTGATGCAGCAAGCCCCGAGATGCCAGAGTTATGAAATGCAAAGCCTAGAAACATCATGGCTCAGCATTGGAAGCTCTGGCATAAATTAAGCACCAGGAAGAGATAGAGTGGAAAAACAAGTAACCGTGGGCACTTAATTCTCTTAGCTGATACCTTATCTACTTAAATATCCTTTACTGGATTCCAAAGGGGTAGCCGTGTTAGTCTATTGTAGAAAGACAACAGAGTCCTGTGGCACTTTTAAAGACTAACAAATTTATTTATCGCATGAGCTTTCGTGGGAGAAAATCCCACTTCGTCAGATGAAAGCTCATGCGATAAATAAATCTGTTAGTCTTTAAAAGTGCCACAGGACTCTGTTATCTTTACCGAATTGTGTGCCAGGGAGAAGTTTTCTTTGTTTCTAGCCCCCTAGATTGACAGGTGCAGCAGACAGAACAGGTACCAATATGATAACACCGTCCATAGCCAGCTTGGTCTCTAAGAATTGTCTGGCTATCTTTATAAAGCTAGGGAACTGCAAGATATGTTTAGGTAGAACGGCATTTTCTCTTTAACATATTTAGATCATAAACTAAGCTGGCTGGGTGGGTGGGGTATTAAAAACATTCGGTTTGAATTTCCACCTGAAATTGCTGCCCCGTAGCTGGTAGAATATATAATTAACTATTCTGAGCTGGATGGAAAATGGGGAAAAGTTTATCTCCAAGATTATCATCAGCATTTCCCCTGCTCCCGCTTTTCACTGGAAAATTCACTTACAGTAAAACTTTCCAGCAGCTCTAGCTGGCATGCAGAAACATCTGTCACATACGGTGACCCTAAATAAGCAAGCTGTAAAGTAAGGAGATCTGTGATGCAATGAGAAATACCCTACCAGATGATACCTCAGCTCCAGTAATCAGGCGAATGGCTTCCTCTGTACCTTGCAGGGTTGGTTTGAAAAAGGCATAAAATAATTTTGCCATTCCCCTTTAAGTATATTGGGCCAACTCCTGAAACGTTCTTTATTTATGCAAATATCCACCTGATGTCAGTGGGTAAGGGCTCTGAGCTCTCCTGCATAGGACATAGCTATTGTGCTGCTGACTGTGGCAAGAAGGGCTAGCATGGGAGGTGTTGAAGTAGTAAGTGATTGCATGGCACGGAGGGACAGTGTATGGAGGCATTTCTCCTAGTTCAGTGGCCTAGAGAATTCTGACGGTGTCTGGCTGAACATGGTTTTTTGGTTCAAGGCCTGGAAGGAAGGCTGTGATTGAAAAGGAAACAGAATATAAAATGTTAAAATGGGGTCACCATTTTTTATTTCAGCTCCCTGATTCTGGAAGCTAGCGGAGGAAAGAGAGGCGTAAACGAATCCCCTTTTCCCATGTCTCCTGGGGACATACGTCTGCCAGGAACCACATTTCTGAGGGCAACTGTGACGTACCTCAAACTGCACCTGATGGCATCACACCCCCCCACAGACTCACTATCCACACAGCTACAAAATATAGCCAAGGGATACTGCAAAGAAGGAAAATATGACTTACAGCATGGCGTTACATATATGTATGGTACACAGACACGCCCCACAGCACAGAACAAGCACATTGCTACCCACTACGCTCATTTTCACGGCTCTCAGCTCCTTGATGGCACAGGCGCACTCACATACACGGAAAGCATGGGAATGGCATGTTGGCAGAGATACAGACCTGGGTGATGGCTCAGGCTGCTGCTCTTTCCTTTAAACAGAACCAATAGTACATTAGCAGTGGTGTCAGGTGGGGAGGACGCAGCTACATTCGCTGTTAAAACATAATGAAAGGACAGTACCAAAGAGGACAACTAAGTGCAGTGGATGGAAGGGAAAGCATGGAGCACTCACTCTTGGGGCTTCCAGACTGGAGAGAAGATAACTGTGGACTCACACAACTTTGGGAGGAGACACATGAGACGCACAGGGTCGAAAAGTCACAAACCCCACATCTTGGTACGCACAGATTACTATACAGCCACACGGCTATGCCACTCGCCAGAGTAAACGTCTGTGGGGACCAAGTGGGCTGTTTCTGCAGCATTCCCAGATCCTGCTGGCATGGAGAATTGGGGACAGGGACCAAAAATCAAATGCAGCTCTTCTGGGTAGAAAGGCAGTGACTCACATCCCCCATTGAGTAGGGATTTGCCTGAACCAGAGCACCAGATTGCTCAGGGGAAGTTCAGATCCAAATCCAGGGACAGATTTCCTAAAACTCTGGTGCACATAAAAAGGCATCTCTCCTGGGCCTATCTTTACTCAGCAGTGATCATTTTAGCTAGTTAAAAAGTGGCATTGATGAGCCCTGAAGGGAATCCCTTTGATTTTTTCTTGAGCAAGGGAGCAGTCATGATACAGGGTCTGGGAGAACATAACTGAGAGGTGAAGTCATCCCCCACTCTCTAATGCCATCTTCAAATAGGAGAGGAGCTGTGCCCAAGCCAGGGATTAAATAGACACATCATAAAGTCCTTTAGTCAGGCTTGTGACGTGCCTGGTGCTTAACCAAATTATCTGAAACATCACATAACTCTAATGGTTTCAGAAAGCTCCAGACCCCTGCAGGACTTTGCTCGGTTTAGCCTGCTAGCCAGAGCAGAAACCACTCCTTTTAACTGCAATGCTACAGCTTACAGATACCCCTCCCCTTTAGTGTTCGCAGCCCACCAGGGTAGGGGGCCTTCTTAGTTTAAAAAAAAATGACAAGGGACCCCTCCAAAACTCACAGTCTGTCCAGTTGTGGTCATTTGTAATTCCTCATAGAGGGCCTACAAAAAATGGGCTGAATGCTTCTGATTTGCATCAATTAATACCCATTGGCTAGTGCTATTCAGCCGGATAGTTACGGAAAGAAAAATAAATCTGAGAAGATATGGCGTGAGCAAGCTTTGTGGCCAGGGCAGACAGACCCGAGCGAACATCCCTTCCCTTCTCAGTTACTCATTCAAGCTTCTTGGTTCTGAGGGAGCAGCTGAGGTGGGGGATTTAGGGAACAGCCGAAAGAACGGTGTACTTAGTGAGGAGTCTGACCCCAAAGGCCAGACACACCTCTCACATCAGTGCAAATCAGAAGTAATTGCACCAAAGTCAGTGGAATTATGCTGGTGTATATGAGGGGAGAATCAGGCCCCGTCTCTCTTATCTCCATCAATTCAAGGAATCAACTCCACGCTTTATCTCATGAAATATTGCCTTCTGCCCTCAGCTGAACACCCAGAGAACGTTCAATGGGAGATGAAGTAGGAAAGGGTCTAGCAAAGGAATTTACAAGCATGACCTAGAGGGAAGGATTGGAGTCAGAGCACTGAATGACCCATTATATACCAGCATCGAGATCCACAGAATTTTCCAGGGCTGGACCCAGAGAAAGCAAGCAAGAAAGAAAGATGATTTGTCAGCTGGGTGTTTTCTGAGCTCTCCCAGATCTGTTGCTAACCTGAAAGTCAGTCCTGACTTGCTCTTCAGGTTCCTCAAGAGTTCCAGCTGGTTCAGGGGTGGAATAAGTCTAAAGTGAGAAAAGAAGAGACAATTACATTCAGCCTGAGACAACACCACCACTTACTGTCGCTGGAACCCCTACCCACCCCTTTCCACCAGCATGAACTTCATGTCATGGTGTGCAACGACTGGGGAGCTGGGGCAGAAGAATGTACAGGGATTTGACTGTTGAGGCCCCTCTTGGAAGTACCCATAAGTAGTCATAGGAAAGAGAGAGAGATAGCAAGACGAAGAGAGAAATTTCGTTGGCACTCTTGTATCTCCCACCTCTCTCATGTGGAGTGGTAGCACTGATGTGCTTGGCCAAGCAGCTGCTCACCGCTCGTTATTTAGAAGTTGACGCTACTTTGCTGGAGGTGCCATGCAAGACCAGAGACTACAGCGGGCAGAAGAACTCAAAGTACACGTTAGTGTGATCCTGGTGCAAGGGGTGAAGAGCTACAGAAACCGGGGATATCATGAAAGAGAAGGCAGAGAAGGCAGTGCGAGGGGGACAGACTTCCATAGGTGTTGAGCATCCAGAGGAATGGCCAGCAATTTTTTAAACATTCTTTTAAAAAATGAGCGGTTCAACTTTGAATTTGGTTGACTGTTTGATTCATACTTCCCGTGTCCAGTCATGGTGAACACAAAAGACATGTATCCACCTGCCTTGTATCTTAGGGCACAACTGAGGTTTCCTTCTCATCTCTGATCTGAAATCTACAGGAAAAAGAGACTGATCCTATCATCCTAGTCGTCCATTGGTTCATGAAAAAGTCGCTTCTCTGGCTTTGTCTTTCTACTGTGTTACAATAGCACGGGAGGTATTAACTGTGCTGCGCTCCTTCATGTCAGCTGGTAGAAGTGAAGGAGAGATGCTTCAAAATGTGCGGAGCAGAAAGAATGCTGCTGTGTTTCCAGGGAACCTGTAGGGCAGTGATTCTCGACCTTTTGTGGGCCGCCACACACTTGGCAGCATGTTGTGATTTTATAGGACACACCAGCCCATTCCCTCCAGGCCAAAACCAGCCATCTCCCCGGCTCTCCGCAACACACTTAGGGCGCGTCCACACTTACAAATTAAGTCGACTTAAGCTTGATTAAGTTGACTTAATTTAATCTGAGTATACACTACATTTTCCTTAAGTCAACTTAAGCAGCAGCTTGAGGAATTTTTAAGGAAAATTAAAGTTGACTTTATAAAACCTAGTATAAAGTCGACTTTACTAAGTCGACTTAGCCAGTGTAGACGCAGATTAGCCCTAAGTCAAATTTTAAGTCGACTTAAAGGACTCCAGGGCTCCCCTGCTGCCCTCCCTGACAGGGGGGCTGGCACAGACAGAGCCTGGCGTGCTCCCCCACAGGGCAGGACAGAGGCCTGCCCACCCCGCTCCTATGCCCTGCCAGTGTCCCTGTCCTGCTCAGCCCCCATAGTACCCAGGTACAATGGGGCAAATGCTGAGCCCCCTGGCACTTGGCAAGGGGTGCCCCCCCCCCCCCGCCACCGTGGACCAGTCCCAGATCCACCTAGCTCCTAGAAGTCAACTTAGGCGTCCAGTGTGGACGCTCTAAGTCGATTTGGCAGGGTCCCCTTTAAGTCAACTTAATTTTTGAGTGTGGACATGCTAAGTCGACTTATTTGGCCAAGCATAGACATAGCCATACTGCTGTGTGGCGACACAGTAATATGTCCCGACACAGGGGTTGAGAGCCACTGCTGTGGGGACCTGAGGATGGCTCTATAAATATTTCACCTCAATATTCGCAGTTGAGTCCGCAGTTGTGAGAGAAGTGGACTGAAGATGTCAGGAGACGGAATTCGTCTCCGTAAAAGACACACTTAGCTGGAATGAGCAGCATACATTTTAGTGTCTGCTTAGGAACTTTGTGCTCAGGGTCAGGGGTTGATGGGACAAAACCACACATTTGTTGTGCCTTTCTTTGCATGTCACTGATGTGTCCTTGCCAACTTCTGAAATTGCTCCTTCCAGCATGTCTTCCCGGGTTTAGTTAGTCCCCAAAGTCTGGACTGATGGGAGACCCAGAGAGGTCACTGTCAGAAGATGTCTAGACACTCCCAATGGAACAGGATTATTGTTTACATGCTCCTGGGTTGTCACGTCTACTCTAAAGCAACCTTTTTGGGGGAGGGTGTCTCAAAATATTTATATTCTTCCTTGAAATAAATGGGGCAGATACTAGATATTTGGTCTCTCTCTTCCCATCATTCATTTCACTTGCTTGTGGGATGCAGGTTTCAGACACAAGACCAGCTAGATAGAAGGATGCAGGAATCGAGATCACATACATCACTCAGGTGACCCAACACAGCAAAGAGGTAGCATTCCTGTACAAGCTCCACTGGTTTGTACACGACGCTCCAGAGTTCATATTCCCCTCTCCCTCCATAAACGGACCCACCTGCTCTCGCCGACAGCGTAGGAAACACAACACTAACGCAGGCATTTCCCCGCCCACAGCGAAAGGAGCACAGAATCAGTGCTGTTGTTCAAGCATAACAAAGCCAGGGATGTGGGGTTCTCATGCCTCGAAGCCCTCCACCACAAAATACGGCATCATCACAAAACACAACACGGGGAAGGGAGCTGTACAAGGCAGTGCTTGCACACACACGCACACACACACAGAACCAACATTCATTAATTCACAGTGCAGCCCTAGAGAGTGAGAGGAAGAATGAGCGAGTAATGAGAAGAAGGGCATGTCATGTCAGAACTGAGTAGAGCGCGTTTACAAATGGACAGTGGTACCGGGCGAGACCCAGGATGCATCAAGGTCAGGCTTGTAGAGGTACCCAGTCCCCATACGCTCAGTCGACCTTCCCTTGCCTTGTGATTTTTTCTTTATCGGGCAGACACACCACAAAACAGACCATTTGGACTCCAGTCTTGCAACCTTCTGCTCACACAAGCAGTTTTCACTGGAATTACTGGTGTGAGTAATGCTTGCAGACTTGGTCCCTATGGGCCAGCTACTTTTTGGTTTCAATGGGGCTATGCTGATTTACACCGGTTGAGGATCTGGCAAAGACCCCAAATGGTTAGACTCATTAAGTGAATTATTTATTGCAAACAGTTCACTCAGCTCTAGCGCTGACTCAGAGGGAACAGGGCCAGCTACTGAATTGCCAATAATTCCCATAACCCCTGCTGAGGTGAAACTGCCCCTTCAAAAGCTAGCGTAGGCTGGCAGATGAAGTCAAGAATGATCATTTCAGTTTGACACATCTTCACTGGTAGCTAGTGGCCACAGCTGCTACAATCAAGAGCGGCTTGGGATAAGTGAGAGTTGAAGGGAAGAAGAAAGGGCTGAAGGAGAAGGAAAGTTGAGAGATGGAAATAAGGAAAAACGGATGGAAAAGGGCAGAAAAGAAAGGGAGTTTTCTTGTTAACTGTCCTATGAATTTGAGGATGCTCAAAGTTTGAGCTAAGAAACCCAACCTCACTGAGCAACCACTTGTTCTATTTTCCTTAGATGGCCACTTAGATGTACAATTTCCCAAGGCTTCTGCAAACCATCAGATAGAATCAAAGGGGTAGCCGTGTTAGTCTAGTTCAGCAATAAATACGTTTGTCAGTCTTTTGACTCCTTGTTTGTTTCACCAGCTAGAATGTTGATGAAGATGCATGGAATTAGCCTGCAGACAACTGAATGGGGAGGCTGACTTTGGAGCTTTTTTAAAAATTGGGGGCGTGGGGGGTTGTTTTGTTACAGGCTTAGCATGTTGCGGGGCCAAACGAAGAAGTGACATAACACACGGTTTCAGAGTCACATGCACTTCATACCTGGAGGCACCATACGTTTGCGTTTGCGAGCTTTTCAAGTATTTTCACCAAATAAAACAAAAGGGATAAGAGAAAGAAAACAGCAGAAGGGGTGGAGGAAGGGAGAAAAGAAACAATAAAGAAAATTAGCATGTGAACTGTATTTCAACGAGCAGGTGTGCTGTGAACCGGGCTTACAGGTGGCTGGCAAGTCTCGATTGGCTTTGGCATACCCAACCACAGTAGCATTACAAATTGCTGCGTATCATAGAATTACAGAAGATTAGGGTCGGGAGGGACCTCAGGAGGTATCTAGTCCAACCCCTGCTCAAAGCAGGACCAAACCCCAACTAAATCAGCCCAGCCATATCACCTTCAGTAACAGCTTGTCTGGGGTTTGCTCTAAAATCAAGGATGGGCAAAAGAGTTTGAGGGAAAAAGTGGGTACCTCTGAGTAACCTTTTGCAGCCATTCCCTGGAGGAAAGATTACACCCCAAGGTTCTGTTAAGGAAAAGTTGGGGTCTCTTTTTGGAATCACATGGTAACCTCAGTCTGAAATGCCGACTAGTCAATGATGTGCCTCTCCAGACGTATATCTCCTGGGTCAAATGTGTCCAAAACTGAAGTTCAAAGGACCTCAGTAATTCCATAACATAAACATATCTCTAGGG
The DNA here is from genome assembly GCA_007922175.1 of Pelusios castaneus. NCBI lineage: Eukaryota > Metazoa > Chordata > Testudines > Pelomedusidae > Pelusios > Pelusios castaneus. Next base: position 4,636,085 of record ML685788.1, on the reverse strand, counting down.
GCCACTGATGTATACCCAATGAAGGCCAGTCCATAGTGAGAGCATTCATATGAGGGACAACGATTTAGTTGAGACCTGGTATTGGGACGATGAAGGACACAGCCCTTTTAGGCAAATCTGGTTACAAATTGCCACAACAGTTTATGACTTCTGGGTATATAAATATGTATATGCATAAGTGCCCATCACAATATGTTTTTCTATGCAGATTCGATAGAGGCATGTATCCATACATCTCACACGTTTTATTTATTTGAGCTTTCTGGTACTGACATGCTTTGAGTCTAAGGGTCAAATATTGGTTTTTCCTAAGAAATAAACTACCGTCCCAAAAGAGTTGTGACTAACTGTATTTCAGTAGCTCACTGGAATGAGGTTCCAGAGAAATTTGATGTTCCCCCATGGCATACATCACACTGTCCCTGAAGGAAACAGTCCATTCTTTGGGGGAACTACACCGAGACAAGAGGACATGTAAGTCCGTTCACAGGGATCCCGCTGACAGCCACTTACTGAGGAATAAGCGGCACAAAATGAGTAAAAGATGTGTTGATGTCAACTTACCTGCTTTGTACAAGGCACCAGTCACCACAACTTAAATACCACCTGGAGGAAAATACTCTGCCCTCCCTTCCATCCACTTACAAACCAGATTTATTCATCTGCTAGATTACAGCCTCTGTAACCCACTGCAGGGCAGTCCTGAGGCGTGGCATCTGTGGCTTATGGCAGTCGCCAATTTGAAACAACATCTGAATTCCTTAGGGACGTGGGGAAAAGAGGGCAGAATGGACAATGTGCCTCTGTGTGTGGTGAGAGCTACAACCAGAACATAAAGTTACCCTCCTGCGTGGCTTTTTAAGGGTAAAAACTATTTATGCTGAGCTTAGCTTGACAGATTTCAAGGTGTATTGCCATGAGAGGTGGTACGTTATAGCATGAACCCTGCACATTATACAGTTCGCTGTGAAAGGCTGCTGACAAGTCCCAGTCCCATGGGTCTGACCTCCAGATTATACATACTCCCCTGGATATGGTGACACATGGGACTTCCTAATAATTCTTACAGTTAGAAACTGTCATGCATTAGAAACCTGGTTAGCATTAAAAGGAGGAAACCAAACCCCTGCTATTTGGGGAAATTCAGCTCCTGTTCCAGATTCAGCTCCTGTTCCACACTATGTGGCTAAATCCATATTTAACATATTGGTGCGACAGGGCTTTCTTTTAACCTTTAGGGTGACATTCGTTGTACCTACATAAGCACAGGAGTCAGGCTTTATACAGGTGGTGGGAAAGGGAAGTGAATTGGAGACAAAACCGACCCTCCTCAACCCAGGAGACAGAGTAATGGTCATCAACGGTGAGGTATGTTATGACCCATGAATCCACATATTCAAATGTCCCCAGCCCTTCGTCACCTCCAACTTTACCTTCTGTGCCAGTCTGCACAGGGCTAGTGGTGAGACCTCTTCCAGGTCCCTCAAATTGTCTTGCATCCTCCCCCTACACCAAGATTGACTCTCATCTTTGACAGGTTTTTATTTGAGACAGCTCTCCTCTTTCATGGGCTCAATTTCAGTCCAAATCATCCAAAAGGTCTTTATTGAATTGACCAGATTAGCTTTCCAACTAATTTTTAGCTTTTGATCCATCTGATGCAAAGATTTTAACAGATTTATTGCTTCTTCAAATAGTCATTGTAAAGGGTTTCCCTGTATGTCTGGCTCTGTCAAAAGGCCTCTTCTTTCTAACTGCCCCACGCCCTGACCCAAAGCCCACCAAAATCAATGGCTGCGCTTCCATGCACCACAAAGACTTTGGATCATATCCATAGTTCCCACCTTCGCGGATAGCTGACCTCATGAGGAATTATTTAACCTGAATTCAAGGCACGGAGAAAAGAGGTCAAATACTGTGAGAGGGACTCAATGAATGAGTGCAGCGTTTATTGGGAAATAGGTTTTCTAAATAATATATTGAATGTTCATAAATGCCTTTAGCTAAAAGAACGCACCACCGGGAATGAATCCACTGCAAAACTTGCTGACTATGTAATGTGTGTTCCAGGGTAGGGTTTCTGACAGGCCCACCCATCCTAGGACTCATATTCTGTCTGACTGCTATGCACCAATAATCAGGGAGAATAGAAAGATTTTGATTTCTAACAGACATCTCCTCTCTCTGACTGTCCCTCTCAGGTAACAGGCCTACAGCTCCTCAATACAGTTCTGGGCTACAATAGTCTCTAAAAGGGTAAATAAGAAATCCGTGGGCTGTCTGAATGCCCGGCGCAGAATGATAAGAGAATGGCTGGCACTATCAATCAATTCCTACTGTGTAACTAACACGGTTGATTCATACAGCTTCTCAGACCATCCTGTGTAGCTCCACGTAAGCACATTAAAAATGACAGGGATGCACAATGCTGCCTGCGGGGTGCATTGCACAACATTAAGCCTGGGATGTGTAAAATGACACTGCTCTCTATTTTTAGTGTCAAGGGAAATCCATAAACCCCCACATCTTGGCACTGATGTACTGCAGATTATGTCTGTGGAGTAGGAGAGCGTAGTCTGTTTCACCAGGTGCAGAGAACTGATGAAAATACTCCTTGGGTGTGTGGTTTTTTTGGGGGTTTTTTGTTTGTTTTTTTGTGAGAGCCTTCTCTTCAGGGCATCATGCTGCATCCTGGGGATTTCCTAGGATTTTCCTACAGAATTTCAGTGCAACTGCACATCCCACCCTTGAGGGGAATTCCACTCCCCAGCTACACCCCCATGCTAACTGGTGTCATTTAAGCTGCAGGTGTTCCCTAAGTACTAGCGAGAGATCATTCGCAACAATGCCATATTGACACAGATGCTTTCAAAACGTGGCGGATGCCGTTGAGCCAAATGAGTCAGATTTATTTCCCACTGCTCTTCTGTCTTTCTCGCTTGTGCAGAGCTGCTCATGGTGGGAGAGAAGGGGGATGCACCTGGAATTCTGATTTTTCTCCCCTCCCCTCCGGGAGCAAATGGAGGTGATGCATGAGTTGAGGCGAGAAGGATCCGACCACTAGGCTGCCTGGCAACATGGAGGGGGTGCTGCTGGCTTTCTGGGGACTGAGGATCAATGCGACAGGTAGCCGTTGGCTCGGGGACTGCAGGGAGGATGGTGCGTGGGTAGGTGGTGAGGCCTGTATGGGAAATGGCAGTGTCTGGGGATCGTGAAGGGAGAAATTGGGGCTCTCTGGGAGGGTAGGGGAGAGAGCTGTATGGGGATTGGGGGGTGAAGGGTGGTGGGGTGAGCTGGATGAGGGGTGAAGGACTGCAAGCTGTCTGAGGAGTGGCCACAGGGGCTGACTGGGGACAGATAGATGCTCGCAGTTGCCTGGAGAGTGAGGGGGTAGGTGGGGGCTGGCTGGGAGAGCACAGTGCCCTTCCTTGGGCCCCACTCTTTCCTCTCACCCTGCATCCTGCCACCTCCTCCTCTTGGATTCAGCAAAGGGAGCAGAGAGGTTGCCTGAACAGCAGGCACCACAGCGGCTGCCAGAAGAAGCATCTGCAGCCCTGCCAGATGTGTATGGGGACCCAGCTGGGCTGTGTGACAGCATGACCCTAATGTATGTATGAGCTACACGAGACATTGCGGCACCTGGCAGCCCTGGGTCCCCCCCTACCCAGTGTGAGCTGCCAAAGTCGTTCAGACCGCCGGCAGATCTGCTCCATTCACATGCACTCTCTCCTGTAGGTCTGAAATCAGGAAAGCTGGGAAGTCAAACTCATCCTCAGGCATCTGATAGGATAGGTCAAGCCTCCAATCTTAAATAAACTGTGCACCCCCTGTCACGAGAGCTATGGAGACTCCTGAGCAGTCAAACTAGTTGCTCAGAAACACACTTAGCTGCTGTTCTCCTCGTGCAGGCACAGGAGAAATCACTGGGGCTGCGTTGGTCCGGCCGACTGCTCAGTTTAGAATGAAAGACGCTGTTACCTGATGTCGCACAGGCATACATGGATTTCAGGCTAGGGGCAGTGTGTCCTCGGCACCAGTTTTATCAGAAAGTTTCCACCTGGAGGGAAGGCAGCTGTGAATGGTCTTTTCAGCAACAACTGCCTTGAGCTGCTATTTAGGATTTCCCGTCAGAGATACAGGGCAGGGGCTTTGACTCATTTAACCCCAGACAGAGATGTGTGATCTGTTTAATTTCTGATTCTGAGAGCCATTTTATTGCAATCAAAATCAGCTTGGCTGTTCTGGGGCCTCATCCTCTTTTTATCCCCTCAATCAAGGTGGAAGATCACGTCACTGCCAATCACTGCTCAAGGGAGCGGTGAACAAAATGCAGCACTCTGAGACAGTGTCAGGACCAGACAAGGGATGGGGGCAATGATATGCTGAAAGGCAGAAGAGCCATTAGAATCTGGTTACAACAACGCAACTCAGCACTTGGCCGGGTAAGAGACACATTTACCTACTTTCCAAGGCTGCTCTTGAGGAGGTCTTCACGCACTGCTGTAGCAACTGTCACAACACAATGTAACTACCAATGGACACAGAGAAATAAAGGTGAAAACAACAACACACACAAAAGAAAATTAATATCATGGAAATTAAAATAGAGCAAAAATAAATAACAAAACAAACAGCAAAAAGAAACTTAAAATTACACCCAGCTCTTGCGAGCTTTGGAAATCAAATTAAAAAATGTACTCGATTAATGGAAAAAATTAAGGGGCTGGATGTAGTCACTGGCACCAGGAAACAAGAACGGATGTAAAGCAGATACCTGTACATGGGAACAGTGACTGTCCGTTCATAGTACTGCCAGGTGGAATGCAGGTCTGTTCGAGAGAGGTTGGTGGCATAGAATCTCCAAGCAGCCTGTGAAGAAAGGAGCTGGATGTGTGACTGAAAACCATCTTTACCTGTCCTTCCCACCCTCGCTCCAATCCACAGCAAGAGAAAGATGAGCCTACAAAAATATACAGGAATGATTTGAACAGCTGCTCAGTAAACACTTTAAAATTGCAGCTGAATCCCTGGCTCATAGGACCCACCTTTGAAAATTCTCCCCTCTGGTTTTTTTTTTTGGCTGATTAAGTTAAAAACAAACTAGTCTTAGACCCAGATTATTAGAGGTATTGGTGTCCTTAATCCCAGCAGAGTCAAGGGTAGCTGGGGGGCTTAGCCTCTGGAAATCTGACCCTTCCAGTCTCCGAGAGAGCAGCGTCCTGAAAGTCAAGATCCATTCAGCTGGGACACACAGTGGAGTTTGCCAGTCAGAGGAGGACATGCCCCTCAAGTAGGTCAGCCTGGTAGCTGAAGAGCCTGTCTGCTCCCTAAACCCACTGATTCAGTCCATCACAGAGCCATGCTTTGGATCTGAGTCTGATTCTAAACTGGTGTGTCTCCATTCACTTCAAGAGTGCTGCTACCCCTCATCTACATGAGTCTGACTGAGATCTGAATCAGGGCCTCTGCTACTCTGCTGTTTTATTTATAGAGAACAGGATCTCTCTACAGACTGGAAGACCTGACAATCTCTGGCTTTACTAATGCAATAGTAGATTCTTACTTAGATTACAACAGTGCCTTATGCACAGACATCTCTTCCCATTAAAAACATGTTCTCCATTACAGCATCATATATATTAATATAAAATTTCTCTTTGCACAAAACCAATTTGGGCAAAACAGGCTGAATTAATGAATTTGACAGCATTAGATATTAACTAAATCTGCTTGGATTTTGTTTCTCCATCCCCCCGCACTCCCTCCAGACTGGCTGACAGCATATGCTGTCATCCTGTGGATGATTTCCTTGCGTTTATTTTCAGGGCTTCTGTCTAGCACCTTCTCAGCTGCCTCAAAATGTCACCTTCCCTTCTCCTCCAGAGTGTCTCAAGAACATTGAATCAAAAACAACTCATCTGAAACAGTTTAATATAAAGGTTCCATGCTCGAGACCCAGCTGTAATGTTCTTAAAATGTGCCACTTGCACCATATCACGCCTTAATGGCACTCTTCAGCAAAAGAATACAGAACATGAAAAACCATTCTCTGAAATGGCCCTAACCTCTGTTTGACTGCGCATTGGCTACCTTTGGAAGACTAGATGGACCATTGTTCTGATTCAGTATGGCCATTCTTATGGAACATCTACACTGACTCAGAGCCCAAGCCAAAACGTCTACCCCTCTATTTTTAGCCCTGCGGCCCAACCCCCATGAGCCTGTCTGTCAACCCGGGCTTGGAGACTCACTGCCATGCGTCTGTTTTCACAGTATAGAGATGTCCCACGTGTCCCTGCCTAGGACGTTGATTAGAATGAGGGCTAGGGTCTCATCCAAAGCTTAAGGAACTCAATGGACAGACTCCCATCGATGTGATGGAATTAGACAAGGCCCACGGTGAAGAAAACCTTACAAAGAGAGGGAAGGGCACCTGACACACTTCACTTTGCACCGGGATGACTTTCAAATACTCCACTGAGAAACAGCATCCATTCCTGGATGAGCCAATGTGTTTTAGTTTGGTATTTTTACACTGCTCTTTTGAGACTGAAGACGTGGGGCTAGACCATAGGCTGAGTTGAGGAGGGTGAGAAAGAGGTGGCTTTAAGGTATAAATGGGGTGGAGCCTCTTTGCCAGGAGGGTAGGTGTCTAACTGAGGCAGTGAAAACCCCAAGAGCAGGGACAGGGGATCTGGCCAATCGAATCAATTGTGGTAAAGTCTGCAGGGAATGAGTGTGGTGGCCTCCTCAGCCTAGCCCAGAGCAGACGTGTGTTCACTTCCCACCAAACGCCAGGGAGCAATTTCCAGGCTCCAGAAAGGCAGGTGGAGATGCAGTGACAGAGCGAGGTGGAGAGAACATATGCAGCCCGTGCCTGCACTATGCCTCATCTGGCAGCACAGGAATCCTCTCGATTCCATGAGTATAAAAGCCCTTAATTAAGGAAAGATAATTAGTCAGCAGCAATTCTGCTGAAACTGTCCAGACAGACTTGGCTGCTTTGTCTGACTTTATTTATAGCCAGGTACTGGTGCTGACGCATAAATGCAACGCACAAAAAAAGCCAGCCACCCTGGATAGTCATTTCTGGATTGGAACGGCTGGTGCGACAGAGCAGCTAGCACCATGGGAGTTCCTGCGGTGCATCTCTGTCACCAGGACCAGGGCACGGCTGGCTCACCTGAATTAGGCCTGCTGCAGGGTTTCGCCTCTTCTCAAAGTGTTTTTGCCGATGCTGTTCTTGAACCTTCAGCGCAAAGCCAGAACCTAAAATGCCCTGGAAGAAAGAATGAGACCATTTGGTGTAATGGATGCATTAGCCTTGCTCTACCCAGACAGCTCTCTCTCCTCTGATTTGTTCACTTCTCCTTTTCTCGTACTCTCATCCAGTACTTCTCCCCTCCCCCTGCTAGTTACTTCCACCCACCTCAGTTCCCTGTTGAATGCTACAAACTGACCCACAGGGGGGTAAATGTTTTCCTTCTCCCAGGTGTTGCAATAAAGTGTAAACCATCCATCCAATGCAGCAGTTCTGGCAATTATCCCTATTGGGGGAAAAAGCAATGTTCTGCAATGAACTCCAAACCTTTGCAAAAACATTTGTGGTGACTTCATAAAATTGCTCCATTGGCCCAAGAGAAAGAAACTGCACTGCCCCTGAATTATGGGAGCTATGACTATTTTAGGGACAAAAATAAGGCAAAATGTATCAGTTTCACAAATATTTTTATTTCTTTTGCAGTGCACAGTCAAGAATTTTTCTCCTGTCTGTGACACTGTCTGGATTTAGGGAACCATTTATGATATTATTTTGTATTAATATTTTATAATTGTTATAATCCACAGGAACTATGCCATGTTTGGTATCAATAGAAAGGTAGTAATTTGCTGGGAATGATTATATAGTTTATGTCTAGGAATTGTATTTGTATTAAAAGTTAGGAATATGATTGTTATATCTATATTTTAACTTGTGTGACTCTGGGGAAATTCCCCAGACTGAATGTCTACCCAGCCATTGTCCCCTTAATGGCCCATTAAGGAAGCTCCCCAGTACAATGGGCCGAGGGAGAAACCTGTTGAGCCAGTAGGACTTGAACATGTGACTCAACTCCATTTTGATTGGAGAGAACTGCACCCATCATGGAGAAGGCCAGAGGTGATAAAAGGCAGCAGTCCCGACTCCATTTTGTTCTCAAGTCCCCAGTCTACAGCCAACACCCATCTCTGGAACTATTCCTCCGAGACTGGACAAAGGATTGAGGCCCACCCAGGTGCTGGGGTGTTTACCAGAGGAACAAGCCTGCAAACTCCAGAGGAACAAGCCTGCAAACTGCTTTACATGAACTTTAAACCATTTGTATGTATGTGATTCACTTTGACCCTTTAACATCTCTCGTACTTTGCTTCTTTTCATTTTATATTAAACCTTTAGTTGTAGTTGCTAAAGGATTGGCTATCACTGTGGTATTTGGGGTAAGATCCAAACCTATATTGTTCTGTGTGCTGTGGCTGGCCCTTTGGGGTCAGGAGAACCTATTTCTTTAAGGGATCGTGCAGCTAGGTGGGAGCCAGAGGAGCTGGAGTGCAATGAAGGGGCTGTTTCTATTTTGGGTGGATTTCTTGGTACCCGGTGTGGGGTGCCAGAAGCCCGTTTGTGACTGATAGGGAGACTGGTTTAAGTACCACCCATCAGTGTGTGGGGAATTTGGCTCCCGGTTTTGCAGCTTGCCCTGATTTTTGCACGTTCAGGAGGGTATCCCAGGAGGCCCCGGTCACACTGTCTCCTAATTCCCACCATGCACCTTATTCATTCACATCGATGGAAGCCAGCGAGTGCACGAGGTAGGACTACACAATGGTATGTCTCTCTTGTTGTTCCTCTAGGTGGATTCAACAGATAATGGAATTTAGCCGTTGAGCTGAAATCCTTTCCCTGCAATAAGTAATTAAATGACTGCAAAATTAACACATCATCATCAGCATAAACCATTCGGAGAAAGCCGGATAGGTGAGAGAGCAGCCTCAGTGAATTTAAGAGGCACTGTCTAAAGAAAAGAGCATGTCATATTTTTCTAGTTATGTTTAGGCGCTTACTTACAGCAGGGAGGGCAAAGAAGGAAACACCAATGAGGGTGAAAGTTGCGGCCAGGAGACGCCCATTCCAAGTCTGTGGATACTTGTCCCCGTAGCCAATAGTGGTGAGCGTAATCTGAGGAAAGACAGAAATAGTCAAAGCCTGATCACTCCAGTGCTTTTTGGTTGGCCCCGTACCGAAAACTGGAATAGCAGCTGGATTGAGAATAGTTAGTGCTTGCAAAGTAAATATGTAATTATGATTATGATTATGTGTTTTATCCCTTTCCGCCTGTCCTTTGGAAGAAGCCTGTCGTCTTAGATTGTCAATTGCTCGAGGCTGGCAGTTTGAGCGGGATTTTCCAAAATGCTGAATCCCCATGGACTTGTGCCATCAAGTTACTTAAGCTCGTCTACACTTGCCTACGCCTGCGGCAGCATGCAGGGAACCTATGGCTACCTGCTGCACTAAAAGTAGGGTGATTTCACATGCTCTGTGGTGTGTAGCTACACGCAGCAGTGAGAGGCTCCAGCACAGGAGCTGCCAGTCTTTCACTGAGGTGGGGAAAGGTTCCTGCAGCTGGGAGGCAGCGAGACACAACAGTGTAGACCTGTCCTTAGTCACCTTTGAAAATCCCATTCTTTTACATGTATGGGCAGTGTCTAGCACTTTTGGGACACTGATGGAAGAACAACCACAGAACTTGTTACATACAGCTCTTAAACTCCAGGCATTTAAAGCCTACAATAGAGTCCAACTCTTATATGAGGCTTAAGTAGAAAGTCCAGTGCACTCTTCCACATTATGTGGAAGGGCAGAGTTCCCTCTGGTCCACATTGTTGCTTATTCACTAGGCCTATGTCTACACTACAAAATGTTAGGTCAACTTTGTGAAGTCGACCTAAAGTTGAGCTTATTCGGCCGACTTAACAAAGTGGTTTCCCTGATCAGGGAATTACTAAATTGACATAATAAAGTGGACTTAAGTGTCCACAATGTGCTTAGGTCAACCTAAGGAGTCGACTTAAGGGTTAGGTTGACCTAATCGGCGGTTCTTATTAAGTCGACCTAACCTTTCATTAAGTCGACTTAAGGAATTTCTTGTGTCGACTTAATGAAAGTCTGGTGTGGACCGGGACTAAGTTAGGTTGACTTAAGCCTCCTTAAGTCGACCTCACTTGCAAGTGTAGACATAGCCCAGCAGTCTACACCAAAGCCCACTGAAATCAGTGGGAATCATTGGCTGAATTTCATAACCAAGGTGAGTCCCGCAGTCATTAATCCAAATTAGCTAGCTTCTGCTGAACTGCTCTCATTGAAGAGGACCACTGCTGGAAGACAGCTCACAACATTGCCTAAAGAATAACTCCTGTTGCATGGGAACTGCATGAGGCATGAGGGACCGTTATAAGTGAGGAAAATTAATTGAGGAAGGATACAGGGAAAGGATCACAAATTCCTTCGTCCCCACAAACAGAGAAGAAACATGGGTAATAATATTTAGCACCTATAGGCAGTTTGAAGTGTTCAAAGCACTTTATAACAAATGAGTCAAATTCTCCTCCCTGTTGCCCTCAAGTAAGAGAAGAATTAGTTCACTAATCCTGGTGGTCCCTCTGTGAAGTAGAAGAACATCATTATTCCCATTTCACAGGTGGAAAAGCTGAGGTACAGAGAAGTTAACAGACTTGCTCAAGGCTATATTGAATGCTGGAGTGGCGCGTGGATTGGAAGGCAGATGTTTTTGGCTCTTTACCAGCAATGGCTAATGGCTTAAGCTGAGTAGTCTCCTATCCCAATGGCACAAGACTAACATAGGGCAAGTCTGAATTTAATTCAATTCCATTCCATGATTTTCAAGTATAGCTGAACATGGTTTAATGTTTGCTTCTTCTTCTCTTCTCCTGATTTTGCTCACCTTCCCTCCCTTTCTTTCCACTAGCTCCTCATGCTGCTAAGCTTCCTTGAACCCTCTATGGCTGATGTCCAAGATACAGACACACACCTACATGGTGATGTCTCAGAGGTGATTATATGGGGGGAGCAGCAACGTGGCAGCCCTTCCTCAGCTCCTGTAACCCAGGGTTCATTTTATTATGATTCACCCCCCGCCTGCACAGCTGAGCACATTAAAGTTGTTACTTTTGGGTCAGCGGGTGCTAATGTCGCAATGATCAGATCGTCCTTCCCTAGTCTTGGGAGTGTCCACGGTCCGGCTCACTCAAGGAATGAGACACTGTGGCGGTCTCTAAGGGGAATATTTCTGAAAACTATTTAAACTGATACCAGAAACCATTTAATAATAATGTTAGCTGAACGCTCACCAGTCATAAGTGATAGAGGATGGAGGGATAATGGCCATTTCATTTTAATAGCTGGCAGCGGCTGTTTTGTGGCAATTACTCACCAGGCCCCACCAGAGTGCATCTGCGTATGTATCAAAGTGCTCATTTTCTCCTTTCTCGGCCAAGTACACCAGGAAAGAGGCCAGAATGAGGCATAGGAAACCAATATACCAGGCAGTAATAAGCTCCTGCAAGAGAGTTAATGAACAGGCTAGAATAATGTGTTTTCATACTGCGCATTTCATACTCAAGGTGTCTCTGAGCAGAGTTTGGCTTCACATCTTAACTTCCCCAAAGTTTGTGGGCATTCGGCTCTGGGGTTTCGTTTCAAGACTATTAGTGGAAGTATTATGACAGCAATGCTTAGAGACGGCCAACAGATCAGGGCCCCGCTGTGCTGGAAGCAGAACATGTACATAAGAAGAGGAAGTCCCTGCACTGAAGCATTGACCATCAGAAGAGAGACGATGAGGTGGGAGACAGGAAATATTATCTCCACTTTAAAGATGAGGAATTGAGACTCAGAGACATTAAGACCCAGATCCCAAAGGTATTTAGGTATCTAAATCTAACTGATTTCAAAGGGAGTTAGGCGCTTAAGTATCTTTGAGGATCTGGGCCAAAGAGACCTGCCTAAGGTCACATGGAGAGTCTGTTAAAGCTGAAAACTGAACCCAGAATTCCTGGGTTCAAGTTCAGTGGCCTAAGTATATGGTTCTCATGATGGAGACCCATCTACAAGGTCTGAATGTGAATCTGGCTCTTATCTCCAAATTTCAGGGCTTAGTATGGGCTCCCCTCTGGTCAAAACTTTGTAACAGTGGCTTATATCCTGAACTGGTAAAAGCGTGCCAGATTCAACAGCTGGAGCAGCCAGACGTAAGCTGAATGGCAGTAGCCAGACATCCTTATTGGAACTTCCATTAGGAAAAAGACCACTGTGGGTTTAATGCCTACTTGGATAAGCACCAGCGTTTGGCCAGGGCTACACTAGAGGCTTAGACGGGTATAGATGTGGCTACGCTGTTTTAAAAGTGTTTGTACAGCCCTCCTTGCTGATGGGAGAGAGTTCTCCCATTGACAAAATAAAACCACCTGGACAAGCAGCGACAGCTATGTTGGTGGGGAGAAGCAATCCCACCAATATAGCTCTGTGCACGCTGCCACTTATGTTGGTGAAATGTATGTCGCTCATGGGCTACGGCTTTTTTCACACCCGAGCAATGTACGTTTTGCTGACATACGTGGCCATGTAAACATAGCCTTGGACGCAAGAGTCTAACTAAAGCTATATAAACAATGGCAATTTTGATTTGTGGGGTCTTGGTTTGAGTCCACACAGCTTCATGTGAATGTTTTCTTTTGGTTTGGAGATGGGGGGTGGGTTGTAACCCTGGAGTTTTTTTGAAGGCTCACATCCCAATGAAGCAAAAGCACTGAAATCCAGTGAGCGTTGTTTACCGAAACAGAGCCCAGATTAGTTTTAAATGTTCTGATGGAATCTTGATGGAGTTTATAACAAATCAGAAGATGGCTCAATATTGTATTGTATCTGGTTTCCTTTGGAATACTTTGCACAGCTCTAGGTTTAATATTTCACCTGGATGGCAAAGCATCAGTGGAGAATCAGAGGACACCAGCTAACTTTCCTTTCTTAGTTTTCCACTCAAGTCAGACCATTGGGAATGAAAACATACCTAACCCACACTTATTCTTACAAAGGGGAAGGTTTGGGGGAAAAGAGATGATTAATCTAGTTGTCTAGGTCTCTCACCTTGCTGTGGGCATATACCACAGACCCCAGCAGCTTCCAGGTCCCACCTCTACGGTCCATTCGTATCATGCGCAATATCTGCAGGAATCGCAAACTCCTGAGCGCTGAGGTGGCAAAGACATTCCCTTGGGATCCAGCCGCCAGCACTGCGATGGAGGCAATCAGCACCATGATGTCTGCGAGGAAGCAGGGCATAAGAGGCAAGGCTTCATGGTCCTCACATACCAACCCTCACCTCCCCTGGATGGACTATAAAAAGCTGACTTCTCCAGCTCTCCTGTCTCTGAGTGATGAGACATCAGGCTGCAACTGCTTCCCCTTCGGTCCAGAAAGGACCCTCACACATCCCCTATGTTCTAACCTCACCAGAGGACCTCAAAGAATTTGAGAGCCAATAACAAAGTCAGGTTTATAACTCCTTTGTGAGGAAGATAATGATGGTAATATCAGTTTTAAGGGAAGGCAAATGGAGATGCAGAATGACATGTCAGTAAATCAATGACAGAAACAGATACAGTACCCCACACACCTAGCTCCCATGCCCATGTTCTAATGGGTAGACCACTTCTCCTCTCACGGTAAACACAAAGGGCTTCATTCTGACCTACACTTTTATTATTGCAGCCTTCTCATGCCCATATTGGCATACAGTGAAGAAACTAGCTTCTTCCACCCCCTGCCCCTCTGTCATTAGCTTCTGCTTCCATCTGCTCCAGGGCGTTGAGATCATCTGTTTTGCCCTGTTTTCTCAGGCACCCTGTTTCCTCACACCAGTTGGTTTTCACTTGACAGCTTCACATGGGAGTCTCTGCGCTGCATCCGGAGTACATGCCCCAAATACATCCAACGTTTCCTTTTAAGCCTAGTGGTGATAAGATGCAGGTTGGTGACTGCTCGGATCTCCTTGTGGGTGGTGAAGTCTCTGCATCCAATGGCCTAAATCTTTCCTAGGTGCTCGTTTTGAAAGGTCTCTAGTTTTCTGTCTCACATTTTAATAAACCTCCAACTCTTGCAGCTGAATGCTGGCGCTGGGATTATGTGTGAGTTGAAAATGCTCCATTTACTTTTGGTACCATCTGTCTCTAATTTCCAAATGCTGCTGAGGTAAGGGAATGCCTCTTCTTTCTTGAGATTTCCGTTGTCTTGTCTGGGGCTGCCCAAGTAACTGAGCTGTTCCACTTCCCTCATCTTTTTGCCTTCTGCTCGACAGCTGGGTTCCAAGGGCTATGTCTACACTTGCAAGTTAGGTCGACTTAAGGAGGCTTAAATCAACCTAACTTCATTCCCCGTCCACACCAGGCTTTCATTAGGTCGACTTAAGAAAATCTTTAAGTCGACCTAATGAAAGCTTAGGTCGACTTAGAAAGACCTACCCCTCCTTTAGGTCAACCTAAGCACAGTGTGGACGCTTAAGTCCACTTTATTAAGTCGACCTAAGGGCAGTTCAGTTGACTTAAAGTGGACTAAGTCTACGTCCATGCACACACTTTGTTAAGTCGACTTAACAAAGTCAACCTAACTTTTTCTAGTGTAGATATAGCCAAGGATATTTGTTTTGGTGTAAATGATCTTCAGCACTACTTGGTCTGCGTTTTAGCCAAAGGGTTCTGTCTTTGTTTGTAGCTTCCTAGGGGCGTTGCTCAATAGCGTGATACCAACAGCAAAGCTAGATCTTCTCGGTGTTCATCATCTACCCATGCTGTGCCAGTGCTTGTGCGGCTAATACAGTTTTTCATTATCTAATCCATGGCAATGCCAAACCACAATGGAGAGAGAATGCAGCCCTGCTTCACATCAGCATCCACTTTGAACCCCTGTTATCTGGTTGTTCCCCCCACCAGAGCACATAGCCTTGATGACTTCATCTGGAATTCTGTAAGACTGAAGAATATTCCCCAACGTATGCCTCTGCAGGCTGTCAAATACCGTTTGAAAGACGGTGACATTCATAATACGGGGAGCCTGGCATCCTACACAGCGTTCCATGATGGACTTCAGTGTGAATCTCCGATCCACACAGGAGAATTTGGGCCTGAATCCATCCTGCTCTTTCCTGAGCTTTGCATCCACTGCCTCTTTCAGTTTCATCTCGTAAAGGACCATATACAGGGTTAGCAGGAATTTCCACCGAGTAGCCACAGTTACTGGAATGGCAGCCTGGTTTCGTTTCTATAAACAAGGAGGTTGGGCTCCTCCGTTAGTTGGTTGTTCTTGTATGAATCGAGGTAGTTAACCTGGCCATGGGATGGGCAGCCACATCAAAGGATGCTTTATGCCATTCTGAGGCTGTTCTAACCGTAAATTTCTCCCAGGAAGCCCTTGGACCCTCTAAGCCAGTGGTTTTCAAACTTTCTTCCTCAGGAGCCAGTTGAAAAAAAATAATTTATGTCCACGATCCAACAATTACTCCTTTGAGCAATGCATTCCAGTCTTTCAGTGCTGGTCCCAACCTAGAGTTTGAAAATCAGTGCTCTGAGCAAACCAGACAACTCCCCTTGACCCAATTCCCTATTCCAGTGATTGATGTTCCCCATCTAACGATGTATTATGGGTGTTTCGATTATTCCCTCGCACCACAAATGACAGTGCTCAAGTGTGTTCTCCTATGTCAGCCAAGTGCAGCAGCACATTGAGAATATTCAAATGTTGAAGCATTGCAAACTGCTCCTCTTTGCCCAGTGAACAGAGTAGCTGGCATGCACTGAGTCTGGCAGAACTCTCACACCTCACTGAAAAGCCTGTTCTGACAATATTTATATGTTCCCCCAACTTACAGTAACTCAGCCATCATCCTGACCCAGGTGGCCTTGATTTCATGTATTGTGCATTCTCAGCAATAGCTGCAACCATCCTTCAAACCCACTGCAGGGCAGCAGTTCTTACCAATGACACAGAAGGGTTTGCGGGCAAATTTTAACCTTCCTCTCCAGCCCCGATATCGACAGCAGCACCCAGCAGCCCAGATTCTCACAAAGTATTCCACACCAAATACCACGATGGTGACTATTTCCTGCATGGGAAACAATGCAATTAGTCCAAGGAGAAGGCACGGGGAAGAAAGAACTGCAGATTCGATGCAGACGGTTGAAACAGCATCCACTAGTAAATCCCACTTTGTTCCGCTCTGGGGCAGTCCTTTTAGAGGAGAATTGTTGCTCTGAACAAACCTGGATCTTGGGTTGTGACAGCTCCAAAGAGATGAGCTTATGATGTGACCCATTGTAAAGATAGAGGCTACAGTCAGATCTAGATCCAGATTCAGCTTTCAAACACCTCCCAAATTTGGGGGGAGGGGTTGTCATTTAGCATGGGATGCTTTGGTTCAAGTCTATCCCTCTTTTGAAATCTTTTGCCAGGTTGCCCTTTCTCTTGGTAAGACACTTTTAGCTCTGACACAGAACTGAGGGTTTCCTATTTTTGTCCCTATCGATGAACTTCAGGACCTGAGGGAGGTGGGCAAAGAGAATTATGAGCCAGCTTTTTAAAAGTTCTCACTCTATTTAGGCACTGAGCAAATTCTGAAAAATTTGGAGACTAGTATACAATGGGAGTGGCTGGAGGGTGAGAAACTTCAGCCCTTTTGGGTGTCCAAGTGAAAGCTGAGCTCTCAGGAACACCTGGTCCAGTGCTTGGTGCTGAGCAATTGAAAGTCTGACACTGTTCTTCTGTGTCTAAAATAGATACATTGATTTGTTAACTGGACTGGATTAACCTGAACTCTTTGTAAATGCACATTCTAAGAGGGTGCTACTGAGCCCTAATCAAGGAGAATGGGAGCCAGCTGAGTAAACTGCCTGACAAGCTGGGAGTAAGAAGCAGCTGAAAGATTTATAAAAGCTCCCAGGGGGAAGGAGGGGCAGGTAGCTGGAGAAGGGGAAGCTGTAAGGCAGGCTGGCTGGCTAGCTAGCTAGCTAGCTAGCTAGCTAGCTAGCTAGCTAGCTAAGGGCTTGTCTGAAGAACAGAAAAGCCTGTAAGACCCCAGGCTCTGCATGAAGCAGTGTGTATTCAAGGTGGTGGGCTGACACTGTGGATAAATTTCAAAGGGGTAGCTGTGTTAGTCTATTGTAGAAAGACAACAGAGTCTTGTGGTACTGTGGATAAAAGGGTGCTGGTGAAGCACAGCACTGTAGTCTGGGTGTGGTTTGTGGGGGGCTGAAGGCCTGAGCACAAGGGGGCTGGGAGAAAAAAATCCCTACATGTACTAGTTAGGGTGAGCAGATAGCAAGTGTGAAAAACTGGGACAGGAGGTGGTGGTGATAGGTGTCTATGTATAAAAGAAAAGCCACAAATAGAGGGGCTGTTCCTATAAAATCAGGACATATGGTCACACATTCTCAACAGAGTTTCTGTTCCAAGCGCCTTCTGCTCCGCCAGCTCAGACACTTCACTGCTGACTGGCCATTTGTACCCACTCACAGTTGCTTTTCTCCTCCCAAAATGGAGAGACAGACGGAGCCTACCACTCTCCAAAGCTCCTCTCATTACGTTCTCTCTGATTTCTTTGCTCACAGCGTTCACCTCTGCTTTCCTCTCATTTCACGTGGGCTGACTCTGAGTCTTCCAGGGCTCACATTAAGCTTTCGCTAGCTTCTGATATCTGGTTGGAGTATGGAGTGGGAGCGTAGGATGGGAAAGGTAAAGCCAGGGAGATGCAGTGAATTCTGGGAGCCCTATGAAGAAAGCATCTGTGCCGACAGGAATTCTTCTAGCTATCACTCAGCATGTTACCGGAAGCCAATTTGTCAGTGTAAGGAATGCCAAGCTGTTTAAGTAGTAAAACCATTCGGCTTTATGTCAGCTCAGATAAATGCAGAAATGTACAGCATGGGGAATGGAGGCTCAGGCAGCCACCTAGGCTGACTCTCTTGCAGTACAGGTTCCAAAGAGGTCTAGGTAAACCAGGAGTCCTGGGGCACTTTTAAAGACTAACACATTTATTTATCTCATGAGCTAACAAACTTCATCAGTGGGATTTTCACCCACGAAAGCTCATGCAATAAGTAAATGTGTTAGTCTTTAAAACTGTCCCAGGACTCCCGGTTTGTTGCAGTACACGTTCAGCTTAGCCATTTAGGGCCCCATTTTTAAAGGGGCATCAAACCAACTTTTAAATGTGGGCCCATAAGGCAGCAGAACTTTGCAGTTGCAGAGAAACACACAGTGGCGTGCACCAGTTCAGGTTTTTAAAGTCACCCTTGAGACTGTGGGGCACATTCTTTCCTTGTTTACAGTGGGCAAAGTCAGATGACTTCAGATTTATACCCAGGGAAAATAATTGATTTCAGAGCTGCGAGTACAGGCTAAATGCAGGGCAAAACAGAGAGAAGAAAAATTGAAAATGATTCAAAATAAACTAGATGCACCAGGAGCTAAGAACCTAGTTCGAAAAGCCCCGTAACGGTGGTTTTTGGGTTTGTTTTCGGTTTGGTTTTTCTTGCTAGTGCTCTGTCTTACATTTGCAACTCCCAACTTACCAGAATGTACAGGGCCCCTTCAGAGCTGTTCTGATACTCATCGATAGTTGAAAAGACGGATAGTACCAGGCAGGAGAAAACTAGTAGAAAACTGGATGACACAAAGAGAAGGAGGGAAAAAATAATGCCAGACTTCAGAGTGTAAATTCTGCATAGCTGATTGAGCTATTTAACCTCTACCACATTTTCAAACATTCCAGATAATGCTATTGTAACAGTACTGACCTTCTTTATAAAAGTGATCTCTACCAAATCAACAGTGGAATATTTGACCTGTGCTCTCCATGTATTCTGAAATGGATAAGTCATTGATGAAACCCCATTGTTCCCTGCGCACATGCAATCTGAGCAGAATATGGCTCCAAAAATCTGATCAAAATTCTCATTTAAGAGCTACTAGAAAAGTGTGTGCATGGGTCATTTCCCAGCTACTTTACTTCACTCAACCAAACAAAAATTGTTGCAAATTTTGATAGCAGTTGCATGGAAAGTAACTGTGAAATTAGTGTGTATCACCACTGTAGATACAAGACAAATGTATTTCCATGTATATGTCCATAGCAATTATATACTATTATTAATAAGATGCAAATTTACATGTGGAACTCCCTGCCACATGATATTACCGAGGCCAGCAGCTTTACAGGATTGAAATGAACATTAGATTTGTATGTGGAAAAAATGAGAACATGCATTTAAATCAGTCAAGATAAAAAATATAAAGGATATCAATACTTGTGGATCAGAGCAGAAGCCAATCAGAAATTGATGAGAGACAAAACAAATTACCTTAGGACAGGTCAGCTATAATTTTTCTTTACTCTGGATTCTGAAACATCTGGTCTCAGCCACCCTCAATATTGTCTCTCTCTATCCATCTTAGGGTTCTCTACCAGTAAACATATCTGTGTGCTTATTATTATTAAAGCTGAATAATGGATTCCATGTTCACTTCTCTGATCTGGCAGAGCAGTTCCTGTGCTCCTACCTTCCAAAATAGCTGCCTCTCCTTTTTCACAGCCTTCCAGTAACATTAAAGGGAACCATGTGGCTAATTCCTTGCATCTCTCACTGAATATTTAACACTCAGTCTTACTTTAGCACACTTCTCTGTCTTGTTTGCTTTTCACTGGGGAGTGAATTTTCTGTCTGTGAAAATGAAGAATTAATCTGGCTGCCTGGCAGCAGGCTTGGTGCCATGCTGGAGGAAGAGAAAAATACGAACCTTGCCCTTGAGGTGTCACAGCTCATTAACCCCAATGATGCAGCCCCCCCAACCCCAGGGAAAGTAAGGGGATGGGAGCGCTAAATGGCCAGAGGCCCTGGAACCCTAAGGGGAATATACATAGGGGCCACTTTCAGAGTGAAACATTAGCAAACCACTAATAATTCAAAGGAATTTAATGGAAACCTCATGCTGTGTAAGGGTAATAGATGTCAGCAAGTCTGCACCAATGTAGAAATTACAAATACCTGCCAGCCTTTTTAAAAGATACTTCCACGACAATCCAGTTCCCCCATGCCCAGCCCTTTTGACTTTCCCTGTCACCATTCTTTCCTCTATGCAATCCCTAAAGAATGGCAAACATGTGACATGCAAATCACCAGCCACAACAGAGCAGGTAGAAAGAGGCTGCAAGTTACTTCTAACAGAGCTAATTCCTCAGCAGGGCATAGGAGCTAGATTATAGGTCACCGCGCCTTTTTTGTACCCACTGAAATTCTATTTTGCCTGTAAACGCCGTGATTATAGCTGGATGGTATATTATATTTAGCAATCTCCAGAAACCACTGATGTTATTGTGATGTATATATATTTCAACAGTGCCTAGGAATACCAACCACAGACCTGCACCGCATTATGTTAGGCGCTGTACAGACATGTAACAAGGAAGACAGACCTCACCCTGGAGAGCTCGCAACCTGAATAACAAATAAGGTGGATGAAAAGACAAGCCGAGGGGGGGAAGATAAGGTGACAATAGAAAGAAAATATGCTTCCTGGCAGCCGTTAATACAGTTTAGAAGTGAGAAACAATGGTGAAAATAGCGTCAAGAGGCTTTTAAAAAATGGTGAGGAATAGTTAATAAGAACATGACTCAGTAGAGTGCATCATCTTTCTCGGAAAGAACGTAACCCATTTGACAAACACTGACGAATTAATCCTCCTGGCTACGTGTGAGAGAAGGGCAGTGTTATTCCCAGTTGGCATGGGGTAAACTGAGGCACAAAGCAGTTCTGGGATTGTCATATATTAACATCACTAGTGACACTACCCAGGAGTCCTACATCAAAATCCAAGTCTGTGACTACTAGACACCATTTTCCCTTCTAACATTCACTGAAGATATAGGTTTATCTGCAAAAATTAAAGACCACTAATCTGTATTTGGACAGTAACTAACTCAGTGGGGACACCATTCTTGATTGACCCTTAGCCACTGCCAAAATAAAGACGAGGTGAGTGAGTGTAAAAAAATACTTTGGACAAAGCCTAAAAACACTGAATCCCAAGGAAAAACTCTCATTTATTCCCCTGAGACCTGGCTTCGGTCTTTCAGGTCTCAGTTCGCCTAGCCAATGAGATCTGTCCGGATTGAGGAATGTTCAAGGAATAAGGTTAAGAAGTTGCAGGCATGGTGGTGTCAATAAAGCCGTTTCATGGCTCCTCACATGCACTGCAAAGGAATGGAAGATCTTCATCATCCCTTCTGGCCAGGTCAAACATGAGCAAGCCAAGTGGATCACAGCTGATGATGTTTAGCTGCAGAAGACTGCTGTTACGTTTGCATTCGCACTGTGAAAGTGAGAGGCTGACTGCACTGACTTCAGGAAGGCATATTATCAGGAGGCACTGCGCAAGCATCTTCCACAGCGCTATCAAGCCCTCTCAGTCCTAACCCAGAACACAGACTGTTTGACCCGGTCCTACGCCTCCCCTGAGTAAAGAACGCTGGTCGTGCATAACCGAATAGCGAACCACCAACCACTAGAGGCTAGGACAAGAACGCCAGGAATCGTGATCTAGCATAACCTCATTGACTTCACTCGTCTACTTGCTTTGTAAACGTGTTCAGAATGTGGGCGCAGGTCTCTCAGTGAAAAGGCTCAGTGGATCAGTCCTGGGCACCACTTTGTCCAGCATTTCATGCTTTCCATGAAAAGTATGGGTGAGATTTTCTAAAACACTTGAGTGATTTAAGAGAGCATGGATGGCCGCAGGATTGGGCCCTAACCTAGGACATAAGAGACCTGGGTTTTAGTCCCTGATCTGTCACAGGCTTTCTAGGTGACCTTGACTAAGTTTTCTTACCCGTTCTGTGCCTCAGTTCTCCATCTGGAAAATGGGGACAATCACACCACTCTCCACCCCATGGGGGTTGTGTGGATCAATACATTAGACAGTGAAGCTCTATAGTGGTGACCTTCATTGGAACTGTTGTCCCTAATGCAATTAAAGACTTCTGAAAATCCTGCGCCATCTGGATTCTTTGAGATGGGCGGTAGAGACATTAGGAGTATTTTACAACTCCGCCTCCAGTTTAGATCCAGCCCAGAAGAGTGAGAAGTACTGCCATCTAATGGCTCTTAGTGGTCTACGGGTCTCCATCTAATCCATCAAACACCTCCAAATCCACAATCTACTCTCAGAGCTGGCATCCTCATGACCAGTCTTAGCAGAGAAAAGCCAGAGACTAACAAAACCATGGACCCAGCAATTCTTTCAGCCCCGGTCCGTGGATAAAGGCAGGACTTCAGTCTCCAAAGCAATCTATTTTGCACTAGACACACTAAAACCAAATAAAAGATAAAGAAAATCGCCCTGACTCTCTTGCCTTCTGACATTGCAGGCTATTGGGAAGCCTGGGGTGCCTTGCTAAGAAGGCATCTGGCATAAAGTCACAAACTGAGCAAATATCAGTCTCTGAGCAGCCACAAGAATTTGCTCAAACAAAATGAGTGAAATTAATTTACTAACAATGGATTGAGAGGTACTCCATGCTAACCAAGCCAGTTTAGCGATAAACTAAAAGCTTGCACTTTGTAAAATCATTCAATAATTCATCCTGCTGGCTCTGCTGGATGCCGCTGCAAATTGAATCTCCATGATTTTTAAGGGTATGTTCATTGGAGTTCACTGTTAGTTTATTCTACACAAAAAACGTGTTTTCTTTAACAGAGCTCAATCGATGACACATATTTGTAGGCTCACACTGGCCATAAACATAACAGCAATAAATCCAGGTGGAATAGCATTAAGTATTTATTTGAATTATGGTATATGGTCAAAACTTGCTGTCTCTGATAGGGTGACAGATGTCCAGAGAAACCTCAATAAATGTCAAAAAGTTCCAAAGGGGGAGCCATGTCAGTGTAGTTCAGCAAAACAAACAAGGAGTCCTGTGGCACTTTTAAAGACTAACAAATTTATTTATTGCATGAGCTGTCATGGGAGAAAGTCTGACAAAGTGGGATTTTCTCCCACAAAATCTCATGTGATAAATAAATTTGTTAGTCTTTAAAAGTGCCACAGGACTCCTTGTTTGTTTTGCTCAATAAATGTTGAATTTTCATAAACACAGGTCCTATCCTGCCAGATGTTTGTGCAGCAGCTGTCAAGACATGGTCAGGATCCAAATATGTGGGGTTTTTTCACTAGAAAACCCTTTTTCTGACATTATGTTCAATGCACAAAGGCACAGTCCAAGGAGGGTGAGTAACTGCAGTGGGATGTTCTCCCATGAAAGCTCATGCGATAAATAAATCTGTTAGTCTTTAAAAGGACCACAGGACTCCTTGCTTGTTTTGCTAAATGACCTTTCTATCCTTCAAGGTCAAAGCTTTCACACATCTCCCATAAGCCCGCCCCCCTCCGCCTCCCAGTGGCCTGTCTAGACAGCAGCTCTAGGCAACCCCAGCTCACACACTTGTGACTTCCATTTCAATTAGCGGGCGCTTCAGATGTGCAGCACTTCCCAGGGGCTGATCCAAAGTATTTTCTCTTCGTTTATGTATCTTTGGGGTGCTCAATAAGGCCCTGAACTTACATTCCAATTCTGAGCTCAATCACAAGGGAAATCAATGAGAGCTCCATCATGGCACCTGTCCCTTAAGCACCTCGTCACTAAGCTAGGCTGGGAGATGCTGCTTCACATCAGGAAGGAGGCCTCGGCATCTGACCCTAGACCTCTGGGCAGTAAAGACATGCTTATCCACAACTTCTGCCTGGGTTGAGTGTGGGATTTAAGGCAAGAATCATCCATGTGAAAAGCATGAACCTCCATCACTTAGCTAAAGAATTAAATCCAGTGGTTGGAAACATCAGAAAATCCTGGCAGAGGGAACAGCCTCTGGAGGGAGGAAAAAGGACCAGTCTCGTTCCTGACATTTGCAGGAACTCCATTTATTGTCCCAGCTGGCTCCGGCAGATGAGCACAGCCATGCGTGAGTTCACCGGTATGGAGGCAAGTGCAGATAAACAATGAAATCAATCAGAAAGGAAAAAGAAGAGGAAGATGAGAGCTTCTCATCGACACAAATGTTCAGCAGACTACCCCAAATCCTGATACTGCAGAACTGGGGGTGTCTGTATGAAGAAAAGTGTCCCTTCCCATGTAGTCTCTTTAGCCCTAGCTAAGCACGGTGTTGCATCCCTTGGGCTACTAACAGCTACAGCACAGAGAGGACCTCTCTGGTCGCCAGATGTCAAGAAAGCAGTGTCCTTGGGCCAGTAACGTATGAGGTTTAGAGGAAGCTGAAGGTCCAAATCTCTACAGGGGGGTAGGCAACTAGGCACTATGGCCATTTCTTTCCACACTGGAGAGAGGGCTGGAGTCACTGGCTACGTATCTGGGGGAATCTGCTTGAGAGTTCATCTCCCCACTGTCTAATTTCCATCTCCTTTTCTTTGCTCTCTCTCATCTTCCAGCTCAGCATCTTTCAGGTGGGAGCAGGGTAGAGGTAAGGCTTGGAACCCTTAATGGTAGGGCACCCCAGTCCTGCTGAGCAGAATAGCCAGCTAGCTCCCCTTCCTACATGGCGCGGGAGAGCAGGCTGGTATGGCCGCGTTGGGAGGGCCAGCTACAGTTCTACCCCGCATCGGGAGGGCCAGTTCTACAGTGGCTCAATAGGTCATCCCTGCCCGACACATTCCACCTGCCCAGTACAGCTGCATGAGGTGTGGAGCCACTGCCCTTCCAAAGACAGATGGTGCCAGAATCCACCCTGGAACGGGGACAATGGAGGGAGCAATAGACACTACGCTTTTCCCAGCCCTGCGGCGTGTGCAGATACTCTTTAGCCACACACACTGTTCCAGCTGCCAGTGAACCCACAGTAGAATATCACGGGGCAGAGTCCGGCTCCCGTAGGGACATGCTGCTGTCCATTGCTACAGCCACTAAAGCCCACCCAGAACCCTTTGCCTCTCTGTGTTTTACAGCGCATCCTCCACAGATGAGGCCCCTACTTTACAGCAGAGGTAGCCAACGTTTTATTTGGGGGCCACCTATGAGTTAGCCAGTCCTCCAGCATGCACAGTGCACAGCACCTGGTACAGCATCTGGCTCCACAGATTCCACCTGCTCTTGATTTCCCCCCTTGCTGAGACAACCGGGAGACAAAGCAGAAATAGCCAAGCTGTCCGGCCTATCAGAGAGTGTGGGAAGGGAATGTGCTGAGAGACAAAGAGCAGGTGGCCATGGCTGCACGATGCATCAGCCAGAGGGAAATTGAGAGGAGCAGCAATCCTGGGGTTGTTGCAGCTCTGAATTGCAATCAATCGACGTGGTTCTTCATGCCAAAGAGGTTTTGCCACTTTGGATCTTAGAGTCCCAGCAGCTGTAAACAAGGCTCCAGTTCCCAGGCCTCCAGCTTGCCGAACGCAAGCAGCTTCTGGTTATCGGACTCGATTCACCCTTGCCTCATCAGGCATGCAGTCAGTTACAGCTGTGCAACGTGGGTGCAAAACGCTATCATTCTGGTTTCGCAGCACTGGGGCCCCGCATGTCCCTAAAACATTTTCTCCTCCGCAGTGGATATTGATTCCTGATCAGCTAACCCTGGAGATGAACTTGTCCAGCCTCAAGTGACTCATCCTGCCGCACAAATGCTCCTAGCGTAAAATTGTTTCCTGACGGCACGAAGCCAGGTGAGTCACGCTTTCCACAAGGAACTCCACAGAAGTGGGGAAATGCTACTGGCACATCTCCAGCCCACAGGAAAGATATCGGAGCACATCACATCCCCTCCCTGGCTCCTGCTGGGTAGCAGCCATGGCTACTGACTCACCACAGACCTGTGCATAATACATTAGGGGTTGCTGGGTTCATAGATTCTATAGGAAGATCCCCTGATCTGCCCAGGATCCACTCCAAGTGACATGTATATCCGATTCAAAGTCATGCTTCATGCTTTAAGCAGGGCTTAAGGGATATGAAGTGCTCTGAAGGGCATAGCTGGCATATTTCACCCTCTCCGACTAGCTGCCGGACACAAAGAAGAGCTCCGTTCCCACCGTGGAGGAGAAATGAGGGTGACGACAGATACACAGGCCAGGATTTCAGTGCTAAGGAAAAGCTCATTACCATTCAGAGTCAGGAGCTTTGCTGACGTGTAACAGTCATGTCCTGAACTGTGGATAAACTCAGTTCCCTGGGCTTGTCTTTGGGAACTCTGTTGCATGTCACTTTTGCAGCAACTTAATAATAGTCACGGCATCAGATCCACCAAGAACATTGGAAACAGGGAGCCCTGTCAAACTCTGGGTAAAAATGACACTCCCAGGTTCATTTGTCTCAAAAAAGTCCCACAGAAACTCACTATTCAGAGTAAATCCTTGTAAAGTTCTCAGTGGTGGCCACTGGCACCGACTGTCGCTTCCATTAGGAACCACGTGGAGCCAGAGTTGTCCAGAGTAATAACAATTACTTATTTGGGTTGTCCTGGCCTAAGGCTAAAGGTGTGGGCCCCCTGGCCATGCTCCCAGTAAGGGGAGGAAATAAATCAGACTGTTCCAACCCTCGTAAGCTGCCTGGGCTAACGGCACTTAACTGGACGAGCAAACAAAGCTTCAAGTGTACACGGGAATGCATTGCCCGAGTGAGAAGGGAGTCTCCAGATGGCCCTGATCAATCGTGTGGCTTTAAAAAAAGCAGGTGTGATGAACAGTTCATATGCTGATGTAAACCAGATCCGACCTGGCTATGAAGTTTGGGGGCTTGCATTATGTGAAGTTCCTCATTCCCCAAGAGGTCTTTTCATACCTAAGTCCTCACCAGAGAAACCATATCCTGAGAAGGGCCTCTCATGAAAATGTATGGGCCCCTTCATGTAGGTCCCATAGAATCTCCCCTGGCCTGCAATGCTTTCGGAGACCCAGGTCTGATGCCTTTTCTTGGTTTCTTATATCCCAACCAGCTGAGGTCAGGAGCACTGTCAACACCCATGGCAGTAATATTGTAGGGGAAAGTTGCCCAGCGCTGATTAAAGAGTAGAAGTGTGGTCAGATGAGGTGGGGAGCTGGCCCACCCTCCCTAGTCAGACAAGCTCCACAGTATTTTTTGTGTGTGTTTGTTTTTCCTAAACTTGCCATGGGCAGAGGACAGAGTAATTCCTCATTAAGTGACAGGTTCCTGCAGTACCTGAGCTATTTCAGAAGATCTGGAGTCTGCCGGGAGATTACGGCTATCCATCTCATTTACATGAATCATAGACACTAGAAGGAACCAGGAGAGGTCATGGAGTCCAGTCCCCTGCACTCATGGCAGGACCTCTTAAGACATCCCCCCCACTCCCTAAAGTAAGAGATTGTGATAGAGAAGCCAACCAAGCACTACTGAGTGAAAGAAACCATGCACACAGCATGAATGCCCTGAACCCAGACCCAGTGCCCGGATTCTGCCACAATAACCTACCACGTGCACTGTATCTGCAGTGGACTGCCTCACCTGTATTACAGGACAGCTACCAGAGACACCAGTGCTGGACAGGACATTGAGCAGGCACAAGATCTGCCCTGAGAAGTTGATCATTTAAGAACACCCATGGGGAGATCCTGTCCTATATCACATACCTCCAGCAGCACGTATTCCTTTACAAGACAAAAGAACATTTTCCACACACAGAGCCGCTGCCTTCCACACCAGTCCCCAGCTGCGTCCGAAGAGGAGAGGGAGATGGGACCAGAGACGAGTGATTACTTTACCCTCTGCCAGTGAACAGCCTGCTTAGGGCCATAATTGGTGCAAGCCATAGACGCAGGTGCGTGCTGGTAAGCGTTCCCCTGGGCGCCGGTTGCCATGGAGCCCAATTAAGAACTGATGCCAGGGACACTTCCAGGTCTAACGTTAATTACAGCATCGCCACGTCTCTGCACCGCGTGGGAGGCTGCAGGAAAGACGCTGGCATCAGTCCGATAGTCAAGCTAGCGAGAGGCGGCTGCTTCCTGTTCTCGGCTCCTTTGGTTCAACTTGCCGCTGACGTTCCACAAGCAAAATCCCCTCGCAGGGATCAGGGACCATAAAGCCCAGCAAAACTGGCTCCACCGTGGTCCAGAGCAACACACAGCACCTCCTGATTGGTACCATTGTTAGCAGCCACCAAGGAAAATGGTTCACTTCTTTCTTGCTTGCATTGGTTGTAACAGAGAGACCTGGTCTTTTAAAGGCAAAATGCCCCCACCTCCCCCCTGCCAGGCTGGCCCTGGTCAGGGGGTGAATGGGGGGAAGGGTGTAGTGAAGGAGGCTGTGGTCTGTAGGACCCCTGCCTCCTGGATTGCAGAAGTGGGAAAGTGTGTAACAGAAAAACAGAGGAAGAGAAAGAGCAGTCACATGGTGAAGGCTAATTGATTGACACCCTGGAGAACTGGATTCTTATGTGATATGCTGGGCAAGCCACTTAAATAAAACTTTTGATACATATCACTAATTATGCATGCCTCATTTTGGGGGGCTCCACCTTGAGACACATGGGATGTGATTGCTGAGGTTCTGGATGCTCACAGCTACCTTAAATATATTATTAATGGGACCAAAAACACCGCACTATCTACAACAGGGAATGCACATGGACAGAAATCCAGTCTCTCCAAAATAATGTTGTAATGTAATAATATACTCAAGAGACCATCTCTATCTTTAATGCCTCTTAGACTAGGGCTTCCCAGCGTTTTCACTACACAATTAATAATATAATCCTTACTGAACTTGACAGGCAACCAGATAGTATAAATTAACCCCCATGATTTCACCAGCTGAGGATCTGGCCCACTATTTCAAGACGGTGAATAAAAAGCATCTCCCCAGCGTGCAGGGGGACAACCAGCTCTTCGGACGACTCCATTTCCAGGTATTAAGATAATGTCTATTCCCATTCACGCACACACACAAAAAAAGGAAACATGGAGAGCCATTATTTTTGAACCCCATTTAATTTTGCCTAATCCACCCTGATTGTGCAAAAAAGTGCTAAGAACAGAAAGAGATAGCTGAGGAAAGGAAAACAGACCTACAAAAGGATGTGGAGTTGGAATGAAATCTAATTTTTAAAGCAACACATCTAATTCAAACAAATTATCTCTGCACCCCCGACTCTGGGTAACATTAACATACAAGAAGGAACGTTAATGTGAAATTCATTGAAGGGGGCCTCATTAAATGTGTCAGTTCTGGTTACGACTATGAAGAAGACGCGGAACCTTCTGCAGCAATGCAGGATGTTATCTATGGAGGTAGCATTCTCGAGTGGATCTCATATGCAGAGCTGAATATTTATCGACTGGGCTATCAGAGAGAGCAATTTTTGCTTGTAGAAGTAAAGCTGCATGTAAGATGAAAAAGCTCAGGTTGGGTGAAACTTTCCAAAGAGCGGGGGTATTGTGATGGGGATATGGTTTTGAACCTAGTTTTAAGTTAAGCGTGGATCAGCAGACAGCATACTGGCCTGGGAGCCAGGATAGCTGGGGTCTATTGCTAACTCTGCTATGTAACACTGGGCAGGCCACTTACCCACTCTGTGCCTTTGACTCCTATCCTTTGTTTGGCTTCTCTGTTCGGATTGTAAAGTCTTCAAGGAAAAGGATGTCTCCTGCTGCCACTGTGCAGGGCCAGATGCAACAAATCACTCAATTTAGCTGGGTGTCTAGGTGCCGCTATCCTAGAAATAACTAGTAAACAACGCCAAAGTCCCCTGACGTCAATGAAAGTCTGTCCAAGAGCAATCCAGATGCTATGTTAAAACAACCTTGCAACCTGACAATTTACCAGCCCTGCAACAAAAATTGGCTTGCCACTCTGATTCATCTTCATGAAAAATACATTCTATTTAGTGTATCCTCTCTGGAAAAAAATAGATAAAATAAAGCTACTTGCCCCATGAGATGGGGGGAAAGATTTTTGCTATCGTATATTGAGTCACTGTAAAGCGAAAAAAACTGACCCGCTTTGAAAGAGGTATGTACTTGTGACTCTCTGAACCTAAAAACTTATTTTTCACAACGATACCAAGTTCATCTGTTTGTGGCTGAACTCATTTTTTTAATAACTGTTGTTTATGTAGGTCCTACAGAAATACAGTGCCATGCGCCTCTGCTCCTTCTAGTGGTACAGCAACATGCAAACTAGCCACCCCCATTCCAGAGACACTGAGGCATAAAAAGGGAAGTCACATAAAGATCCATGTTCATTACAAGCTTCATTGGATTCAAACAAAGGAAGAAAACTCAACAGTTTATACAACAGAAAATGTGTAAATTGGTAGATAAAAAGCATTTCATTTTCTGGCATTTAAGAGCCAAACAATAGAGAATAAAAACAAATTTTAAAATACTTTTAAATGACTTGACAATGGTCTTTTGGAAAATAACTAAACCAATAATTAAAATTAAAATTAAACCAATAATCCCATTTCCTGCAACTCTTTAGCGCCCGGAGTAGTCTTAATTCACGGGTAATCTCAGCATCTCTGAAAATCTGGCCATTGATTTATGTACATGCATAAACATGAATTGAAGTGCCCGATTTTAGGCACCCCACCTGTGAAAATTCAGAAGCATTTCTGGGAGCTTTGCCTGTCTTTCTAAAAGATTCACTCTAGCTCAACCACAGGTCACTGGAGTTGTTGCAGAAATTACTGGGGCATGTTTTCCTAATGCTTGTGTTATGGAGGATGTTGGACTGCATGATCTCAATGGTCCCTTCTATGATTCCAGACTGCCAGCTTTACGGGGTCCTTTCATGAGGTCCATCCATTCATGAGGTCCCTTCCAACCCTATGATTCATCACTACTAAAGGATGTAAGGGAAGCAAGAGAATTATGGATGAAACTAATAAAAATAGCCCAGACCTTTATCTATTCCACCAAAGAAAGCCTACTTCTCCAACTTTGCATCAGGTCTAAAAAAGATCCATTCCCTTTTCCTCACACCCCCATGGTTGCCTTCTTCTCTCTCCAGCCATTAAGACTTAGATCTTTCTTGCCTTCCCTTTTAACCTCCAAAAGGACTGAGCTCTTTCTCTTTCCCAACCTGCAGTCTTCCAATCAGTTACATGCTGTAATCCAAACCACCTAGGTAAATAGCCTAGGAAGTGACAGGAAACAGATGTGACTGTTTTAACAGGTACCATTACCATGTTTAACTAACGCACTTAGTGTCAGTTTAGTCCTGCTGAAAGTTCCAAAAAGCCCGATACTAACACAGCTTTTACGGCGAGAAGAGCTGCCAAGAGTGATTTTCTGGGTTTATAAACTTTTAAGTAACTAACTAAGAGTGCGTCTACACTGGCAAGTTAGGTCGACTTAAGGACACTTCAATTGACCTACACAAAGCCGTGTCCACACTGGGCTTTTATTAAGTCAACTTGAAGCCAGTGTGGACGGGGAATAGCGCTAAATCGACCTTATTAAGTCGACTTAAAGGCAGTGTGGACGGCTATGTCTACTGTTAAGTCAACTTAACAAGGTCGACTTAAGTCGACTTAAAGTGTAGCCACTCTGTTAAGTCGACTTAACTTTACAAATGTAGACATAGCCTCAGAGAGCAGAAGCCTGCTTAGATTCATATTGGTTAATATTTTCTATTCCATCCTGGCATATTCAATATCCTGTCGACTGACAGCCGTAGATAAACGGTGTCCATAAATGCAAACCACAAGTATAGTGAATGACAACAGCATAAAGTGGGAAGTGTATCATGTCTGCAAAGTCCTCCAAAAGGGACAAATTGAGGCCTCACCCTGTGCTCTCAGGAGGTCCATCACGGTTAGATTGGGCTGGAAATCTCCAAACTGCAGAGGGGAATGGTTGCTGTCTTCCAGCACTATCCAGAGGACTACCCAAAGGTTCTCTGGATACTACTGGGAGTAGCAACCATTCCCCTTGGACACAATGGACTCAGGTTGCAACAGTGGGACCAGATTCCAGTCAGTGTTACCTGCTATTCCAGAGAGAACGCATAGAGGATCCGCCACATGGATCAGGTCCTAATTTTAAGAGACAAGTCGAGACGAATGATGACATCTTAAAAGATAACCCTCTCATCTCTTCCATCGTGCTACATGAGGCCACTGCAGAAAGTCTCACCAGAGCACTGCGGTTTGAAAATGGACACCCTATCATTAGTCCCCCTCATGACAAGTCGACAAAGAAGACAACTTAATCTGGCCCTTTTCTAAAGACACGGAGAGACGTGCTGGAACGGTCAGATGGAGTCACACGGCATTTCTTTTGAGCTGTGGGGGTTAGGAACGGGAAGGCGTCATTCTATGTAGATTGCTGCTTGTTAGAAAGTAATTTTAAAGAATATTTGGGATCTCTGAGGCTTTTTGTAAATGTGACGATATTGGTGGAAAAGTGACTCTTTAAACACACCACACAGCTGTTTCCCCTCGTGTCTGTTTAGACATGTCTCTGTATTCACTGCGCATGGCCAGTTGTGTGCGAAGCAGCTTTCAACTGCACAGATTTTCAGGGTGACGCTCATTTTTGTCTTTGTGCATTCACAACTCAGTAGCCCATGGGGTTGTCTTAGACTGGCACCGAGGAAACAGATCAAATGGGGAATAAAAACACGTGACCACAACCTCCAGAAAGAGGGCCTGAATGCGCACACACGAACACGGTAACCTTGGTATGGATGAGACAAAAATAACTGTAAACTCTGCTGGAAAAGGCTGCTGAGCTCATATCACTCTCTCTTTCTCACAGAGCAAAGAACTGGGTATTATAAGTCTGACACCAACATTTCAAAAATAATTCCCTGACCCTTAGAGAATCACTCTCCACTCCTTAATCCCAAGATCTAAAGCATGTCTACACTACAGCGAAAGTGCCATAGCGAAAATACTTTCTGCATTGACAGAAGGGTTTTTTCATAGATTTAGGTAATCCACCTCCTCAAGCAGCAGTAGGTAGATTTACAGAAGAGTTCCTCCATCAAACTAGCTGTGTCTGCAGCAGGAGTTAGGTCAACTTTACTACGGCACTCATGAGGGTGAATTTTTCACACCCTTCAGCGCCATAATTCGGCCAATCTGAATTTTAAGTGTAAATCAGGCATTGACTAGACCCTTTCCTCCTGTTGATAAATTATAGCCATCCAGCCAAAGTACAGGAACAATGCCACATGGCTTGGTTTCCCAGCCGTACAGCTCAAAAATTGAACAACTGCTACTGAAAAGATGCATATCAGTGCCTCAATTTACGAGCCATCCCTAAGCTGAGCTATATTTTTGCACAGCCAGCCTGGACACCAGCCCAGAAAAGCATCAAGCATATGCATAACTGTAATGCACATGGTTAGGTGTTTTGCTGGGTTGAAGCCTTGTCAAATAAATACAAGGAAAGAAAAGAAAAATGAAAACCAAGATCTGTTTGTAGGAAATCCACAAGGGGGAGAGAGGGAAGGGTTAAATTTGAGGACTAAAGCATTATGAAAAGTTTACCTTGCTGTATCATTTGACTTATCTCTAGGACATCTGAACGTGGAATAAAAAACAATGAAAATCAATGCAGGCAAAGTTCCAGCTTCATTTTTTTCTCCTTGTCCTAATCTAATGTGAATTATCTGGTAATGCTCATCCGCATATTCACTTTGCATGTGCAGACAGCCACAGGAGAGCCAGATGTCTGGAGGAAAACCCTCAGTATTAATCAAGACAGTGAATCTGCCAAGAAGGTCTGCCCTGGGCTACGTGCACCTCAGGAGTGAACTGCTGGGTTGAAATCTTTTTATAAATTCTGTGGGAAGAACTATGTTCAGATATGCAACTGACCCAATGGTATGTGTGAGAGAACTGAGCAATTATATCACTTTCCTAAGTCCCCTTAACGTTCAGCATGCATTGCTTGGCATTTCACCCATTTCCAAGCATGCTGTGTGGGTGTTTATTCAGAGCCCATCCTTCGATTACAATATGAGTTGCAGGGCTCAGACCCCATCAATACTCTGCAAATGTGATTGACCTTGAAATACGATTGCTACCTTTGATCCTACAGCTCACCCTGAAAAGGACCTCTCCTCCTCCCCCAATTAGTCCCAGAGTCCTCTTTTTGAATAAGCAAACCAAATCTCTCTGCTCCTCAGATGACTCTCCCTGCTCAGCCTGGTGCTCCGATTTCTCATCAGAGCTACTCACTAACACAGAAGAAAGTTGAGGAAAACACCATGTGATTTTATGGCTCAAGCATGCAGAGCATAAAGGATCCTGCATTCTTCTCATCCTGCTGAGGTGCTTCTCTGAGTGACTGGGGGCAAGTCATTTGACCTGAGTTAACTCAGCTGCAAAACTGTGTAAAAAGCAAGATCTGGCTGAGGAACCAGATGCTGCATCTGACCTAAACGTTCCTGGGGGGGGGGGGGGATGAAATATACAAAAATAGAGCTCTCTAAAGCAGCGATTCTCGAGGTTTTTTGCGTCCTAACACAGTTGGCGGCATGCACAGCCATGTGTGACACAGCGTCCCCAGCTGCTGCCACAGTAGAGCCCCCCACCACCATTAAGCACCCCGCTGCTCAAACCCAGCGCCCCCCTCCGGAAGCTGCAGCAGCCACAGAAAACTGCTGCCATGCTCTAGCTTCTCATGGGGGCTGGCTCCCAGTGACACTTAGCCACATGTCGCGACACAGCGATTGAGATCCTCTGCTCTAAAGAATCCAGCCTAAATGCAGGCAGGAATGGTTTCAAAATACCCCTTTATTGGACCTTACTGCACACATCCACCATAGGAGGCCTGCCCCAGAACCTGAGATTCAATTTGCACCTGCAGTTTACTTCATGCTACGGACAAGGTCTCAACTGCTGAACACATCTAGGCTTGGCCATGTCCTGCTTGGCTGTGTACAGCTTTTAGAGCAACACAGATGAAACTGCCTTGGGAACATTTTGAAAACGTACATAGGGGCTATTGTGACAGAACATGCATTCACTTCAGAAGGAATGGCACAACTAAGTTGGCTTCGCAAATTTCCCCATATAGGTGCCTGGTCCTAGCCTGCCCCTAAGAAAATCCCTGTCAGCATCCACAGAATTGTGGGCTCAGATGAACTCAGTGAGAGGGTGGAGCTAAATGAGGAGGCAGTGTAGCCTAATAGATAGTGTATTGGACTAGGACACAGGAAATCCTAGCTCTGCCACTGGCCTCCTGTGTGACCTTGGGCAAATACCTTCCCGTGACCTCAGTTTTCCCATCTGTAAAATGGAGATAATGACACTGCTCTCCTTTTAAAAGTGCTTTGAGATCTACTGATAAAAAGAGTTGTGTGAGAGGCAGGTAGTATTATTGATAAATGAAAAATTAACACTACGTAATAATTATTTAAGGACCTGAGTGATGATTTTGATGGGTCATAGGTTTCACCAATTCAGAGAAGGCTTTGCACCACTGTAACATGAAGACATTCCCTTCTTAAATAACAAGCAGGATTCAGGCCCCAACACTGTGACCAGGGGGAAATTATTGTAGTTGTCTGCAGTATGGGGAGTCAAGAGTCCTCTGTTCAATTCCTGACCTAGGCAAGTCACTTCATTTCCTGGTGATTCACTTGCCCTACTTACTATTTGTCTAACTAGATTGTAAGATCTTCAGAGCAGGGATTGTCTCTTACGATGGGCATGTACAGCACCTAGCACAATGGGGTCTTGATCTCAAGTGGGGCTTTTTAGGCACTGCCATAAACATAGGAACAATCATTTTTATTGTGAAACATGTGCCCCTGCTTGCTCGAGTCATTTGCCAGCTGTCTGTTCCTCGCACTGCCTGGATAATGCAAGAAAATTTTAAAAATGGTATTTCTGAGCCAGAATCTAATGAGCAGCACAGAACGCAGGGAGGGACACGTCTTAACCACAATTAATTTCATTTGCTCATTAGCTAATTTATTTAGTTAACTGAGTTCAAGGGAAGGGGGGATATTTTCAGGCATCTAATGTGCCATATACTTGGTGATTCCTTCATCTATTTAATTGTATTTTCTTCTGTCTCACTTAGTGAGGGAAAAGCACCGTGGGCCAAGAGCCAGGAGCTGTTTCCTGGCATATTTCTCATTTGCTTTCCCTAGGATGGAGACTCAGGAGATGGGTGTGAGGAGGGATGTGCATTATACAAAGAACAATGAATGGAGTTGCTTTGAGGAGACCACACATTTTCGATAGGGGTCCAAGCGACATTAAAACCCACCAGATCAGAGCGAATGAATCTAAGTCTCCTCTCATTTGTCCCCTTACAAATCAGTAGTAGCTCCACTGAAGTCAGCAGAGATGCGCTGTTGCAACAGGAGGACTAGCCAGATTGTTACCAGAACACAGTGACACGGCATTTATTTCCTATGCCTTTTTCTGCAAAGCAAGAAATGGTCGAAACTATTTAAAAAGTCCCTGGGTTAGAGGATTCTTGGTAGAAGTTTATGAATGAATTTTGCCTGCAGAAGAAATGCAGGGATGGGTCTGACAAGAAAAAAAAGTGAAAACACTGAAGTCACTTTCAGACTCCATGTTCTAGCTGAAATCCTGCAGCCCTCATTCATATCAACGGGGCTGAGCATAGATACGTTGCTTCTCGTGAATGTGGGTGGTGCCATCTAGCCCTTAGTTCATTATATGAGTCAGGGCCAGAAGATTTCCCATCAATTCCCCAAAGGAATGACTGCTTTAGGAACATAGACAGAGCTGTTGGGGCACCAATACCGGAGGGTGGCAAAATGAATTGAGATCCCAGAAGAGTTCTCAACACCAGGGCAGGATCTCCCCCAGCAAAATATCTGCAGTAGCCAGTGATGCTGTGGAAAGATGGGGGGAAGCAGGAAGCTGAGGAGAACAAACATAAGTGGCTGTGAATTTGTGTTCAACTCCTCCTGCAATACAGTTTTTCAAGTTCAGATATTTTTATGGCCCTTCCAGAGGGCTACAACAGCAAGCATCATGCGTGTATTTTATTCCCTTCTTATTTTGGATGAACGATGTTTGGGACGACGATAAAATGTTTCTTCATCCTCTTGTGAAGGAGGCAGCGAAGCCTCAGCGGGTTATTTTATTTTAACTGGAATAATATTAGCAGTTAAACGGCACTTTTACTCTTCCGCGCAGGTTACAAACACTCATTCGGCCACAGACAGGCCATGTGAGAGAGACCAGTGAGCAGTAGTCATTATTTTTATGCCCTCTTTGCACACAGCACGTGTGAGGAAGAAAGATTCCCATCACGCATCCAAAAGCGGCCTCTTACTTGGGCTTCGACAGCTCCGTTTTTAAAAGCATAGCGCCTGCCTTTGAGGTGCTGAGTCGTCACAACTTCTGCTGCCTCCTCCATGGAGTTATGGCCTCTGCCAATAAGGACCTGGATTTAAACCAAGCACCCCAAAATTAAGGCGCCTAAAATTAGAAGCCACTTTGACAACATGGCCCTGATGTGACCTGTTTGAAGTCAGAGGAGCTCTTGTCTCAACAACAAACACAAACTCCTGGCTCACCTTGTTCCCCATGCAACTTCTGAAGGGAGTGCCAATAAATCTGCACCAAGGCAGAGAGAACAAAGCCAGAGCTAGCTACCTAGCAAGGAAATTCCCGGCCCTTTGCTTGCAAAATTGTCTGAATTAATCCCCAGTGTCAGCAGGGGATTAATCACTTCTATTATCTCAAACTTCTTCCCCAGCATAACTCAGACACGGCAAGCAGGTAAGAGAGGGGAGCAGAGAGGCTGGGTACTAACTGGAGAATCAACCTGCATTGTGTATCATCACAGACTGGAGAGTGAGGAAGAAAGAGGAAACTGTACCTAGCTGATGGGTTTAAGACAGCCCCCAGCTAGACGTATGCCTTAAAAGTTAGAGAACAGATATGGGAGATTCCTCCCTGAAAACCAAGGATCCTCAGAATGCAGGGATCTAGATTTAGGCACAAGCCGAGTAAGCCATGGCTTAGGGCCTCACATTATAAGGGGCCTCTAAATATGTCAGAGATAAATAAGATTTCTCATAAGGTATTTGATGTTGCAAATAAGGTTTTTTGCAAGATGTATGTTTTATTTAGTTGTTTTTCGTTGCATCTTTGCCTATGTATATATGCAAATATAACAGTTTATCATTTATTTTTTCATTACCCTTTCCGTTATAATGTAATACACTTTTTTCTCTTTATTTTTTATAGCATGGGGCCTCTGAATCTTGATATAGCTTCGGGCCTCAGCATGTCTTAATCCGGCCCTGGATCTCGTGTATTTAGTAACAAGGACGTGCCCATTTTTAAAGCTTTCTGAGATATAATCAGATGTTTTTTAATTACCCCAAGAACATAAAGTACATAAACTATTAGTATTTAGAAATTGTGTCACCCTTTCTAACATACCATATACCTGAGAGCCAGGTTCTTTGACTATTAACCTAATCCTGAGTAGTAATGCAAAATGTAGTATGTTAGCATTGTAGCTTTGACTTAATGAAAAAAGTTATTTTTTCATTTCCTCCTTAGGTCCAGTGTTGAGTGGAATTTACATATAACTGGTCAAACCATTGGCTACCAAAGTTTGTTACAGATGCGTAATCCCTTTCTGATTAGTGAACAGTTCTCATGCTCAATTCCTTTGAACATGAGACATCTGTAAGAAATTGCCAGACTATTTGCATAGATAACTTTCAGTTCATAGGCTGTTTACAAGCTGTTCATAGTTTGAGTGTCGGTTACTTGTTAACTGCGTTTTGTGGCTAGATGCCTAGGACATGTACAAACTATTGTCTCTGCTTCCAGACTGGCTGAACTAAATTCAGGAGAAGAGTGAATAATGCACCTGGGGTCCAGATGATCCCTGCTAAAAGCCATGTTCTTCTGCAGCTAGACAGTTGCGCTCTGATTTCTCACAAATAATAAAAATATAACCCCATGATATATAGCAAGCTAAACTTGGTATTTTTATTCATGAAAAGATCCACTGATTAAATCATTTACTCAGACACCTCTAGTCTTCAGCAGCACACAAGACACCTTACATTTGTTCTTTCTAAGTCTAAAAGAACAGCCATTTTAGATGGGAAGTCCATACTTTGCTGTTTGCATAGGAGAAAACAAAAGTACACAAACAAAGCCAATGACCCTACTTCCAACCCCAGTCAATGTTCTGATCTGGATTTCTCATGAAGAAGAACACAGACAGCAACACCCGTTAATAACAGGAAACGTTATGCAGCTAGCTTCTTAGAGCACAGAGCTGGAAATTTCTCTGTAAATCCAGTGTCTTAGAATTTGCAACATCAAATACTCTACAGCTTAATGACAATCACAAATTCCTATTCAGAGTGTTTCACCATAGCAATGGTTGCCATGGAGATCTGCTTCTTGAGATATAGGTCCAGGCACCTTCAGTCACCGAAACAGCCGAGATAGCCTGCATAGACATTGTTAAAATGCCACGCTGTTCACCCACGGTGAAGCTTGCCTTGCTCTGAATCCAGCAGACCAGTCCCGGATCCATCGTTTATTTTCCCCGAGCTATTGAAGGCATTATCCCTCAGGTGCAGTGAAGAAGAGTGAAGTCACAAGTGAATCTGAGGCATGCTTAGATACAACACCACTTGTTTCATAACAGAGATCAGAGCAGTTATTTCATAATTAGAAATCTAAGAAGGCCTGGGACAAGGGAGACTCTTTGGCAAGTGGTTGGTCTCAGGGGAGATTAGAATTGTCATTCAAGGATGGATGAACATGGTTATGGCAGAGGAGTAAGGGCAGGATCAGTTTCTGACTGCCCCGGACTTCCCGAGTGACCGTGGTGAAGGCACCAATGGAGCTAATGATATTTCCCCAGCACACAAAATTGCGAAGTGACGCTAAGTTCATAAATACCTGGGAAGTGCTGACCTCCAACAGCGATGAGGGCCCTCTTGGGTATGTTTACACTGCAGCTGGAAATGAGCCTCCCGGCCGGGTCAACAGACTCATTTTAGCTCCTCAGCCTGAGCATGAAAAATGTCGGTGTGGCTGTTGCAGCTCTGAAACCTGTGGGGTCAGGTGGGCGTGAGAGTCTGAGCTAGGATGGCCACGTGGCTATTTTTAGGACTCTAGTTCGAGTCTGCCAGCATGAGCCTGTCTACCTAGCCTGGAAATTCACCCTCAGTTGCAGAACAGACATACCCCATGTAGACGCGAAAGTATCTGACCACGGCCAGTGTCTGAAACCAAAATGCACAAAGGTCTGTGAGCAAAGCACACCCATTGCTACCTGCTGGCATGTGACACTAGCAAATACCCACGTCGGACACGGGCAGCTGGATCCCAAGACGCACCCGTGTCAGACACATGGCCTTCTCGGTGCTATTGATTTTCTGGCAGTGGATCATACTCCAGCCACCGTGCTCTTGTGCATGTCTTCAGTTATTTGTAGCACAGTCCTTCTCCCCTGAGGCATCCTGACTCTGCTCCCAACTAAGCCAGGTGAGTCACCTTCATTTTGTAGCATCTTGGGGAGGTCTCCTTGGCGACGCAGCAGTGGACTCCTAGATATGCTCAGGCTGTCTGGGAATTGTGTCGCCAAGCACCACGAATATCAAGCAGCTATTCTGTGCTCTCTCTGTCTCTTTCTCTCCCATTTCTTTTCCTTCAAGCAAGGAGCTGGTTTTGATCTTTGATTGGAATCGGTATGTGCTATATATTCAAGACAGTAGCAGTGCTCAAAAGGCAATGAATGAATAACAGCTGTGTGTTGCTCTGACCGATGAGGTCAGCAGCCTGTGTCTTCCCAGAATGATAAGCAGCTATTGCAAACAGCCTTAGAATCATTGCCCATGGTATATTTCTCATAAAAAAGGGGTCACTACCCTGCACCCATGAGAAGCAAATTATGTTCCATTGCATTAATGAGAGGGCTGTGCAGTTTGGTTTCCTCTGTATCAAGCATGTTAGTCCCTTTCCCTCCCCTCTCCACACCAGCTAGAAATAGCAGAGTGGGGAAAATGTAGCTTCAAAAAAAATTCATTTAATAACTGAAAGGTCTGCAGCGAGGCTCACCAGATGTTCCGATTTTATAGGAACAATCCTGATATTTGGGGGGTTTTCCATATAAGACCTCCCTCCCTTGCCCCGATTTTTCCCATTTGTTATCTGGCCGCCCTCCTATCAGCACAGGAGAAATTAACCACCCAGCTGCATTCAAGTTGGCTCTGCTTCTCCCTGGACTGCCTTTCTGTTGACTCACTGTCTTTCACTGTCCCAAGATCCAGCTCACATAAGGGAGGTTCACAGACGGGCACACTGCTCAGGAGATGCTGGTTAATGCACCGCAGAGGCAAGGCCCTCCCAACTTCTGTAGCATGCTTAGGCCATGCTGGGATTTGGGTCCTGCCCATATAGGCTGACCAGATGTCCAAATTGCATAGGGACACTCCCAATATTTTTCTTATGTAGATGCCTGTTACTCCATTTGCTATAGGGTTATCCTATGCCCATAGGTCTGTTTGGATCTGGAGGGAAAAAGAATTCCATTCATGTAATTAATTTCCCCAGGGGATTTTTAAGAACTGTATGTTCCCCCAGGGGGAGATGGGCCCAAACCGAAGCCCCAAAGATGGAGAGCAGATTTGCATTCGGGCGCTTGAGCCATCTCTGCTCCACAGGATACAGCTGGGCATTGAGCAGATTGAACTGCACTGTAGGTACATTGGAGAAGATCTGCAAAGTGGCAAAACTCACGGAACAAATGACTCCCTAGGAATTGTCTCCCCGGTACCAGCGATAACACACTGGGGCAGCCAGGTAAAGAGCTACTGCAATGTCTCTTAAATGTGTCACATCACACTGCTCACAGGCAGGCAACTGAGAGATTTCTGCCCAAGAGCTTGCCACTTCCCAACCAGGAACGTGTGGGGAGTGGGCTAGTAGCTGAGCAGGGCAGACTGGCTGCTCAGATTCAAGCCATTATCTCACCAAGGTGCCCCTGGAAATTAGCATCGTGGAGTTAGAGGCCGGCACCCAGCAGGGTGCACTGAAGTTGGAGATAGTGGCTACATTCCACCCCAACACTTGTGGGTGCTCTACGAGTGAGCGAGCACCACCACGGCTCTCTGGGCAGGAGAACAGGTTGGCAAATCATATTCCAGTCATCTATGTGGTAACACTATCTTTGGCTCAGGCGTGGGATCCAGGAATTCACAGGCTAAGGTCCATGAGCTTGTTCTGTGTCACTCATTGCAACTTGTGAATCAACAGCCTTCCTCAGAGGGAATTCGGGGCTCCTCAGGGAAACCTGAGCCCGAATGTCCCAGAGGGGCAGGCAAGAAGAGACATCAAATCATATCTGGTTCCTATTGTGAAAGAATGCTGCTGCTGGAACGCTCAACATGGAGCAAGTGATTTCAGGATGAGGCCCTTTGATTTGGGGGGGGTCTCTTGTCAATTACTCATAATGAACAACCAAACAAAGGATTAATTTTTCCATGCTGAGAACACAGAGTCCCCTATGCATCCCTGCCTCCTGGTGCACCAAATTCCCCATGTTGCACAATGAGAAGATCTCCCCCACCAACTGCACGCACACAAAACACATCCGTGTGCACCACAGTGTGGTGCTTGCACTCCAACCCCACCCCACCCCCATTTCTGTCCCAGTCTCTCCCAGTCCCCTGGTTAAGGAAGGTAGATGCCAACACTAGGGAAAGGCAGCAGGTGCCCCTCCCAGTGTGCCCCTGGTTATTGGATCACTGTGGTTCCTCCAA
This sequence comes from Pelusios castaneus, assembly GCA_007922175.1. Taxonomy (NCBI): domain Eukaryota; kingdom Metazoa; phylum Chordata; order Testudines; family Pelomedusidae; genus Pelusios; species Pelusios castaneus. The sequence goes on along the minus strand of ML685788.1, from coordinate 4,593,221 downwards.
CATGGTAGCGTAGCCAGGGCTTTAGTTAGTTCGAATTAAGCTTCCTTAATTCGAACTAACTTGCCAGTATAGACGTGGCCAAAGAGGGCAGGAAATACGGTGTCTCTCTCTACCTTGATTTTTATATTGTGCTGCTCCTCAGAGTAACCGAGCACCAGTTAAGAGAAAGAATAACCATTTCCAAAGGAGTAACCAGGCTAGTCTATTACAGCGAAACAAACAAGGAGTCCAGTGGGACTTTCAAACAACAGGGATATTGACATCTGTCAGATTGTGGCAGGAACCAGAGCTGCACATACAGACGCACACATTTCACACCACAATCCCTAATATAAGCTAATGGACATGTGCAAGAGTCAATGAGGCCCTCGTTGCTGGGGGAAGCACAGCTTTGAATCTGTGCATCTAACTCTTCAGCCATAAAGTCACACGAACAATGTTTGTTTTGCACAGAATACATATTCAAGTTCTCAGTCCCCAAGGCCTCTCCTGTGCAGTCCTCATAAAATACTGGCAATTTAAGTTTTAAGATATAATAACATGAGGACTCTCCCCGCTGGCTCTGAATGAAATGTCTAATTGGGTGTGAATTCAGCTTTTGAATGAACACTCGTCACCATTAGCTAGAAAAAAGCCTCATTTCCTTATGGAAGCTGGATTTGTTGCAGAAATGTGAGGGTCCATTGCACATGAGAAACCATTTCTTGCTTTTCCAAGCTCTGGACTGCTGCGCATCTAGTCAGCATGCTGCATGGCCATCCATGCCTCCCAGAAACACATGAAAGAGACTGAAATGGACCAAAATGACAAATGGACCCACGGGAAAGTACCTTGAGTACACTGTGAAATCCTGTCACGAGCAGATGGCTCATGGATTGTGTATGCCTCTGAAACCTGAGTGTATGTCCTTATTTACGCGTCAGCCTCGCACATCATGGCACAGGAGAGTTAGATTGGCACAAAAATATCCCTAGTACCTCACCTCCCCCGGGCAAAAAACTCCAATGAATTCAAAACCTTCAGCAGCCAAAACCCCTGAGACAATACAAAACCCTGGTAGAGAGACAAAGATTTTGCCAATCTAACTCATGCTTTAGTACCTTAGCGCCAGATTTTTACAATCCCATTGCGATTTCAATGGAACCTATGTCCCTAAATACCTTTTAAAATCTTCTTAATCTAGGAGCATCCCAGTTCATTTCAACGGGAACACTTGTGGAGGGGTATTTAATGTGAACAAGGGGTATCTCCTCCAAGGCATTTACTTTATTTAACTTCTAGGGTATAGTACCTTTTTCCAAGTTTTCTTATTGAACAGCTGAGGCCATTAAACAGATGCAAGTTTAAATTCAAATGTGAGTATGTCTAATGAACTAGCCCATGAGATTGCATTCAAGTCTGAGCGCTTGGAAACTGGTCCAGTTTCCAGGGATAATGCCAGACAGACCCATGTAGATGGCTGTGTGCACTATTTATTGGTCCTATTTCTGGGCTGGGAAAGCACTCAGGGGACATCACCTAAGGTCTGTGCTACGTGCTGTACAAACAGGACAGTGATACAGTCCCTGTCCTGAAGAGCGTGAAATCGAAGTTTAAGATGAGAGACAACAGGCGCACGCAGTAAAGTGATGGGGGAGCAAAAGAAAACAGTGAGATGACAGAGTTACAGCAGTGGTCACAGCACACCAGCGTCCTGACCGTTGTCAACATTTTGTACACCTGCCCTAGGCAAGGTTACCCGCTCCTACTAAACCATTGGTTAAGGGTACAGATCAGGCAGTTGCACACAGAAATGGGAATCTATGCCCAGAAACACTCAATTTGTGTACGTACGAGATTTCAGAATACAATTAACAGTGCATGTGCATAGTCTGCGCCCTGCTCTTTCATAACTGGATCCAAGATGATTCTGTAGAACTAGAGGGAATCATGTTCATAGGAGTTCAGGTTCCTAGCTCCACTTGTGGCATCTCAGGAGAATGTGGGGTACAAAAGTGGATCTCATCCCCTTTTACACGCCTTCTGTTCCTGGCTGGGAATTAGAGGAGTCTGAGCCTGAGTAGCCAGCTGCCCACAACACACAGACATCACCCAGGGCTAGCAGCCAGGGACGTCACAGGCAAGTTCCTATTCTTCTGCTACCACCACTTTTAAGTTCCAAAGAGGTAGCCGTGTTAGTCTATTGTAGAAAGACAACAGAGTCCTGTGGCACTTTTAAAGACTAACAGATTTATTTATCGCATGAGCTTTCGTGGGAGAAAATCCCACTTCGTCAGACGCTTTGAAGAAGTGGGATTTTCTCCCA
>ML685788.1:4571943-4590516 GCA_007922175.1 Pelusios castaneus | reverse complement strand
TCGTGGGAGAAAATCCCACTTCTTCAAAGCGTCTGACGAAGTGGGATTTTCTCCCACGAAAGCTCATGCGATAAATAAATCTGTTAGTCTTTAAAAGTGCCACAGGACTCTGTTGTCTTACCACTTTTAAGGTTGCTCTGGACTGCTGACTCAACCCCAGAGTGCATATAAAGAGACAGGGAGGAGTACGAGGGTGGAAGACGAACACCCACTCTTATGAAATGTAATATAAACACCAAAATAAATAGCTCTTTGCCGAACACTGATGACTCAGGCGTCTCGCTAGATGCTGAAACACCAATCCATTCTAACAAACATGCTGAGGTCGAAGCAAAGGTCTGGTTAGGAAGATTTGGCTGGACAGATTGTAGCGTGTCTCAGACACATCGAAACAACAAGGATTTATGAAAGGGAATCAGAACAGTGACCTACAGCTCAACAGTTACATCACCTGATACCCTGACAGCCTCCAACAGTCGGAGCTAGTCTATTGTGGCCCTGTGATCCTCCTGACTCAGCACAGGTTCTGTGACTGCCCGACATAAACTGAATCCCAGTGACAAAGAAAAAAAAACCCCTTTCTTCTTCTGAACCCGTCTTCGGGTATGTTCACTACTTACTATGACTGTTTGTTATTTGTACTGAAGAGCTCCTAGGACCCCGCTGTCAAATGCACTGTATAAACCCGCGAAAAGTTTGTGGGCACATACTGAGTTTCTTTGAATTGTGGATCTCGGCACCCGCAAGGTTCACCTACTAACGCCAAAAAAGGTCAATGCAAAATGTATTACTAGGGTAAGTTACTCTGCACCCCACCCGGCCAAGAGAAATAGGAGTTTCTGCTGGGACACCGGAGCGTGTAATCAATCCACAAAGAAATACACCACACCAAAGTGCTGAGCTAGCACTTCTAACCGCCTAGGGTTTGTGCAGGCTAGACATTTACTCCAGATTTTTCAAACGTGAGCATCGAGAGCTGTTTGATCTCAGCTCTTCGACCTGCCCTGTAGAATTCCATTCATGTCGCTAGTGTTCTTTACAGCTGGAACCTCGCAATTTCGTGCAGTCCTTCATCCTGGACACACACCTGTTTACAAAGAAAAGAAAACTGAAATGTGCCATTTCTGTCCCAGGTCACCATCAGGTGAACGGCCTAACAAGTCATCAAAAATCCAGATTCATTTCTTCCAGGAAGCGCTCACAGTGCACATGAAATATGCAATCTGTAAAAATTAAAGCCAACTGGAATCCTTGGATCTATCTACTGGGCTGTAGCTCGAGAGATTGTTGAAGGCAAGTGAACATGCTTCAGGCTGTGACTCTCATAGCCAGAGGGTGGACAGCTGTGTTCGCCTTGAAATAGCTGCATTAGTTGTTCCCACACCTGAAGTGTTCTTGAATAGCAGCACTGATGAAGGGAACGGAAACTGCTGCAACTGGACACACCTCGGAGATAACAGGCATCAAAGCCCGCATGGAGGGTGTATCCAGCATTCCTCAAAGGCAACATCAGCAGCATTGGGGCCAAAAGGGGGGTGGACGACCACATATTATAGAACACAGCATAGAAATGTATACTGCTGGGGATGCACGAGATGGATCTTTACACTACATTATTCCTAAGCAGGATGCTCAGGATCCTGGGGAGCAACCTCCTATCAGTTTGGAATATCTGACAAAGCTTGTCTTTACTAAGGCACATTCCTATTAGTTCCTCTCCTCCCTCTTTCTCTTCACCCCACCTCACCCCCAGCAATTCTGAAATTCTTTTGCAAACCCCACGAACCAAAACAGAAAGAAGCCAAAACAGAAAAAACGTCAAAAGGGAAGAGTGGAACTCAGATGACATTTGGCAGCTGTCTGTTGCCTCCCTTTCTCCTCCCTTTCTCCTGTCTTGTCTTTTGGATGCCCTACGCTCTTTGAGCCCGGGATTGTCTCTTCCAAATTATGTGTGTGGCACCGAGGACAACATGGCTCTTATTTCGGTTGGTGACACTGTAAACAGAATATATATGGATTACGATTACTTTTCACTGCATATTAAGTTGAATTACCTATATTTTCCTGTTGTGTCAGGCATTGAAATTACCCTTCCGCTGCACTGAAAAGATATCACTATAAAGGGATGGGCTGAGTGTCTGCTAAGAAACAAGCTACTCTGTTTACTCATTCTTGAAATATCAAATGGGATAGTTTGTGTACACGCGAGTCACTTATACATCAGTATTTATGGTACCGTTTTTCTCCCATGTGTGGTAATAATTTCAGAGGACTGACAGCCCATCAGCGGAATCTGCATTCTTATCTACTGGCCTGCCACTGGAAGTTATTTCACCACACTGCAGTAACTTCAGCTAGCCCAGCTGGATTGCACTATGATTTTATCACCTCCCCAGGCTGGCAGAGCTATAAGAAAAGAGGCAATAAACCAAGGCTTTCAGGAAAGGAGGAGGTATCTGGAAATCCATTGGCCTGAAAGTTCACAGCCAAGAGGGTCTCCTCCTTTCAAACCAACGGCCATTCCACACATGCTAAGAAAGGAGACCAAATCCCAAATCTTCAAGAGACAATTTGCCCAACGTCTCATGATTCACCCCAGTGATCCTCCAGCCGACGCCCCTCGGTAGAATGGCTAGAGCCGGCTGGCTGACACTGCTGCTTACTGAATCTCTCTCATCTTGTCCTTCCACATATTTCTCGCTCCATCTCCAATCATTGTCACTTGTCATATGTTTTAGAGAGTAAGATTTTGGGGACTGGCTCCTTGCTACGTATTTGTACAGCACCTAGCACAATGAGGCCGGATTGGAGTTTCTCAGCCCTGTGGACGCACTAGCTGATCTGTTTTAGCTCATCAAAACAGCAGCCTCTCCAAGTGACCTGTCTTCTGTTATCAAATGAGAGCTCAAATAGCAAAGGAAAGAGCATCCATCTCAGTAGGTTTGACTCAGCATCTGCCTTGCAAATTCATAACTGGGGCACATCCAGGCTGCAAACCAGTTCCACTCCACGAGATCCTATAGAACAATCTGTCATGGGACAAATGAAGAGAATACTCTGTACAGGACTCTTCAAGGTTCAGGTTATATCCAAGGCCATATAACAACTAAGCTTCATATACATCATTCCAAAAGTGCTCGGTCGGTGTATCTTTCAAAGACTCTTCTAGAACTACAGCAACGAGACAGCAAAAAAGAACAATGAGCTCATCTAATCCATTCCCCACCCCAGGAGTAAGATTGGCCCTTACAAGCTATTATTTCTCCATGTGTTACACGGGTGAGCATCTCCTGGTGGAGTAGGACTGCAGCCTTCACCAACATGCCAGGCCAATGGGGCAAATGTTCCAGCTAAGGGGTAAATAAAGAAATAAAAGTGGGATTGACCGGGGGTGTATGCTATCTGCTTCCCTCAGCACAGGGCTCCATTTCACCAGCAGGCGGATATTGAGCAGAAATGAATTCTACTGACACACCACCAAGGCACCCGTTCTCAGGGTGGCTGGAGCTGTCCAGACATTCAGCCTCCTGAAGCATCGCCAGTTTGATCAGGTTTTTCTTTTCGTTTTAGTCACATACACCCTAAATCTCTGGACACTGTATTTAGTACTGAAGTCTCCATGTAAATGCAACACAGGTAGGAACGAAAGCTCATGTGATAAATACATTTGTTAGTCTTTAAAAGTGCCACAGGACTGCTTGTTTGTTTTGCTGAAATAGACTTACACGGCTACCTCTCTGAAACTATCAAAGTTAATGGAGTTACATCAGTTTACATTAGCTGCCCTGATGCCTCCCACTGAGAAGGATGCCAAATCACATCACAAACCAAACAGTACATACAAGGGTCACTTCATCCTCCACTAAAATACAGCCTCCTCTGGGGAGGAACATGGCAGCAACCATTCAAAACAGAAAATGTGACAGAACCAATTAAAACTACACAGGGAAATCTACGAATAATTGCGTCCAGACTGGCATCCAGCCTCGATGCTGAGGCTAACATCTAATAAAAGTATACTGGAATATTTAGTGACTAAAAGGAGAAGTGTGTTGCTCTTAAAGCTCGTCGGAAAGATGAAGATTCTGGGCACCCTATGGACCGCTCAGACCTCACTGCACATGGAAGTCAATCACTGATTCAGCAGGAAGAGAGCTGCGTCATTTACTGACTCCCTAATGGGGCGCTTGTTTCTCTGCAAGACACAAAAGACCTGAACTTTTCTGTGAGGCGCTCATCATCTCAATGGATGGCCCACACAGCATGCCCTGGGAGACTCAGAGACTGATGCTAACGCGGAGCAAAATCTGTTTTGGTGAAGGGTGATGGCCGCAATTCAGTGAGACATTTTACTGCCAGCGGGTTGAAACTGGTGGCATTTCCTGTGCCACCTTCAACAGAGATCAACACCACAGCAGCAGAGCTTTTCATAGTGGAGTCTCCCAAATGAACACCGATGAGCTGCCCATGAGAGCTGACCTCACCATACCCTAGCCTGAAGTAGTAGTATTATTAGTTCTCATATAGAACTTTTCATCAGCAGTTCTTAAAATGCTTTACAAAGGAGATAATTAACATCATCCCCATTTTACAGATGGGGAAACTGAGCCCCAGATAAAGTGACCTAAGATCACCTAAGCAGGCCAATGGGAAGAGAGCCCAAGTCCCAAAGGTCAATTCACTGCTCTACCCACTAAGCCATGTAGCCGCTAGAAGCCCCATTCACAGATCAGGAAGGACTCCATTGTGCTAGGTGCTGTACAAACAAAGAACAAAAAGACGGTCCTTGCTCCCAAAGAGCTGACAATCTAAATTTTCACTGGCATTGTGCAGTATTATATGTGTATCTGCACGGGTAAACAACCAAATGCATGTTATGGGAATAGATGGGGACGGAGGGTCCGATCCAAAGTCTAATGAAACAAATGGAAAGATTCTGATGGGTCTCAGGATCAGGCCCTGTGTAAAAGGTATTATTAGAATTTGTCTTCATACAGTAAATGTGGCCTCATCACTCCTGAGGTGTCAAATGAAGACCAGTGAAGAGAGAGGGCGCTCGTCTCATGCACGGTCAATCTTCAAATCACTGGTTCATGCAACTCTCCCGCCTTAAAACTGCTCCTCTGCTCATTCTTCCTCTCCTCCACTTATTGCTGCTGCAGCTGCTCCTTTCTGCCGAGGCCAGGATGTGCAGACTGCTCTTCGCTGAGCGTAGCTAACGAGAGTAGTTTCCTCCCAAAGAGGTCATTCAATACACTTTGGTCTAGGCAGGCAGCAGTAGCTGCTGTTGCAGCTGTGAAGGGAGGGTTTTAAAGGCAAGGGGCGATTCTGAAAACAGACTGGGGTAAGATATGGGAAGGAAGAAACAAAATGGAAAGGAGGCGACATGGGAAATGTAAGAGAATTAGAGAGAGGAGGAAAACACAATCTTCTTAGCGTTTAAAGCAGAACCTGTTTGTTAATTTAATGTAAATAATTTATTATTATATAATGGGAAACATGCACAAAGCTATGTCTAGCTGCATTAAAGGAATATTACGGTTGCTAAGTCAAGTGCTCAGAAGTTAGGAAATACCACAATCAGGGTTGCCCAAGCAACCTGAATTTGGTGGTCTTGTACATATGTATTATACAGTCTTTAATTACATGGTCGCATACTATGTCCTATTACTCCTCGCTGCAGTTCCCCAAACCCAAGTCCCAGGCTCCTCCACAGTTCCTTGACCTAGTCTATCCCCTTCACTGCCCACCGTTGCCAGCTCTGGCTCTTATTCTCTCCGCTTTGCAGAGAAGCTAATTCCTCCTCCTCGCTGTGTGATGGTGGAGGGAGCACTCAGAACACAGAAAATGCAGTCTCCCAGCCTTCAGTCATGGTTCTGAGCTCTGGCCCTTGAAAGCCAGCAGAAGAAATTGCAAGAAAAGTCCTGCTCAGCTCTGCATCCAATGAGCATGCTCAGTTCAGACAAAATCTTCGGAGAATGTAGCTGCCAACTCTAACAAGTCTATACTGAGCATGTGCAGACTTAGATTTCTCAGGCAGCCAAAATGTGGGCAGTTTTTCACAGCAACACCAAAAAGCACATCCTTGAAACAAAGATTTCAAGTATCTGCTCCAAAGCATGGCAGGTATTAAACATGGTTGTCATTTTTTAACATGGGTAAAATAATGCATTTTCCCTAACCTTATTCTGAAAAAAGGATGAACAATTTTTAGTTGCAATTAATTAAAAAAAAAATCCACCCTGAGGCACATGGCCAGCAAATGTTGCCTATTCAAATACATCTATCTGCATTTACTGAAATGAACCCTGTTGGAATGGAGCCCATGTGCATTTTTTCAATGTAGGATTCAATTGTGTTATGACATTTCAGTATATGGAGTCACTGTTTGAGAGTCTAATAGACACAGACACATCTGCCTCCATTTCAATGAGTGAAGGGCTCCCTACCTGCAGTATGGCATGTGAAAACTCCCCAGAGCTCTCCATCCTTGTGGAAACTGAGTCATGTCCTACCAATGTGCATCACAGGTGAAATTCACTGCTGTGCAGAAAGCCTCTGCACCAATTAAGCTCCCAAAACAGGGTTCAACTGCGAGGTGAAGTAGGAAGGTCTAGTGGCTAGGACACTAGACTGGGAATTAGGAGACTGGGATTCTGTCCTTAGCTCTGCCATCTAACTGCTGTGTGATCTTGTCTGTGCCTCTACTTCTCCTCACCAGCCTTTGTCTGATTTGCCGACTTAGATGGTAATCTCATTGGAGAGCAGCGGCTGTGTCTCAGTGCATGTACGTACAGCACCTAGCACAATGGGACACCAGTGTCATGAGGCACTACTGTAGTACGAATAATTATAAAAACAATGAGGCTTAACAAGTGCACAGGCTTTCATTCAGCTATACGAGTCTTATGTTCTTCACCCCTTTAGATCCGTGGTTCTCAACCTTTCGTGGGTCATGACACACTTGGTGGTATATCACGACCCTACAGGACACACCAGCCCACCCACCCCAGGCCAAATCCAGCCACTCCCCGGCTGCCCGTGACACACTTACCACTGTGTGACGACACAGTGATGTATCCTGACACAGTGGTTGAGAACCACTGCTTTAGATACAAAAATCAGCTACGTGGCAGGGCGAACTCTGGCACACGTATGTTACGCAGAACTGGGAAGCTGCCTAACAGTTTCCTCTTTTGGATCAAACATCTGAAGCATCTTGACATGCAGGCTCTTGAAATGGTCCCTGGTCCAGCACCAAATACAGCATAAGCTTAGAGGGTATTTTCCTGCTCCGTGCTTGAGGGGAAACAGTTTTGTGGCAGAACCTTTAAAAAGCGAAGTGCCTGGAAGTTTGGAATGCTTGGAAGTGCTTCTGAGAGAGACGGATATGTGAGGAAAGTTCAGGGGAGTTGGTCAAAGGTGCATCACATGCTTGTGAAAATAAAGATACTTGTTCCATGGATGTGGTGCCCACATGCAGAGAACCCAGGGTGAAATCCAGACACTTTTCACAAGATCTAAGTGCCGCTCAAGCCTCTGATGTTCCTCTGCTTGGAGCTGGATTTCACTATGGGGAAGGCCCATGCCAGTGCATGCGGGAAGATGGAAAGTTCACAGGTGCATGAATCTGGCGTGATCCCACTGTTCCCTCATGAGCAGCCAATTGACATCATACAGCTTTGTTCCTGAGAAGGATGTGAAGGTCAGGGCTCAGACAGGATTGCTACAGCATGAGATCAACCCGCTGTATGTTTCCATCCCCTTCCATTTTTGTCATCCTTACCCTGACCGCTGCAATCACGCTGGCAATCACAGCTACGGTCCCTAAGGATTGATTGAGCCTTTCTGGGTATTTCATAATCAATCATCTAACAGATAAGCCCCCCTACACATAGGATGACTGGTTCACAAATACCAGCCTGCTGTTCAGACGCACTGAGCATTCCCAACCCACGGGGAAGCCCATGAGAGTCAAAGGTGTGAGGCAGCAGTGATACTTGAGTGACACCTATTCCAATTGTGGACCAAATGGAGAAATCGAGATCTACTGGTGTGATTTGTTTCTTGCTCTATTATCAGGGCTGGGCAAAACCCTGGCCCAGCTGAAGTGAACAGTCAAAGCTCCCATTGGCTTCACTGGAGCCATCATTTCACCATCTAAGTTTCCTCAACACTAAGATCTCTCTGACATCCTTCCACTTACAAAATGGCTGAGCACCTGAACGAATTCCCCAACACATTTCGGTACTGTCATCATAGAAGAGGAGAAAAACTGTCCAAAATGGGGCGGGAGGCGAACCCTCAATGAAAAACAAACCAAAAGCCTATATCACAACAAGAGGAAAAGTCAGACACATGCCTGGGTCTCACATCAGGGCAGGAGAATGGCCTGGTGGGAGCTATGGAAACTCCCAGACAGAAGGGAGTTGCAGTAATACAGCACCACATCATATTGCTTGGCACTCCCTTTACAATGCCACAAAAAAACGGAGCTGATTTGCATTTACATACAATTTTCTCCCAACCAATTGGTGCAACACAACCGTGACTTGTTCCAAAAAATAAGGGGGTGGGGGAGATATGAGTGCCAATATCTGCCTTGGTTCTGCTCCTTTGTTTACCACTCCCTTTCTCTCCCCTCAGACCCTGATCAGCATTTCTTCCCTGACAGATCTCTGCTTCATCTGCTGTCCCAAATATCGCCCAGTGGATAGTCGAAAACCTTCCCAGACACAGCTCAAGCAAAGCCGGGGACAGAGGAAGGGAGGGGAGACACAGCAGACAGCATCTGAGCTAGCTTGTTTTGGTGCCTGGCTAACAGCATTGCTAGGTGATTCCAGGCAGGATCAAAAAACCAAATCCTCCTCCGCCCTTGCCCCCCACCGCTCCATCCAGACCAGCCCAAGCGATCCATAAGCCTGGCCCAAGCACACTGTGAGCCGGGGGAGGGGGCCAGGCCAGTGCAGTCACCCAAGACCCTGCAATCGTGGCAGCATCGCTCCAGTTTTGCAGGGCGGCTGCTTGTTTGGTGTGGGGAGGAGGTTTTTGGTTTGTTTGTTTTTAAATCCTTCCCTCCAGCCCCCACCCTTCTTAATAACTGCCCCTGAATTGGGGCCCGGGCAGTGCAAGCCAGGGCTCCGGGGGGGAAGGCAAAGCTCAGCTGGTGTTTTGCTCGCGGGGCTGCAAGATGCAGCGATGCCAGCGGCTGCGGGGGTGGGGGTGGTAAACCTTCCCCGCTGCAGCACATCGGGGCGCGTAGCTCCCAGCTGCACGGAGATGCTCGCTCTCCGGGGGGGTCGCGGCCAAGCAGCCGGGCTGCTCCAGGGCGAGCGAGGGTCCCCCTCCCTCTGCAGCCCCCCCGCCCTGTGCACGGCCCCCCGGCCTGGGGACTCACACGTAGGCGTGGTAAATGAAAGCCCAGCCGCGGGGTCTCTCCAGCACGTTGTAGAGGAAATTCTGCAGCTTGCGGTAGAAGGCGTTCCTCTTGGGGGGTTTCCCCGTGCCGGAGACCCCCGAGCGGGGCTTGCTCAGGATGCTGCCCCGCTTGGAGCTCTCCGAGCCGGCGATCAGCAGCGCCCCATCCCGGTTGGAGTCCGGGGCGCCCGGGTCCAGCCCGACGAAGCCCACTTTCAGCTTCTTCTCGCCGGTGGCCCCCGGGTACACGCCTCCGTTGCGGGATTTCTGCACCATCGTCTCCCCGGGGCTCGGTCGGTCACCCGGACTGGGGGGATCCGAGCCTCAGAGGGGGCGCGGGGCGGGGGGAGGCGGGCAGGGCGGCAGCCCGGGGCCGGAGCGAGGCATGGCCGGGGCCCGGGGAAGGCAGCTGGGCAGGGAGCGGCGGAGAAGCCGCAAGACGCGAGCGCTCCGCAGTCTGCCAGCCCCCCTCGCCGCAGCTCCGCCCGTCCGCCCGCCCTGAACGCGGGCCTGCCTCCCCGGGTGGGGCCGCGGCGGGGAGCCGGCCAGGGCACCTCTGCCCCATCCACGTGCAAAATACCCCCCCTTCCTGCACCAGACAGCGAGTGTGCACCGATGGGGGGGGAGACAGCCGCATTGTCCAGGGAGGTCTGGTCCCCCACTCCTACATGCCCGGTTCGGGGGGGGGGTCCCTCCAGCAAACCGTGTCGTCCCCCTCTGGCTCTGGACAGCCAGGCTCTGGACATGGCCCCAGGCAGGGAAGGAGACTGGGAGTGGAAAATGTGCAAGGCTCACGTGTGCCCCCCCACATGCACAATTGAATCCCCTTCCCAGCCAGGAAGGTGCCCCCCATACACACACATTCCCTCCTCCAGCCTTCCCTCACACACACACAAAACACCTCTCCTCCCCAGGCCCAAATAGATTCAGACCCTGATTCTTTGGGGAGCAGCCAAACAAAAGCCCCCCACCACTGGAGACCCCAGGGCTCTTGTGTTTCTGTCCCCCTCACCCGCCCATTCCCCGCTAAAGGCAGCAAGCAGCGCTCATCTTCCAGGTGAGGGGAGCAGGCAAGCTTGGGAGAACCTCCAGGGTAGTTCCTCTCTGCCTTGGAAGGGATGAGGGAAAGCCAGCTGGGAGCAGTCCTCCTCTCTGCTCTCCATGGGAAGACAATTCTCCACTGCTTCTCCCCAGGGTGAGGTGAGGGGATGAGGCTGGGAACCCCTCTCTCTCACTCTGCTTATGGGGTTCTGGGTAACAAAGAGCAGGTCATTTTTCTTTTTGAGACAAGAAACCACGCATTAAAAGAGAGCACTGTTGATACAAAGAAACCCATCCTAACAGCTTTTGGGTTTGAGTCCTCAATGGAAAATCCTCTACAGTTTAAGAAGACACCTTCGCCATTGGCCAACACACCAAAGTACGAAGGAAGGTCCTGTCCACGGGTAAAGATGTCAGTGCTGTTCATCATATTCCAAGTGACTGACATCAGCAAGTCGGGAGGATTCATGTTTCATTCCTGGGGTCAGTGGGGTGTGTTGCATTAACCAGAACAGTGCATCTTCCATAAGCTTCAGTGTAATAGCTGTGGTAAGAGGAGACATGCTGTTTGGTGGAGACTCAAAAGCATGGCTTGTGCCACCATACTGCAAAGAGGAAGTCAGTAAGAGATCCAGAAACATGAACCACCCAATTGTCTCTTGAACTATGTAGCAGCCCATATCAGAAAGTTTTGCCTCTTCTTGATGAAGCAGTTTGTGGGTGTCTGTGATCTCTACAAAAGTGCAGATCAAAATTTATTATTGTTATTATTTATTTGAATAACCATAGCTTCTAGGAGCCCTAGTCATGGACTAAGATCCCGCTGTGCTAGGTGCTGAGCAAACAGAACAAAGAGATGTTGGGTTAATGGAAGTGTAAATGATGGGAGAGTGAGAAAAGTGACTGATCCTGGGACAGTAGGATCTGTGATTCCTGAGGGAAGTGGCACAGCAGTACTTCGTCATGTAGAAAGCAGAGATATATATGCACAAAAATCATGGTATAAAGGAGAGGTAAGAATTAAGACGTCTGAATGTCACTGTAAATTACAAAGGAGTCTGCAAGTCACTGTAAATTACAGTTAATTGTGTCAGAAGGAAATGGGCCTTCACTGATCGGGAGAAATTGGCTGAACATATTTAAATTGGATTGGAGATCCGAGCATTGTTTATTGGATTGGGGAGAGGAAGGGAGGGGATTAAAACCAAATTAGAAATATGTATTGGATACAGACTGGAGGCCAATGAAAGGTGCTTTGCATAGTCTCATGCTTCTGAATCCACCATTCAGGAACTTCCTAAAGGTTTATTCTGAACCTTTAGCTTTACAGGAATCTTTAGAAAGGCAGAAGGACTGAAAAGTCGGGATAATTTCCCATACAGAGTTGAGCGGGCTCCACCAATTGAGTGTGGTCCCGCAAATTGGTACAAACTCAAGGGTAGAGAACTCATCGTACGTCCCCTAGTTGTAGCTCACCCTCAGAAAGGGACAGGAGGAAGATAAATGACAAAAGCCTGTTCTTGACAGGCATCTTTAACCACCAGATGAGCACAAGTCTTGCTCCATACTAAACTAAAAGGGATGTATATGCACCTTATTACGTCTTTTTTCCGGCAGCTTTAAAGGGGCACTAGCAATTAAAAAAAAATTGTATGTTCCTTAGGTCAGGGACTTTGTCTTCCTATGGCTATGTACAGTTACTGGCACAATGGGACTTTGATTCCTGATTGGGTCAGGCATTACTGTAATAAAAACAGTCAAGTATTTTTAAAAGGATCTAGGAGAATTAGATGCCTGGCATAATGGTACTGATAAATAAATCATCAGCAACACTGTTAGAAGAAGCACCTAAGATGACCATAAATGAAAGAGACAAAAGGAGACACAGTTTTCCTCTGGGGGTTTTTTCCCCCTAGGCTATTTCTCAGCATTTTGTGTAGAGTCAATTTCACATTTCGCTGGCAAGTCAGGTTCCTTTGTTGTGTGTGTGGATCTATCAAATGGTGACACAGCAGAGAAAAATGTTTTTAAACACAAGAAATGTGACTGTAAAATTCAAATATAAGCAAGGAACTCGGGGACAAATGTAGAACATAAAATTACGTTTAATTGATTATGTTTATACACACATGCACACATGGGGCCGGCCCAACCATATACCGTAGTTGAACTAAGAGGTCACGTAGGGCACCATGCTTTAAGGGGCACCAAATTAGATGGAAGAGAATTTTTTTCTCTATTTACAAATATATATTAATATATTATCTCTTATAACATGTGGGTGAAGGGGCGCCAAAATCATAGTTCACTTAGGGCAACAAAAATCCTTGGGCCGGCCCTGCATGTGTGCACGCACATGCATGCATGCACACTCACATGCACACACGCACGTGAGCAGTTTGTAAGCAGTTTGGGGCTGGGACCATCTTTGTATTTCTGTGTTTGCACGGTGCCTTTGAACAATGAACTTATGGAGAAGTTCATGATGGTCCCTTTTGGCCTTAAAGTCAATGAGTGTATAATAAATAAGAAGGACTAGTTTTCAAATGAACATATCTATTTCAGTGAGGAGAAATCCCTTTCCATGCTGCAAAAGTAACTGCCATTTTGCATTTAAATTGAACATGCCACAGAAGAGATAGACCCACTATGCTCTCACATGGAAACCTTACTTTGGTTCTTTCTTGTGGTGGTGTCCTCTTAATATAAAATTCAAATTGCTCAGACAAAAGAACTGGATTGTGCTCTGTGCCAAGTAATACAGTCATCTGAAGTAGCAGCTGCCTGACTGAACATGTGACATAAGGAACAACAGAGACCAAAATGACACAGGATTTCTGTTGAAGAGACTCAGGGTGTGTTTTTGTGTCTAAAGCACTATTGGCTATTTACCCATAAGCTCAGATAATTTCCAGTCGTGTCTGATCATTAAAGGGCAATATCCTAGCCCTTCATTCAGCCAGTTCTTGAGCAGCAATGATGTTTGTACCACGTCTACCTTTCTTGACTGCCTGCTCCAGTGCCCAGTTACCCCCAGTTAAAGACTTTTTGTCCTAATCTCTAGCCTAAACTTGTCCTTCTTTAGTTTCCAGCTATTATTCCTTGTCCTACTTTCCTCTAGACCATGAACGATTGCCTTCCTTCATTTATATTGTTACCGTGAAGGTATTTTTAGACTGTGACCATGTTGCCCCTGAGTTTTCCTTTTCCCAGACTCTATAAATTTAGCTCCCTTAGTCACTTCTTTATGTCCTACCTGACAAATCTTGTGTCGTTTCCATTGACCTTCTTGTATTTCTGCATCCATGGGGATGAAAGTGGCACATAGGGTGATTCAGATCAGCATATTATGTCTGCACTTTTACAGGACACCCTTGAAACGAATGCTGCTTTTCCCCCAGCCATCGCCTTATTTATTTCATTGCCTAATGGTCTTCCTGAGACTTGCTGACTTCCAATTAATTGCCCCCTCCAGTTTGTGGGCAGTGGTTACTACCTCTGTAGAAAAATGACTTTACAGCAGTGGATCAAATCTTCTTTTGTTGGACCTCAGATCTAACTGCTCCAGGCCTAGGTCCATCTTATGGCCTGATTCTGCTGCCAAGGAAGTCAGGCACTTCACTGAGATCTGCAGAATCAGTTAGGGACTAGCAGTCATCATAATGTTCAAGGGACTTAGCCACATGTCATTCAGGAATTACCTGCAACTTGATGCCAATTTGCGTTTTGTTCTGATAGCAGGGTTTCCCCACTGGTCTCTTTCAGTCCGGCCCCCTCCTTTGGACACTCAGGAAGTATTCGCTCTTGTCCAGCAAGCATGAAGACGCAGGGAATTGCGTTGACTTTCTTTACAAACTCACTCTGGCCTCATGCAGGGGGAGAATGCTGCCTGCCCAGCTCTAAAAATCGCCCTGCTCTAGTGCCTGTATTATTTCATCTTCCCAGGGAGCAGCAATTCCCCGCAAGGTGCTATGCACGTCTGAGCGGTGCTGAGTGACTCATCTGCCATGCTGCTTTCCTACACCCTGCAGAATGAGGCCCTCAGGTCTGAGTCTCAGCAAACGGGGCTGGTGCTGGTTTTGCAGAATGTCGTTTTATTTGCAGAATGGTCCCGATTTTCAGCCCCCCTTTTGCCCCAGCTCCTTTTTGGCTCTTATCACCTTGCCAGCACAAACTACGAGAGCAACTTCTATTCTCTAGGCGCCTTGGTGTTCAGATAGGGCCTGCATTGTAGGTAGTTGGTTATCTAACCAATGTAAAGAGCACCCACAATTCGGGTCTGCATCTCGTGGGTACAAAGGGGAGGTGGGTGTTGGACACACAAAACAAGTGATTGCTGATACAAATAGCTATCCACACATTGTCAAAGGGGCAGGTTTGAGGGTCCCTGCAGATTCTGCCCCCTCTTTTGCATCACACAGTGCCTCCCCCAATTTCTTTTCTGTGGTCCAAACACAGGCTACATCAAGAGGCTATGTCCTAGGGTAGTCAAATGCTATGTACGTAATGCACAGGAATGGTGCTGCTTTCTGTAGCACCGGCTGCGATGGGACACTAGTTAGAGCGTCGACCCGCTGTCTAAAGTCTGCCCATCATAACTGCCTCCTCCCTGCTGCACCGGATACTCCCAATCTTCCCAGTGATCACGCCCACAAGAAAACATCCCGTGTCCTTGAAACACCATCAAGGCCATCAGTGATTTCTCTCTCCCTCCCAAGTCATGTCCCTGCTTTATTTGTGTGATCCTGGCAGTGATCTGGGCCCAGCAGGGACCATCACCCAAAACACTGTCCCCTGCCCCAAAGTGATTACATCCTACACACGCGTCCGATCTGGAATATGGAACATGCCCCATGCACGGTGCTCTCCCACCATCACAGGGCCTCCCAGCCCAAGTCCACCGACTGTAGCTTATGCTCCCACGTCCAAAGCAGCTGTGTAGATGTTGCAGCTCAGGCTCCAACGAGGGATCTGACGCCTAGGGAGGGGGATGGGCTTCAGAACCGGAGCTCCCCCACAAGCTCAGATGTCCATGCACAGCTGTCTGCACAGCTGTTTTCAAAGCACGAGCTGAGTCTGCAGTCCTGGGTGGTGTCGACATACCCAGGGAAGGCAATCAAGGAGCATGGCCCGGAAGAGCAAGATCTTGGGCTGCACAGCCTCTCTGACCCCGTCAGGGGCATCTCAGACATTGGCCTTGTCACTCATATCTCTGCAAGGAGTGGTTCAATGGAAAGCTCCATGAGTCAGTGGAGGTAGGACCTGGCAATGATTCATAAGAGCTATGTCCTGCTGTTATTATTGGTCTTGCTTATTACGGTAGAGCCTAAGGGCCCCACTGTGCCAGGCGCTGTACAGCATAGCAAATGGTCCCTGCCCCAAAGAACTTACAATCTTCACCCCTCCCACAGCACCTTCATCTCCAACCATAGCCCTATTGCATCCAGCTCACCAGACTTTTTCCTGCTGGACTGAGATCATTGCTCGAAAAGGGCCAGAGTCTCGCCCTTCTCTTACAAGGATGCAGTTCCTCTTTCCAGCCTTCCAGAGCCACCACTTAATCTTTCCCCAGAGAAACGGTCAACCCAGAAATGTAACCAGCCTCCTTCTGAGTGAAGAGCTGCAGCGAGTTATGTGGCTGCTCTCTGCTGAGATGGATTGGTGTCTGGTGGGGATTTCACCGCTCTCACTGATGCCACTTTCACCTGCCTGCAGCCATGGAAGGGCATCTGGTGGATCGGATTCACCCCACTCAGCATCTGCAGCACAGATACCAGTTGCAACCTTTCCAGTGCCTTATGAATTTTTTAGAGCAGCCCAAAGTGCCTGCTGAGTCTGCCAATCAGCTCCCAGAGATGAAGGAAACTGACTTTGAATGATTAAAATGCAGCCAAGCATTAGGAGGGGAGGAGAGCAAAGGCTGCTAATTTCCTCTGGCTAACGGAAAGAATTTACGCACCGAGGGCCCAACGCCGAAGATGTTGCTATGCCGGGCCCCAGGTCAGAGAGCCTTCCAGGAAGAAAGAACCTAATGCATTAGAGGAATGACCTACTGCTTGCCCTTGTTCATTTGTGTCTCTGGGTAGAAACCCAAAGGACTGCCCCAGTTTCATATCATCCAGAAGGGGGAGAACTATGAGCTGAGCCAGAGACTTATCTGTCTGTAAAAAGGGGTTAATGGTACTAACTTTCTTTGTAAAGTCTATAGCTCCAAAGCGCTATAGAGGGGTGAGGTGGCGTGATTGCTCTCTACAGACTGATCTCTGCATTTCCATATGATCCATCGGTCTATGCACGCCCGCTCCATCGCTATCTAGACTGACATCAATAGGATTTTGTGCTCTTTGTCTCATGCCATTGTGTCCCTTAGCAGTCATCCCCTGTCTCCTGACAATCAGGCTTTGCCCGTCCTCGTCAGAGCTGCTGTTCTCTCGGTAGTGTGCATTCGGGATCTGTTCATCTTGACTTGCTCCTGATGCATCAGTGAACACTTCCCTCTCCGAGGCACCTAGGTTATTCCTGATCTCAGGCCAACTGGTCTCTGAGTAGTGCAATGAGAAATGATGGCGCAGGGAGGGGGTGTCAACAGCCCACGGGGCAGGGGACATAAGCTGACTGTGTGACAGCCTTGTTCACACTCTGGCTGCGGTCATCTCGGTTCTAAATAGCTTATGTTAAAGAAGAGGACACATGATGGTTCATCCCTCTGCAAATACCACTCCCAAAGCGTTAGGTGATCACTGGAAGGTGATTCAATAAATCCCAAGGTTAATTGCTATATTATAACGCAAGGTCTGTTTGCCTCTTCAGAAGAGAGATACACATCCTGTGTCAATATTTAGTTCATTTATTTTAATTGGCACCTGATAAAGCCAACTCCTTGATCCCCCAGCCAAGGACATGGAGCAGCAGAGGGACCCTTTCCTGACTCCCAAAGAGTCTTCAGTGTCACAGCCATGTGACCGATCTTCTCTCCATCCTCAGGGTTGCGGGATAAGGGGTTGAAAGGATCCACTGCCCTGTCTCCTCCCGCCGAGCCTGGCTTTGCTGTGCTGCCTCCTCCCAGCCAAATCCTGCAGTAGAAACTCAGGCACACCTGCTCTTGAAGCCGATGGGAATGTCTCCCTGACTAACAACTGTGGGAGAGAGCCCTTGGGAATGTGTGGCATCTCAGCATCATAGGAGCGGACCAGAGGTTCAGAGCGAGATCTGAAGGCTGGAGCGCTTGGCTGCTGGTGGGGTGAGTTTCTGGGAGTCAGGAAAGGGTCCCTCTGCTGCTCCATGTCCTTGGCTGGGTGATCAAGGAGTTGGCTTTAGCGAGTGCCAATTAAAATAAATGAACTAAATATTGACACAGGATGTGTATCTACAAGCTGTCGTGCTGAACAATGTGGTCTCATTGTTTCCTTAAATCACCACCACACCACCTTTTCCGGCTGGATCCACCGGTTGTGTCTTGTCTTGTACTTCAATTGTAAACTCTGTGGGGCCAGAACCGTCTTTTGGTCTGGGTTTGCATTGTGCCCTATAGGGTTTATACACAATAGGGTCCTGGGTGCTCCAGTGATACAAATAACAATAAGTGCTTGGAACGGAGTGGCTGGTCTAGGCCATTCTTTGAGTTATTCCTGAGAGCTCATAATAAATATTAACCTCAGAGTCAATCTGATCAAATAAATTGGCTGAGAAAGCAGCTGGGAGTATTTTCTCTAGCTCTTTGTGGTTTGTAGTGACCATAAGCTACGTCTGAGGATGCACAAAACTGCACACGGAGAAGCCCAGGAAGTTTGAGGAAGTTGTCCACAATGTCTTGACAGCACATGCACTTACTTGGAGTCGACAATTAGCTTTTGTAAAAGCTCTGGAGGAGGGAATTGACTGTCACTGAAAACATCAAGCCTTCTCTCTGTCTCAAGATAGGCCTTGTCCCGGCTGGGCTGAAGTTTCAGTTTGACCACGTTGTGTTGCTAAATCACTATCAATGGCAATAACAGGAAAAGTGATAACAAGAAAATCTGGTCATTATATTGAATAGCAGCCTGCATTTTAAATGCTGGTCAGTATGCCTTAGATAGATAGATAGATAGATAGATAGATAGATAGATAGATAGATAG
>ML685788.1:4542882-4571933 GCA_007922175.1 Pelusios castaneus | reverse complement strand
GATAGATAGATAGATAGATAGATAGATAGATAGATAGATAGATAGATCAAGAACTCAGAGGGGTAGAAACATCATTTTTAAAAACCCTTTCACTGTGAAGAGAGGATTCTGCAGAGATGTGGGCATTTTAAAACATGTGGTTTCTTGTCCGTAATCAGCAAAGAGAAGTGAAATATTTGCCCCGGCTTTGCAGGCCATGGAGCACCAACCCGTTTTTCGTAGTCTGTCCCCCAGTTTTCAGCTCAGCCCAAGTTCATTGAGAGGTTTACAAACCAACTGTGATCCAGTTTGGAGTGATCTTGGCTCTATGGGTGGTTTTGCAAGAAGCTAGAAATGGGTCTAAGCCATAAAATGTGTAACCAAATCGGGATTTAGACACCTCGCTCTTTGGGCCAGGACTGTATTTCAGGATGTTCAGCTCCAGGGTTCTGGTTTGAGTACAGTTCATGCTTTCATGTGATTTTCATGTGAAACCTTGTGAAACTGAGGTCTAGGCTACACTGCTGTGCTGGGTCAACGGGAGATATGCAATCTACATACAGTAGAATACATCTCTCCCATCGACTTACTTACTCCCCCTTACCGTGGCGTCTTCACTTGGCTCCATCGATGGGAAATGGTCTCCCTTTGATGCTGCGCTACTGTTTTTGGAGGGGTGGAGTTACTACGTCGAAGGGAGAGCACTCCTGGGATCAATTGAGTGACCCACTACATTGATCCATGGGGATTGTTGCAGCAGTTTCAAACATGGCCTGAGTTTGTGCTGAAAACAAAATAAAGAATTCCAGTTGAATTAATTCAAAATGACAAACCCAATGCTAATGCAAAGTGAGCCCCAAGTGGATTGAGATCTGAATTTCTCCACTTATCATCCCCTGTGCTGGGCCAAACCAGAACCCCTGAACTTTGAGGATGTTCTGATACCAGATCAAAAAATCACCACATAGGCTCCATCTCGAAGTCTAAAGCTGTGTGTTATTAAAGACACAAATTGCATTAGAACATGTTGTGTAAATAGAACCAGCCATGAGTACTTTTGAATCAAATCCTTAGAGTTTTTAATTTCTCTTTCTATGAAGCCGCATTGTTAATTACTCGCCCCGTGTAGCATGCTCCTAATGCATTATCTGCGGCTCCTCTGGCAGGAAACATGGTTGGGATTTTGTCAATCTTACCTTCGCCTACGAGCGGTTAACAGTGACCTTCAAAGGGGTGCTGAGATAATGCCTTGTTTTGTTTCTTTGTAATCTACAAAGAAGGTCTGAAAGATTTTTTTTTCTTTTAAGAAAACTATTGGGTTTTTCCTTGATTTTGCTGGGGTTCTCTTTGGAGTACCCGACAAATAGGGTTGGAACCTTCTCAGCTCTTAATTAAATCATTATTTTTTCTCTCAACTGTTTATTCAGCATTTCCATTGAATGGCTATAAACCAACAAAACAAAACAATTGTCTACAAAAAATCCTTTTCCTCGTTCAACTCCTCCAATTCCATTTCCTGGGTACCTGCGACCTCATCCACCTACTAGGCGGTACGTTCACTCGTAGAGTCTTCCAAGAAAAACAGAGCAAACAAGTCCTGAATCTTACCTGTACATTCCTGTACAGCAGGAAAAGGTTGATTTTAAACATTCTTTAATCATCATAAAGAAAAAAAAATTAGGGCCCTAAACATACTTTCCCCATCTTCTCAGGTCATTTTGTGGGCAGAAAATGCAAACTAAAAATTCAAAAGCAAGGGCAAAATTCTGCCGTTGAATGCATGGGTCTGGATGCAGTCCCATATGGTGATAAAGCCCTTGATGCAACAAGCTACTAAATGTGAATTTGAATGAACCCAGAAGAGACACACACAATAAAGTCTTCCAGCTTTGCACATTCAACCACCTTAAATCTTAGCTGTGGACCAGTGGGCTTTTTCTCTCATGTGCACAAATATCATGCTCGTCAAAAGAGCTGTAATTCCATCCAGAGGTGCTCACGGATCTTGCAAACTGGAAGATTTAAGACTGAGATCTGAGAACTGCACCATGAAGCTGTGCTTTAACTTATGTTTGTGTGGAACATAACTGGCTGGCTTTTAAACAGCTTCCTGTTTTCCAGGTCGTTTTATGGGCACCAGTAATTGTGGTAAATGCACCGAGTTACTTAATTGTTGCAGCAAAATCAGAGGCTGAGTTGAAGCCCCTGGAAGGGGTCAGACACATGTTAAAGTTGTATGTTTGTGTCAGCTGTTATTCTTGCTTCTTCGATTTTTTCTGGTCTTCCCCAGCATCCTACTGAGTCAGTGCAGGGATGAGAAGTTAAGAGAGCTCTGGGCTTGGGTTCCAGTTTTGAAACACCAAAGCTGGTTCCGATCCAGGCCTCATTTAAGGTACAGTGTTTTCAAGAGGGCGGATCTGCTTTGTAGCTACTGTCTTGATTTGTGGTCTGTTTTCTATGTACATCTCAGAGCAGAATTTAGCCCTTGGATAGGGTCCAATGGTCTGCTCACTAGTGAATTAGCAGTCTTGAAAGTCTGCACTTACATATGTCTCATGGCAAAAAAAAATAGTGGGAGCAAGTGTAACAGCCTGGTCCATTGCCTTGGGCTCGTGGGACTTGAGCAATGGGCTAAAAATAGCAGTGTAGAGGTTTATGGGCTGGAGCCTGGACACTGAGACCTACGCCCCCCCTTGCAGCATTTCAGAGCCCAGGTTTCAGTGTAAACTGGAATTTCTACACACCTATGTTTAGCCTCACAGCACGAGGCTGAGCGAGTTGACACAGACTCACTGTCGTGGATTTTTTCCCCCTCTATGTGACATACCCAAAGACATATGAGACACCCACCCCTACTATGGAGCATAGTTGTCTTATCATGATTCGTTATTGCTAGAATTATCATCACACGTGGGAGTTTCGTGGGAGACAGCATTGTCTAGTAGTTAGAACAGTTCTCAGCAGGGGTCTCTCTTGCTTACAAGCCAAAGCAAATTGGAGCACCAATCCTGGGAGTCTGGAGTCCTGGGCTTCTATTTCCAGCCAAGCCACTGACTTCTTGTGCAATATTGGGAGTTGTGAATGCTCAAAAGCTTTAAAAATCAGGCCCTTAAACGTTCTGTGCCTCCATTTCCCCAGCACTGGGAGGATGCACAGAGGCCATTATTTGTTTGTTTTAACATTCCTTATTTATCATTCTGTGCAATTCTCTTACCCTGAGAAATGTCCGTGCCTCTGGGACTAATTAACTTTGCAACGTATCTTCTCTGTCTTCTGATGTGTTTTAATAATCACAAGAGCAGAAGTCAAACTCCCCCACTTGCAGCTGTAACTGCACAGAAGGAATTTTGGTGCTTCCATTAAACTAGGAGTGCAAAGCTTGCCATAGGGTTATAAACAATTCATTGATTATTTCCCAGGTCCTGTCATTGCTCAATGACTGATGTTCATGGTGAGGCAGGGACTCCTAGAAGTTACACAGTGAGAATGTTCTTCTGCAGGGTTTGGGGATATACAGGACTTTGGAGATGAAATGTGAGAGGAGAGAAGAGAAGCGGAAAGGTGGCAGGAGGACAACAAACTCACAAAAGAGGGATAGAAATGGGCGAAAGAGGAGATAAGAGAAACATTCAGGTGGGGAAATAGCATTTCGAGTTCCGTAAAATGGAAAATGAGCATAAAGTATGGTATTACTTCCATCTTGAGGCAAGACCCTGAATGGAACTGCAGCTTTGTTATCCCCAGCATGCTCACAGATTTAAAAAAGGCGGGGTGGGGGGAAGCTGAGCTGTGGATCTTTTTCACATATGGAAGTGGAGCACCCAGTGGAGTCCTTACTTCACAGGCTGCTGCCTGCAGTAACCAGTTGAAGCTTCTCTGTTGTTTATTCGCTACATGGGAGGCAGTGTGGTCTAATGGTCAGGGAACTAGACTGGGAGTCAGTTTTATTCCTGTGTGGCTTTTGAACTGTGTTATTTCTGTAGGTGGCAAGTGGCTGGCTCCAGAGAATGACTCGTCCTGTAAGTAAGCAGTTATATCTGGTGTGAAGGAGGGCAAAGGCAGGGGGACTCATGCAAGGATAAGAATGTCTCTTACTATAGTTGAGCTTATTGTAAGCTCTTAGGGGCAGGGACTGTTTGTTTATGGGTTGCTCTTAGCATGCTGGGGTTCAAATCCCAGTTAGCCATGCCTCTAATGCACGCAATAATGTTATCTGTCTCTCTGGGAGGACTCCAACAATCTTGACCGTCTGTTCAGATGAAATCCAGAGGGCACAAGCTTCTCTGCACATCAGCTTTGGGGGGTCGTATTCTTCTGAGTCAGTGGGTTATCAGCACAAAAATATCAACCACGGAAGCTATTCCCATTGGCTGTGCAGTTTGTCTGTAACAGAAAATGCCTTTCTGGCCCACGAGCTGTGTGGCCAGTGGTAGAAGATGCACTCCAGATCTGCTCCATCCCCCAGGAAATGGACAGAAAATACAACCTTCTGGGCCCACATCTGAAGTGTGCAGGAACTCCTTTTGCCCAGGCCCAGCTTGTGCAGTCCTTTGACACCTGTCCAAGAAGGGTTTTTGCATGCACACACCCATTCCTCCCCCATATTATCCTTCACGTCAGCAAGGCAGCCCTGGCTAATGTATGAGCGCAGGGTGAACCCCCTCTTTTCCTCTCCCACATCTCATGTCCCAGCAACGTTCCATAGCCAAGACAGGCTTGATGGGACTTCAGAGGTGCTGTACGTGACTCTGCCAGAGGAGGCACTCTAGAGCCGTATGAGGAACTCTCCCAGAGGGACAGGCTGGGGCATATTTTCGCTACAGACACCACACAGTCGGAGCAGTTACGGTACTTAGCCTTGAACTCCAGACATCTGAATGAACCTATTCAAAGCAACAGAAATGTCCCTATAGCTACCGCCTGGTTATAGCTTAGATAAGAGACCTATGCATGGAAATTTCCCTGGCATCTGAAGCTATCCGACAGCTGACAACATTCTCCCCATCCAACTGTAATCAATTAGTTCATTTTAATCATTTAATTGTGTTATTGTTGTGGTTAACTCATGTCACGACATCTATAATCAACGTGTGATGAATAGATTAAAGCAGTGGGTATAGGAATGGCTATAAGCAGGAAAGGGTCATCGGAATATAAGACAGAGAAGTATTCCTGCAGGATGAGTGCGTTTTAGGTACAGAGGCACGGTAAGTCTGTAATTCAAGGTCTACAGGCTAAGTCTTGTAATATTTCAGCTTAGCCAGACTAGGCTACAGGCGAAAGGAGGATTGACATAAATAGGTGACCCTGGAATTCCCCAGTACCAGTAAAGTTACAAGATTACTGGAGGGAAGGTGCCGATAATAGGTGAGCTTTGGGAAAATAGTCCACATTTTATCCATCTAGACACCTGCCTGTAACACCATGGAAAGTTTTACTCTCACTGCAAGTTACCATAGGAACACGTTTAGGTACCTGCTAATGGGAATAAAGGGAACTAAGAGGCCAACCTATGAAAAGCAGGGGCACCCCAGCATTTATGGGGTGTGGATATACGCATAAGGAACAAGGGGAGTGGACCCTCCTGCATATGCACAAGATGGTCATAGCAGAGGTTGAAAAGGGTTCTCTTGTATGGGTGGGCAGGAAGAACCAACTCAGGAAGACCCCATCAGGAGACAGCCCGTCTCGCGATGACAGCCTATTGAGAGATCCACCCAACACACTGAGCATTGGGGGTGTGAGCATGCATACAGAACTGGCCCTTGCACAGGCGCTTTCCTCGCGGGATTGTGTTGTATAACAAAGACACTCGTAACTGATTAGCTGGTTGGTGAAACTTCTCTCACAGACAGGATGTCTTGTGGCTAGGTGGGTGTCTGGCACTGTATTTGTGCTTCATGAATTCCTGGAATCTTGCCCGATGACTCTCACCCTGCAGGGCTTCAAACTGTGGCAACGCAAAGTCTCCCTCACTGGAAGGCTGGGTTTCACACAAAACTCTCTGTTTAATTTATGGAAAGGCTCCGTGGCCACAAGGGGGAGCATGGTCCCCTTATTGCGGCTGAGCAGCTGATTCAATGATGCCACTGAAAGGCCTCCCTCCAGGCAAAGCCTTCGCTGATGTTAACGAGGCTTTTGCCTGAGTAAAAACTGAGTCAGAACATCAAGGACTGGCCCTCGCAGTATACAGAGGCAGAGTCCAAGAACCAGAGTTGTTTTCCCCACTCTGTGCACGGGAGAGGCGTTCGATCCCAAAAAAGGAGGCCTTGCTGCCTATCTGCCGCTCTCTGTCCTCAGTGGTGGTCAGAGTCCACAGCGGCATTGTGCCCAAACACATCACTCCTGCTGCAACAGCACATCTAGTTGAAGCCAGCTTCTCTTTGCTCCTGGGGGTGGCGGCTTTGATGCCACAGCCCTACATGATGCTCTGCGTCTTCCACACGTTGCTGCATGTTTTACATATTCTGCAATCCTTAGGCCCCACTTCTGCAACTCTTACTCCTGCTGAGTCATGAGGGCGTCCAGGAAGCAAGTGTGGAACATCAGGCCAGCGGCCACGGAGTGGGTGCTAGGTGCCTATAAAAGACAAAGCCCGGAATATTGTGCCCTAAAAAATCGGGCCCTCTGGTGAGTCACGCTTACTCAAATTTTGGTTTCCAGTGGGACTTGCTTTTCAGAGAGACCCTTTGAAGCAAAGCAACCGTCCTGCTCATTAAAGCATAGCTGGTGGGTCCTTGATAATGAGAATAAAATCCGTCTCGTGAGAGGTCCCAGAAGGCGTTCGCTACCGTGGTGCAACTAACTTCTGGAGGGAAATGTTTGCTGCCTTAGCGGTGCTGAGCAAACAAACTGGATACACAGGTAGTCGCTCTTTGCTAGATCAGTACCTTTCTCGCTGAAATGTAAGAGCTAATGCCGGGGAAAAGTTGAAAACCTGCTTCTTTTTAAAGCCAGGAGACGCTGAGCCTGTGATGTTCTGCTATGTTGGCTTGATTTCCACTCGCTCAGGTGGCAGATGTATTTACAGAGACAAGCAGTGCTGTGTGATAGAGGGACACAAGCGTGGCATAGCTATAGTCTGCCTGCGTTATTTGTTCAATATTTTCAAAGCCTCTGAAAATGCATCCTCAGCAGTTGCTTGCATGGCAAAGTGCCCATCCTGCAGGCTTTTCGTGCACATTCATGGATTCACCTGCTAACACTGAGTGTGGTGGGGGCCTTTTAGCAATGTGGCTCATTCCCTGTTCCGGCCAATCAGAGAATAGATTATCCCACCTATTAAGAAACAGGGGTTGGCATAGGGTCATCAACGCTTCAGGATTGTCCTGACGTCTCCAGGAATTAAAGATTCATCTTGAATTAAAGATTATCTCATGCAGGGCTGTAGCCAGCCCCCGGGCCCCTGAATCTGCAGGATGGCCAGAGCTCTGACTCCACTTGTTACTTAGCAGGAGGAGCTATGGGAGGAGGAGGGCAGGGGAGAGGTGGGGCAATGAGGCCCACCTCCAAGTGCCCCGCAGCCACGGTGGGGAAGTTTGTGCCACCCTGGCCCACCTGTGTCTATGCCCCTGATGTCATGTGATGAAACCATCCAACCAAAATTGACAAGCCTATTGGGGGGCCTTACCTTTATGTACAAGCTGCTACTGACCAGAATAGCAGAGGGGGCTGCACATCAGGGTGGAGGTGCACAGGCAGAGCAGCGCAGAGAAGCTTACAAATCACCCAGCGATATAATACTTGACTTCAGCCAGCACTATCAGTCACTCCCTTTCACAAGCACCGCAGCTGTCCCCTCCCTCCACGCAGCTGTGCTATTTTATATCCCATGAGTGAATCAGTTCCCAGCCTGAGCCACCCTGGAACCCTGATTCCCAGAATCTGTGCTGGGATTCTGTTTATCTGGCTCTCCTCCTGCTTCATGCACCCGAGCTGATCACCAGCCCTGGCAGGCCAAAAGGGTCAGTTGTTGGTGTCAATCTGATGCTACTCCCAAAATAGCCATGAGCGCATTTCCCTGCCAACTGCTTCTCTAGAGAAGTGTCAGAAAAGGACTCAGAACATTTCCAATTCATACTTTGCCCAGCAGAGCAGCAGCTGGGCCAACAGGCTGGCAGCAGAATGCATCCCTTTTATTTCAGGCCTTCAAGGACAGCGGTTCCCATCTTACATGTGCCGCCCATGCACCCCTAATGTTCTTGCTGTCCTGAGCCCCCCAGCCCTGGACATGCCTCTCAAGCCAGAATTGATCTAGATGCTGTACGTAAGCCTCCTGGATTCGAGCATCCCTTCGCCTTTTGGAGGCTTGAGGTTAGGGTTAGGGTTTTTTAGAGCAGCACAAAGTGCCTGCTGAGTCTGCCAATCAGCTCCCAGAGATTAATGAAACTGACTTTGAATTATTAAAATGCAGCCAAGCATTAGGAGGGGAGGAGAGCAAATGTCTCATCTGCATGCACAAGTGTGGGGTTGTGTGCATTGTCTAGCAGTTAGGAGACTTCCCAAGACCTGCAAGGCTCTGTTCCACTACAGATTTTCCATGTGACCCTGCACAAGTCACAATCAATGGGTGTTAGGATCTGTCCACCGGGTGCACAATGGGGAGAAGAGACACACGCACACATTGTCACTGTGGATGTTGCACCAGTTTATTGGTAAAATTAACAGGAAGCCTCACAAACACTGGGACATGCTTTTCCTTTTAAAGAATTTCCACTGGACCTTAATGGTGAGCATCCAGTCGTTGACATATAAACTCTTACAAGCTGATGTGCACACATGCGCCTCGGGGAGAAGGTGGCAGCACCCGGGGGACGGGGGTGCTTTCTGCGCAATGCACTGGGAGCCTACGATTCATTTGCCGGCCTTCTGGGCCTTCTGGGCCGACTTGGTGACCTTGCCAGCACCACCGCTCTTCTTCTCCACGTTCTTGATGACGCCCACGGCCACGGTCTGCCGCATGTCGCGCACGGCAAAGCGTCCTGAGGGGGGAAGAGAGAGGACGGAGGTGGCATGAGGACAATGGGAGTATGTTGCGGTCTCCATCACATTGTGGCTTCCCCATTTCAGACTAGGTCTAGAAACCCCCTCTGAGCATTTCACGCCCAGAGCAGGCGACAGACTTTAGCACTGCAGGCAAATAGATAGAATTGAGGAGGAAGGATAGATGGCCCAGGATATGGGACACCTGTGTTCAAATTCAAGCTCCTGCTACAGCATGGATCTCATGTGGTAGCCAGTCGCTTAACCTCTCCAGGTGTTGGTTCCTCTCTGTAAAATGGGCGTAATACCCCCACCTTACTGCACAGGGAACACACATGGTAAACAGTCTGAGGTGCTCAGATACCACAGACAAACAGACCTGCAGCTGAGAGGAGCAGGGGGAGGCATTTTGTTACACCAATCCGCAGGAGCTGGGCGTGCTGTACTCTGCTCCAGGAGCAGGCGCTGTAGTTATGAAGAGAACCTGAGATTTATTGTTTTGAGCCCTGCGCCCCAAAAGGGCCCAGCGCTGCCCAGGGATGTGCTCTGGGGTTTGTCTGTTGTGCTGCCCTCTCATTCAGTCAGGGCCCCCCTGGGGGAGGTTGTCTGTCAGGTCCCCAGCCCGGCTGGTCTGGCCCCTTCGAGACTGAACTAGTTCTTAAAGGCGCCCCGTGAACCAATAGAGGGGAAGTCCAGAACAGCATGACTGCGGTGCGGGTGCCTATCCCAGACCTCGAGCAGTTCCTCCTTTGCTTCCTGTAAGCCTATTTCATTAGAGGTTATTGCAGCCGATTGACAACCGCCTGCACAAACGTCCGTGAAATTGAGAAAAAGTTACTGTTTTTGTCCACTCTGCAGCCAGCTCTCCGGCTCCCTATGCACATTGCCCAGGGGCCACAGGAGCCCTGAAATGCGATCCTACAGCTCCCAGCATGCAATTCTCCCTCCACAAGCCACTGCGGTTCGTGAGGTGTCCACAGGTGGCACTTAGCTGGACCAGCAGGTGCACTAACCTCTGTTCTGTGCAAATAAGCAAGGCCCACGAGTTGCTACAGAGCTGCCAAACAGGCTGTCTGCTGGGAAAGGGCTGAGGACCCCGTTCCCTAAATGGCACATCACTGAACAGTTACTCTGTTACTGGGATTTCTGGCCTCTAAGCAACCAATGAAGGTTAGAGGAGAATTGTTGCCGGGCTAAGTAATCAAAACTCATTTTTATCACCAAACTAGCCGTCACACTGCTGCTCAGTTTGTTGAAGAGTGTGATCGCCCCGTTATTAAAGGGCTGCTAGATATCTGTGCTCTGCAAGTTAAAGCATGCCCCACACATACATCCTGGTGCATTAACGCCTCCCCCTTTAGAGGAGCTGGGACTCGTTGCACCAGGATACATCCCGCTGGGTGGCATGCCCTCCTTGCAGATGACATGCTTTGTTAGCGTCCAGGATTTGCTTTAGACCAGAGAACCCAGCCAATCCATCACCTGCGTCATATGTCTTACTTGCTCATACTCAGAAAGGTCCGTTTAGTGCTCACAGGCCTTTCCAATTAGGACCCCCTCGCCCAGATATGACACCAGTGGCTTCTAAGAGGTAACAGCTGACCAGCATTTAGCCTCCTTTTGTGGGTGTCTGTAGTGGAAACAGGGGACAAACAATGAACTCGTTGCCTCACCAAGGGGTGGGTACTGGGAGAAGCTCTCCACACACATTGGCTTCCCAGGGATCATCTCCACAATGGCAGCATCTCCGGATTTCAAGGATTTGGGGTTGTCTTCCAGCTTCTTGCCAGAACGTCGGTCGATCTTCTCCTTCAGCTCCGCAAACTTGCAAGCAATGTGCGCTGTGTGGCAGTCGATGACAGGGGAGTAGCCCGCACTGATCTGGCCGGGGTGATTCAGAATGATCACCTGTAGCACAGAACGACAACAAAAAAGACTTGCTTGGGTACTCGTGAGGCCAAAACTGTGAAAAAAAATCCTGCGCCACTCCCACCCTGCAGCCCACGTATGCCAGATGGGACAGGAGGAAGTGAAAAAGATACCACCTTCTAGTGGCTGGCACTCGGTGAAAATAAGACATCGCCTTTCACTGCTCTGAGTTCTCCCTTAGTGTAAGCACCAGGAGACCTGTATTTTGGGCACTAATGGACCAGCTCCCTGGGTGGCGTGGGATATTCTATCATCTCTTGAGAACATCAGTTTGGTGCAAGCTCTTTCCCTGCCCAGCCTTCGTAAAGATCCCGGGAACGACACTGAACCTCGCCTCTGCTCCCCCACCGCAACGGAGAAAGGAGGAAATGTGACAGATTTCACATGAAAGAGTGGGGACTAGGGTCCTCAAAAGCCAACCATGCCCAGTTGGGTTTAAACCAGAAAAGTAGAAAAATGGTGTCAATGGACTGAAACCGTGCTGGCTGCACGTCCATAAAAATCCCTTGCAGATTCAGCTGCTTGAAGGGTCTAGGCTACAATCCCCTACACTTGTTGTCCTAAAGTGCTGTGTCATGTTGCTGTGTGCTGTTCAACCCACTGCTGTCTTCCACCCAAGAGGTGGCTGCATTTCAGCAGTGGGGGAAGTGATTCTTCTATCCAAAGAACATAGCCTGAAATCCAGTTAGTGAAGAGCTTTGGGATCTTTCCGGGAGATAGGTGCTCCATAATTATAAAGCTTTCACCTCTAACTGCCTGTGACCTTCTCTGCCACTCACTCAGACGTGTTACCACCTGAGGTAATAGTTCTTGAGATGGTCTTCTCCTGTCCTGATGGCCTGCTGCACCTAGAAGTACCTGTGATCAGAAAGCAACCGGCCTGTCCCTGTGTAGATACAACTCCATAGACCCAATTATCTGGACACCTTTAGACTCTCGCTGGTGGGCGAGACGTTCCTAGACCTTTAGACCCTCGCTGGTGGGCGAGACATTCCTAGACCCGGTTATCTGGACACCTTTAGACCCTCGCTGGTGGGCAAGACGTTCCTAGACCCGGTTATCTGGACACCTTTAGACTCTCGCTGGTGGGCGAGACGTTCCTAGACCCGGTTATCTGGACACCTTTAGACCCTCGCTGGTGGGCGAGACGTTCGTAGACCCCGTTACCTGATCACATTTCAGTTCTGCTGACCTGAGAAGTGAATTGCGCTGCCTCCTGGGGCGGGTCTGACTTGCTGTCCCCGCAGACATTCCCGCGGCGGATGTCTTTGACGGACACGTTCTTCACGTTGAAGCCGACGTTGTCGCCTGGCAGGGCCTCGCTCAGAGCTTCGTGGTGCATCTCCACCGACTTCACCTCCGTGGTGATGTTCACTGGGGCAAAAGTCACCACCATGCCAGGCCGGAGGATGCCGGTCTCTACGCGGCCCACGGGGACGGTACCAATCCCTGGTAGGAGAGAAGGAGGCAGCGTGAAGACAGCGGAGCAAAAAGCAATCATCTGAGCACATTCCCAGAGACGGGAGGAGCCCGCTGATGGGAAGCCCTGAAGTCAGTGGAGTTATGTCAGTTGCCACTGGTGGGAAGATGTGGGACTACGTGCTTATTTATGGCCTCACCTAGACCCAAGCTACATAGCAATGCCTCATTCTGCGCCTGATAAATGATGCCCATTCAGTGTTTGAGGAATGCTCTACAGCTCGAAGAGGTGAGCTCACAGCATCGGAGCCACAACTAGCCAAGCGGTCCCTTGTCCCCTGAAAGCTGTTCCCGTCCACCAGCGTAAAGCCTCTTGCTTTAAATTGCTAGCGACAGCAACGCATCTCCTGGCCCAATTATTGGCAAGTGCTTCACACCGCTCTCACAGAGCCACTGACCGTTGCTCAGAGCTAGCGCAAGGGCCCAGGGAGTGGGTATTAGCCAAAGGGAGACCTTTTACCAACTGCCTCCGTCCAAAGAAAGGGTTTGGAAAATGCCATGAGTTATATAAGAAACGCCAAGAGAGACGCTCTTGGAGAGAGGCCAGAAAGCCTAGCTGGATCCGCCCCTTCTTCAGGTGAGCTCTCGTACCTTCGCAGTATCGTCTTCCTGCAAATGCTGGTCGAACCACATGGCAGAACGACCTGTATCTGCTGCTCGTGATGACTGGGCCCACCTGATTGATGGCCACGTGATCTGCTGGGGCAGACTAAGGACTAAAAGCCCAGGTAGCAGCAATGCACTCCAGGGGAGCAAAATGTCTGACTTCCACCCTGGGCAAGCCCTTGCTGGGGAGAGGAGACAGACGGTGGGTGACTCACCTAGCCGGCCTGCGAGATTCAGCAGATCCCTTGTGCCCTATGCCGGCAGGAGCTCCGGCAAGATATTTATACCCACTGAGACACTTCCTCAGGGCAAAGGAGACAGTCTGGCTTAAGTAGCCCAAACACAGCTCGCTGTGTGGGCTAGCTGAGGAAGTGATGCTGAGTGACCCAGGCACCTAATTCTGCAGGGAGTCATGTGCCAAAGTGGCAGAGAAGGCTCTCTCTAGCACTGGCTTGCTGATCTGACAAACAGCACTGGTCATCTTCAGAGCAACTGTCCTTCCCCGAGAGAGCTCAGCTGAGCACCTCCCTCAGTGCTGGCATGCATGCTCCTTGCCGTCCCGATCCTGGCCTCTAGCGCAGTTTCGCAAGAGGCCCCCCGTACCAGGCGTGCAGTGCGCTCTGCCAGTCCAGCCTGCAGCGCCCGTGAAGCACCAACCGACAGCTGTGCAAAGGTGGGTGGCCATTTTAGGAGGCACACGTATGTTTCTCGAGAGGAATCACTCACATGCATTTCTCTGGGGGCCTCAGACCTGATTTCAGCAGACCCGTTTCCAGGCACAAAATTAATTCTGGGCATAGCTATACCCCCAAAAGAGAGACATTCTGCAAATGTCCCCCTACATTCCCAGCCTTGTAAGCTTAGCCATTAAGGGGATCTCTCTGCAACTCATTCCTTTCTTTAGATTTCTCTGTAGGTCTGATCACGTGGAATTTGCAAAGTGCAACTAACAGTCTAATTATACCTGGAAAAGGCAGTCAGTAACTCCGAGGGAAAATCTCTAGCCTAGTCACCAGAGGGTGCTGTGCTTAGAGAGAGAAGCCACCAACCGTTTTGCTCACCTCCAATCTTGTAGACATCCTGAAGGGGCAGGCGCAGGGGTTTATCTGTAGGGCGGGTGGGGGGCAGGATGGTATCCAGAGCTTCCAGCAGCGACACGCCGCTAGCATTTCCTTCCTTACGCTCCACCTTCCAGCCTTTGAACCAAGGCATCTGCAGGATAAAAAGGCATGTGGGTGAAAACATGTACTGAATGGGTTAGTCCTCTGCAGCAGAACCTTTTAGACATAAAGTCCCATCGAAATGTTCCACTAGGAGATGGGCAGGCTAGAAAGCCTCTGTCCATGTTGATGCAGAGATTGCCATTCAGCCATTGAATGTGAACACCGCCTTCAGAGAGGCTCATCTCTTTTCAAGAAAACAGAAAGCAATATACATGAGCCAGGGTTGCAGTCATTTGCTGACCTGTTCACTCAGTCTTAATCTGGCTTGATTTATTTAGCAAGGAGCAATCCTTCTGCCGTATCATCCCCTGCGCGTTAATCTAGGTCGGCCTGTCTGAACACACCATCTGGCCCAGAAAGGCTGCCCAGCCTCCATTGTCTCCTCTCCCTAGGAACACCGCACGCTGTTCGCTCGCACAAGTGACACAATGACACACAGAATGCTAGGTGGGAGGGGCGGTGGGCATGTTGTTCTTTTAATTCCCTTTGCATGCTCGGAGACGCAAGGATGGACGGTCTCCTCAGATCTGTCCCCACTCACTTTTGCCCCGATCCCCGATTCTGGGGTGAATGTGCAGGATGCTCTCAGATTCTGCTGTCTCTCCAGTACATGCATCCACTCAAAGCAGCAGGTGTCTGACTGTTTAACAGCCTGATTTCGTTGGGAGCTCGCGCTGTGCACGGCAGCTAACCTCCCGCCAGCCCCGAATTCTGTTCTCATCCAAAATCCTAGCAACCGTCGCAGGGGAACTCGCAGTTCATGTTTGCTGGGCAGACTGAGCCTGTGGCCAACTTCCAGCGGCACACGGCACGTTCCCGGTTTCCCTTTCCGTTTGGGCTCCACGGCTATTGACAGAGAGACAGCACGGCCACCCGCCAACCGTGCAGGACAGAAAATCCCCAACCTCCAGGTCTGGAACACAAAACTCTTCATGGTGAGGTACAGCAGAATACCTCACTTCAGCCGGCAGAGGGAGGGGAACCTTTGCACAGGTCGGATCCCTGGAGCTGTCGGTGAAAACTAGGAAACCTCTTTGGCCCACACTACACTAGGAAAATTAGCACCAATAGGTTATAGCAGTGCCCGACAGATGCAGCCCCACCAACAGCAGCAACAGCCTAGGCCCTTGTGCAGACAGCGCTCTGCTTCGTATGCTGGCGGCTAGGAACTGCGCTCTTGATGTGTTCCAAGTGCTCCACGTTCTAGTGTGATGCACCTTCCGCGTCAACGGCTCCCCATCCGAAGAGGGCGTCCCAACCTCCCTAGCATGGTAGGCCTGTAAAGTGCTTTGAGCAGGCAGCGCCTCCGTCTCTTTGTTCTGGGTTTGCACAGCATCAAGGCAAATAAGAAAGCACGGTACCTAAGCATTAGGTTGCCTGGTTCATGCTCTCTTGGGCCGATTCATCTCTGCCAATGCCAGTCTTCTCTCATGTTGCTCTAAATTTATACTGGGGTAAGTGAGAGAAGAACCACCAGCATCTCTGTAGTGTTGCCAGCTCCTGATATCTGGAAGTTTTTGTAAAGCCCCAGCACCTGGAGTCAGGTGATTCCACGAGACTCTCGGCGGGGTTATTTTGGTTTGTTAAATACATGTCCAACCCTGACAGTAGCACAGAAAATCCTGAAAATGCCTCAAGGCTCAAAGCCAAGAAGCAAATAAAAAAGGGCCCCAAATGGATTATTTTTTAAAACAATCGCAAGATTTGGGGGAGAGTGGGGAGCTGCCTGATGAGTTCTGCACACTTCAGGTTGGTGATATGATGTCGGTGCCCTGCAGGGCTCTCATTGCTGGTGGTGGGTAAGTGTTCCTCAGCCGATCTGCCCTTCCAGGACCTCAGGGCTGTGGGTGAAACCAAAGTAGTGCCTATAAATCAATGAACCTTTCCTCCTTATCAAGGCACCCACGAGACTTTACTCCTCCCAAGCTATCCGGCTGAGACTGTCTGAGTCACCAGCGGCACCTGGTGGACGGCTTTCTTCATTGCCATCGCTGACATTCTCTCCACAGACGCTGTATTTCCATTCCTCTCTGACAGCGACACTCCATAAATCAGGGGACACCAGAAAGCACAGAACCCCCTATAGTGAGGCTTCTACCTGGGTCCTTTATTGCCAGCTCCCTTCCTGCCCAAAACAGTTCCTGCATTTAGAAAGCAGTTCAGAATGTGGGACATAAACAACCGATTAGTTTCTCCCCTACGAGCGAGGAGTGGGAACTCAGCAGCATGCAAAATACCCCCTTCCGCAACATAGACGGACTTAGGCACCTCTTCTGTTTCCTCCGGTCTCATTGAAATGCTTCGCCCACGTCCACTTCTCATTAAGACATTTCGCACCCACTTTGTGTCAGTGATGACACACATGCAAGGCAGCAGAGAAACTGGCTTGCAGTGATATGCCTCCCACCCGGAGACACTCCCCCTCCAGGCCTGGCCCAAGGTTCGTCCCCCCGAGACAGGTGTATTCAGGTAGGGTGGAGCCATGGGGTGGGACCCTGGGAGGAATTCTGGGTGACCCAGGCAGAGTTCTTTCTGGCAGTTCCTGGGAAGTTCACACTCCCACAAGTCTGCCAAGAATCCAGCACAAGAACCCCATCATCTCCGCTTGGAGGGCCTCTCACTGCTCCAGCAGGCCCCTTTATTTGCTACCAGATACCTAACCCCACCGAGGCACCAGCAAAGAGCAGCAAATGCTCTCCACGAGGACACAGCATAGCTCCAGTACCCTCCCTGGCATCAAATGCATTCAGATCTGGTTTGAGTGCCCAGGTTGGCATGGGAGAATGGCATCCTCCCCTGGTGCACAGGACGGGCAGGGAAGGGCAAAGAGCTGCAATTCTCCATGCTACAGGGCTGAGAGGGGTAGTAGATCATCTGGTCTGACCTCCTGGCTGCCGAGGCTGGTGACTCTGGGTACAATGGCCACCTGAAGGAAAAGGCAGAGAGGGCAGTGGCTACCTTTGATTTAAATGGCTCAGCCTCTCTGGGAAATGGCACCATGCCTGAGTCCCTTCTGCTCTGGCTAGTGACAGTCTCTCCTCCTGTGTGGCAGGAAAGGTCGAAACTGAAGCGGCTGGCTGGCTGTCAGCCCTGCACCTGCCTCCTCCTCCAGCCAGCGCTGGACAGGACTGGCATCAGTTTCCAAATTGAGTTTCACGCCTTTGTCCTCTCCAGCCTCGGGTCGCTGGGTCACAGGACTCAGCGTCATCGCAGGCCTTTCTCAGAAGCCACGGAAGAATCCCCAGGCCCTTTAGCGGGTGTTTCTAAAGGATGAGACCCTGCGGTGGATGGAGGAGCATGGAGACACTGGCAGACTGACAGAGTCTAACCGCTAGATGGCTGCCAATGAAAGCAGCCGTCAGTTTCCACTCTGCTCCACACACACACAGCAATTCTCCCGTGATCTGTTGGCTCCTAAACATTTCTGGGGGCAATCTCTGATTTTACGCCCTCATCAGAGGGTCACAGAAATCAGCTGAGATTGATTCTCCTGTAAGGGGACTCAGCTTCTTAACTCTTTCAGGGGTATATCAGGGATCCTATCTGACATAGGGCATGTTGCTCATCAGCTTGGCAGACAAATGGCGAGCCTTACGCTGGACTGCCAACCACGCATATAAACAGCCTCTGCTGCAGGCACCTTCCCTGAAAGAGGAATGGCTTCTAAGTGACAGAAATCTGCCAGGGAGAGGAAAAAACCAAGTTCACGTGCCCTTAAAAATGCTGGTTCAGAGACACCCAGACCCCCAGGCTCACATAGGCGGGGAATCCCTGAGCTGCCGTCATTTTATGTTCTTCCTTTGAGCGACATAGGCTCATGAAACACACCGAGGTGATTTGCTTAACAGGGAGCGAGCAGAGAAAAGCCTCGACTTAGGATCCTGTTTGTCTTATACGGTGAAACTGCATTTGGGGCCCTGCATGACTCAGGCTTGATTCTCAGGAGGCCGAGAACCTGCAGCTCTCCCTGCTTTCAGTTAAAAGTGGGTGGCACAGCACCTCTTCGGAGCCCACTGAAATTCTTGGGAGTTTCTTTACTAACTTCAGTGAGCTGTAGATCGGCCACCATCGTCTATAATATAACCAACGTAAGCCTGGCTGGGAAACAGAACCAGCGCTTCAGTGGACTGCGCTATATTTAACTCAAACAGCTGGGCACATACTAAATCAAACAATCAACTGGCCCAGTCCAGAGGCGTCTGTGTGGCAGGAGAAGCAGGAGTGAGATGCCAAGGCAGCTGAGAGAATAGCACGGACTCTCCCGCCTGCCGCTGTACGTTACTTTCGATATCCTCTCCGCGTGCAAAGGAGTAAGGGGGGATGGGTCCCAAAGGAGTGCCTCAGAAAGATCTCCTGTATCAAATGCAGTCAAGCTGCGTCCTGTTTTATTTGGATGAGGCCACTACGTGCCACGGAGGAGACTGAAGCTGCCACGTTCCGTGGATTCTAATCCCACTGGCGCTGCTGCACGCTCTGGGAGTGTGTGACGTGAAAGCCAGACCAGCCACGT
Organism: Pelusios castaneus; assembly: GCA_007922175.1. Classification (NCBI taxonomy): domain Eukaryota; kingdom Metazoa; phylum Chordata; order Testudines; family Pelomedusidae; genus Pelusios; species Pelusios castaneus. The sequence continues at coordinate 4,553,225 of ML685788.1, read as the reverse complement.
GACTGCCTTCTGCTTCAAAGGAACCCAGCCAGAAAACATGGGTGGAAAAAGCCAAGACTGGGTCCGTCCCACCAGTCAAGCAAGATTCAAGTCAATGCATTATTCAGAGGCTTAAAATGAAGCCTGGGCTTCAGCACTTCACTAGCGTGGGCCAAAGTAGAGCAGAGCTCCTTAGAACAGCCCGGCGTCTTGTGGTGCGTTTCTCAGAGCAAAAGCATTCGCATTCTACGCACCCCGGAGCTGGCTGCCTGCATTGGGCTTGGGAAGGCGATTTCTGCACATGCACTTTGCACAGCCAATAAGCAGCATTCGGAAAATGCTCCAAGGGCTATTTGGATGCCTGGGGCCAGATTGCTCTCAAGTAAGTTGAAAAAAAGTCCCTATGCACCACAGCCCCACTCTGCACCTCCTCCGCCCGGCCTATTAATAGGAGGGTTGGTCTGTATCATCTTCCCAGCGCAGCAACTGGTGACATTTGGACGCCTGTCTTACTGGGATCTAGTACTTTCTCTGCAGTGACCGAGACTGACCTTTCCCTCAGCACCACAAGACACTCAGCAGAGGAAAAGACTCCCTGAAATATTCTCTTCTGGATTAAGCCGTGGCCGCATGAGACCAGTTTCCCTCTGGAAGTTCAGTGATGTTGGAATAAGGTTCCACTGTCATAGATGTAATTACACCTCAGCACCTCCCGGGCTTTATTTTCACAGCAGCCCTCTTATCCAAGAATAGCACAAAGACATATCCAAGATGACCCAGGGAGTCTGGCCAGACCAGGGAACTGAACCAGGGTTTTCCAACTACTAAGCCAACAGCCTCATCACTGGATCCTTCTTCCTCTTGCGGTGTGGTCAGTATTTGCACTAAAACTCTTCACTATACAAGTGTCACCATGATACGAGTCTGGCACCGGTGCCGAAAACTGCAGGGAGCCCCTAACCCTAACGGTCCCACCCTTGGGGGAACAGCTGTGGCAGGATTAAGAGTTCAGATGTTCCTCTTCATTACCGTGCCATGGGGAACGGCAATGTCCCTTCTCCTCCCTCCACCCCAAAACCGTGCCCCCCACACCCCGAAACATGCCATGAGGTATGTCTGATGAAACCAAGAAATGGCCCTGCAGTGTGGCAGGGGACAGAACTGGCTCACGCTGAGGCCATCTGCCTAATAGGGGAAGGAGCTACTATTGGTACATGACACTGCCCCTGAAATAGCTCATCCCAGCCTATGTGCCACATCATCAGAAAGGCACGGACAAAGGAGCAGGAGGAGATCCGTGGGATGGAGGGACTGGATTAGGAAGAAAGAGCGAATGAGCTAAATACACACAGCTCAGTGCAGTGAGGACGAAGGTGGGAATAGCAGTACGCCCAGAATAGGAAGGGGAAGGATTCTCTAGTATAGTACGTGGCCTAGAGTTAGGAGGAATGAGAACAAATTTAGGCAGAAGGGACTAGAATTAGTGTCAGGAAATTCCTCTTCGGTTGCCCTGTGAGTGGTCTCCAAAGGGGAGTGGTGAAGCCCCAGTTGGTGGGTCATTTAAAACCACTGTGGGTATAACCCTAGGTAACACCCGGTAGCAAACAATCCTGGGTGATCCAACAGAACATCATTTCCATTGCTAACTTCTTGGAGAGTCCTTACAGAGTGAATCGACCGCTTAAGTCGACTTAATAACACCACCTCTGAAGGTCGACTTAATGCTTAAATCAACCTTATTAAGTCGACTTAATCCAGTGTAGACAGGGGGAGCCCTTAAATCGACCTAACTGGCCTCCAGACCCTAGCGCACTGTGAGACAGCTACCCACAATGCACCACTCCTCCGTCGACTTAGCACCAGTGTGGATGCTGGCAGTCGACTGGAGTTTTCAGTGTGGACACTCTTAAGTCGACTTAACAGAGCCTCCAGTGTAGATGGACCCCAAAAGGCTTCAAATTAAACCCCCAAAGAGAAGGCACACAAATCAACTCCTGCACCATGTTTACACTTATCTGCCGGGGAATCAGTCCAGTGCCGGATGGTCATTTTCATTGGTTCAGCTTCATTACAGCTGGGGGACAAAAGTCTATCATTGCAACACAGGTCGCTCTGCATCATGGGGGCAGCAATTTGCACAGCACAGAGGTCAACCTCAGCCTGGACTTGAGCAGCTTAGAGAAGAAAAGTCAAGTACACTTACATTGGGAGAGGGCTCCAGCATGTTGTCCCCATGCCACCCAGAGATGGGCACGAAGGGGACCGTGGCAGGGTTGTAGCCGATCTTCTTGATGTAAGCGCTGACCTCCTTGACGATTTCATCGTAGCGCTTCTCACTGTACTGCGGCTCCGTGGAATCCATCTTGTTGATGCCCACAATGAGCTGCTTCACGCCCAACGTGTAGGCCAGGAGGGCATGCTCACGGGTCTGCCCGTTCTTGGAGATGCCAGCTTCAAATTCACCTACGCCGGCGGCAACAATCAAGACTGCACAGTCAGCCTGGGGGCAAGAAAGAGATTAAGCGGAGTAGGTGTCACTGCCAGCCGAAAAGAGATCTGTCCTCGACTCCTCTTGAGCAAGAGGGTTCAGAACCATCTATCCATGCATGCTCCCTCTTTGACCTGGCTGCTCCCACTAGCCTACATGATAAGTGAAACAGCAGCCTAATCTTGAAAGAAAGGCTCCTCTCTCCCACCCTGCCAAGACAGGTCAAGTCAGCTCTGTTAGGAATCGTTTGCTATTGTCCTAGGCAGAGAGGAGGCTCCCAAGCCCATCCCTGGGACTTCCAGGTTACGGTCCTGCTTTTCCCACAGGTGACCTTGAGCAGGTCATTTATTTTTTGTGCCTCAGTTTCCTGCCTGTAAAATGGGATAATAATGCTTTTTGGCTTCAGCAGGGTGTTGTGAGGGCAAGTTCATTAATGCATGTGTAATGCTGACCTGCTAGTGACTCGGGGGGCCATGTAGTTAAGCTGAATGTTTTCTCAGACCCTATTGATCCTTTTAGCCTCTCGTTGCTTTTGGGGGGTGCCTGACACTCCGAAGTGAAGACTAGTAGATTGAAAACCCCTTGGTAGGGTTTCAAAAGTAAGCATGGGCACTGCCCATCTGCTCTGCACACCAGGGTGTCCCCCACTCACTCCCCCACCAGGTGCCACCCACCAGCACGGCACATTTTCACTTTTAAGTCCTAGAACCCGTCTGCTCCTGTTTGTTGTTCTCACCTGTGAGGTCCCAGTGATCATGTTCTTGATGAAGTCTCTGTGGCCAGGGGCATCTATGATGGTGATGTAGTACTTGGTGGTCTCAAACTTCCACAGGGAGATGTCAATGGTGATGCCACGCTCCCGCTCAGCCTTCAGCTTGTCCAGCACCCAGGCGTATTTAAAGGAACCTTTCCCCATCTAGCAGGTGATTTAAAAAAAGAGAGCAAGAGGGTAGTGCCTGATGACAAACCTGAGCCCAGAAACATGGTCATTTGGTGATGAGGCACCTCAGTAACCAGCCTTCACAGGCTGCTTCATGAGCTCAGATAACCAAGGAACTAGAGAGCAAAGTTGCAAACATGAAAGACAAAACCCTATTCAATTCCATGGCAGCCATCCCAAGTCCTTAATCCATACAAAGGAAATATGCTTCTCTCTTTCAGGCAAGACATACACTTTCTGACATGATGTTGAAACATTATGGGGCAATACTAGAAAAATCCCTGACCCAATCTTGTTGGTTGCAACATTGATGGCTAACAGAAAACACTGTTTCTCAGTCCATAAATGCAGGAGTCAACGTAGCCAGCGAACAGTTTGAATGAATGCCACCAGAGTATACTGCCGAATGGATTAAATCGGTGAGATGACGATGGGATATTGTTGGCTGATGGGTAAAAGAGCAACGTGAGGTTGCTAAGCAGTGGATGAATTCACGGACAAAACTATGTTATGATATTGCTGACTAATGCCTGAAATCATGGCCAAGGGGATCTAATGCAGAGAACCATGCTGTGTGGGGCTGATCAAATTAAATATGCCATGTTGTGACAGGGCTTGCTCACGGGTAAAATCATGATGTGATTTTCTAGCTAACAAGTAAAATCATGTTCTCTTTGTTGTACAGGTTGCCAATTTAGCATTAAACCCACATAAAATGCTGTGATACGACCCATGTCTCCCCCCTTATGTCTCAATCTACATACATTCATGTAGTTGGGGAAGCCACCAAATTAGGTTTTGTTAGGTGGTGGGTCCCTCTTCCCCATCTTCTCCTTCTGCCTTTCCTGATGCCGAATCTTAACTGGAGCCTTCTGAAATCACACGAGTAGGGGGAGCGTGTATTTCCCCTTCTGGATTGGAGTTTTGGGCACCCCTCTGGAAGTGTGAACCTTCTACCAATGAAAACAAAGTCTCAGAGAGAGAGAGAGGAGAAAATTATTCTGCAGCAGGCTCTCTTATTGAGATGCACTGTAGTTACACGAGCGCTTCAGGTGTGCGTCTTGCAGACATGAAGGGGCTGGTGCTCATGGACATTCCACTTTTTAAAAATTCTGGAAATACTATCAACTGGAAAGACAGACCTTATCTAGAGAACTAAGTCATGTGCTATGGCATCTTCTCTATCTCCTCTGTGGTTCTCAAGAACATAGCAAACACCATAGCAGATTCATTTTGTCCAATACCCTGTCTTCAACACTGATCAGTTCTAAACGCTTCACAGGAACGTGCAAGAAACTTCATAATGGGCAATTATGGATGATCTGCCCACATAATGGGAAATTATGGATGATCTGCCCAAATTATGGATGATCTGCCCAAAACATCACATTGCTCTTTTACCCATCACACAATTAGTGTGGGTCCTGAGTAATGAGAGTTCATAGCACCACATTAAAGTTTATCCTCTCTATTTTAACTGTGAATATTCTGCTATTGTGTTCTGTTAAATCCATCAAGCCTTACACAACTGGCATGTTCCATCCCTCCAGAGGGTGACATGATTTCCACAGGCATGATTAGTGGCATAAAAATTATTACTAGCGAGCAGACTGCTTACACGACAGATTTGTATCAGGGATGACTTTGCATCCTGCCGCTGAGTGGTGGCATAATCCTAAAATGGCTGAAAATCCCACTTCTTGCTACATGGAAACAAACAGCCACGTCATGCCAACAGAAAGTCTGTTTCTTCTGATTAGGTAGGAATGAACTTCCATGCATTGAAAAAGGTGCCTCTTCACACTGTCCTTAGCTATAGTTGGTGGCAGTACCAGCGGAAAAGGCTATACAAATAAAGATCCCGAGCAGTCAGTGTCCTTACAGCTAATCTACAAGTAATTCAGATCATAATCTGGATCTGAGCAAATGCTAAGAGCTTAACTCCCTTCTGATCTTGCATATCATTATCACAAATGGAAAAAGAAAGGGGCAATTAATGCAGCTAATTACTGTTCAAAATAGTATGGATATGTCAGAGAGAAGTAACAGAGAAACTGCGATAGCTAATGGAATTTATTAAGAATATTACATAAATCTCAAAGTAATTGCAAGAGATGGTATCAACATTCCCACTTTACAGATCGACAAACTGAGGCATAGACTATCTGTTAGTCTTTAAAAGTGCCACAGGACTCTGTTGTCTTTCTACAATAGACTAACATGGCTACCCCTTTGGAATTAGACTGCCTCCTTAAGAAACTGTATCCTCCCAGAAGAGCAGCAGGGATCAACATTGTGCTTTGTGGCCAATTGGGATTTGAACGTAGTCTGAACATATTTGGGAGGGTTCTGACATGCATCTCTATAGACCATACCTTCAACATAAAACTGTGCCTTCTTATTTGATACCTTACTAAGTTCCTCCTCATTCGGAAAAACAGATAATTGAGAATTACCAGAGAGAGAAGGTTATTTGCTTATCCAAAGAGAAAGCAAATGAGAGAGCGAGAGAGAGAGGCTGGTCCTTCCAGATAAGTGCTGGATCACACCACAACTTGCCATGTCATGCATAGCTTGAGGACAAATGTGAGCCTTTATTTAACAAACAGATCTCCCCCTCCACGCTCCTTTCACTGGGTATATTCTATTACCCAGAGCTGGTGTACAAAAAACCCCTGTATCATCTAGCTTTGCACAGTAACTCCACTGTTAAATACCAGAAACTGCCTGATATTTCTTGACGAAGCAAAGCAGCAAGGACAGCTATGTTCCGAGATCAAAACTAATGAATAAAACAACCTTCCCATCTACTACGACCTCTGTACACTAGCCAAAGAAGTCTCTCCTTTTAGCTTTTTTTCTTTAAAAAAACAGTACCCAGGGAAGGAGGAGGGGGCCCGGTCCAAGTGATTGCTGTTGTTTTGTTTTGCTTTTTATTCACCCAGGCCTCCATTTCCTCCTAATGCAACTTAGTGAAAGAAAAACCCCACCACAGCCCTGCATCAGAAAATGGAGTCTGGAAGCTCAGTCAATAGGCTATTTATAGCAGCTTCTAGCCCCTGCATATTCTGGCAAGTCAGTGAAAGTGTCGGTTCAATTAAAGTGGCTCCAGTCACGTCTAGAACATCCTATATATACTGTATGTCACTCACTGGTACAGGACAAAAATCTCTATGATAGTCGATTTTAAAACCGAGTTTCGATACAGGATGCAGCTCTTGCTGAGAGAGAACTGATGGAACTGCTGGGCAAGGTAGAGGAAAAGGTTGTTTATCGTGGATTTTATTTCATAAATGCAAAGGGTTAAGAGACGATCGGCAAATTGTATGTTCAAGACCGGCAGCTCTCAAAATGCTGCCTTTTTGTGTGCATATATTACACCGATGGAATTTTATCAGGAAAAATCAAAGTATATCTGCATCAAAGACTCCCAGATGGATGATGGCCACAGACCTTAAAACAATGCATCCAGGCTCCTAATGGTTCATTTCACTAGAATTCACCATTGCCATGTTCTGAGATCTTTTAAATTAAAAAAAAAATGCCATTATGCAATGGTATTTCTTCTCTTTTATTCTGTGTATTTGCCTTTGTTATATCCTTCAGCTATGGGCTATGGTGAAAGCCAGATAAGTGCCTTTATTATTACACTGCGATTATTGTTGTCTTTATAAAAAAGAAATAATAAAAGTAAATAAAGTGCACATATATCAGACCAGGTTTTCTACCTTGACAGCCTCTATCAAAATTACACACAAGATCCCAAACACAAGAATGTTTTACCAGATTCGATCAGACCATCTAACCTGGTATCCCATCTCCAGCAATGACCAGTACCAGCTGATCCAGCGTACAATTCAAGAAATCCTACAGCAGGTAGTAATGGGATAATCACTTCCTAGCGAAAACTTCCTTCTAGCCCCCAGTATTTAGATGGTGGCTTATGCCATAAAACACAAGCATTTATCTCCCTTCCAGAATCTTTCATTTTTACCATTACAATTTGTTATCCCTGTAAATCTCCAATACATCTTTCACATCCCGCTAAACTCTTAGTCTCATTGATATAATGTGGCAAGGAGTTCCACAGGTCAACTGGAAAACCCTAAGAAAGGGATGCCAGTTCCAACATGTTCTCTTTTTCCAAGGCCAGAGGAGTTGGAAAGGCCCAGAGGCAAGGGGATATAGAGAGAATAGGAACAAAGGAGGGCAGAGGAGTAGAGGGAAGGTAGAGGCGGGGCACAGGAAGAAGTGAAGAAATATACTGTAGAAAACAATCCTGCACTGGAAGGGGATGGATTGGATGACCTACAGGTTATGTCCGTAATTCAAGAGGGGACAAAGGAGAAGGGACGGTAAGGGTTAGAGGTCTCACCTCAGCAGCTTCCTTCTCAAATTTCTCAATGGTTCTTTTGTCAATTCCCCCGCATTTGTAGATGAGGTGCCCAGTGGTGGTGGATTTCCCAGAGTCCACATGTCCAATGACGACGATGTTGATATGTGTCTTCTCCTTCCCCATCCTCTCGGGTTATGTTGGAAGGGCCGACACGAGGAAAGGCCCGGAAGCAAAGCTGTGTTTCAGTGGAGGCTGGGAAGGGACAAACAAGAACATCAAAAGAGTCTCTGGCAGCAAGAAGACCTAGAGCAGCCACACCTTCCCAGCAACTTCACTGAGGCTCGGAGTCTGACTGACACAATGGCAAAACGTTTAGACCTCATTTGCCCTCTGCCTCCTGAATTAGGGCACACACCCCCCTGCAAGCTAGATGTAGGCCAGACATAGCCCCGTTTGTCTGTCCGCCTCCTTTTTTTGCAGCGCTGATGGAAGGAGCCCGCCTGACTCTGGCGTGACCGTGGCTGACGCTCACCCCATATATTTCCTATTTTTGTATGCTGCGTAAACCTTGCTGAGCCCCTGGAAGTCACCATCTTTTCAGTCTTTGCAAACGAGGCAAAGATAGGTGTGGCCAGCCCCCTAGAGACTGCCCATTCAAAATGACATGTCATAGCCGGCGGTGCCCCATATTATCTTGTTAGCCCTTGAGATCCTGGCACCTCTCCCCTTGCCTGCCTCATATACAGGGGGCTGTTACTGATCTATTCTCAGTGCGTCTGTGTCAAAAATTCCAGTGATTACTAAACACTGCCTCCATTTCATGCACTGCTCTCCTCTCAGAGGAGCTCTTGGGCATTCATTCTTGCCTAGGCTTGTCTCAATAGAGCTCCTATAAGATATTCAATTCCTCTCTGGCTGCCCCATGGACTGAAATCATTAGGATGACAATATGGTGCCCAGAAATGAGAATGGAAAAAAATAACCCATGCTGAGGCCTCTCTCTGCATGAAGCTGATCTGAGAGATTGCAGAAGACAAGCGATGCCATCGTAGCACGCAGGAGGGAGTTTTCTTCCACCCCTCACAATAAAATTGAGGCAGAGGTAGAAAAGCAATACACCCAGCTATCTCAGGCAGCATCTCCCAGTGGCCCTGCATTAACCCGCAGAAGAAGAGTCTCATCTGACATCTAATAAAATCCAGTTTCACCTATCTGCCTTTCAAGATAAAAGAGGTCAGGGAAAGTTTGCCGATGTAATACAGATTCAGTTCTATCCCCTGAGAGCAGCCTTCCAGGACATGAGCGCCCCCCCCCCCCTTATTTACCCTGGCTCATCTCCTTTGATCAATTGAATCAGTTATGCTAATACACGTTAGAACCAAACAAAAATGAATGCCCTTCTTTCAAGTGTCTGCCTCCCACATCCTCCAGCTGCAGGACTCTCAGGATGAGAAGCAACCACCGAGGGTTTCAGAAACCTCTGAACAGTGTCGTCGTCCCCCCTCCCCGGCTAAAGATGCTAACTGCCTTTATGGGCAGGGGTGTGTAGGAGAGTCAGACATCTTGGGCAGCAAAATCTACTTATTTACAATCTCGACGACCCCCCCCACCACAGCAGTACCTGGTGGAATCGAGCGACACCCCCTGCTCTGCCCCTCCCCTCTGGGTTATTTTTAAACCCTGGCCGCCCCAGCCGTGGCTCGATCAGCCCGTTTCTTAAGCCTCTCCTAGCTCCCAGCAGGTCGCATCCTGCCCAGAAACACAAATGCAGCGACGTTTTCCGACCCCCCTGCAAAGCCGCAGCGTCTGCGTTTCCCCACCTCGTCTGGGGGCGCGGGGAGGAAGGATCCCAGGACAAGGGCAAACGCAGCAGCCGCTACCTCGCAGGCTTTCCTCCTCTCTCCCCACCCAGCATGAAAGCCGCCCCCCAGCCCCATGCATCGCCCGCCTGTCCCCGAGCCAGCCTGCGCCCCGCTTTTTTGGACCCATCAGGCTGGGAACGAGAGCTCGGATTCGCCGCTATTCGCTGCACAACCCCCGGCCCCGGGAACCCACCCCTGTCTGCAGAAAGGCCGCGGGTTCGAGCCGCCCCCGGGACAGGTGGGGGACCGGGCGGGCGCTCTTACCGGTGGCGGCGCCGGGCTCAGACGGCAAGAGGCTGCCAGCTCCGGCTCCGGCGGCTTTATCTCCCTGGGAGGGGGTCCCCCTATTGCCGGTGCCGGCGCAATGCAGTGACCCCCTGCGCTACAGCAATGCGGTACCGGGCGGGGCGGAGCCGGGCGGAGGGGGAGGGCGCCTGGGAATAGACTAGAGAAGGGGCGGACGGGCAGCTCGAGGGGAGGGAGGAGATCGGGAAAGGTGAGGGGGGAGAGATGGGCGGGAGGGGAATGGGGACAGCGGGGAGATAGAGGAGGAATGGGGACAAGAAGGGGAAGGAAATAGGGCCATGGAGAGGGGGGAAGGGAATTGGGGACAAGGGGGGAAGGGGATGGGGAGAAGATGGGGGAGATAGAGAGGAGGAATGGGAACAAGGGGGGAGAGGAATGGGGACACGAATGGGAAGGAAATAGGGCCAGGGACAAAGGGGAGATGGAGAAGGG